>CAWLCW010000029.1:2497500-3740000 GCA_963856015.1 Helicoverpa assulta
TATACGATCGAACAAGTATAACTTCTACGAGATAAGATATTAACACTCATTTTAAAATTTCCAAGTTATAAGTAATTTATAGGTGACATCGAGATAGGTACTTTATTTTATTACATTTAAATATTAATATTTTCATGGTATAATTTTGGCGACGCTAGTAAGATGGTGCGACCAAAACTGCGGTCATGTGACTTTTCTGTGCGATTTTTATGTCGTGCGGCTATGCTGTTATGCCTGTGAACTATGATACAGTCTGTTCACTATAAAACCCTCTTTCGTATAACTTTTTTAATCTTCAACGTGACGGCGGAGGTTGGATAACAGTTTCCATTTTCAAAAGCAGTTTCAGTCAGATGTAGCTCAATCAATGTCCATTTTGTTGGTTAGCGGGTTAGTAGGACGGTATCAGGGCGCCAACATTGCCTAACGTACGCCACACGCATATTACGTAAGTAGATTTTGGTCATTCTACCGCACAGTCTGAAGAATTCGTCAGAAGATGACGTCTGACACATACCATGCGACACCATGAAGTCACCATCATTTACTCGCTTATTTTGAATCTGTAACTTTTACAGCATACAATTGAGATATATTTTTTTTTCATAACTCAGTGATTAACTTGCATAGTTACATCGAAAACTGTTAGACATAGCCAGGTATATTAATCAATATAATATTCCAATAATCAAACTGTCTACTTTATCGAGAGTAATTAGACACATAATTTGATAAGTCAATTCAGATGTAGGTAGTCCATTAAAGACATGTAGCGTCTACAACACAGATATTGTAATTGATTAAATCCATGGATTATACAATAAAACGTCATTAAACATCAAGAATGTACGATCCTATCATAAAAGTTCAAGTAGTGAATATAATCTAGTCTATAATTATACCAATATTCTTGAGAGGAATATAAAAGACATTTATATTGAGAATACTAATGTTACATGCTATGCTTGATAACCATATAATCACCATGTTAGGTGGAATTTTTAAATCTACGTTTTTCCTTTACAGAGCCCACTAAATTGGTACGACGGCAGTCGACCTTCTTATTCTAGTTCTTATGTCCTACGAGAAGAGAACTCTCGGTCTTTAATATACCTAATATAACGCTGATCGCGGGTAGAACCATAGAATATACTAGATACAGATACTATACTAGAATATGAATATAGATATATACAGTAGAATGCCGATTAACCGAACGCCGAATATGAATTTCTACCTTTGTAAGGCTTGATGGAGTTGCAACTTACTCTGATCGAGAAATTCAATTGAACGTTATTGTAGAACCGTGTTTTGTTAAACTTTAAAAAAGTTTATTCTAAATCTGTCAGTTGGTTTTTCTTTATTGTCGGTCTAAGTTCGATTATCCGAATCTACCCCAATTAATTCGGATAAATCAGCGTTCTACTATAAATACTATTAATGATGCACATTACAGCACTTAGTGTCCGTTCGATCACGATTATATACTAAATATACGTATATCTATCATGCGTATATAAAGTATATACTGTGTATCGCAGTACCATACAATGAAATGAAATCAGTCCATCTTTAGCAAAATTCGTAAATGCCTTAAAAATTGTAAAAAAATATCGATACACATCGGTAGTATTTTTTTTTAATTGATGTTTAAAAGCCATGCTGTTTTGAGTGTTATAGATAGATGGTGCTAAAACATAACTTATCTATCACATTAAAATCTGAAATAATATAACATACATTATATGACAATATAAAAACCATGCAATTTTGAGTTGGTTTACTGACGATAGTTGAACAAGTTAATGAAGCATAGCGAGGTAACGCCGCATGGCGAGGTAACGCCGTGTAGCGAGGTAACGCCGCAAAGCGAGGTAACGCCTCATAGCAAGGTAACGCCGCACGACTCATGTTTTTTCGTGCGTGCAGCCGGCTCTATCGAATTATAAGACATTGTCACGTCAAAAAAACAATTCGTTGTATTACCGATATTAATTTTATCAATTTAAAAGGTTTCAATTTAAAAAACAGGTCTTACTACATTAAAGTTAAACGTGAGTTCGTCACTAGTTTAAGAAAAAAACGTATGGGGAATTTTTCTTAAAGAAATGTCGAACGCCTGTTGAACTTTTTTAACTGGGGCTTGATTCTGCTAATTTTACGATTGATATCCAACTTAGGTTCAATTCAACTCAATTCGGATTGAAGCATATGGGGCATTCCGCAAATACTTAAGTTGAGTCGTATTTGAATCATTGTAGGTGTTGCTATTCCATTCTACCAAGAATTTTAATACGTTAATGAAGTATAATTTGTTTTTAAAAACGTTTTTATCCTTTTCTGTCATTCAATAATGCATCATATTGTCTGCAATCGATTTACGGTTGCACATTCAAATTCTATTAAGTTTTAATGATTTAATTAACTTTTATTTGGTTTTAAAAACGTTTTTGTCCTTTCGTCGTATCGTCTGCAATCGATTTACGGTTGCAATACGATTGTAGAGCAGACTACCCTATAGACCAATGGCAAACCAAGTGTGACGCATATTTCCCGTTATGTACCTTCTTCTCGTTTTGTGTTTCTTATTGTACTTTTCAGTTTTTGCTATATTTTTCAATGTCAATTTTTTTGTAATTTTATATTTTATATTTTGTATCTTTATTTTTTTTTGTATAATTGTATGACTATGTGTCACACGCATGAATGTATTTTCTTTCTTTCTTTCAAACTAACGAAATGTCATTGGAAAACGATTGGTCTACATTAGTCATGGGAGAATGCCCGCTAAAGTCAAAACTGCTATTGATATTCCATTGCTATCCAATTGACAAATTATTAAAAAAAATTGCAGAATCAAGCCCCAGGTGTTTAACAGGCGCCCGTTATGTTTTTAAGAAAAACAAATACCACCTTATTATAAACTGTGGTTTTGAAAAAAGTACCAGCTTTTGAACCAGGTTTAAACCACCGTCCCTAACAAAGATAGTGGACTAAACCTATTACCAAAGCCAGTACTTCTTAAAACCACGTTTTATAATGATGGTTCATTTCCCTTAAACACGTGACGAACGTCTGTGTCACTTTTTTGTAGTAATACCTGTATTTTAAATTTTAATTTGAATTTAAGTGACTGATTTCATTTCAATGTAATATTTTCAACTACGAAATAATACATTAATTAATATATCATCATCATCTTCCGAGCCTTTCCCAACTATGTTGGGGTCGGCTTCCATTCTAACCGGATGTAGCTGGGTACCAGTGCTTTACAAGGAGCGACTGCCCTATCTGATCTCCTCAATCCGGTCACCCGGGCAACAAAATACCCCTTGGTAAGACTGATTGTCAGACTTACTGGCTTCTGACTACCCGTAACTGCTCAAGATGTTCACTGACAGCCGGGACCTACAGTTTAATGTGCCATCCGAAACACAGTCATGTCGGTATGTATTAATAATATTATATTAATTAATGTATCATTTTGAAACCTACTTATATATTAAAAATTACATATAGGTAAAGAGCCTTAGAGATAGTAATAAAATAGATTTAAATTTTAAAATAATTAAATACATCGCTTTTATTCACCAATGGGTGTGAGGCTGTTAACACAGCTTTTAGGCCAAAACAATATTAAAATAATAATGGCCTTACTACAAAAACTTAACCACCTGTTTTACACTTGTCTAAAAAAATTGTGGCTGCAAAATGAACCATATGTCAACGTCATAATTTGACATTTTTTTAGACAAGTCTTAAACTGACGTTTAAAAGTTTTTGTGGTAAGACGGTAAATATCCAATTTAAGTATAATGTACAATTTTACCACCACAAAAAAAAACTGGAAACTGGCATAGCAACCCGTTGCCTTTTTGTTATTATTTTTCAAACATGTTTTTTTTTTTAATTTTTACAGTGAATGTCCTGAATTATGGTTGTTGAAGTTTTGTAAGTCTGAAGATAAATGGGTATACTTTTTCAGAATATCACTTAGTGGAAATAGGACCGGTCAGGTAACTATGTCAGTTTCGACTCGCTTTCATGCAAGTTTTCGATCTAACAGATTTATTTAATTTAGATGTTTTAAAATTGTATCGTTTAAATTTTAAGTTTATTTTTCTTTAAAGAAATTAATAATCGGCTCGAAATAAAATGGTATCTTAAAATAGTTTTTTTTTTTAATATATAACGAATGTTAATTTTATAATAGATATTTATTTTTTTGTTTAGTGCACACCTTATTTTATTATTATTAATTTAAGAAGAATAATATAAAAATATATAAACAGTTTTTTTTTTAAACAGACATAGCCAAATACGATTTGTAGGAAGAAAAGTTTAATTTTGAAGAGTGCTGAATGTTGAAAAATATTATAGTACATAATGACTCAAATGCCAAACTATTATTATGTAAAACAACTGTTAAATATGCTAAAATAATATATATATTTTTTATTTTTTCGAAAATTACGTTCGAATTTCAAGCCTTTTGAAAGTAGAATTTATAACCCTAATATAGCCTAATTATGTTTTGATAGAAGGACCTATTATTAATACATCTAAATAACCAGATCCTAATTAACCTTATAACGATTAACCATGATTGACGCCTTCTTAATATGTATCTAGAATAATATATTTTATAATGGCTAGTTAACTGCTATTATATCAATATCTAATTCCTTACCTAGGACTCTCAGTGGGTCACTTTCTTACATACTAATAAAAATGGGTTGAAAGACTTCTTTGCAATGTACATCTTATATCTTACTTATTCTATAGAAATAAATAAATAAACAAATACATATATAAACAAACTTATAATTTAAAAATAACGTGATGGAAAATTAACAACAATTTTAAAGATGACAAGACAATAATCGAATATAAAAAAGTACGAAAAAATTTCGACGAAACATATTTTAACTTGAATTAATTAACCGTTAATTAATGAAATTGATAAGACTCTAAATAAACAAATCATATATATCTTTAATAATTAAATCTTTCGTTGTCAGCTCGTACAAGATCGAAAATACATTCACATTTAAACCACTCCTAACTCCTCGGAAATTAAAGGAAGCAAGACGAAGAAATTAAGAACTGATTTTACAATAATTTAAAAGATCTTAGACAAAATCTACTCTAACACATTTTTATAACAAACCTTATTTAAGAATTTTTATTATATTTAAGTACCTAGGATACACCTTAACAGTAAGCTAACCGATACCTCTTTGGGTCTATTCCGTAGCTTACCTATTACTGCCATACATGCGACAATGGGAGCCCAGCGACTTAATGCGCGTGGGCATACTATAAAACCTATATCTATTATAAGTATGGTATTATAAATATACCTATATAATTTTATAAACTATAAACAGCTAATCGGTTGTAAATGATCCTATGTCCTTATGTAGAGTAACTTAACTATATACCTATATAAAATATCATATAATATATATATATATTTTTTAATATATATATTTATATTTAACTACCTAATTATATCTTTTAATTAGATAAATTATGATGTTGAACAAATATAATAATGTACAAATGTATAATAAATTAATATATCCCAAATACTGATGATGAATAATGTAATAATACCACATCAATTATAATTGTTCATATATAAACAAAACAGGAATAGAACCACAATTTATAAATACAGTAAAAGTATTATTAAAAATCCGAAATTTAATGTACCCATATACAGAATTATCTGACTATAAATTAATAAATATTAAATCGAAAATCATATCGATTAACGAAACGTACAAATACAAATATGAGTAAGATACAAAAGTAAGTTAACGATACGTAAAGTAACGCAAATAAAATACGTAAAGTACAGCTACCACCCATTTCACTTATATCAGACTTGCATCATCCCGCATAATTAAATCGCTATCCTTCCAATTCCTGTTGTTATCTGGCAGTTTCCATCGACCATTATAATCAAAAGAACGAAGTAATAAAACAAGATCAAGTCATTACAAGAATTTAACGAAAGTTAATTTTAATATAAGGTAATTTTGATATACTTAGTAAACAATTGCTTACCTAGCAATATACAACTACTTTTATAATCGCCTGACATATGCCTGACTCCTTATTGGAGGTTTTAACTGTAGCACTCCTATTTTAATTTTATATACGCTTTATTACTAAATTACAGGTAGGGTGCTGAGGCCTACCTATCTAACTTACCTAATTAGCCTAACTATTACTACTCGCAACAAAGGCGATACCTGCTACTTTTCACCCGAATGGATAAATTAGCGTGGTATATTAACCTATGTTAATTTCTTAATTAATGCAAACTTTGTAATGAAATCGTGATGTTTGGGTTTTTAGTGGACAACAAGCCAGTTTTTTTTTATTCGGCGCGGTACTGATGGCATTGTAACTGTTGGTAACATTGCAAGATCTTCTGCAAGGCATCTCTGGTTTATCTGGCGTAATTAAAAAAACATGCAAAGAAAACTTACGATTTTAATTTAGAAAAAATCTCTGGATGTTCTTAAGATATTGTTAATTATGCCAATTAGTTTCGTTAGTTAAACTTAATATAAAAGCTGTGCCAATTGAAAAAGAAAATGTTGTTTTTTGGAAAAAATTAATAGGTGCAAATATTATTATTGTAAGAACTCTGTGAAGCTGTAGCTTCAGACGTCTCATTTTTTACGTTTGCAGCCTACCTATCGAAAACCGCAAAATAAGAATGCAAGCCTTATTTATTTACACTAATTCAGTGAGTCATGAGCGAATTGGGAACTTGCAACTCCGCAGCAAGGAGTGTTCTATATTTAAGACTATTATTCCTAGGGGGACAAATCTAGCGTGACACTAACGGATATGAGAAAGGGGTCAAAGCGAATAAAGAATTATCCTACTTAAAACCTACCTACACCTACTTAATGCTAAAGGAGGGGAGGGATTTCGGGAACAATAAATTGTCCCCGCGGAATTGGATGGGGTGTTTTAATGGGATAGGGAAGGTGGTTTTAGGAGGGGAGAGGGGAATGGGCGTCCGGTACCCGCACTCACCGATCGGAAAATGACAATAAATGCCACCTCCTCACGATCTTCTGTGCAGGCGTGGTACTTTACCCGGCTCGAGCCAGCCCATCTACGAGCCGCAACCACGAATGGCATTGGCTAGGCTCTCCCACTAGAATAACCTTAGTTCCAACCAAGGATATTACAAGAAAAAGTTCTCTACTAGCTTATTAAATAATGTTAAAAGGCAGTGAATAGTTAATGAGAATGGAATATAAAACTACGTATTTGAAAGACAAACGTTATAAGCTACACACTTGTGAAAAGTGCAGATACTACACTAATAATAACACTACACTATACCGACATCCATATCGTACGGAGTCATGTATATTCTACTCATATTACTTTTGCTGGGAAAGACATTTTGCGCCATCGAGTTCTTAACCTCGACGCTAACACTAAATATGATCTATTCTTAAATAACGTAGGAAGAACGACAGATAGTTTCATTTCCTTACTCCTACCACCTTGATTAAGTATTTCATGTATTTTTACCTAAATTGTACTATTGCTGCATGCCAATTTTATTCATCATCTTTACCTAAAAAAAAAATGAAAAATAGTGGAACTACTTATTCCTACGGTTGGTGTTTTCTACGAGATCGGTGAAATTACGGATTTTAAATAAAACTTAGTCGAAAGATTACATGATTATCGTCTACGCTACCTATAACTATTATTATAATTAGAAATGAGTACCTAAAGTAACAAGTATATGAGTAAATAGATAAGGCATAGGTAATTACCTGAACCAATGTTCCGAATTTATTTTTTTGTTACTATTTTAGTTAAACGGTTCTTTATAAGGCTGAGTCCTAGTTGTTAATAAAGTCACAGCTATAACTATTTTAATGAATTTATCATGTTGATGTTATTATCATTTTTTCATGAATTTAACACGGTTTTAATATTTTGAGACAAGGTAATACTCCAGACATAGAAGAACGTGTATTTTTTTCCATCCTCCAAGCCTTTTTCCCAACCATGTTGGGGTCGGCTTCCAGTCTAACCGGAAGTGTATTTTTTTCTGATGTATATAGTAATGACCACGATTGTCGGTGGTTTCTTCGTTCGGCCGAATATCGAATTGTAGAAATACTCTAGACGTGCTGGGAAACCCTTAAATTTCGTTAAAATTTGAAATGCACAATTTAGCTGATCGTACCGCAAAATGAAAAGTCATGTTTCCCGATTACATTATTACAATAAAAGGCAAAAGATTTTATTTTACTTATTCGATTTTTTTTTTAATTTTAGTGATTCCTTCGTGTTTAGGTGCAAAAGAGCATTTTTTTTTAACTCTTTTTATAAAATGTTATGACACTATTATAATTTTTCAGAATTATCGTGTTTTAAAGTCTAAAATGGGTGCCATAAAAGGGTGGTTTTAAGGTGACATTTAATTTAGTGAATTAGGTTAAGTGAATTGTTTTTTTTTTTTCGTATTGCCTTGAGGTGCAACAGAGCGTAGGTGCAATAATATATCTTAATAAAAGTTAAAATTATCAGTGTGTAGAAAGACGTGTGCACTTATATAAACCGCGGTGCACGCACGATTTAGTGTAGTTTTTTATTTAATTTGTAATTTTAATTATTTTCGATATATGAGTCGAATTTAAGTGAAAGAACAGTCAGACAGAACATACAACAACGAATCTATAAAAATATTTCGCTTAATTTTTTATTTTATTTTTCTCTTTTTTTTTAGAAAAATATGCGCTGTTTATCTATAATTTTTATTAATAACAATAAGTTAATATTTATTATATGCGATCTCCTATGATTATATCCTACCCTAACCACTTGAAATACCAATTCAGAATATGACTTACTTTCCTAAAATTTAGATAAAATTGAATAAAGAACTATGCTAGAAAATTTTAGACTTAACATTTATGCAATACATATACTCACTAATATCATACAACTACTCAATAAAATGGATTTTTGCTGCCGATTCTAGGTGCTAACGAGCTAATTTTATAATGCTTATTCTATTTTGAAAGTCCTGTGCCTAAATACATAATTTATACTTGAGGCGTAGCCAATACACGTTATGTGATAAAATATATTTTTATACGATACTTAGCGGCACCATTGTACCACAAACTTTAGATCTTTAGGAAAAAAGATCTCCGTAGTTCATTTTTCAATTTTGCGTGCACTTTAATTTTAAATAAAATTGTATAGTTGCTAATTTAACATGTTACATTATAGTATGTGATGCTGTTTTCTATTACTTTATTTGATGAGAATATTAGATTGATCATCGAACGGTATTATTCCGAATTGTTCGGAATGCTTCATTTAGGTGTTATAAAAAGCAGCAATACAACTTGACGCCTATTTATGTGATGAAAGTTTAGGCAACGCTTAATGTGGTTGATAGAGGAGTGTCGCTCAACCAGACTAATTTATTATTGCTTGATTTGGATGGTATAGAATGTAGCAGGTTCTTAAGCT
This sequence comes from Helicoverpa assulta, assembly GCA_963856015.1. Classification (NCBI taxonomy): domain Eukaryota; kingdom Metazoa; phylum Arthropoda; class Insecta; order Lepidoptera; family Noctuidae; genus Helicoverpa; species Helicoverpa assulta. Next base: position 2,507,041 of record CAWLCW010000029.1, read on the forward strand.
ATCATGCGTAACAAAGCGTTCAGCACACACACCTATTTATACAGACCAATTTCAAATTTTTCAAATATTTTTATTTAGGAAGAGACACTGTGTTTATAACGTGATGCTCGAGAGCATAAGGTTTAACATTGCCGTATATTGACACCCGCCGGTGCAACGTTGCATAAGGACTGACTATTCAGTACTTATTGCCTAACCTAAGAGTACTTATAGAAGCTACGATAGTTTTTTTTTTTTGTATTTTCTTATTTTTTTTCTACAGAAATATATGTCATCTGTGCCGTCCCTAATTTAACCTAATTTTAATGGATAATTTAGACGATTAGAATATGTACTTATAATAATTAACGCTTATTATTAAAAACCGTAATTTAATGAGAAAAAAACAAACCTTTGAATTATTTATTATACGGATTCCTCACGTATATTTTTTTAACTATGCACGTACATTGATAGCTAATCCTAATAAACTGTTTTCAGCTGACAATTTCGAATATACATGTAAGACCTAACTTATGTTATAATTTGGGTTTGTAATTAATTCATCAACAATTTCCTAAGGGTACATAGTTGGAATTTAGGTAGGGGTCATTAGGGGTCATTTAGTTAGAACGACCACCCCTTCATCCCCTTAAAAAATAGTCGATGTATTACTAAGTAATGCTTCTGAAAATTGGTCGACAATCCGGTGAAGGTAGATGGTTGTAGTTTGCATAGGGGGTGACTAGGGGTCATTTGGTTGGAATGACTTCCCCTATTCATTCCTCAAAGGGTTGTCAAAGAATCAACACTAGCATTGATATTCTAAATCTTATATACTTATGCATATTTTTGCTTACTGGTTAAATTGAGGTTATCGGTTCGATCCTAACTAGCACTATTTGATTAGAGTCCTCCAGTTTCTAGCACAGTTGGCATAAAATGAATATACCAGATCCTACTTTATCACCGTATCGATTGTAGCACAATATGTATACATACACATATATATCTAAGACGTGAATATATCGAAAGTGAAGACCGAAAACGACATTTAGTAAAATAGAATTTGTAGATATTAAATCGTTATTATATTCTATTATAAACCTTAATTGTAAAAAAACCTTAGATTATGTCCTATATGTGCCTATAACTTCTAACATCCTATGCTATACCTATAGAACGATACGATATACCTATTTCTGAATTATATTATTTACTTTACGACAGGAATTAGCATAGATAGCACACTTAATGATTATATCCTTAAATACCACCGGTGTTTGGTTATCAAGCATATATGAACAGACGCTGACAAACAAAGTAATTCCGCTTATATTAACAGGTTACACAATAAAATTGATACACATGACTAAATATCGTTAATATTAGGACGAGCAACATGAGACGTAAGGCCCCAAGAATGCAATTCCATTTATGTGGATAACAACTGAAAAAAGCTCAAACTAACAAAGAAAAATGTCCTTTATATCGGTACAAACACTTTCCGCTGATTGTGAACTCGTAGTCGTGTGACACACAAGTCTACAGGTGATACGTGTGCTTGTCAAGCTACAAGTGAACAAGGCCCTATGGTATCCGCTGCTTCGCGTCTCCCCAGATGTACACAAAGTAACTCCCGTCTGAATCCTATTTACAGTATTCAAAGAATTTAAAATTTACACAAGTGTTCAGAATGTCAAAAGGCAACGAGGAATTGAAGTCGAAAGTATTTTTAAGCTTTCTTTCGCTACCCGGGTCTTACCCATTCTTACAAATATCGTTTCTATCTATATTCCCAATCTTAGAGCCTTGCCTTTTGTTGCTATGCCACTACTATACTAGACACATATTTACGAAAGAGACGAGTCCCCTTAAACCTACGATAAGTTAGAAACATTTCAAACTTAGAACCGCAGTCGAATGAATGAATCTACATCACACTGTCGAACATCTCGAATTTAGATTTCATGACGATGGTACGTCATTCGGCGCCGATTGGCGCAAGCAGCCACGCCGCCAACACGGGATTGGCACGTGGTCATACCACGAACGAGAGCTCCCGCTCATATTGACACCAGAGACAAAGGCGAAGTATATTTTAGAAGGCTAAATTATTAAAGATTCACTTTCTAATGTTTTAGTCTTGCAATCAAATCGGTGTAGTCCTCAGACGCCGAAGGGAGGCGCCTGAGGCTGACAGCCGTCTGCGTACCATCATTGTAAAGAGCTATTCACGTAAAATTTAACAATTCATTCATTGGAGCTGGGTTCGTAGTTTGTATCATTATTGGTAGCACATGATGCTTCTCATTTAGACTCGTACATTTCCTTGACGCGTGACTTTAGCTGTTTGGTGTAGCTGTCCAAACGATAAGCATTTTCCTCGAGTTTCCCAACCATTATGTCGATATCGTCGATTTGGGAAAGTAACGGTTTTATGGTGCTACTATCTGTTGATGGAAAAAATAATCTTACGTCAGATTAAGTCCTTAGAGACCTGCAAAGTCAGTACACATTTGCGGATATACATTTCAACTATTTAATATTTTTAAAGTACCCTTTCTGTATATTCCGCAAGTGTATACTAATGCTTAAGTGCTATTACTTACATAGGTCATTATATTCGGTGAGGGTCCGGTTCAGATTCACAGCTAGATTGCGCAGGTCAGTGTACTTGGTGATCGCCAAACGGTTGATTTCTTCCAACAATATGTAGTGATCCTGGGGACAAAGAAGTTAGGTTTAATTCCATAAATCCCTTAGATTCAAATGTCATTGCTGTAAAACTTTAACAGAGGATAATTATAAATTCGCTGAACATGACTAGATTTTGAAAATTGCAAAGCACAGCCTTATATGCTATCTATAATAAAAAGGTAATTAAAGGTAAATGTAGATGTAAAATTTAAGAATAAACTCATAGATACTTACACCACCACATGCGATTTCGCCTTGCAAGTAGTCATTAGTGCGCCTGAAGAGTAGAGTAGCCAAACGACTCAGCGTCGGGTCGTGGGGGTCCAAAACTTCGAAGCTGGAGTGGGATGGCGAAGCATAAAGATCTGGTAAATCACATAAAAGCATGATTATCTTATACAAGTTTAATCTTCGAAGACCTGTTTAAGGAATCCGTATTTGTCATAACATGTCATGGTGACGGCTTTTTCCAAAAAGCCGAGGTTTTAACTTCCATAGTTTGCGAGGTGATCTAAACAAATAGAGTCCCTACGTTCTAAACTCAGTCATCATTATTTCGCATCCATACGTTTTTGACTACACACATTTTGATTGCACCCATCAAGTACAACTAAGCTTGCATCCAAAAATTTGATATTGAAAAGCACAAACAATATTGTCTATACAGCATGTTTCTTCTTAATCTTAAAATAACTAGTTAATATTTAAAACATATTGCAGCTTAGGTCCTTTGTATACTATAACTCGTTGACATACAACTATGCTCATCATATATAAAGAAGTGGTGATGTATGAGGAAAGTCAACGTCCCTATATGTACCTCTAGTGTACAATATAAACTAATTAGGTATTAAAATATATCACCGGAAATTATTAACACAATCGTCTCCGGCGATGCGTAGTTTTTAACTGAAACTGGTCAAATTATCACAAGTTCACAATTATGAAAGTCATACAATATTTGAATTGAAAATATTTAAATAAAGTGAAGTTATCAAGTATAAAGCAGCAATTTAAAGTCAAGCTGATCTAATTGAAAAAATACAAAAGATGTAACATTTTAAAAAACTTGATTTTCAGAGAGCATTTCTACGTGTAATTCAATTTGTATAACACAGAAAGCGAAGGTAAATAAAATTGAATTTTGAATTTGAAATTCATCAAAAATCATGATGTCAAGAATTGAGAAAGGCCAATTCATGTTCGGATATCCAGCAAAGAAACACAAGAAATATTGAAATAATATAATTATTTTTCGGTAACGCCAATTGGATCCTTTGATGAGGAATCAAAGTTAATTTTGAATCGTTTGACGAACAACACAGAAACAACAACTCATGCATTCGAATTTTGGTGGATGTGTTTTCTTCTGATACACTAATGGAGCTTTGATACGCGGTCCTAATCGCGTGGTAATCAGTTGCACTCAATTAGGCTCGAAGCCGACCCCAACATATTTGGGGGAGTGCTAGGCAGAACGATGAACTAATGAAACTGTTACAGATCCGACCAAAAATCGAAAAAATGGAGAATAGAAAATTTTTGAATTTTCCCACCAAGTTTTCCATGTAATCTCACAAGCAGGGCGAGAAGGAGGTAAGCCCTCGTACCAAAATCTTCGTCGTTACTTTGACGTTTGATGGGGTCTTGCCCGCATGGCATGGTGCGGTCACCCTGTTCTGCTTGCGAGGTCCTAGTACAAAAGGCATATGGCTAAAATTTAGAAACTGAATTGCCTTTTGTAAAGTACCTACTTACATAACTCAGAAAAAAATATTACAAACATATTTTAGATTTTAAACTTGAACAATGTCAATGAGGAGCCCACTCTAAGTCCAAAAGCAACAGCAGCCATTTTGAAACACCCCTTTATAAATGACCCTTATGTGCATATTTTTAAAATACTCACAAGTCTAATTGAATGCTGGTTTGAAGTCATTGGAGCTTCGTCCATGGAAGATTCACACACGCGATAAAGTCACTCATTCACCATAAAGGTCCAGTCACCGAAACTAAGTCACAAGTTCTACTGAAACACATTAAAATAAAAACAAGAACTAAGTTCAAGTATACACTTATTAATTCAAGTAATCTAACATCCATATCTGGACTCTTATCTCAGGGCGGAGTCGATTGCAAATGGCCGCTGAAAATTATTCGTGGGTTCAATATAGCGCATGCGTGATGCAAACTGCGTCACTACCGCAATATCTGCAGCCGCCATCTTGTCCGCAGAGAACGGGAGGCTGCGGACTCTCATTTCTAAGGATCGGTACCACGCATGCGCGCTGCAACTGCGTCACCCGGATATTGATCGCTTGTAGCCTTTTAAACCTCTAAATATGGCGAATGAACAAAGATAATTTTTTTGCTTGTCGCAAGTATATAAATTCAAATTCAAGAAACTTGATCGGAAGTCCAAATCAAAGAAAAGAGCTTCGAATTCTAACAACACTGCACCCGAAAATGGACGAAAGGAAGGACCAAATAGCAGAGATTTTAATCACGCACGCTTGATGTTTTACTGTGATGAATCGATATAAAATAAAGGAAGACTAAGATCGGTATATAGGGAAAACTAGCTCACCTTTCAAAAGGGAAAAAGCAGCAACATTTCACAAAGTAAACTAGGATTGAAATGAGCACAATAAGAGTAAGTGTGCCTGAATATCACTGCACTACGAATTCAAAGCAGGAACGATTTAAAAAATATCACAAAACAGACAAAAGTATAAGAGCGAACGTCCTACCGCTTTTCCGAATCGTCGAGGACTGGGTGAGGATACTTGCAAATGGCCGTTGAAAATTTTTTATAGGATCAATGTAACGCCTGCGCGATGCAACTGCACCCCCTACCTCTCCCACCCCCGCCCTCTCACCTGGCCCCCGGGAATCTGGAACCATCGAGCTCCACCCTTCGTTCGGAAACAAAGAAAACGCTTTGGCGATCTTTGCATACAATGATTCTGATGATGAGTCTGATTTTTCTTCAAACCAAAATGGGTTTGAATGATAAGAATGTTGAGAAAACCAGCTAACCTTTTAAAACAGGAAAAGAAGTGGCATTAGAACTGCACACATTAAACTAAGGGTGAACACAAAACACAGAAAACAACTTCCACAGAGTCCATTTGAAGCTTTAAGGAAACCATTCTCAAATGACACTAAATAACAAACAGACAAAAGTTTAAGACCAAACGTCCTATCGCTTGCCCGAACCGGAAACGACTGGGCGAGGCTGCTGAAAATTTTCACAGGATCGATATAAAGCCTGCGCGATGCAACTGCACCCCTGCGCCCCCTCTCCCAACCCGGCCTCATACCGTCATTTTGGCCCCCGGGAATCTGGAACCTTCGAGCTCAAACCTTTGTGTGGAAACAAAGGAAACGAATTGACGACCTTTTCATACAATGATGCTACATATTATGTCGACGAATCTGTCCTTTTTTTTTTCAAACCCTCCAATAATTATAAAGATTTCGAGTAAAGCAGCTCACCTTTTAAGACAACAACAGTAGCGGCATCAGAACTGCACTCACTAAACTAAGGTTGAACACAGAAACAAGATTCACTAAAGTCCATTTGAAACTTTAAGGAAACCATTGACAAATGACTCCAAATCACAAAAAGATGTTTGTATCAAACAAGACAAAAAAATTATGAACAAGCGACCTATCACTTGCCCGAACCGAAAACGACTGGGCGAGGCTACTTGCAAATGGCCGCTGAAATTTTCACAGGATCGATATAACGCAGGCGCGTTGCAACTGCACCTCCCCCCCCTCCCGCCCTCATACCGCCATTTTGGCCCCCCGGAATCTGGAACCTTCGAGCTCCACCCTTTGTTCGGAAACAAAGCAAACGAATTGACAACCTTTTCATACAATGATGCTACATATGTCGGCGACTCTGCCTTTTTTTTACAAATCCTGGCGTAATGATAAAGATGTCGAGTAAAGCAGCTCACCTTTTAAGACAACAACAGAAGCGGCATCAGAACTGCACAATCTAAACTAAGGTTGAACACTGAAAACAAGTTTCACTGAAGTCCATTGCTTTAAAGAAACCATTTACAAATGACAACAAATCACAAAATGATCAAAATTCCAAAGCGAACGACCTACCACTTGCCCGAACCGAACACGACTGGGCCAAGGGGTTCTGAAAATTTTCATGGACGGATCAATGTAACGCAGGCGCGTTGCAACTGCACCTCTCACCACACGCCACCCGGCCTCTCCCCTCATACCGCCATTTTGGCCCCTGGAAATCTGGAACCTTCGAGCTCGAAAATCATTGTCTAAAAATATTTTTAATAAGTGTTTTATCAAAGACAGATCACAGCAGTAGTAATTCAATTTAATAAATTAACACAACAAACAACCAATAAATTAAGAAGATGATAATTAGCAAGTCTGCTGAAAAGCTTTTCTAGACCAACAGATATCCGACATGCGCGATGCAACTGTGTTCCCCACGCGTCTTCGCGTAGAGCAATGAAAAAAGATGCCGAGTAGAGCAGCTCACCTGTGAAGACAATAACAGAAGCGGCATCAGCATAGCACTCACTAAACTAGGATAGAACTGAGAACGCAAGTTTCACTAAAGTCCGTTTGAAGCTTCAAGGAAATCATTTTCGAATGACTCTAAATCACACAAAAGACTAAACTAAAAACCGAACGTCCTATCGCGTGTGCGAACCGACGAAGACTGGACGGGGCTGCTTGCAAATGGCTGCTGGAAATTTTACGCGGGATCGATATAACGCCTGAGCGTTGCAACTGCACCCCGTTTCTCACCCCCTCTCCGCACTGTCATGTCAGCCCCCGTAAATCTGGAATCTTCGAGCTCCACCCTTTGTTCGAAAACAAAGCAAACAAAATGACAACCTTTTCATACAATGATGTTACATAAAGGAGTCCACTTTCAAACCCTAGCAGAACGATGTAGAGTAAAGCAGCTCACCTTTAAAAACAAGAAAAGAAGCGGTATCGGAACTGCACGCACTAAACTAAGGTTAAACACAGAAAACAAATTTCACTAGAGTCCTCTGCTTTAAGGAAACCATTCTCAAATGACACCAAATCCCAAAAAGATCAAAATTTTGAACCGAAACCCTTAGGACTTTGAACCGCCCTATCACTTGTCCGAACTGACGAGGACTGGGCGAGGTTACTTGCAAATGGCTGCTGAAAATTTTCACGCGATCGATATAACGCCTGCGCGTTGCAACTGCACCCCTCCCCCTCCACGCCGCCATCTTGGCCCCTGGAAATACGGAACCATCGAGCTCCACCCTTTGTCCGGAAACAAAGCAAATGACCTCCTTTTCATCCAATGATGCTACATAAACGAGCCTGAAAATTTCAATCCAAATGGGTTTGAACTAACTATTACGCCAGAACGATTAAGATGTCGAGATGTTGTTATAGATGTGAGCTCACCTTTTAAAACAGGAACAGAAGCGGCAACAGAACTACACACATTAAATTACGGTAAACACAGAAAACAAGTTTCACTGAAGTCCATTGCTTTAAAAAAACCATTCTCAAATGACAACAAATCAAAAAATGATCAAAATTCCAAGGCAAACGACCTATCCCTTGCCCGAACCAAACACGACTGGGCGAGGCCAAGGGGTTCTGAAAATTTTCATGGACGGATGAGTGTAACGCAGGCGCGTTGCAACTGCACCCGCTCCCTTCACCCCTACGCACCTCCGTGTTGGCCCCCGGAAATCTGGAACCTTCCAGCTCAAACCTTTGTTCGAAAACAAAGCAAACGTCTGCTCAAAAGCTTCCTTAGAACAAGCAACATCAGACATGCGCGATGCAACCGCGTCTCCCGCGCGTTTTCCACCAGCTGCCATCTTCCCTGGGAATCTGGAACCATCAAGCTCTACCCTTTGTTCGGAAACAAAGGAAACGATTTGATAACCTTTTCATACAATGATGCTACTTAAACGAGTATGAATTTTTTTCAAATCCTGGGAAATGATTAAGATGTCAAGAAATCCAGCTCACCTTTAAAAGCAGTAACAGAAGCGGCATCAGCATAGTACACACTAAACTAAAATTTAAGACAGGAAACAAGTTTCACTAAAATCCGTTTGAAGCTTTAAGGAAACTATTCCCAAATAACAAAAAATCACAAACAAACAAAAGTTTAAGACCGAACGTCCTATTGCTATTCCGGACCGACGAGGACAGGGCGAGGCTACTTGCAAATGGCCGCTGGAAATTGTCACGGAAGGATCAGTATAACGCCTGCGCGTTGCAACTGCACCCCCCCCTCCCTCCCTACACAGATATGTTGGTCCCCCGGAATCTGGAACCATCGAGCTCCACCCTTTGTTCGCAAACAAAGGAAACGAATTGACGACCTTTTCATACAATGATGCTTCATAAACGAGTCTGATGATTGTCTGAAAGAGGACGTGAATCAGAAGGAAGTGGATGTTAGTACGACCTCTGACAGAGAGGAATGGAAGAAAAATACATACTGCACCGACCCCAAATGACGTGGGAACACGGCAGGAAGAAGAAGAAAACTGGCGGAATGATCAAGATATCGAATAATCCAGCTCATCTTTTTAAACAGTAGAAGAAGCGGCATTAGCATTGCACACACTAAACTAGGGTAGATCACAGAACACTACTTTCAAAAAGTTTATTTGAAGCTTTAAGGAAACCACTAAAATCCCTAATGACACTAAATCACAAAAAAGATCAAAATTACAAACAGAACGACTTATCGCTTGCACGAACCGAAAACGACTGGGTGAGTCTAGTTTTCAAAGAGGGCGGGGTGACTATGACACGCATGCGCGATGCAACTGCGTCACCAGCTGCCATGTTGGCCCCCGGGAAGCTGCTACTTTCGAGCTAAAAATCATTGTTGGAGAACATTCTAATGCAACGATTCTGCATAAGGAAGTGTTTTACTAAAGAGAGATCAGAGCTAAAGCAACTCAACGTACCGACAACTAATTATGATCGTTGAACAAAACACGACTGGCCCTATATGATGAAGACTTTATGATCCTGATAACAAAGGATGCTGTGTAAGACTCCAATGATCGGTATCTGACCTGCGCGATGCGCAATGTCATGTCAGATATAATAGATGCATCTGCGTTCCCCGCGCCTCCTTCGAGCTCAAAACTCATTATTCAAAAACCAAAACGTAGGTGAGATGTAAGCATTTATCCATCCTACCTCGTACCCAAAAATGCAAGGCCAACTCACCTATTAGATTAGATGAACAGCAGCGGCCACAACAGTCCACACAATAAACTAGGATTAAACACTGAACACATAAAATATAAGTTTGCCAATAAATCACTGAACCCTATCTACAGAGCCAAGGAAATCATTTTTGAATATCATTTAGTAAAAAAGAAATCAAAATTTGAGACCAAGCGACCTATCTCGTGTCTGACTCGAAGAAGACTGGGCGTGGCTAATGGCCGCTGAAAATTTTCATCGAAGGATCAATGTAACGCCTGCGCGTTGCAACTGCACCCTCCCCCCCCCCTCCCTCCCCACATAGCTATGTTGGTCCCCGGGAATCTGGAACCATCGAGCTCCACCCTTTGTTCGGAAACAAAGCAAACGAATTGACGACCTTTTCATACAATGATGCTACATTGGGATAAGGAGGATGATGATGCTAAATAAACAAGTCTTTTTAGAGGGGGGGGCTTCCACATGCCGCTATTGTGGTCCCCGGAAATCTAGAACCTTCGAACTCAAAAACTGTTATCAGATTTTTTTATTCAGACATGCGCGATGCAAATTCGTCTCCTGTGCCTCCTCCACCACCAGCCATGTTAGTTCGAGCTAGAAAACCACAAGCTAGCTAAAGTATGACCACTTATTTCATCCCAAGAAAGTCCCTATTTCGTGCCCAAAAATGCAAGGCCAACTCACCTTTTAAAATAGAAACAGCAGCGGCCACAGCAGTCCTCACAATAAACTGGGATTAAACATTGAACACATAAAACATAAGTTTGCCAAAAAGTGACTGAACCTCATCTGCATATTTTTTTGTAAAATGTTATTCACTAACAAAAAAGACAAAAAAAATATAACCAAGCTACCTATCACTTGCCCGAATCGAAAACGACTATTCGTGGCTAACGAGCGCTGAAAATTTTCATGGACGGGTCAATATAACGCCTGCGCGTTGCAACTGCACCCCTCCTTAGCCCCTCCCCCCCTCATTCCGCCATCTTGACCACCGGAAATCTGGAATCTTCGAGCTCAAAAGAAAAGCTGAAAGCTTCGAGGACTTTGTTAGTCTAATAAAAAAAGACTGAAGATTTATATCAGAAATGCGCGATGCAACTTCTTCCCCTGCGAATCTTCCAGCAGCTGGCTATTTGACCCCCCTGGGAATCTAGCCAAACTAGCTAAGGTAAAAACAATGAAAGACCAACTCACCTCTTAAAATAAGAACAGCAGAGGCCATATAAGTCCACACAATACACTAGGATTGAACACACAAAAGTTTGCCAATAAAGCACTGAACCCTATCTGCAGAGCCACGGAAATCATTTCTAAATGCCATTAAGTAACAAAAAATCAAAACTTGAGACCATGCGACCTATCTCTTGCCCGACTCAAAAACGACTGGGCGTGGCTGGACGGGACATGGACAGGTCAATATAACGCCTGCGCGTTGCAACTGCACCCCCCCCCCCCTCCATACACCGCCATGTTGCCCCCGGGAATCTGGAACCATCGAGCTCCACCCTTTGTCCGGAAACAAAGCAAAAGACACCCACCCTCCCCCCTTCGTATCGCCATTTTGGTCCTCGAAAATCGAAAACCTTCGAGCTCGAAAACCATTGTAATTTTTTTTTTCAAGACAAATCGATGTACCGACTACTAATTCTGATCGTCATATATTACGACTGGCCCTCCAAGGGTCCAAAGATCGGTATCAGAATTGCGCGATGCAACTGCGTCAGCCGCGCCCCCTCCACCAGCCGCCATGTTGGCCCCGGAAAGCTGGAAGAACCCTCTAGCTACAAATCCTTTGTAGATACTACACAAAAAAGTGTGCTATAAAAATACTTTCGTGCAACACCAATTTAATGCACTACGGACCGATCGCCTATCTGAATCGAAGAGGACGGAATGATCCTAATATCAAAGACTAGTAAAAAGTTACTGTTAATTTAGTTAATTAGCTAAGAAACAAAAATGCAAGGCCAACTCACCTTTTAAAATATGAACAACAGAGGCCACCAAAGTTCACACGATAAAAAATTATTATTGTTAGGAATTACCATTACACAGATACTTATACATACGCTCCACTAAACCGAATGTGGAATATAATAATGTTCAAAAGTGTTAAATTAACAAAGAAGTCAAAAAGATATATCCGAGCGACCTATCTGTTATCGGCACCGAAAACGACTTGGCGAGGCTAGTAGTTTTCAAAGAAGGCGGGGTTTCCATGACACGCATGCGCGATGCAACTGCGTCACGGGATCGTCGACCACCAGCCGCCCTGTTGCCCCCGGGAAGATGGAAATGCGCGAGGCAGCTGCGTCCTCTCGGATCGTCTATCAGCTTATCTATCAGTAATTAAGAGACAAGCAAATGTGAATATGCTGCAGAGTCTTTAATGTGAAGCCCTCAAGTGTCCGTCTTAGCAAAGTCAACAGGTCTGGATAAATGATCTCAAAGGCAATGCTTTCTCAAGATATCAGACATGCACGATGCAATCGCTCCCCCCGCGCGTCCTTCATCAGCTGCCATATTGGCCCCCGGGAATTTGGGACGTTCGAGCTGGAAGATCATTGTTCGAAAACCACAAGCTACCTTAAACAAAGGGATTTTTTCCAGCCCAGAAACAATAAACAGAAACAAATCTTAAGGTCAACTCACCTTTTAAAACAGGAACAGCAGAGGCCACAATAGTCCGCACAATAAACTAGGATTGAGCACTGAGCACATAAGACATAAGTGTGCACATAAATCACTGAAACTTACATGCGGCTTCGATGGAAACATTTTTAACTTAATTTGATCACAAAGAAAATTAACGAACGACTTATCACTTGACCTATCTGAAAACGACTGAGAGAAATCTATGGCTAATGGCCGCTGAATTTATTGTTGACGCATGCGCGATGCAACTGCGTGACCCACGCATCGGCCGCCATTTTGGCCCCCGGGAATTTGGTACCTCCCATCTAGTAAATCATTGTTCAAAATCCACAAGCTAACTAAGGTACAAAGAGTAAATTAAGGCATTTTTTTCATCCTAGGTCAATTTTCGTCATGGCTGCGGAATCGTTCGGAAGAGTTACCGCGACCCGAGTACCTACACAGAGGGCACCCTAGTGTAGAAGGAACAAAGGTCTACTTCAGTCTTTCTTAAATTCAAAAATTAATATTTTGTAAGATGTACATTGCACACAAAAAACACACCCAAATCTCAACCCTATTCACAGCGTCACGGAAATCATTTTTAACTACCTATTAACAAATGAGATCAAACGCAACACAAAAGAGACCAAAATTGAGACCTATTGCAAATGGCCGCTGGGCCCCATAGTGGGGTCAACTTCACGCATGCGCGATGCTACTGTGTCCCCGTCTAACCTCCAGCAGCCGCCATTTTCCCCGCCCAAATTCTGACATCTTCGAGCTCTTCGGACGTCAAAAATCAGACATATTTATTTGTGAAACATAGATGTCGTGGCGAGAGTGAGCTGCAATCAGCCTAATTAGGTATCCAAACATTATGAACTACAATTCGTCTCCTCCACCGGTTCCAGTCTAACCAGATGCAGCAGAATACCAGAGTTTTAAAGGAGCGACTGCCTATTTAACCTCCTCAACTCAGTCACCCGGGCCACACAATACCCTAGAAAAACTGGTTTTCCGACTTTCTGGCTTCTGACTACCCGTAACTACTACCTAAGATGTTAAAACGACAGTTCAAATTCAAATACGAAGCGACTAAGCTTGTCTCTTCAACGTTTGGCACAAATAATAAGGATTTAACAATGTTCCTACAAAATAAAAGTCTGATAAACTCGTGAACAATAACTCCAACGTAGCATTATAATGCAATATAGCATTTAAATGTTTTGAACACAAAGACTAAAAATTGGTACACGATCTAATAAGTCGATAATAATAAATTGCTAACGATTTATCGCTTGCCCGAACCGAAAATGACTAGGTGAGATCTGTTAAATTCTGATAAACGCATGCGCGATGTTAAATATGCTTATATGTAATATACTTTGTTCACGAATTTTCATTATACGCAAAACTATCACAAGAAAAACCTATGACAACATAGCTTTAAGTTTCTATGTACTAACAATACTTACCTATGGGCCAATGTAGCCTGAAAATAAGGGTCTTCTGATATTTTATTTTTTGAATAAATATAAAACCAATCATGCATACTGACGAAATCAATTGCAAATGGCCGCTGAAATGTTTACACGGGACCAATATTGCGCATGCGCGAATGCCGGTGACGGCGTCATTTGCGCTCTTATCCGCCATCTTGTCTTTCTGACACGTGATGGCGCCATTTTGTTTTATATGCACATTCGTATAACGAGACTTTAGAATACACAAAGAACTTGTAAGCACTACCCTTCGAACGAAACAATACCTAAACACATACTAATGACAAAAAACTACATAACCATCACGTACAAATTAAAAAAATAATAATTGAGCTGTGAGCACCGAAAGGCTGTCAGTTTGAACGAAACGAGGACTGGGAGATTCCAATGAAAATACTGCTGGAATGCTATTGTGATGTGTTCGATATACGCTGCGTCAATCTCTCATAGAATATCTATCCGCCACTTTGTTCTGCTGAACTGTGGTGGCGCCACCTCGTTCCGTCGATAAAGTAATACAAGATTTGTGCGTACGGATTTGACTTGTTTCTGACGACGATGAAACACACCCTAAGCCACAATCAAAATTACAGCATGTTGTATGCAGCCTCAAGATCAGAAAAAGCAAGATAGCCTGTGCGAACCCACGTGGATAGGGAGTTTCCAAGTGCAAATGGCCGCTGAAGTGTTCTTGAAGCGATAGATTTCGGGCATGCGTAATGCACTGCGCAGTCACTAACGCATCCTTTGTCCTATACAAGCCGCCATTTTGTTGTTCTGTAACGCCATCTTATTTTACACGGTGCCCGACGTTTAGATTCGATGATTTGGATATTACGAAAGTAATTAAATATTCATAGTTGAGGGAAAATATTTTTTTATTACACGCGATTTTCTAAGCTTAAATATTACCAAACAAAAGGTCAACTTTTCTACCTCTACATCCTCAAAAGAAAAAATGACACTGTTGTGTACAACAGCGAAATTGGTGAAAATGCTAAAATTGGATCCAAACTCTGAAGTCAAGAAGTTGGTAAATTCATACATCTCTTTCATTTGATCCATGCTTCGGAAACCCTGTTTATGATCCAATTACAGAAATACGGATGAAACACATAGTGTACATAAGGTTATTTTAAAATAGTTTTATCAGAACATACGAAACAATTTCTTCCAATGGAAAATTGCTGTTCGGGGTGATTGCAAATGGCTGCCGGCTTAAGTGGTAGTCTAAAACGCCTAAACCTTATTATCAAAGAAACATCTTAGCATAAAGATTGATAGAGTCGCATTGTCACATTTTATCACAACTTACAGGAACGCAACGATGATGGTCAGCATCGCATGAAAGCAGCAGTTGTATGGGCAGGCTCACTGCAAGTCACGGGGAAACTGAAGAATTCGGTTAAGTGAAAAACAACGGAATTCTTCAGTTTCCTAGTCACTTATAGTGCATGGCAGTGTAGGTGAATTTCTTTCCAATATAATACAAACGCTAAAATCATTTTTTTCAACTGTAAAAACACTGGTACCGAAGAGGGCGGTGCCAGATTAGATGCTAATCGCCGGTGAACATTTTTTAGATATCGCATATGCGCGATGCATCATTCGCGCTATAGCCGCAGGCCGTCATTTTTCCTAAGACTCGAAAGCTCAGAACCCTATAAAAATAATCTTCACAATATCACCCTACATATCAGGTATAAGTTAAACAAGTCAATCAAATCGTCCATTAGATCAAAGCAAGTGTACGTACCATATTTTCAGAGTCGCCATCTAAGGAATCTTGGGCACCTCATCTCGAGGTCCGTATTTCCGAAACATCCCCAATACTACGAATTAAAAGAACTTTCTTTAAACGGATATACCACAGAAATTCACACTATAACTATTTCACAATACTGAACCTTATTCAAAAATGAAACTCCGAACAACCACTCAACTTTGATTTGGTCTTTTGGTCTTTGGTCTAGGTGTGGCTCATAATTTGCAAATGGCCGCTGCAAGGCTTTTACGGGATCGATATCGCGCATGCGTGTTGCTACTGCGTCACTCTCGCATCAGCGTCCGTCCGCCATTTTGTTGTACCCTGCCGCCATTTTGTCTTCCGAAATCTGCTGGCGCCATTTTGTTGTCTTTGTTCGGAATAGTTTCAAAATCTCTCAGATCCCAATTTTTCTTCGGTTATCACTCTCTTTACGTATATTCGCGTAAGATTACACTGAACTTTCACTATCAATCACTAAACATCACGCACAACATATTCCACACTTACACGAGTTCACACCCACGCACATACAAAATATTCACACAATACCAAACGACCGATGTATTCAGCTAACCGATGAGGATTGAAAGTCCAATTACAAATGGCCGCAGCCTCAAGATGTCTTTGAAATGGTTACTGCGCATCCACGGTGCAACTACGCACATCAACTTTCATATTAGTTTCGGTACCTGGGCATGGTCGCCCGATATGCCCCTGAATATTCCAGAAATTAATTAGACTTTAGTTTTTTGCGTGCTTCTGCTTCAAAATCAGATATGTTGGACCTTTGAGGTTGTGTTTTCTTCGAGGCTTGAGACTCTGAGCCCAGTTTCGGAGCTTGACCCGGAAGGAGATCCGATAATTTTCCCAAACAGACAAGAATATTATCCGTAGTCATTGTTCTCCTGAAAATAATTTCTCTCTCTCCGTTTTCTTTTCAAGGTTCTATCAGGTATTTGGTCAGTCTCACAAGTCCACACTTAATACATCACAATAAAACCAACACTGATCAGAAAATAAAAAAATGCAACACTGCACTCATCACTTACACTCACATCACCGTAACACTCACTAAACTAATAAAAGGAAACTCCCTAAACCTAAGCAAGTCAATTGAAATGCAGGAGGCTCAATTGACTAAGTAATGGAACAACCGACCACCCGCCCGACCAGGAAAAGACTGGCCTTCGGGAACAATCCGAAGTGGCTGATGTAGCGCTAATGAGATCGATACCACGCATGCGTAATGCATGTTTGCAGTCTGCACACGCGCTGCGGCACTGCAGCATCCGCCATCTTGGGTATGCAGTAACAAAGGACGCACCCTCGCATTTCCCCTCCCTGCACCTCACTCCCCCGTTAGTATTGAGCGGCAAAATGGCGGGGTTGCGGTACCGCGGAAGCTGACCTCGATGCGGGGGGATGAGAACGGGAAGCGGGGATAGTTTCAACCGAAATCAATAAGGCACAGTCATGCGCTTTGCATTCGCTTGAAACGCACATCCGCCATATTGAACAGCAGGGCGTGGCCAGTTGGGAACTTTCCAGAAATAATTTTATCACGGGCTGGGCGGTGCCGGCCGGGCGCTGCAAGATTTATTGATTGATACTACATCGGGGCTTAAGCCACGCCCGTAAGCTTAGCAAATGGCCACGCCCAAATTAATGACGTGAAAATTAAATATTACATTGGCCGCAGAGACGAATTTAAAATTAAAAATACTGTACATATTGTTAAACGCATACCTGGCAAACTCGACCGCAGCGAAGGAATCGAATTAAAATTTTAGAATTCTTTATATGAGATCGTTTAAAATCTCCCACGATTGCGCGAGGCGAATCGGTCGAATCGTCCGAATGGAGAAGAATCAGTGGAGAAATTCAAAGCGGTCAATTCTGACAGGTGTGCATTCACCATTAGGGTCCTGCAATAGGTATACCTACCTACATAAAGGCGCTATTACATCGGTCGTTAGCTCGTAAAAAGGCAAAGTGAAAATTTTGCACGCCAGGAAGATTATAGCTGATCACTATTGTAACTAATATCATGGCAAATACTTAAAGTTCTGATTCTGGTAATAATTAGAGTGGGTACTAGAGAAGGTATGCGATCGGTTTTCATATCAGTTATCCGATCGAGAATAGGTAAAACCATGTAAGTAAATAATGCATCAGAAACTAAAAGATAGCTTAGCTCCTTAGAAGATTTGGATAGCTTCCTCTACTGGCCACAAAAAGTGACGATATAAAAAGTGAGAGATAGATGGAAGGCTATGGGGAAGGCCTTTGTCCAGCAGCGGGACAGCCATAGGCTAATATATAAAAAAAGTTTACGTTCCGTTTTTGTGCAACGTAATCACCCCAACTTGTTTTTATAATTAAAAAAAAATTGAGATTTCACGCGAATAATTTTCGATCTCGTGAAAAATGGGATCCAAAGGAAATGTATCATACATTGAGGATATAAGTAAATATGACAATATAATAGTGGGATTCAATAGTTGGATCCATCGCGAACACATTCACCCGAAGACGGGCTAACGACTGAACAAATTAGACATTTTAAAATTGTGATAAAATACAGGCCAATATGTAGCTAAACCTTAAATCTATTAACAATGAAGCAGTAAGACCATTTGTGTCATAGTAGTAGTAACTTCAATCTTAAATGAAACGTGTTATAACTATCATAACTTAAAATAAATTCTTAAAAAACCTAGTAAAATAAAAACGCTGTAGTAAAAGCAACAAAGTCGTTATCTTGTTTTACCTAAAGGCCTACGTCAAAAGGATATACTTTAATCTAGACTGACCCTAAGAAACTGTCAATACAAAAACACAGAAGATAAAAAACTCAACTTAACAAACAAATTATTACTAAAGTGCTAATTTGCGATAATAAATAGGCCTAAATAAGGAAAATACGGCGGCGCAATACGGAAATTCGACGCATGCGCTTTGCAGTTGTTTCTGCAATACACATCAGCCATCTTGCGCTGCCGAAATTTCGGGCATGCGCAAACAAATCCTTGAGAAACTCTATGTACTTATCTATATTTTGTAGTTGTTTTATGTGTTTAAAAAATACGGTACTTAATATTTTGGAAGACTAACCGTCAGTTGCACAGAGCTCCGTTAAAGTTAAAGCTTCATTAAATCTATTGCTGACTCTTTTTATCTTGTTGACAAAGAAAGAGTCAGCAATAGATTCAAAGAAGCTTTAACTTTAATGGAGCTTTGTGCAACTGACGGCAAGCAAGTCTCAACCTACTTATTATAATAATTTGTACACTACATTATATCTAAGGTAGGTACGTACCTCCCCAAAATCACCACTGAAGAATCACCATTTAACGAAAGTCTTAGAAACACTAAACGAGAAACTTAGCCAGATTAAGGAGAAGGACTAAAACTTCGAGAACGTTCATTGATATCGTAATTACTGAGAATAATCATGATTATTATCTGCCAGAGATTCATATCGTCGCGAGCGTGGGCCGGCCCCGAGCCAAAGCGTAGGAGGACTGGGGTCCTATAGAGCACCTAGACCAGAATCGATACCACGCAAGCGCGTTGCAATGACGACGCCTATATTGTTACTACTTCCGAACCGCCATATTGGATTGTGGTGCACTCGACTTTATTGTTCTAGATTTTTACTTTTAATACTCATTTATTTCAAAAGATAACATCTGTCAATATCTTGCATAAAATCTCGTTATTGATTACTATTACCTACACATAGAAATTCTAAAACAAAGTCCTCCAAAGCATCTGTCTGTTTTTTCACGATGAACTCAAAAACTACTGAACAGATTTTCATGAGGTAGTGTGCTAGTGGCCAAAGCCGATTTCAGGACAAACTATTTTTGCCTACGCTAGGCTAGGTTTTGTTAGGCCTAGGCTAAACAGGTTCCTATTGGGCTTCGGGCAAATTGGTTTGGATTAGGTTATAGTAGTTAAACCTATTGCGTATACGAAGAAGTAGTTTAGAATAGACAAAACTATGTAAGTTATGGCAAGAAGTAGTTTAGGATAGACAAAACTATGTAAGTTATGGCAACATATAAAGTATAATTTTAAACTTTGCTATGTGAAAAGAAGGTTATAAATATATAGCTCCTTATAAAAAACAAATTCACAAGTGATACTTAGTGACTTTATGACGAACTTTAAACGAAAGTATTTTTTTTAACTGTGTTTAAAAGATGTATGTATGACTGAGTAACTGGCTGAGTTGTAGATGACTGAGCTTAGGTAAACACTACGCTATTGGTAAATCGTTCTGAATAAATAAACAGCACAGCGTTTTGATCATCAACACCTATTTAAGGACTTTTCTTACTTTTCACATTTCGCATTAGCATCGTACAAAAAACTTCACGTACAATGGACCGCAGCAGCAAACAAGTAACGAACACTTCTAAGGCTTCCCGCCCACGTCTGACAGTCGGTGACCGATTTTTTGTAGGACAAAAATAGAACACACTGATAGCAATAGTGCAATGCACACGTCTAAAAAAAAGTTGGTTAGAATTTTTTTTAACGACATCCTACAAAAAATTGGCCCGATTATCTGTCCTACAAAAAGTCAGACGTCGTCAGCCTTAACAACAGTCTCGCGTTCGGGTTTAAATCGCTAACCGAGAAAGCGCGTTCTTCTTTTCAGGCCCAAGTTCACCGACAACATAAACATTACTTAATCTTATTTACTTTGAAAATTGAACATGAATATTCACAATAAACTGTTGTTTTAAGAAAACTGACAGTTATACAGGAATGAATTTTATCCAGTACGAAAACTTTGTCAACTTATAGTTAGATAAGTTTTATAGATACGTATATTTTTATTTTGTTATGTTTTAGTACAAAAAATAATAGTTATTGATAGTGAAAGATGTTTAATTTGTAACCGATTGTATGGTCACAGTCGTCATAGTAGGCACGGCGGCAACGCGAAACCGGTTTACTGACGCGAGCGCTGCTCCAAGCGCGTAAGAATAGTTAGTATCCATATTTACCTGAATAAAAAAAAAAAAAAAAATTACTGGTGATGCAGATATGTTCTGTTAATGATTCTGGACCACCAGTTTTTTTTGTGTACTGCTTAAAATTCATTCCTGTGTGGACTTGGGTCTTAGGGATCTATCAGACAAAGAGCGGTCACGCGGTAAAGCGTTCAAGCGGTCAGTTTTGCGTTCTTTGCATCATATTACGTTACATAGATATACTAACACAGGTGGCATTCTGACCGCGTCGGTCAAGTAGAAGTACCTAGTAGTAGTAGAGCTCGAACGCAGAACGCTCGACCGCGTGACGGCTCTCTGTCTGATAGATTCCTTAGTGTGCAATTACAATGGCGCGAGGCGGGCAGCGGGAGCGTGTAGCTGGCAACGTTTTCAGTATGATTTCCGCACACCCATCCAGCCCCACTTTGATGAGAAATCATCAAATAACTCCTCCCCCTGTGGGTTAGCAGTGTGAGGGAGTGTCAGACTCTTACTGAATAAAACCCATCATGTTCTTTCGTAGGCCTTTTATGTACCAAGGCTGCGGTAACTCTTTCGAACCATCAAGCAGCCCGCACATGATGCACCTTAGACAAAAACTATACATATGTTTGCGTCACCCACCAGCGGATTCCGCTACTCGCCCCGTTGCCACTGTAAGGGTGCGTCTACACGGTGCATGTAGCTGAGGCAAAGTTAGCATGCGCAAGTGACCCGCGCACAAAACAGAGCACGCTCGTGGATATATTGCTTTGGTACATGCTCGAGTCGCTAGATCCGCACGTTTTTATGCATATAACCTGCGCATGTGCCTTAATAGTGAAGACGCACCTTTAATAAAAACGTCCTACAAAATATCGGACCGATTATCTGTCCTACAAAAAGTCTGATGTAGGCGGGCAGCCTAAGGCCTGACATTTGTCAGGCGTTCGCGTTGAAGGCGTTAAATCGCTAACTGGGAATGTGCGTTTACTGCTTAGACTGCAAGATGCGCGAGTCTGCGCTCGGAAGTGTGGACGATTTTTAATATTATTTCAATAAGGACCAGTAAACTATGTCGATGATAAGTTGACCTCTGTTACTGAAAATTTTTTTTTTTAATGTTCGGTGCTGCGCCCCTCTGTACTTAGACCCAAGTTCACCGACAACATAAACGTCAGTATTCTTAAAAGAACCTTTTCCTACTATCACGGTTAATTTTCAAAGAAAACAGTTGTTTTTGAGAAAAACGGCTGTTTTTGATGATGACGTTGTCGGTGAAAATTGACCTTCGGTATGCGCGCCTGCGGTAATACTCTTGTACACGAATGTACTAAGTTCAGTTTAGAATATAAAATACTTAAACTAAAAAAATAATTCGCTGTTTTGTAAACGCTGTACTCAGGTTCAAATTACAGAAACACTGGCATAAAAATTAACTTAAGATCTTAAGTGGTATCAAAAATAACATTCAACAACAAAAGTAGCTCTATATAATGTGTATCGGTAAGTTAAATCCGAGTACGAAGAAAAATTACAATTTTCGCTCAGCACAAATACAATATAGGAATAGTTACATGCAAATCATTAAAATGATGAGCTACCTACATATCTATATTAACCACCAACCTACAACCTAGCAACGCTTTCAGACTGGCGAATTTTCCGCTCGGTCATTCCGCGCGGATCGTACGCGCGTAGTAGCGTGAACCATTCGACGATTATAGTACAATATTTTCAACAATGACAGCTGATACTGCGCGACAGTTCAGAAAGCCCCGTAATTTATTATTGTTGTTACCTATCGATGCCTAATAAAATATCAGATGTATTACACCTCCCACAGACAAGGTATTCTAATGTACGCCCTAGTCGGTAAAGTGAAAACACCCTTTGAATTCGCAAAAGTAGTTTTCCATCTACAGCACCTCCAGGTTATTTCGAAGTCAAAGTAATTTTTCTTTATTACAAATAGGCCTATAACAGCAGTTTAGCGTCGAGCTACGTCAAGCTAGTTGCATGGTTCCAAAGAGGTGGTCTCATGGAGAAGAACCGACAATCATCTCCATATACACATTTTAACCGACTTAAAAAAAGGAGGTTCTAAATATAGACATGGCATTTTTAATGTAAAGCTATTTATCTGCGATCGAAATTGAAACCGGGTGCAATTGCGGCCGGAATCGGTCGATTGATTCAGTCCCCCTAGTCTCCCGACCGGAAACTTATTGACGGTAGGGGTACCTAAATACCACATGGTAATAAAAAATATTTGTTAGGCATCTATATTTTTTTTTGGACTTAATTTTTCATTATGTCTCATAACTTGTACGAGGAGTTGGATAAAACAAATGATTCAAGTTGCATTCTTTTGTTACTATTTAGTTTATATTTAAAATTGCTCATGTAACGAATAAGTTATTTACAGAAAGTGGTTCGTGGTAATCCCTACATAAAACTGTCTTTCAAGTACAAATTGCGCAACAGAAGTCGACGTAGTTCTAGAAACATCCACCCCTTCGTGAATTGCGTTGTAGACAACGCCATCCGCCATTTTGAATACATTAACTATCATAGACATGGCGGCCATCTTGTTTCAAGTACCTATACATAGTAGTATGTATACATTACTGCCCAATTTTACAAGACCGGTTGCACGGCTTGTCATACTTGACTTGATTTTCACGTAGATAAAGCATATTAAAGTAACTCTCATTATGTAATTAAGTACGTAGACCAGAATTTTCTAGAAGCCGAAATGTCTAAACATAGGTACATAGTACACAAGGCCGGTTTGACGCATGCGTACAACCGGCATGACTGCCATTTTAAAAGACAATGAAAACCCCGAAATGGTTGGAAATATTGGGAAAACCCCGTATTCGTTGCGTAAAGACCCTTTTATTTTAGAAAACAAAGGTACCTACTACCTTAATTGACGAAGTCCCCGACCAGGCCGGTATTGTCGACGTGGGTTAAGCTAGGAAAACTCTCAATAAACTTCCATACTTCGGATCAAGCACACAATCAATCTTCATCATTTCTATAAATAATCCACCTACCTTCGTCCTCATCCTCCTCTGCGTCCAAGTCATACCCCGCCAACTCGAAGATCTTCTCCGCAGCTCTCAGCTTCACGCACATATCACAGTCCGCGTAAAACAGATCGGGGACGTACATTCTTTAGCTTTTTATCGACGACGAAGCAATTTAAATGGTTTAATTTGGAAAATTAAACCACCATAACCAAGTCTAGAGCCGAGAACCGACAGACAAGGGAGTCTGAAAGCAACTGCCAGGGGCTGGAGTCTAGATAGACGGAGTTATAAATACTCAAGGGGTCGATATGACGCATGCGCGGTACCCGCCGCGAAATCTGTAACTACGCAGATTCTGGTTTGAGCTCAACAAAAGGGGGACAGCACAGACCCAGGGTCGGTAGGGTAGGCCTTAAGGCCTGATTATAAGGTTGAAATTAGTTTAACTGTAAACCAATTACAGTTGTTCCCGGCTCCCCTAATTTTGAACCATGTGCAAAAAGAAGTAATGAATGTCCGGTAGGACTCAAAAGCTATTGTCTCGATCATAATAATAAAGTCTGTAACATACTAAAAAATTGCGTATTCAATTTAGTTGTACAATATTTTTATAGGCTGTTGCTTAGCGTCTACATTTTATCAAGGTGCGCGAAGAACATGTTTCTCATGGACGCGGCCGATTTAATCTATTGAGGAACAGAACAGCTTTGAATTTTGCAAAACGTTTATACATCTACGTACGTAGTACTTACTTAATATATTCATTATTAAACGACTACCCAAAAAAACTGGCTAAGTGAGAGTCGGAGATGCGCCCGAAGTTTGACCATTATCTTTAAACCGAACAAAACAAACACATTTTGTTGTATGGGCCCTCTAAAATATTTATTTTATTCTAGTTTTCAGTTTTTTTTGTCTGATGATTTCAAATACCTATCTAACTATCACGGTTCATGAGATAGTCTGGTGACAGACGGACGGCCGGACAGAGGAACAGCGCGCGGAGACAGTAATGTTTCCCATTTTATCCTTTGGATACAGAACCCGAAAAAGTAGGGCTTAATTCGAATGTTAGTTCGTTATAATATTGAAGGCGGCATAAAACAAAAAATAAACCCACCCCCATATGTGCCATATTTATGCTATGCATACATTATCCGAATACCAATGGGAAGTAGGTGAATATCCTATTCAACAAGTCTTTCAGAAGGGACTATCTTTTTTTACCAACCAACTAATAGCAGTGATTCCCAATTAGATTGTTTTTACATACCATACGATTTAATAATATGTATCTCATATCTTAAGCCTATTCCTATAATCTATATATATAAAAGAAAGTCGTGTTAGTTACTCCACTTATAACTCAAGAACGGCTGAACCGATTTAGCTGAAAACTGGCAGGGAGGTAGTTTAGAGCCAGGGGAAGGACATAGGATAGTTTTTATCACAAAAAATAAAAATAAAAAATACAATTTATTCCGGACATACAGCGCCATCTATTGTTCAAACCAAAAATCTGCCGGATGCCACTATTCCACGCGAACGAAGTCGCGGGCAAAAGCTAGTATAAGATAAATACTATGCTAAAAACCACATCAAAATCGGTTTGGCCAAACGTGAAATAATCGCGCACGAATAGACAGGTCGAACTGAGAACCTCTTTTTTTGTAGTTGGTTAAGGAAGTCGGCTAAACATACCTCAATATTGTGTAGCTCTTATTGCAGGAATGTTAAGTTATAAATAAATCATGTTTTGCAGTTGGAGAACTTACTAGCTAGTATATGCAAGTGTCCTATAGAACAGTCTTCTATGTGTGATTGTTAATCTTGTACCTGTGCAATGATGCAATGATGCAATTGTGCATACCACAAGGTGGTATGTGTACATCATAATCTGCCTTGCCTCTTTCCCAACTACATTGGGCTAAGCTTTCAGTCTAACCGAATGCAGCTAAGTAAAAGTGTTTAACAAGGAGCAACTGCCTATTTGACCACCTCAACCCAGTTACCCGGGCAACCCAATACCCCTTGGTAAGACTGGTCACCGCACATTATTTAAATTGTAAAAGATAGCTGTGTTGGTGAGAAGTTTGTTCTTCACCACTCCTTCTTACCAGCCATAACACTAGGAAGTGGTGATAGTGGTTTTTGGGGGACCTGTCCATTTGTAATGAATCCGGGTGTCCCTTTTTTAAAAAAAAAAATACTTGGGGGATGATCTATAATCGATTCTGAACCCAAAAACATAGTTTTTAGAATTTTTGTCTGTTTGTCTGTATGTTTGGTCTCACTGAACTAGAAAAGTTTAAATCAAATTTTGCATGAATATTACTTGTTGTATAATAAAATTCCATCTTTTATATGAGTCAATATCAGAATATATGGTTGGTTGATTTTTTAAAACACAATACTACACAATAATAAGTTTCTTTGTAGAAAACCTTAAACTGCAATATTTTGCTGCTTCTATGGCCTCATTGTTATTGACAAAAGTAAAGCAATTTGTTGAATAATGTTGTACAGCACATGAAAAAAAATAAAATAACTTTTTATGTCTAAATTACTAAATTATTTTAGTTGTTTTATTATTTATTAGTAATTAGGACTTAAACGCGATACTGTGTGTACGGTGGGTACGTGTCTGCTGAGACATTGGGCAAATAAAAAGGTATCTTTATTCATACCTTTATATACAGTATCACGGTTAAGGCCCAATAACTTATAGATGTGTGTAGAAATCAGGGAAATTTTAATTATTGGATAGACCATATATTCCTAAGCCTTATCATGAATCTTTTAACTTTACAGTGTTTTAGTGATGAGCACAATCCTCTAAGACGACTCACTGACCAGTTTTTGAGTTCATCCTGAACAGACAGAATCATGGGGATTCTTATTGTAAATAAATTAATCTTACTTATTATTTTGACTTAACTAGAAGCTTACCTTTGTTGCGGTTGTCTCGAGTCCATCTCTCCTCGTCCGACATTTTGTTTTTTTATACAAGTCTTTATTTCAACACAAAAGTCCACAAGCACTTATCAGGTACTCTTATCACAGAACTATTATAACGTAGTACGAAATCAACTATTTAATGGAAAATAATCACTCCAATTAACCTAAACTTACTATTTGTAGGTTTTGTTATAAACTTGTGACTTTTTATCAACGATTATTAAGTGTTTCAGTGAAAATAATAATTGAAATTAATGAAAAATCGAGGCACTGCAGATGTATAGAAATGCGACTATGTTTTGTGAAAATAAAAGACGTGCGGTGTAATGATCTATATGTAAAGTAATGTGTTGTGACATGTAATGAATGCTGATGAATTTCTAAAGTTTACAGGGCTTTTCCAATGGTTTTAAGACTATTAAAATTCATAAATTAGAACAGAACACAACCCACAGAAAATAATATATAATGACGTTGACAAATTTGACGTATTCTTATCTATCAAACCGTTCCGAAATGCCTCAACACCTTTACTGTAAACATATACATAACCAATTTTTCGTTTCAAGATTTTTTATAAAAATGCAAGAGTGACAATACAAGAGAGACGTTGTAGTTTCTAATAAAACACTTAGTGCCATTAAATGGCTATGCATTGATCATTAAATTACCGTAATTACTAACATACTACTTAGTTCTTATGTGCATGAACATACCGTGATTCGGAACGAACTTTTTGACACTTATTTTAATATTTCCAGCACTAAAAATCCTAATTTTAAAGTAATTTTGTAACAAGCTGTAAATAAGCAGTAGATAATTGGCACAATTATCTACTGCTTGAATATATTTTTTTACTATACATGTCTCTGCTATGCACACGGGACTACAGAGTCCCAGAGTTTTGGAAGGCGAACGTGGGGCTGACCCTGACCGCTGAAGCCCACATGATGAAGCCTTTTAAGTCAAAAATGATAGTAATGGTAACCGACTTTTTTTCCTGTTTTAAGCTATAGAAATGTACCCAAGGATAATCCAGTCCTGTGTTAAACAGCGCTGGAACCTATTTTAAATCTATGTACCTATTTAAACTATTGCTAACTTTGGAAGAAAACTAACGGTGGGATGTTAATGGATTAGGATATGGGAAATTATGGGGACTATTCCAATGACATTTCGTTGTTTTGCTATTGGTCTGCCATTTGGTCTGTAGGTACGGTAGTTTGCTCTACAATCATTTGCAGACAATATGATTCATTATTGAATCACAGAAAAGGATAAAAACGTTTAGGTGTTTAAAAGAAAAAATGCGGAATGCCACATACGCTTCAATCGTAATTGAGTCGTGATGGGATCTTATTCTCCTGCAACTCGGAGTAGAGGATGCGCTTGGCCACTCTAGTATCCGGCATGCGCAATACATGCCCGCACCAATGACGCTGCCTCCTCATGAGGTATGCTTCAATGCCACCTACATTGGCTCTCCTCAATACCAATGGATGTTTAATATTTTGCGCAGACATTTGAGGTGGAAGCGGTCTAGTTGCTTGATGTAATGTCGGTACGGCGCCCATGTTTTCGCGGAGTAAAGTATACAGGGGCCCGATTCTCCTAAGTTAATAATGTCAAAATCGGATAGAAATCGAATCGCAATATGATCGCAATAGCAGTTTTAACCATATCGGACATTCTGCTACTAATAAAAGACCAATCGTATTCGATTGACATTTGATTGGTGTGCGATTGGTCTTTTTGGTGATTTTGGTCTGTACGGTAGTTTGCTGTACAATCATTTTGCAATCGTAAATCATTTGCAGACAAAATGATTCATTATTGAATTATAGAAAAGGATAAAAACGTTTATTTCAAAGAAAAAATAGCGGAATGCCACATACGCTTCAATCGTAATCGAGTCGGGATTGGATCTCAGTCGAATCGAGTCGAACGTGAATCGTATGTCGCTTAAGTAAAATTAGGAGAATCGGGCCCCAAGGCAACACAACTGCCATGTACCTACACAGAGACCTTTGTAGAGGTAGATAACTTTTTGTCATGGGAGCTGAAGACCTTCTTGTCGAGTTTGCCGAAAGCAGCGGCTGCAGCACCAATTCTGCTATTGATTTCGGCGTCAATGTAGCACTTTGATGTTATAGTGCTCCCCAAATATCGAAATTTATCGACCTGGGGCCCGATTCTCCTAAGTTAATAATGTCAAAACCAAATAGAAATTGAATCGCAATAGCAGTTTTAACCATATCGGGCATTCTGCTTCTAATATAAGACCAATCGTATTCCAACGACATTCGATTGGTTTGCGATTGGTCTACTATTTTGGTGATTTTGGTCTATACGGTAGTTTGATCTACATTCATTTTGCAATCGTAAATCATTTGCAGACAAAATGATTCATTATTGAATGACAAAAAAGGATAAAAACGTTTATTTCAAAGAAAAAATAGCGGAATGCCATATATGCTTCAATCGTAATCGAGTCGGGATTGGATCTCAGTCGAACCGAGTCGAACGTGAATCGTATGTCACTTAAGTAAAATTAGGAGAATCGGGCCCCAGGACACAACCTTGCTTCACTCCACAAGTGACGGAAAAGAAGCTCGATTGGTCATCTTCAACCGCTACACAACATTGCATGTCCTCGTGCAGGAGTCGCAGCAGTCTTATGAACTTCTCCGTACACCCCAACTTTCTCAGTACCTTCCAGAGGGCCTCGCGAGGGGCGCATTCAAAGGCTTTTTCCAGGTCAATAAAGCAGAGATACAAGTGCTGTCCCTGCTCTCTACTTTTTTCCTGGAGTTGACGGACTGCGAATATTGTCTGGTTTGAAACGAAATTGGGTTTCCGGCAGAATCTTTTCAGAGAATATTCTGAGGTGGTCTAGAAGTAGTAAGTTTAGAAGTACGTTTCGTTATAAAGCCTCAAAATTATACGTTATAATACCTCAGGAAAAGATTAAAATCCCTGATTCACTTTTAAAGCCCTGTAAGTCGAAAAATAAAATAAATCGTATTATTGCGCGATTTTATTGACCGTCTGGGGAGTTCTGAATAAGAAGCCTGTTGTCAATGTCAGACGACCTACGCGGTTGGTTATTGAAAAAAAGTCTGTGTTGCCATTCGTTCCGCGCGCCATCGCCGTTCGGAACATCGCATCGGCAGATCGGCAGTCATCGGTTTCGTAGTTCGAGTGTTCCTCCGTTCGGGTAGCTCTCGGTCCGTCCGTCAGTTCTGCACCGTGCTTCATTCAATGACGTTACTTGACATTCGTAATTATAATAAGCTAAAATAAACGTCCATTTTAATAAATTGTGAGAAAATGGATCGCTTGCGAGTGCGAGTGAACTTTAAATATATAACTAGTGTGTTCCTTTTGGTGTTTGCTGTCAGCCAATCTTCGTACGGTATGTCTCAACTTTACTTACCACGTATTGAAAACAATGCATCGTTTTATTTAAGTTGGTTTCTTTGAATGCAGTTGTGTCTAAAACTTGCGTACTTTGTGACGTGCTTGTACCTTGGTCACAGATTGTTTCTCGAAAGTTTTCTTTGCGGAAAATGATTTGTAGGTCACGCTATTATTGTCGTCTCGACCCGAGAAATAGCTAGAAAACCTTGAAAGCCTTCGCCTGTTTTTTTAATAGCACGTATCGACACCTACGTCATCGATCTTTTTTGCATTATTTCATGTTTATTTATTGATAGAAAAAGGAAATAAGTTAATTAGTTGACTTGTTGCATAGGAAAAGTTTGTTCTTGAGTACGACTTGCGAGATGAGCACCTGTTATAAACTTGCTATGACACATCCTCGTACTCATCGCGTTTAATGCAACAGGTTACTAAAATGAGTTACTTGAGGGAAGTTTTGTTGTTTAACATTTTATAAACATACTATTTGTGATATTTGGCAAAGAAAAACTAATTTTAATACCACTATAAAATAGTTTACACATAAATAATAAAGTCACTCATATTTTTTTTATGATCCTTGCGAATTCTCACATCAGCAACGATTTATGAAGAAACAAAAAGCTAGGTAATCAAAAAAGTGGAGCTGCCAATTGTACTGGCTGATGTGGCGAAGTATTGTTGGTTTCCTAACATTTCCTGGATGTAGGCATTAGATTGGGCAACACAAGCCACTGGACTGACTGTTAATAGTTATTGTTCAGTCTCTTTTAGTGCACAACTGAATTTGTTTCTACTGTATGTTGAAGTAAACTTTTATACCCTGGCTGAGCCATTTGAGCTTCAAAGTCAAAGTCAAAAACGTGTTTTGAAAGTAGGCTAGTTTTGAACACTTTTTCATGTTGAAATTACGAAGCATCCTCAAAATAATCCTAAAGTGTTATAAAAATTGGCTTGTTGAGTGGCTTGTACAACATTCTCTATATTTTATCTGGGTACGATAACAAGCTCCTCTGGGATTGATTTTGTCAATAAGTTTGATTATTTAGTACCTGGCACAAAGTAAATGTCAAAAGGATAATACATTTTTTATCATATTCCTTTACCTCATACAATTCTTTTAGTTATTTCTTATATGATCAAGGAAAACGCCATATTAATCACAACATAATGGTCTAATTAAATAAATTAACAAAGCAGTTATTGTAGTTAACATGATTATAATAAGCACAAAAATACAGACTTTTTGCCATTCAGGAAATATTTGAAGGATTTGTACATCCGCTTCATAATGCCTATACAATTGATAATCTCTCAAAATTTAATTTTTTCGACATAAACTAAAGCCAGTATCTAAACCCCGTTTTAGAAGCAAATATATTTTGTACTGCTTTCCTGCAGTTTCACTCGCCTCTCATGGCCACCACTGCCCGGATCGAGATAATTATTTGGAGATAGTGTAGCCACCCAGCAGTAAACAATTTTTCAAATCAATTAAGTGGCTTCGGCACCTTTAGGGTCCAAACAAACAAGAATTCTCTCTACTCAGAATTTATCTTCCTTGCCCCAATTTTATTTGGGATTGGTACAGCAAGTTTTCTTCATCATACTCCTTTATCCGAAAACTTTACTGGCTTATAGGGCGAAAGTCTCAGCTATCTCTGGAAAACAAAATACTCTTGTACAAGGCAAAAATGAAGCCCATATGGACGTACGGAATCCAGTTATGGGGCACCTCATCACACTCAAACATTGAAATCATACAGAGGTTTCAAAACAAAGCCCTGCGTATGATAACCAACGCACCCTGGTTTGTACCCAACGAATCACTACACCATGATCTGCAAATGCCCACTGTGAAGCAGGAAATAATACGCCACACCAAGTCCTATGAAGAACGTATTCAACAACCCCCAAATGCTTTGGCTCGGCCACTAATGGAAAATCACACCAAAGCGCGACGACTAAAGCGTAAAATACCACAAGACCTAATCCAACCACAGTAAATATAACTACTGTACAAAAAAATAAGGATGTGACACAGGTCACATACTGAGCGAGCCAGCGTCAGCACCAACCAACGTACTTCTAAATGTCCCACAAAGGAGATAGATTGTAGTAAAACATATAACAAAAAAAAATACTATTTTATCTGATGTCAACTTAAAAGTTACATTCTTTCTAGCCACAGGATTCAGCACAGTTTAATATCTGATGTTGATTATGAATTGTTAACGGCTGTAATTAAAATTCTACTAAGTCTTATCAAAGTCACAAATGGCTTGCAAATGCATTGTAAAACAAGACGGTTTTCAGACAAGTCAAAATTCATTAATTTTTCACTATTTATTTTCCTTAATAAATAAAATTCTATTGCTCCCTACTTTATCTAGTTCACATTAAGGTATCATTTGTTTTAATGACTTTCCATACAGTTGGAAGGCACTTAAAAACATTCTGTGTATTATTAACTAGTTGTTTTCAACGTTCTCGAGATTAGCCGCGTACTGACTCAGCACGTAGCTATGTATAGTATCTTATATTCTACGTGTTATCTTAGAGGATAGTTTACTACCTAAGTATTAGCTTAGCAACCCGTGGGAACTACTTCGCGTACACAGATAAACAGTAGCCTAAGCCGTCCTCTTCTATCTATACTAATATTATAAAGCTGAAGAGTTTGTTTGTTTGTTTGAACGCGCTAATCTCAGGAACTACTGGTCCGATTTGAAAAATTCTTTCAGTGTTAGATAGCCCATTTATCGAGGAAGGCTATAGGCTACTTTTTATCCCGGTACGGGAAGTAGTTCCCACAGGATGCGGGTGAAACCGCTGGCAGAAGCTAGTCTAACATATATTTCCAAATCAATTGAACCAGTAGTTCCAAATTGAACTGAGATTAACGCTTTGAAGCATACAAAGGAACTCTTCAACTTTATAATATTACTAGCCGTTTTCCTGCGGTTTCACCCGCGCGGGATAAAATACAGCCTATGTTACTCGAGAAGAGTGTACCTTTCCAACTGTGAAAGGGTGCTTCAGATCCAATCCATCCTCCGAGCCTTTTTCCCAACTATGTTGGGGTCGGCTTCCAGTCTAACCGGACGTAGCTGAGTACCAGTGCTTTACAAGGAGCGACTGCCCTATCTGACCCCCTCAACCCAGTTACCCGGGCAACCCAATACCCCTTGGTTAGACTGGTGTCAGACTTACTGGCTTCTGACTACCCGTAACGACTGCCAAGGATGTTCAATGACAGCCGTGACCTACAGTTTAACGTGCCATCCGAGACACTGTCATTGGTGTCTAAGATGTACTTAGAAAGCACATACAAACTTAGAAAAGTTGCATTGGTACCTGCATGGGTACAAACAAACAAATAAACAAAAAAGATTTCCTCTTAAGTATTATGTTTAGCTCTTGTCATGTAATTTCCTTTAGACGGGAGCAAGACATCAGGAAAAAGTTACTTTATAGATTACTAGCTTCTGCCCGCGACTTCGTTCGCGTGGAATAGTGATTTTTGGTTTGACCAATAGATGGCGCTATATGTCCGAAATAAATTTTATTTTTATATTTTTTTGTAATAAAAACTATCCTATGTCCTTTCTCAAGTTCCAAACTATGTCTGTACCAAATTTCACACAAATCGGTTCAGTAGTATAGGCGTGAAGAAAAGACAGACAGACAGACAGAAAGACAGACAGACAGACAGAAAGACAGACAGACAGAGTTACTTTCACATTTATAATATTAGTTAGGATAGATATTGCCAACAGTATTACCAAAAAATTACTTTAATAAATTCGCGCGATCCTAATGCTCTAAAGTTTATTGATATTCAGTTATTGGTGTTTTTTGTTCTGTCTGGGGCCGTTGAACTGGGATCAGGACCTCTTTAGTACAAGTCGTGATGACGTAGAAGCTCGTAAACTCAAGGTTGCGACTTCTTCCTCGTGTTTTCCTACTGAATTTTAGATTTTATAAACATGGATGGAAGGTTGATTTTTGATCGAAGGTTTGAAGTTAGTGTTTTATCTACCTGATTGAATCTGCATTGTCAGGTGGTCAGTTTTGCGACATTAGTGCATTAGATCGCGGAGGATACAATGTCGAGAAAGCTAGTCCTAAGACTTGATTTAGGTATAAGATTTAAAGAAACTCGCGTTTTGTTTGCTCAAAAGATTGAGGAGAAATATCAATCCCTGAAGCTGTAAGGGAGAAACAAAGAATAAGGGAGAAATATAGAATAAATAAGCGCCTCGCGCCGCGTCAACGCTTTGCGTTCGCATCAAACTCCCTCACATAGGACACACAGTAAGAAAAACTGTCCACAAATACCTACCTAACTAAAAGAATTAATAATAACAAAAGTTTTGTTGACCATCTGGTATAAAAATGTTAATATGTACTGTTATTATTTAATTATTTTTAACTAGCTGTGTCCCGCGGTTTCTCCCGCACGGTTCTTCCCGTGCCGGTTAAAATCTAGCATCCAGGGATCGTGTAGCTTCCCTAAGGAATAAAGAATTTTCCAAAAAGGTTCAATAGTTTTGGAGCATATTCAATGCAAACAAATCGTTCTACTTAATAATAATAGTCAAGATAGAGTATCAAATTGTGTACGAATGATGGCTCCCAGATGGTCTTAAAAACGTGTTATGGTCTAATCTAATGGAATATTACTAGATAAGCTTTTTAAATGGAAATTACAGTTTTAGCACCTATTTTGATAGCTATATTGACGCCAGAGTTTTTAGACGAAACATTAAAAACTTTTGCTTGATATCGAGATACTTAGTTATACATCTGTATACTTAGTATCAAGTGTTTTTTTAGTTTGTTATGCATTGGTACTTAGATGTAAAGTATGTTAAGGTCCGAATATATTATGAATAGAAAAGTATTGAAGGAGAAAACATGCTGCGCCGACCCCAAATAAAATTGGGATAAGGGCAGGAGGATGGTGATTGTATTTAGATGTAAGGTGGTTTACATTTTTTTATTGCAGTGTTTCAAGAAAGTTTATAATAATGTTTGTTTCATATCTTAGTGGATTTGTCTTCCATGTATTCTTTTGTGTAATAACATTTGATTTAGGTTCAACGTTCAGTGTTCCTCCTAAAAACTAAACACGCAAGTGCAAGATCTCAAGTCTTCGCAAAAACTACATATTTATACCTAGAAACTTTGTTTTTGTTTTCGCCCAAGTATTTATATTGAATGGTGAGATCAGATGCGTCATTGTTTACCAGTACTCCTATCATGGCAATACTTGAATCACTACACGTTCTAATAATCTCAGTTTCTATATAAATTGTAAAGTTCGTAACAATAAAAATATTTGTGTATACATAATTCATATTGTATTTGAGGAAAATGACAATTTGTTTACTCCGCCCAAGTACCAAGTACCTATTATGGGTATTAGGATACCCCAATTTATATAAATAACAACCCCCAGACAGGCCAGTTTTATGTCATACAACATGCTGGAGCGACTGCCTATCTGACCTCCTCGACCCAGTTACTCGGGCAACACAATGCCCCTAGGTAAGACTGGTTGTCAGACTTTCTGGGTTCTGACATCTGACTAACCGTAATGACTGCCAAAGATGTTCAAACGGCACCCTGGACCGGGACCTAATCTCAGGTATGCAACAAATAAAAGAGAATAGAAGGCAAAGACATTTTGTCATTCAGTCGCCACAGATAAAATAAGTAAACTGCGCATTTTTGTACTATCATCTCCAATGCTTATTTTTTTTGTGTTACCATTGTTTTTATCTTTTTATTGTAAAAAGTACGTGCCACTTACATTTTTTTATATTATGAATGTGTATTTGATAAGGTTAGCTTTATAGTATTCAATAAAGAAATCGACGCTGTAATTTCCTTTTCAATAATATTCGGGTTGTAAAACAAATAACATATTCGTGTTTTTACAATGGCAAGCCGTTGTATTGTTACAAGGTATACTTTTCAAAACCACTTCATCTCTCTAGCCTTTTCCCAAATACGTTGGGGTTGGCTTCCAATCTAACCGGATGAGCTGAGTACCAGTGCTTTACAAGGAGCGACTACCTATCTGACCTCCTCAATCCAGTTCCCCGGGCAACCCCGTAACCCTAGTCTAAAGACTACCTGCAATGACTGCCAAAGATGTTCACTGACAGCCGTTAACTTTGACTTTTATCTACACTATAGACTATAGGTATCTGCATATTTAATTTTTCATAGTTTTCTGATACCTAGCTGCATCTTGCAAGTTTTAGTATGTTCCACTAACATCGTGAACAAACTTTTTTAACTGTGATCAATCAATAGTTAATTTATTTTGTCTGCTAGTCAAGTCACCCGTTGCCCTGTTAATCGCTGTAATGTCCAACAAGGTCATATTGTACGTCTGACCGAAGCCCGCATGAAAACCATTATGTCTATTGTCTATATTCATTCCCCATGCTTAGACACAGTGTTAAAATCTAAACAAAACTGTTTAGGTCAGTTCAGTGGTGTTATTATTACGTTACGTTACAGCCTTTTTATCGCCACTGCTGGGCACCTGCACCACTGCAGGCCTCCTCTCACGCGGAGGATTGAGCATTAATCACCACGCTTGCTTGCAGTGCGGGTTAATGTAGAAAAAATATGGGTGAAAGTTTCTCAATAAGCACTAGCTATTTGTCGCGGTTTCATCCTCGTCCCAGAGAAAAATTTCTCGTATCTGCATAAAATATAGTCTAAGTACGCACCCCGTTTTTCCAAGAGAGTCTGCAAACTCCAGAGGGGCCCACCAGGGCTAAGGCCTGCCGGGGCTGCGGGATTGTTCGAAAGAGTTACCGCGGCCCTGGCACATAAACGGCTTAAAAGGAACATTATCCGTCGTACCACAAAAACGTTTAAAAGTCAGTTTAACACTTGTCTAAAAAAATGTCAGATTATGACGTTGAGATAAGGTCCATTTTGCAGCCACACTTTTTTTAGACAAGTGTTCGACACATGTTTAAGTTTTTGTAGTAAGCCAGATATATTTTAGGCAGTAAGAGTCTGACACTCCCTCACGTGTAGTGTAGCTTCCCAATCGTCGGAGTTAACTTCCACCAGCGTTTTACAAAGAAGAACTTTTCTAATCAGTTCATTAGTTATAACAAACAAGAAAAAAAAAAGATTCTGCTTCTATTATTATTAGTACAGATAAACTGAATATTGACCCTTAGTAAAAACATGTTTGTTTACAGTTTATGAAGATTGTCACAAATTGTTATATATTTATGGAATTCTTATGTACATATCTCGAGTGACCGAAAATATGATAACACTAATATTTGTGTTTACTTTGGGTCAAAGTTGAGTGTAGCGGTCGTTTTCATAATAAAGAGTTCTTTGTTCTAATTTGCCGAATGACAGTAATGACCTGAATGACTTTACTTAATTTTATTTCTTGCTAATATTTGTGTTCCCTTAACTTAGACTGCAACTTTCCAAGTAGTTGTAGGTGGCAGTATGAAGATTGTGAATGTAATTAGATACTTGCAGAACTCGTCACATAACTTTGTTCTTCTGAAGTCAGCTATCAGGCACCTCGCAAATAAGCAGTAGTCTCTTTGAATCTCAGACTTAAAAAGAGGTAGATCAAAAGCGCTAGGGATTTCAAACACAAGATAGAAGATTCGTACTTCGAAAATAAAGTTTAAGATGAAATAAGCGTGTTAAAGAATCATCGTCCTCCGAGCCTTTTTCCCAACTATGTTGGGGTCGGCTTGTAGTTGAGTACCAGTGCTTTACAAGAAGCGACTGCCCTGCCTGATTTCCTCAACCCAGTTACCCGGGCAACCCAATACCCCTTAGTTAAACTTGTGCGTGTTAAAGAATCAACTTTCAAAATGTTATTTTCATTCATTTTTATCATCGTGGAGTCAGCAATCAGCCAGTAGCAACAAGGTCATGATGTCATAACTACTTGAAAGACCAGGAAACAGGGATTACAACGCTGCCTTAGATTCTTGTTAACCTTACAACGTAATCTGATGGTGCAGAAACATGCAAATTCACACCTGCATTCACTATTAACTCAGCTGTTTACGTTCCTTGAAAGAAACCATACATTGTAACTTTGTAATCTTATCTTACAATACTTTCAAGAATTGTAATTTACATCATTTGTGTGCAAATAATACATACCTACTTGT
The DNA here is from genome assembly GCA_963856015.1 of Helicoverpa assulta. Taxonomy (NCBI): domain Eukaryota; kingdom Metazoa; phylum Arthropoda; class Insecta; order Lepidoptera; family Noctuidae; genus Helicoverpa; species Helicoverpa assulta. The sequence continues at coordinate 2,545,471 of CAWLCW010000029.1, forward strand.
ATTGTATACATAATAAATGTGACTGCATGAACTGACCTGGAAGTGTAAACCTTTGCTTTTTTTTGCATATATGAATTGCATCCATTGTTGCAAATAAAGATGCGTTCCTGCTGTGAAAAGATCTATCTACACTGTCTATAGTCCTGTAATAACATAAGAAAGAAACATTATTTTCTGCGCGCAAATCGGTTAGTGTATGTAGAATCTTGCAGTTCTAAACTCAGATGGGCGTTCACATCATGTATTTCTGAATTCAAAAACCTGTCAATCCGACTTAAGTAAGAGTCAATTTTGAGATTAGCCTCATACATGTCCAAAGAAAGATAGGTTATTGAATACCACTGGTACTGGACGCCACAGTTCTCCCACACATTTTTGCTGTGACGACAAATAGTCATCGTTTCACAGTGCGAACACGACCTAACAATACTTATTTTAGCTGTCAATAGGAGGTTAGCTTAGCATTGTGTAGTCTGGACATTATACATTACACAGGTATATCATCTCATGTATATGATATTGCTTAAGCAAGTCACGCATCAGGAATGTTGCGTAGCTTGAAATCTATCTATGTATGTATGTACCAATGTACATACATAAGTGTAAGTATAAAAGGAGATATTAACTCTGACTGAGGTAAGTATGTATAGACGCACGCGCAGCCGTGGTGAACTGTGATGGTCGAAATATGAAGTTTGGACAGATCGTCATCCGCTGAGTAGGGATGTTTGAATAGGGGGTAAAAAAGTTAAAATGAAAGTTCTCTAATTCCAAAGTTATTTTAATAAAATGTTGTATTTGGGTTAATAATGATGTCCGTAAGGGAGTAGCTAAAACATAGTCTTTTAGTTCCGTACAGTCTTCGACTACACTTTTTTCTTCTTACGCCGCGATTACCAAACATTGTTATCTGGTGCAATATACACAGCAACACAGAACAAACATTTGTGCTTTTTTTCTGCCCGCATTCACTAACATATCAACATCTTCACTGTTGGATTGCCCCAACAAGTTCAATGAAAGTATTTAGCCAATACAGGTTCTAATCTGAATCCGTAGCAAATATGTAATGAAACTTTGAGTCAGCAATTTAACCGTTAAATAGTGACGGAGATACGCAGTTACTTTCGCATTTATATCAGGATCCGGTAGCAAATAGGCGAATACTAAACTTCACTTGAGTAGACTTAACTAAAGGTAAAGAATCTTGATAGGACTTTTCTATACTAATATTATAAAGAGGAAAACTTTGTTTGTTTATTTGTTTGTTTGGTTGTAATGGATAAACTCAAAAACTACTGGACCGATTTTAAATATTCTTTCACCATTAGAAAGCTATATTATCTGCGAGTAACATAGGCTATATTTTATCCCGGTGCGGGCAGTAGCTCCCACGGGACGCGGGTGAAACCGCGGGAAAACGGCTAGTTACTAATAAACATGCAATGAATAAAATGCTGCCTAAAATAATGACTCAATTGATCAAGGAGTTTTACTTATTGTATTTTATGTAGTTTTTAAATAACAATATGTATAATATTGTCTAATTTAAATATGGTCAAATGTAGTATATATGTTATGGACCATGTGATTAATTCGGGCATTATTTATAATGCCCGAGCATTATGAATAATGTCTAGCTTTATCGGGCCAAGTGATTAATAACTATCTTAACTTCATTATTTATCACATTGCACGGGCATTATTATATTGCTACATGACAGTTGGGCAATTTGATAATAAAGCTATATATTTTATGCGGTGCGAGGGTGGCAGTTGTTCTAATAAATAAATTCTGTTACTTGCTACATATTTTATGATTATTGTTTCGAAAATTATATGTTCTTTTTTAATGGGAAATTTTAAGTCTAACCACAAAATTATTTATTGGACAATTGTCATCTAATTTACTTACTCGGCATCGTTTTTCTTGATCTCATTTTTCTTGGCTCGTTTTTTTTTATGGTAGAATTTAATTTGGATTCAAAACATTGTATTAAAAATTGAAGTCAGTGACGAAAACAAATAGCTACAAACCCGACTCCACGTAGTCTTGTCTGCCCTACCCCTAGAGTGCAATTCAAAACCGCGTAGGCACGGAGGGTCAAGGCGGCCTGCGAGCTGAGGCGCAGGTAGTTTTAACGCTCGCCGCCGCGGCTGAGGCTGGCCGGCGAAGCCGGCCAGCAAGCCGAAGCTGCGGTGGTGAGCGTGAAAACCATCTGCGACGATAAGCTCGCATGGTACCGCCGGAGCCCCGCAGCGCCGGAGCCGTGACAGAAGCCATGCTTGCTGCATGTTGCATGCTATTAATATTTAGTTTAAGTTAAATGTCAATAACAATAAAAAAAATGAAATTAAATATGTTTATATTACTTTGCCCAAAAGGTCAGGGGCAATATGTATAGTGCCCGGTCAATTTGATTATTTGAATAATTATTATCAAATTGCACTCTCATATTGGGCATTTTTCATAATGACCGGGCATTATGTATAATGCCCAATTTATCACTTGGTCCATAACATATATATATAATAGTTTACAAGAACTTCTGTTCGATTAAAATTCCCAAAATAACATGTCGCCCCTTAGCGAATTCCGTCGCGAAACATCCGTTCTAGTTTTTACATTCTATTGTGAATTGTCATAATGTAAATGTAAACATTGGTCAATAGATTCGTGAATAACATTAATGTGATTTATACGGAAGAGTGTGACAAATTGTATTCTAACATATGTATCTACATACTTTACTTTTCACAAAAGATTTTCCTGTCATGAATTATTTACTACCGAACATCATTTACGGCCGTTCCTTATGTTCTATTTATTCGTTACTAGCTTTTGCCCGCGACTTCGTTCGCGTGGAATAGTGGCATCTGGCAGATTTTTGGTTTGAACAAAAGATGGCGCTGTAGGTCCGGAATAAATTGTATTTTTTATTTTTTGTAATAAAAACTATCCTATCCTATGTCCTTCTCCTGGCTCTAAACTACCTCCCTGCCAATTTTCAGCTAAATCGGTTCAGCCGTTCTTGAGTTATAAGTGGAGTAACTAACACGACTTTCTTTTATATATATAGATTTTGCTTACTGAAGACAGAATTTTGACATATGCCCCATACAATTAGTGTCAAATGTCAAAGTCAACAAATCAATAGATACTTAGAATATTGGGAACGGCCGTTGGACAATTGATGCAAATGTATTAAAAAATGGGCAATACCGTAGGTTTTCCTTATGCGATGAGTCACACGATTTTGAGTGGTCGTAACCCTCTTTGTTTTTTTTATACTAAAGGTTTAAGCTTGGCTTCGCAATAATGTCGCCCACGGTTGTAGACCGATAAAATTAGTTCAAGCGTGGGGCCGAGTTTTTATGTCTTGTTTACCTATTATGGTGGGTCCACACGATACAGATTTCGAGTTTGTTCAAATATCTGTACGAACTTAGTCTAAGTAAAAATCTAGGGTGGAAATGTAAAGTCTGTGTAGAAATCTGAAGTCCCAATGATATGATAACAAAATGTTTGTGCAGAACTATAATTGGCCCAGACGGTTGTGTGCACCAATTTGTTGCGCAGACAAAATTCTAGGATAGTCTGTGTAAAGTTGGTATCGTGTTGACCCACCATGAGCCAACTGAGGTCGTCTGGTCGTCCAATGTGTGGCCATATACTGCTGAATCGATCTTAAAATTAGTATTATAACGTTCTACTCTGAAGATACATTCAAATGGTTTTATTAAGTTTCTTGTTGCACGATAGTACGTGTTTAATTAGCATTAATGCTGTTTAAACAAAGACTAACATTTGATAGCTTGGTAGACGTAAGATGCATATATACCTACCTAAACAACACATGTATCGTGAATGCAAAATATGAAGTTGATTCACAATGAACCAAGTACAGTCAACTTCAGGTCAGTGGTAACAGTTTTATAGGAAAATCGTACTTATTACTATTGAGTTAAGGTGCATGACAGTTACCACTGATGTGCAGTCTACCGTACATCGACAACATTAACCTCAGTTTTCTTAAAACAACTATCTATTATATAAAAATAAGTCGGGTTTTCCTTCCTGACGCTATAACTCCAGAACGCACGAACCGATTTCCACGGTTTTGCATTCGTTGGAAAGGTCTCGGGCTCCGTGAGATTTATAACAAAGCAAATACAGGAAAAATTTCAACAGAAAAGCGGGAAAATCTTTTTTCACATACAGCGCCATCTCTGATACATAGCAACTCCGTTGTGGCGAAACGGAGTTCGCCTGGTTTGCTAGTTTACTATGGATTTTCATAATCACTTTTCGAAGTAAACAATTGTTTTCAGTCAGTGATAATGGGCCTACTTGTGAGTAAGCAAGTCTATTGCGCATTGGATTTTAATAAATACTCAAATATTGTACTTATCTGTCAAGTTCGTCATTGAAAAGTCATCGGGTTAAATGCACTACGAAAGTGCAAAATATGCTAGAAAACCGCGAGCTATGCACTATCAAAATACTATGAATAACTATTGTAATTCACATTTAATCTCTACATTTTTGGGTTTTCACGAATTTACGAGTAGGTACATCATCTTATGCCTAACCTCTATCCACTTATTTTGGGTCCGTCTTCCAGTTTTACCGGATTCTGCTGAATACCAGTATTTTGAAAGGAGCGAGTACCTATCTGACCTCCTGAACCCAGTTATCAGGGCAACCCAATAAGCCTAGTCAAGACTGGTTGTCAGACTTACTGGCTTCTGTCTACCCGTAACGACTGCCAAAGATATTCAATACGAATTTACGAGTACTTCGGTATTAAATTTAACAATCTTTAGTGTTTGTTTGCTTTAAATAGGCTAGCATTAAAGGAACGGGAACGAAAAACATGGTAGGTTTACATGAAAGAAGCGAGGGCAAAAGCTAGCTTAATATTAATCAGGCGAAAGTAACCTCACCAATAAAATGAACATTAACTAACACGACATTAGTGACAAAAATATACCGTCTAATTAAACAGCACCAAAGTTTAATTGTAAAGGCCGGAAATAGCCTATTGTGAATATAATCATAGTACTGGTTCTCACAATGACGCTATTTCGACGTGTTTTTACTTCTAAATGTAAGCATTGGTCATTGGCTTGTGTGAACCTCAGGCTATCCAAACGTACGAGTAGATTTATCCCTATTAAGCAATCAATACAATAATAAACACGAGATAACCTCGGATGCTATCATGTAAACTGTTCTCCTTTGTCGATTGTTAGGGTTTTATTAATATTAGTTTTACCATTTTTTTTCTTTTTAGATCTATGTCGGATAAAAATGAAAGCGAAATCGTTTTTTCATTTAGGTCTTTACAAGCACTGATGAATGTCAAAAATAAGTGTAAGCTAAAATGTAGAAGGGACCTAACATAGAACCTTGTAGTACACCTATCGCCTTCATTTGGTTTTCCCGAAGTAAAAAACTGAATTTGCTAAACAAATAACATTTATCATTTGCCAGCGGCACATATTTGATTACCAAAGACATGATTACACCCGTTCTGCTCACTGAGTGTCAGTATTGCACGTGACACGGCCGATGACGCTCTCGTCCCGTGCATCACACATTAAACTGAATTGTTTATTGAAACTGATGTACCATGTGACTCTCAATTTAGCGAATAACTCTTATTGTCCGTAGGCGAAGCCCCATCATCTTGTCACTCTTCCACTGATAGACATCTGCCACAAATAACAAAACCACTTGTAATTCTTGATATGCCTACTTACTCAATTTGAGAGAAAATAATTTTGTAAAGCTTAGCTTGTTGCATTGATTGCTTAATCGCGGATATTCTTCAATATGGCTTTCCTCCGGTTTGTTCCTAATTGAGACGAGGTTAAAGTCAGTTTTGTACTAAGACTCGTGTAAGAGTGCCTTACTGAGATCGAACAAGAAATCTTCACAGAAACAGATTCAAAACATTCTTTATTTATTATTTTATTTGTCTGGCATATTGAATTTGAAAGAATGAGCATTCGCCCTTTTGCACGCGCCCTTAAAAACTAGCAAGGGTGAAGAATTGAAGATGAGCTGTTTGGACCCACTTTCGGCTACGGTGACAAAGGCTCCACTGGTTACCAAATATTTAAATACGCTACGAACAATGACATAGCCATGAACATAACATAGATAGTTAATCGTCATTGGTCTATTAGTCGATAGCTAGTAGATACAAGCCCTCAAAACATTGGTCATGTACAAATAACATTGTGTTCCTATGTTTTATGTTTTAGAAACCTAGCTGTATAAACAACCCAAAATATATGACGCTATATGCAAAATTATTTACATGAATGATCGCGTCATCGACCATAGTCTATATTTTAGGCTGCATATTTTAGACCAAACAAACGGGAAGGATGCGTGTTGCTAAAAACCGCGAAAACTGGCCCCGCTATGGGTGCAGCGTGAAGGAGCGTCATACTTCTGATTAAAACCCACCATGTTACTTCTGGAGCCCGTTGTCTACCGTAGCCGCGGTAACTCTATCAAAACCCGCAGTCCCAGCAGGAAAAGTGCTTTTGTCCAGCAGTAGATGTCTTTCGACGACTTTTTGTTGAGTAAAGAACTTGAGCTGGATCACGTGCATTCTATCCCTGTCAAATTCTGTAAACATGCGTTGAAAATTTTTGTTGTTTGTTCTAAAAGCATTCTATAAGCTGGTATAGAATGAAGAGCGATCGTTTGGTAGGACGTTTAAAGCTAGCAAATGTTCATTGCAAGAATGCTCCCTGTACTAGGAATGCTCCTGAACGGAGTAAGGAAAGTTGATTTTGTTCTTCATTTGGCGCCAGCTTTGGAACAATGTAGTTCTCTAGTCCCCCCTACTCAAAGACCTCTTTGGTGTAAGAGTAGTTCATGAACGTCACGATGGGTTTAATTACACAGTTATGTCACTGACACTTCGTAATTAATTAGTACACACGCTTGTTCAATTACTCCGAGCATTGCACTGCTCTCGAACATGTTATGTTATTGAAACACATCCCCTTTCATTTAAATCGGCTCGAGAAAGCCAACAAACTCACATTTGTTTTTTTTTTAATACGTCATACGTGTAACGAAAATCCAAGATGGCCACACTTACTACTGGAATCATACATAGTATTAAAATGAATGTTTGTTTTGATACGAACGGCCAAGTACTGTTTTTCTCATCAGTATTCTAAAAGCGTTGTGTGTGAATTTAATTATAGCTCCAAAATATTATTTAAAGTGGACAGTTGACATCAATAGTGGCCGTGTTTTTATACTAGGTTTTATTTTATAATGCTGGCTGCCAAAATATGTTTTAGTCTTCTGAGTCTGAGTGAGTAGTTTCAGAACGGACAACTTGTGATTTCCTACAAACGTTTCTCACGATTTTTTTTATTTTTATTTGTGACAATCAAAGTTGCAATAAAAGGGATTACTTCTGAACTGCGCCAAACATTCTATGCACCCTGTTTAAAATGACCATTCATCGAATTTTATTTATTTAAATTTTATTTTAAACATTTTTTTTTTTTCAGCATGGAACATAGAATACGCGCTAGACAGTGGCAGTTCGAGCCCCTTTCGCTATGACGTGGTGACTTTGCCACGGACCCGCCAGCGTCGAGCCGTGACCCCACCGCCTCCCGTGACAATACCGACCCCACCAGCCTCCGTGCCTTTCGACCCGGCGCCTTCTCCAAGACCAGCAAATGTGTCCACGAATGCCACGCCAGGCTCCAACAAGACTGCCAATGTTACTGGTAAGTTCTAATTTGTTTTTATTTGGCTGTTGCTAAAGATTTTATGAGCTGTGTGTAGGTATTTGCGGAGTGGTACAAATTGCAATTCTATTTGGTAGAAATTGCAACTCTATTTGAGAGTAACTGTAACCCTATTTTGAATTTCCCTAATTGACTGGAGTATACCATCGTAAAATGGATTAAAAGGTGTTGGCAGTTCAACCTGCAGGGCAGTCATATCGTATTTAGAATTCACTTTGTTATAACCTAGAAAGTACATACAAACTTAGAAAAGTTGCATTGGTACTTAAATTGCATTGGTAGGTAAATCTTAGACACCAATGGCTGATAAAAAGGTGAAGGAAAACATCTTGAGGAAACCTGGACTATAAAGTCTGAAATCACCAACCCGCATTGAGCAAGCGTGGTGATTAACGCTTAATCCTTCTCCGTGTGAGAGGAGGCCTGTGCCCAGCAGTGGGACGATAAAAAAGGCTGTAACAGATAACAGAACAGATTGTTATGACAAATAATGATTCCTTCGATTTACTTTGCAACGTACCTTTAATTAGAGGTATCAAGACTGCGACGTCTCCTGACATACATTTAAAGCACGTCGATAAAACGTTTCATTAGATATTTATTAACCGACAAAAGGCTTTCCTGCGATAATTACAGGCCTTCTAATAATAGTACTTGCATAGCAGTCGTACTCGTTCATTTTAAATAAGCCTTCCTGTTACGACGTGGCGTTTCCATGGTTACTTTAGTATTATTTATGCAGTTTTGTGTTTAAAATTCTCGATGCCTCTAGGCTTTGCGTGAGAACCAACTATTTAGTTTTAGCCTGTACCAGCTACTTCGAGTTGACCTTTAAGAAGCAATAAGTATTCACCTTTGAGTGTTCTGCTGTTTAAGTATTGAGCACCATTGTGCCCTTCGCCGATCGGGTAAAAAAAGGATGATTGCACCGTATTTTACTTGATAACGAGTTTTCTCTATATCGTGTGATGATATAAAATTCTCGACGTTCTCTGATTACGGAACTCGTTTCACATCCTAAATATAGTTTTTAGAACTGGAATTTAGATTCTGATTTATTGATATTTTAATGTGTTATTATGATATATTTGGTACTAGAAATTTCACACTATATAATAGTGTGAAATTTATAGGAAGCAAATTAATCCGAGCAGTTATTTTCAAAGTGAATTATGCATTGACTTTTTTACATGACCATAAATACATGTACGCACCGTAAAACATCACGATTGTTACACTAGCCGAATGATTTTCAAACCTGAATAATTACCTATTATTAGATCAAAAGTAACTTGCATATATTCGACGAAGATTGTAATGTCATATAGGATACATGCTACAAAATGTTACTTCAACCAATTTCTTCGAACCACGTCAAATGAATCACTATACTTTTAATTAACACACCTAAGTACATACATATTTCATTATATAGGTACAGTATACAAGGTGTGACAAAAATATTCGAAATGTGTTTTAAATTGTCCTTCATAAAGTCTGTTTACAATATTTTGGGAACAGTATTGTTCAAATAATTACAAAACTTTGTTTTTTTTTTTTTGTTAAACAAAGCTTATTCCCCAGTAGTTATTGGTTAGTATCCGATTGGTACAAGAGGTACCCGATTACCAAAGTCCCCGTCTCGGAGGGACCCGACTTATTTTATATTGACATAGGTAATGAAAGTCACTTTCGATTCCCTCCGGGACGGGAACCTTCAAGATCGGGTTTCTCCGATACATACCTGTAATTTCAGTTAAATTAAAATCTTAAACTACGCAGCCTTGTTATACATTTTATATTTTACCAACAGAATGAAAACATTACCAAACCGTACAGAATTCGGTACTCTGTAAAATATTTCCATTTGTGTGCGTAGGTGGTTTTTTTGATACGATATATTCCGCTTGGCGAATTTATAAACTGTGTTAATATGTGCTTGCAAATGCCTTGTCATGCTGGCGAACTGTTTTTGCATTGGATTTCTGGTTCCAAATTAAATTATGAATTAGTCATTTAGAGGTGACATGAAAGTTTAATTTTCTTAAAATTACACACTAGCCGTTTTCTCGCAGTTTCACCCGCGTCCTGTGAGAACTACTGCCCGTACCTGGTAAAATATGGCCTGTGTTACTCGGGGAGAGTGTAGCTTTCCAACAATGAAAGATTTTTCAAATCAATTCAGTAGTTTCGGTGCCGGGCACAAAAATGTGTCTTCTTTATTATATAGGTATAGATTTGAGAGAACAGTAGCATAAAAGGGAACAAACTGGTGTAACCAAGTTTCTAAGAAATAACAACGAAAAATAGAATACCAGATGCGTAGAACGTTGTACGAGCAAAACGTGTAAACAATGGTTTTCTTTTTAATACACAACCAGAAGTTTTCATAACACCCATACGTTTGACAATACAAAGCAAAAATCATTTTTTTTTTTGCAAAAAAAAGGTTCATCCATTTATCCAAGAAATGCAGATGTTTTATCTGAACATTGAAATGAATAAAAAACCGTCTTATACTTTATTCTAACTTTTTAATGTACTGCATTATTTCACACTATTTATTTATTACTAGCCTTTAATGTCCCATTCATCTCACTTTCCCGAACGTTTGACCGAGTACACCAGGCTTGTTGGTAGGCGCATAGGTCGTCACGCCATCTCTTCCGGGGCCTAACCCGTCTGTGGCGTCCGTCCTGGGGTATCCCATAAATAGTAAAAAAAATTACCATATCAACTATATCATGAACAACAAAAAACTACGTGAATTTTGACGCAATCAGCTGAAACTGGAACTACACGTACACCAACGAAAAGCTGAGGCTTCCATATTTGTCAAGTTTCCAATTTAAAAGACACGATATTTTGGTTCTATGACAATCGTTTGATATTTAAGTTGTACAGCCTTGAGTCATTTCGTTTAGTTCTATGTCTTTCGTTGTACTTATTTATTTCAACTTTATGGAACATAACATTACACAGGCGGACTTAATGCCATAGGCACTTCCTCCAGTCAATCTTAGGATGATGCAGAACCCAAAATCGTGGACTGCCGATGGTTTGAGTAACCTTGAGTAACCTTTTGGGCACGAATAGTCTAAGAAGACTTCCCTTTTTATCTGTTCTGTAGCCGTAATACCTTCCTATACGTTGTTTGAATCAAAACAATCATAATCTGACGTCTTCAATGAAGATTGACGTTCAAATGACGCTCAATGACGGTTTGTTAGGTTTGTTATGATTGCCATTGTTGTTGCAGGTCTGTTTGCAAATGAAAAAAGCAAAACTAAACTGTATTGATAAACTGTCATTATTTACAAGCTGTGGCGAACTATGCTCGATGTTGCTGTGCATTTTGTTATTGCTATGCCTTCTTTATTTCGATGTTCCTTTTTTACTTCTTGATCTCTTTGTATTAAAATATACAAGTCACTAAATAACCGATGACTAAAGTATTATAGTAGTCATTAAGTTAGTTCGAGGTATTCATGAGCCCGGTCAGGGCATATATTATCTAATACCTGTCCGAAGGGAGGTGATCTAGTTATAATGAAAAAAGTTCTTCAAATCGTCGCCCTAGTGTAACAGTATTTTCTTTTATCATTACTACTCCTAAGCAGTATGTTATGACAAAACTTTGTACATTCTACATTTTAAAGTATTGTATGGAAGACTATCACACGATTATACATGACGCTTGAACTCTGCTCTGCAACCTTTTGGCAAACGCGTTTTTACTGTGTAAAGGAAGTTACTTGATACCATTATTCAACAGAGGCATGTATGTAGCCAAGGATTATACGATGTATAGTTTTAACTGTCTTATTTTATAGTTATATAATACGGATATGACGGGTGGTAAAACATGAATGGACTGGCAAAGACCAGAAGGGTCCCAATGTCTGACAGTAATTATAACCTTTGTAACAAAACAGTGCTTGAAATAAAATACTTTGTGAAAAGTTGAAAATAACTTAATATATAATTAATTTCCAGGAAGGGATAGGCTGTCATTGAACATCTTTGGCAGTCGTTACGGGTAGTCAGAAGCCAGTAAGACACAACCAGACTTACATAGAGTTATTGGGTTACCCGAGTAACCGGGTTGAGGAGGTCAGATAGGCAATCGCTCCTTGTTAAACATGAGTACTCAGCTGCACACGGTTAGACTGGAAGCCGATCCTAACATAGTTGGGAAAAGCCTAGGCAGGTGATGTAAAGGACTTGCTCTTCCGTGCTCGCAGACGCATACTCTGTTCGTCTTTACATTTTAAGTAACAACGATTACTTTATGTATTGAAAGTAATGACACTCATATAATAAGAGTGGTATGTTTGGCAAACATTTTGAGAACAATATACCGGACCGGATCACACACATCCTGCGTAGATATGCACTTTCATAACATAACATTTTGGCGTGTCATCGGAAGATTATTGCTGGCCAGTTTTATTTGATATGTTGTGTATTCGATATTTCAGTAATGCAAATAATCAAGGCGGTTTTACATTTTTATTCGTGACTAGCTGTTTGCCCTGTTGCCTGTTTGGAGTCTCGGGGGAACTTCTTCCTATATCAGGACAAAATATAGCCTAAGTATATGTCACTCGGGGTTAATGTAGCTTGTCCCAACAGTGAAACAATTTTACAAATCTGTTCAGTAGTGTAGTAGGCCTTTAGGGTATAAACAAAAACCGTCTTACCACAAAAACTTTTAAACGTCAGAAACGTCAAAAACTTAACCACCTGTTTTACACTTGTCTAAAAAAATGTCAAATTATGACGTTGACATATGGTTCATTTTGCAGCCACAATGTTTTTAGACAAGTATAAAACAGGTGGTTAAGTTTTTGTAGTAAGGCCATAAATGTTTCCTCTTTTTTATATTGGTGTTAGTATAGACTAGCTGTGTTCCTGCTGTTTCACTCGCGTCCCGAGAGAACCTCTTCCCGTGCCCGGACTAAAATATAACCTAACTTACTCGAGGATAGTTTAACTTGTCAACAGTCATTATATTAGTATAGATTGTTATTATTGTAAAACCTATGCTGTTGCTATATGTACAAATGATTATGTATCAATGATACAATCTAAAGACAATATTGACAAATAATTCGATTGTAATTTGGAGCAAGAAACAAACAATGCTTTGTTTTCTAATGATTGTTTTGTTTTGTCAATATAATACTTTCTAATTGACTTCGCAAATTGTGACTCAATCAATGTCGATGTGAACCAATTTTGAATGAATTGAAAACACCGGTAGGGTTGCGAAGCTACCGTAGTTTTTAACCGACTTCAAAAAAAATAATTTCTGTTTTACCTGTAGGTATGTGTTCTTTTGAATTACAATTTGATCAAATCTTACTACATATAGATCATTATGTCTTATTTATTATTTAATAATTACTGAGAACACTAACATAAAAAGCGTTTAGAAGTAATTGTCACACAAAGTGTATAAAAACAAACTTTGACAAAGAAAAACCAACCGTGAGAGTGAAGTGACGTTTGTAAAGAGTGGGGGGAGGGGGATTAACATTATTGTATTATTGCAAACGTTGGTACATCTGTCGGTTTTCCATCGAACTTTTAATTAAATAATGCGATAGAAAAGAATGCTGCAACTATCGAGTAAACTGTCATTATTGTGACATATCGCGAGGAAAATTTACACAACTGTCGCAAAAATACACAGGGAAAACAAATTGTAGGGTTATTAGGTATTTACTTTTTTTCAGCTGCAGTGTTTCTTTTTGTACCGCTAATATTATGATTTGTAAGTTGTTATGGAAACCTGGCCAACCAACGATTTTTTTCTATATCTTCTTGGTTTACTATTTACTTAATTGAGCCACGTAGACAAAATACGGAGATCGGATAATCTGACTGCATTTTCCGCAAGTATAGAGGTATATATTAAATAGTATATATTCCGCAAGTATAAGACTAAATAAATAGTCCTGGTTTGAAAGCGCTGTCTCAAATTGAATAAAGAAACATTATCCTGGTACAATATACTGGCCATGGAAAGTCCCCAATTACACGACTTACTGACGACAGGGAAAAGATTTGTACTTGTGACCATTTTCCTTATTCTGATTATTATATTAATAAAAACTTTAAAGAATGTTATGGCTTATAACATTCTATCTGAAGTAAATGCAATAACATTCTATCTATTATATCTGAAGTAAATGTGACTGTGTCCAAGCAAAATAAGTTGGTTTTCAGTTAATGAGAAGCCTAAATAAGAATTTCTTTCCTCTGGAAGTAGGAAACAAACTTGCCCGCTTACATCTAACATGAAGTTTTGGTGTAGGCTTGGATGTCTGTTACTCTAAATAGTACTGAAACAGAGCCCATATAAAACTTTTGACATATTACAAAATTAAGTGCCGATATCGCGCGATTCGCTCAAGAAGTGGCGACATAGATCTGCTGAATCGCGCAAAATGGCCGTCACAAAGGATTTTCCGGGTGCGGAAAGAAGTTCCCTTACCAGGCAGATACAACCAAAAAATAATCATAATAAGCCTCGTCTAAGACTGGTATACTCTGGGACAGATTTATTTCCAAAGCGAATATAAGGCGTAGAGTTTACCTCAACCCGTAAGTTTGACTTGAAGTACAGCCGACCCCAACATAATAAAACACTATCCGTCTTACCACAAAAACTTTTAAACGTCAGTTTAAGACTTGTCTTAAAAAAATGTCAAATTATGACGTTGACATATGGTTCATTTTGCAGCCACAATTTTTTTAGACAAGTGTAAAACAGGTGGTTAAGTTTTTGTAGTAATGGTGTCTGCACACAGCGGGCGCGGCGCGACGGTACGGGACGGCGACGCGACGCTGAGCAGTTGTAATGTACTAGATATTACGGACGACATCACACAGAGCCGTCCCGCTCGGCGCGACGCGACGCGACGATCTAGTAAATTGTGTCGCGTCGCCGTCCCGTCCCGCCGCGCCGCGCCCGCTGTGTGCAGATACCATAAGGCCATAAGTAGATAATGATGTATATTGTGACGTCAACACTGTGATAATTGGATACACACCTTCGATCTTGATGTTTATCTTAATCTGGTTTTAATGACTGTACTTAGTTCCAAACAGTTTGATCGTTAGTTTAATAGACACCTCAATTGATGACGGCTTTTAAAAGAATCTAATTCTAATTTTAAAGTCTTTGAACTAAAGACTCTTAGCAATTGGTATTGGGTTGCCCGGGTAGTCGGGTTGGGGAGGTCAGATAGGCAATGGCTCCATGTAAAACACTGATACTCAGCTGCATCCAGTAAGACTGGAAGCCGACCCCAAGATAGTTGGGGAAAGTCTAGACACATGATGATGGACCAGAGAAAAAAACTATACTATAGTTATCGGCACGGATATTGAGATCTCGGCGGAAGAGTGGGGATCGTTTTGCGCACTGTACACATAAGGCAATAAACCAATAAATCGCTTCTGCGCAGGTGAAGGTCAGGGCTCAATATCCGTGCCGATAACTATACTTAATCGACTATAATTGAAAATTTTGAGACTTGATCAGTTTAAAAATACCATTGCTATTTCTTAGCTTTTTTGGTCTATCACCATACCCAAAACTGATTTCATTCAGTCTAGCTGTGAAACTATACCAAACTAACATACACTCATATTGGTTCGCCTACGGATGATTACAAAGGTAACCGCGTGTAACCCCCGAGCAGCCAATTGGAGTCATTACTGACATTCATGGTATGCATTAAGAGGCAGGGCACTGATTGCGAGTCATTATGCCACTTAGCATGTAAGTCCTATGTGTTTGCAATTGCGCTGTGTTATTAAATTCCTCCTCTTTATAAGTGAGCTTAGAAGTAATAGAATAAGGTGTTTAATGACTGTGACAGTGACAAAAAAAGTTTACAAACACCGTCTGTGAAGGGTTTGAAAAAATACACTATATATAAGTACTTGTTTGTAATCTTTTTCGTCATTGGCGCAGTTATTTAACACCGTATTCTATTACTTCTAGGTTTGAAAAAATACTAGTGTTATCCACTATTACACTGTAGTCGTAATCAATCTTAATTATTTACATTTTCAATGAAAATTAACGATATTTGCTGAGCTTGTCGAGGCACAAAAGTTCCAAACTAAAATATCTACCTACCTATTAGAAGATATTGCAAATACATACATGCATAAGTTTCGCGTTCCGTGAACCGCAGTTCAATTTTTTCATACATTTCATCTTGTGGTTTGTACAAGATGCGTAGTACATCGAGAATCGTAGCATAGCAACTGTGGTCCTATGCAAAGGTCACTTGCCGTGATTGGGGCTGCACTATAAGCTTATGTATATTTCTACTTAATAAAACGTGATTTCTCAGAGTAGAAGAATCCAGTAATGTACTCGTTTGCTTGTAATAATGAATCCTTATGTTCATAGCTATCACTACCACTCGTGAATGGCTGGACCGGTTTGACAATTGTTTTGTGGTGGATATCATTTAAAAAAAAAACAGACTTCCCAGGAAAGTAAGAAATATTTGTTTTCTTCCGTAGAGGTGTAATACCAAGCGTAATAAATCTCTATTTGCGTTCATGTACAAAATTAATTAAAAACCACCAATGATAGCGAAGACTATGAGCATTTCAAGAAACGTAACCGCAAACAAAATGTAAAGTCTAGTAAAACACTGGGATCCTAATCGTAAATCAGTCAAGCAGCGCAGTTAGTTTGAACTATGATAATACAAGTATGGTGCGCAGACTACGAAGATACCATTATGCCCACATATGTATGTAGCGATCTCGGAGGAAGGAAAGATAGCGGAGATGTCATTAGGAAGGTAGGCCAGGTGCCTTCTTGTAGGCGTGATCAGTTTCTAAAACTAACGAGGCGTTCGGGGTCCTTGTCAAATCAAAACCAATTTGTCGAACATTGGTCTTATTGATGATTTGATTTTGAAAATAATAAGCGGGAAGGCGTGTAAGGTCGGAGTTAGTAACGTTGCTCGTCCCCCAAACACAACGGCATTTTGGCGCGCTACTTTCTTAAGAGACTTGCGTTATGACATCTCCGCTAGACCTTTTTTGTTCTCCATGGTAACGACAGATTGCAAGTCGCTCACAGCCATCGTAAAAACCCGTTAGCATCGATTGGCTATGATATAACCAGCTGAGAGTGTTATTCCAAGCTTTTTTCCTTGACTCGTATGGAAGATTTGCATTATACATGCTATCAAACAAACTTGGAACATTGTACATGTGGATAGGGGATAATAAGCCAATTTTGTAGACAGCTTCTATTATATAATTGTATTTAATGTGCTGTGCTAATGATATATTACAAAAAAGATGCAAAAGATAAATCTCACAACGATGACGTAAACATAAAGGACGCAGATCAGATAAAAACCGGCTAAGTGCGAGTTGGAATCTCACACGAAGGGTTCCGTACCATTATTTAGAAAATAAGCAAAATATCACGTTTGTTGTATGGGAGCCCCCAAAATATTTGTTTTAGTCCAGTTTTCAGTATTTGTTATTATAGCGGCAAGAGAAATACATCATCTGTGAAAATTTCAACTCTCTAACTATCACGGTTCATGAGCTACAGCCTGGTGACAGACGGACGGACGGACGGACGGACGGATGGACAGAGGAGCGAAAACAATAGGGTCCCGTTTTACCCTTTGGGTACGGAACCCTAAAAATGGAACAGAATTTGCATGAAATGGTCAGCAAAGTAACTCAACAGGAATTAGAGGATGTGGTGAAATTGTAGAGGTAGGTTCAGTAACTTGAATATAACAAACTTGCTAGAAGCTAGAATATTTCGTTTTTAACAAACTTCTTGATTCTGACGTTTGTTCCCTATTTAGTAAATCCGTAATTTACTAAACGATTTAAAGTTTTTTTTTGGTGGTATATTTCCTAAAACTTGCCATTCTCATCATCCAAAGTTCACGCGAATCCGATCAGTACGTTTTACATCACAAGTTTCGACGTCATGATTCTGTATTATTGTATGTATGTAGGTACGATGAACGAAACAAACCGATCATCAATCCAGTAGGTAATGAAAGCCATCAATATGTATATTGTACATAGCTGGTAAACCGCCGACCTTCACAGATGACACCACGGTCAACGCATCGCCTGAGCTAAACCAGTCTCGAATATATATTCTTTTATTAATAACTTTCGTATGCTTTAAACAATACTGTTCATTATTTTCTGTATTAAGCGAACAAAAATTCATGTGCCATAGTTCGATATTTTTTTTTTGACACGCTAATTTTTTTTCTGTTTGAGAACACACCAACGGCTCTCGCTGAAAATCAGCGCTGAGGCTTTTGACCCGTATAGGGTCTCAGCATTATGCTGAGCGAGAGCCGTTTCACGTGGGGTGTGACACATATTTCCCATTACTGTATTTTAATTGTAATTCGTCTTTTTTTTTCTTATTTCTAACGTTTGTAAACATTATTTTTTTGTAAGGCAGTGTCACACGCGTGAATAAACGTATTTCATTTCTTTACCCAACAGTGGGATTTGACACCAGTCTTACCAAGAGGGGTTTCCCGGGTTCACTTGAGGAGGTCAGATAAGCAGTCGATCTTGTAAAACAATGGTACAGCTGCACCTGATTAGACTGGAAGCCGACCCCAATAAAGTTGATGATGAGTGGGATAGGCTATCTTATGAATATATTTTTTTAATACAGCCATTTAATTTCCTCTTTTGTTTTTCTTTTTTATGCCATAATATTGCGAAATACATGCCGATAAAACTTGAAAATGGATAACTTTTTTTTATACGTGTAGCTTTTGAAATGACTCACAATTAAATTGTTGTTTTGATAGTTATTTAAATTAGTCATGCTAGGACTACAAATCAACCAATTTATTAGGTTAATCGAAGCTTAAGTGACCACTGCACAATAAGGTTCTATTTCGGGTCTGCCTAACATGCCGATTTTCCTCGACTTTGAAAAGTAAAACTATATCTAGGACTGTCTGATTTTATTTTGTAAAGGCTCCGAAACAACTGAACTGATTTAAAAAATTCTTTTCAATGTTGGAAAGCTACACTATCCCAAACCTACATCCTAATCCTAACTAATATTATAAATGTGAAAGTAACTCTGTCTGTCTGTCTGTCTGTCTGTCTGTCTGTCTGTCTGTCTCTTCTTCACGCCTAAACTACTGAACCGATTTGTGTGAAATTTGGTACAGACATAGTTTGGAACTTGAGAAAGGACATAGGATAGTTTTTATTAAAAAAAATATATATATTCCGGACATCTAGCGCCATCTATTGGTCAAACCAAAAATCTGCCGGAAGTCACTATTCCACGCGAACGAAGTCGCGGGCAAAAGCTAGTAGCCTATATTTTATCCGGGTAAGGGATGCGGGTAAAGTCGCGAGAAAACAGCTGATACAATAAATGTTGTATTTCCTTTTCATGTAACATTGTGTAAGCAGTGACTTTACAAAGTGAGGGCTACCGCGTATGAAATCGCCGCTAGAGCCGCTTGTGTTGCGTGAGATCTTCCAAACGTCAAATGTCACTGATTGTTTACGCGCGCGGGATTATATTTCTAATTGAATTAATATTGCGAATATTTAGCAATACTTTAGATTAATAATGTCAAATACAGATTACGGATCTATAAATGTCACTGCTTTGACACACTTTTATCTTTCGGAAACTTATGTCCGCCTTTCTTTTCCGAGAAAAACAGCACTGCGCAACATTGTGGCATCGCCAATACGTTTACACTATACTTCTAGTTCTATTGTATTAAATATGATCTAATATAATCATCTAATGTAGATACAAGTTTTGGCGCTCACAATACGAACTTTGATCGCCATAGTTTAGGACCTCACGCCACAGTGGCGCCATCTGGTGAAACAAAAAACGATAGCCCTCATTATAGACTACATATGCACAGCTGTTTTGAAAATTCTTATTAGCTCCATGCTTTGTCTTTGCAATGTTATTAATATTCTAAATGAATGTAAAAGGGTTGTTGCTAATTACTGTAGAAAAACTTTAATGCCTGTTGCAAAGAGTTCCTGTTTAAGGACTCCGAAAATATTTAAGCCATTGTAGTTTTTAGTATTTGTTGTTATAGCGGCAACACTCATAAAAAACTTATCAGTACCAGCGGACTTTGTTCCTACGTTTTTCGATTAAATCGCCATCAACGAATCAATCACGAAACGGGATCGCGAACAACGAATAGCGTTTGATTTTCGAACGAGCTACAAACTTGACCTGCGCCTACGCGGCGCGCGTGCTCAATTGGCAGCACGAATATGTGTGCACGCATATCTCCAAACTAAGTGGTTGGGGTCACTGATCAGAGCCCACTTTAATTTGTTTATATGACCAACTTCTTTATTCTTATCGAGTGAGCTGCAGGTTTACCATCAATTGATGAAAGATCCAATAAAATTAAAGCTTTCTTAAATCTATTGCCAACACTTCTTATCTGATAAAGAAAGAGTCAACAATAGATATAAAGATGCTTTAGGTTTAATGGATCCTTTTACAACTGACGGATAACCACCTAACAAGCCCCTGGCAAAGATTTCTCAAATCCTCCTGATGGTCTTTGACATGGAATTATAAGAAGAAATGCTACTGAGTAGCATACGGGGATGCTAGCTTTATAGGCCCGGGGCACGGGGGTGTCACACCACCAAATATCACAGTCTGGGCTATCAATCGTGATCAATGAGCAACTTCTTACTTCTTGTCGAGTGAGCTGCAGGTTTAATCGCCTAACAAGCCCCTTTCAAATTTTCTTAAAGCCTGATGATGGCCTTTGACGTGGAATTATAACAAAGACTGCTACTGAGTATCGTACAAATATCACACTCTGGGTTTGAGAAACTACATAGTGTGAAACAAAGTCCACTGCTGTGTCTGTCTTTAAACTTGAAAAACAGCACAGATTTCTCATGTGGTTTTCGCCGTATGGGGGAAGGCTTTAATACTTATATGCATGCCAAGCCGGTACGGTAGCTGGAAAATCTATACTAATATTATAAAGCTGAAGAGTTTGTTTGTTTGTTTGAACGCACTAATCTCAGGAACTACTGGTCCGATTTGAAAAATTATTTCAGTGTTAGATATATAGTCCATTTATCGAGGAAGGCTATAGGCTACTTTTTATACGGGTCCGTGCCGAGGTTCCCACGGGATGCGGGTGAAACCGCTGGCAGAAGCTAGTAATACTGATAAAGAAATTAAAAATTCAAGAAATAATGTATTTTTGTATGATTTCCGTGTCAAGGGAACGCAACAAAAGAATCTGTCTTCTAATGAGAATTAGGCATTGTACACTAAAAAGTAAAGTTAATATTTCTTACTAACTGTCAAATTACTGTCTGTTCAAATAAATTATTGTTTATGATTGTTAGTTGTACAAAAATAATGGGTATGGGTTGCCCGGGTAACTGAGTTGAGGACGTCAGATAGGCTGTCGCTCTACGTAAAACACTGATACTCAGCTGCATCTGGTTGGATTGGAAGCCGACCCCAACCTAATCGTTAAAAAGGCTTGGCAGATGATGAATTGTGCAAAAAAACTTCGCCTTCTTCATGTCATAAAGTCGTTTAATTATGACCCATCACAGCTTGTGACAGATTCAATTAAAATGCGTGAGGATTATGAACCATATTGTGGGCTGGCAACTGACACATTCAATTGATAATTTTAACCCTTTTGCACCCACGTGGGACTTTGATAAAAAAGTGTCAGAATTAAGATAGCCTCAGTACTTCAAGTCGTAATGCAAGACATCGTGGTCTGGTACTTCAAGTCGTAATGCAAGACATCGTGGTCTGCCAATTAATCTTGTAAGGCTCAGAGTTGACTGGCGAAACTCTTTATAGATTAATCTATACTAATATTATGAAACAGAAGTTTCTTTGCTTAGACGCGCTTATCTCGGGAACCACTCGTCGGTTTTGAAAAAATAATTCAATGTTAGATAGCCCATTTATCGAGGAAGGCTATAGGCTACTTTTTATCCGGGTTCGTGAAGAGGTTCCCACGGGATGCGACTGAAACCGCTGGCAGAAATAAGTTTATTATAAGACTATTGCGACATATCACGTTTCACTATAAATATTGATATAGATATTTGTCACTCTTACAAAAGCACAGTCGTTGTATACATATAATAATTTTGAAAGATGATAAAGAAATGCACATGAGGCTACCTGGGCAGTCAGTCTGGCTACAATTTCGTCTGCATGACCAATATTTTTAAACAGTTGCTATTTTTAGTCAGCCTGATCCGGCTTTTGAGTAAACCAGTTCCATTTTTCAAAATATTGCGTCTCTCATATATAATTTTATTAAAATGAGACGAGGGGTTGTCATATTTTGGTTGAGAGTGACGAAATAGAGAGTGCACCTGTGTTTGCACCACGGCAACTGATCTCATTAGAGAACCGCCGAAAAAATTGGTGTGGACGCCATTATTATTGTAAAAGTTGTAAAACTGGTTCCATGTTTTTTTATATAGAACTCGTGACGATACAAAATTAAAGTTAACTTTTATATTGATATAAAAGACTTATCTTCAATGTTACTTTTATTTTACTAACTACTACTCTAACTGCCGTTCCCAATATTCGGTCGGTCTATCTATTGATTTGCTTTACAGAGATAATTTTTACATTTCCCCATAACAAGTTATGTCAAAATTCTATCTCTAGTAATCAAAAACAATAGATAGATACATTATACGGCCGAGACGAGAATTTCCTTCTCTTGAATACATCTTAAATCTATAATCTTCTTATCCTAAAGGTCATTCTGAGTTACAATTTGCCAATTAACGACTCCCGGCCATTTTCCTCAATTGATTCTTACAAGTAACGGGGTTCCTTTACAGCAGAAACGTGTTTCGCCATTTTGTCTCATTAGTTGTCATAAGAACCGGAATGTTTAGCTACTAATATTTTATTAATACATAGTATGTATACTAGGCAATATAAGCTGCAGAGGAATTAACAAAATCTATTTTAAAATCTTGCTAGTCATGCGTCGTCGTCACAGCCTAAAAACGTTCCACTGCTGAACAAAGGCCTCCCTCAAGCATGCATATTGTTTAATTTTAGTCAAAAACTATAAAAAAACCACTATGCTCTATGATTTAAGTCTACTCCTAAGTATCCTATCACCAGTTTGCAGCGTGATGTCAAGGCAGTTTAAATTTTCAGAGATTTAAATATATTTCTATTGAATCTGTAATAAAAACAGGATATGATAATAATTTGAGGGGTCTCCCAAACAGCAAACTTGTATTTTAGACTGAAACCAGTTTCGCATTGAGGGATTCCCCCGCTAGATAAACAAGTGTCTCAACTAGAATCAAACCTATTTATATTTTTGACGTTCATTAGTGCTTGTAAAGGCCTAAATGAAATAAATGATTTGACTTCGACAGCTGCGATTATTCAACTTTCCATCTATTCAGTTCATTAAGGGTCCGTTCAGACAGACCAGCTAATTGGGGTTTTTCATAGAGATGTTTTCAAGACGTAGTACTCTGAAATAAAATAATTGCGATTACAATGAAAAGTTTTCATACCTATATCGTAACTGTACCGTACAAAGTATGAGCCGAGTCTATTGAATGGACGAGCCATTGTCGGTCAATTTTTTGTAGCACGCCTTAACATTACATTGATATAACAACAAAGATGGACTTATTTACGGACGCATACTTTTTTATAAATATTTTCATTCTAACACTAGCTTCCGCCCGCTGTTTCACCCGCGTTCCGAGAGAACTTCCCGTACTGCTATAAAATATGCATATTCTGTGTCACTCGGAAATAGTGTAGCTTTGTCGAATTGGTTCAGTAGTTTCGGAGCCTTTACGGAACAAACAAACAAAAATCTTTCCTCTTTATTACTTATCATAGTATAGAAATATAGAAGTTTCTGCCAATTGCCTAACTCGCCCGTTGTTTACAAGATGTTTAAATATCAGTTTTCTACATAGTTTCCTTTTTTGTAAACAAACTGAGTAGCTAAGGTGGTTGAGTAAATAAATACGTGCCGAGTTAAACAATGGACGATCATGTGATATATGGCATACTTTGATTATACTGCAGGAAATATTGACATCAATGTAATTGCTCGCTATATCACTGGCTTTGAAGTTATTCCGTCATCGTCAGCCTAGGCTTTTCCGAACTATGTTGGGGTTGGGATCCAGCCTAACCCGATGCAGCCGAGTACCAGTGTTTTGCAAGAAAGGACTGCTTATCCGACCCCCTAACCCGGGGCAACAACAACTTTGAACTCCTTCTCTCACCCGGTCAAAAATTAGCTTGTACATATATTATTCTTATGAGTCCTTTTTCGAATTGGAATTAGTCTATACTTACTCCTTTTTTTGTTTGATGAGAAATCATCAAATGACTCCCGCTGTGGGTTAGCAACGTGGAGGAGTGTCAGATTCTAACTGACTAAAGCCCATACCTGATGGGTTTTGGTCCTCCGTAGGCCTTCCATGTACCAGGGCCGCGGTAACTTTTTCGAAGAATCCCGGAGCACCGTTAGTCTTACTCCTTATATTCGATTCTCATTTCATGACCATTGTTACAATAAATAGTTCAGTATTTTTTCAACCCGCAATAACGAGACTGAGCACGCAATTAACACGTATTAATTGAATTGCCTGATTTATACATATTGCGTGCATGAATTTAATACATTCTTAGAAGCCCTTTGTTCTGGCCCTAATGTTCGTAGCTAAGTAATTGATGTTAAAGGTTTCTAATGCGTGGCAATGTGTTTGTAGCTTATTATTTTAGATCATGTAACTAGCTGGAGGCGAAACACTCTTCTCGGGTGCATAAGCTTATTTTATCCTGGTAAATGTAAAAAGAGATAACTAAAGCCATCAGCAAACGTTTCAATATTTATTTTCATAAGCATTCGCAGAAGTAAAGTTATTTTAATTGTGATGAAATAATTTAATGAATCATCCTTTATCTGTAGCACTTAAAATACAAAACAATCATTTTTTATACATTGCGTTAATTACTCTTTTAAGAATGAATACAGTGTCTGACTGTATTGAGAAGGTCGGATGAGAGACAGTCGCTCCATTTAAAATGCTGGTACTACGACTAGGCTCCAGCCTTCTTCAATATCTTGTAATCAGGTTCCAACCTGATTACAACATATTTGGTTAAAGGGTAGGCAGATAATGAGAGCATAAAAATTTAAGCAAGTTATGATTGTCCTCTTATTGGATTGATCTTTTTAATGCGAGTAACGAAATTACAATAGTCATTGTTCGTTGAAGAATGAGCTGTATTTCATTGTCAATGAAAACGCTCTATGTAGATTTGTTTATTAGCTTACTTTTATTTAATTCTTACTTCCTGATTATGGTTATATTGTAATTGTAAAAGACACTCGGTCTGTCACACTTTCGGGTCAAAACTTGACAGCTTTAAATAAAAGATCATACGGTCTAGAGTTTGAGAAAGGTCATAGGCTTAAGTTCATTCTGGTGTGAAATGTTTGCCTCGGGACACGGCCGCGGGGAAAAGCTAGTCTATACATATAATAAATCTGTAGAGGAGTAATTTTTGTACATTGCCGAAATTGAGAAAAAAAATAGCCAGCATGTTAAAGGATAACTAACAGAACCCATTTCCATAATTTTTGTCATTTTTGTCTGTTTGTCTGTTTGTTCGTTCGGGATTCACGTAAAATCTACGAATTTAATGCAGACAATGCTTATATACAAAAAATCTACGTAACTTGAGGTATTACTTAGTTTTTGTTTCATCGAAATCGATTCAGTCTATCAAAAGATATGATTATATTAAGTATTCAAGAAGTAAAATATTACGACACGCAATCTGTTTACTTTTGAAAATTTGAAAACTGTTCATTTGAATGTTGTACTTATATTAGTTGATCGGCCTTTTATCAATCTTTACACAGAAAATCACACCTTTATAAGTAACTTCGGAAGAAAAAAAAAAATGAAAATTGTGTTTAGCCAAGGTTAAAGTAGCTCCATCTGTGGTATAATATAAAACACATTAAATGTGTCAAAAGAGCGAGGTGGTATATAACAATTAATTACCATTTACATAGATGGAGTTGTGCATTTTCCGTAATTTACTTATTTTAAACAGGGGTGTAATTTTTCGATAGACATTTCAATAGTGTTTGTCAGTTTGCCGTGCCACATCAAAATCCAACTATAATTATTACCTTGATGCAAGGAAAATTTATAGTTCTTAGCCAAATTTAAAACGGTGCCATCTAAATTGTTTTTTCAACATTCATGTAAAAGTAATGACATTAGTGGACCAATTAATTATCATTTAAAGTCAAAGATGGAGTCTGTTGTGCATTTTTTCATAAACATAGTTTAGTTTATCTTCTAACAAATTACTTTGAATGAGTAGTATTAAGTAGACCTTTTTTTTTAACGACGTCAAAAATCATCAAATGATCCCTCCCGCTGTGGGTTAGCAGCGGTGAGGGAGTGTCAGACTCTTACTGACTAAAAACCGTTGTGTTCCGTCATAGGCCTTTTATGTACCAGGGCCGCAGTATCTCTTTCGAACAACCCGCAGCGTATTAAGAAGACCTTAATTATTTTTCTGTGATGCAAAATATGTACACTTAATCCTAGAAGTATATAAGCAGAATATAAGCAGACTGGAGGCTTTTGAGATGTGGTGCTGGAGGAGGATGGAGAGAATTAGTTGGACGGAAAGAATTAGCAATGAAAAAGTACTAAATAGAATATTGAGTAGAAGACAACTATTGCATAGCATAGAGAACAGGAGAGGAAAAATGATAGGACACCTTATACATCTTGACGATTTTATAAAAAAACATCGTGGAAGGGAAAGTCGAAGGAAAGAGGGGAAGGGGTCGTCCAAGGTACAGCTACATCAAGCAAATTATAGAGAAGGTGAATGTTGTGACGTATAAGGAAGTTCAGGAGTTGGCGCTAGATAGGCGTAAATGGAAGGAGCTGCACCGACAAGAGCTGGGCTCTTAAATTGAAGAAGAAAAATCCTAGAAGAAAGGAGGGTCTATCTCTCGCAAGCGCTGCTAAGCGTGAGGTAATGTAGGCTTCTGTAGCTTTAATAACGAGCCCAGATACAAAGTGCAGATAAGAAATGGGAGCTTTCTCGATGTAAAACCATGCGCATGTCATCATCATCCTCCGAGCCTTTTTCCCAACCATGTTGGGGTCGGCTTCCAGCCTAACCGGATTCAGCTGAGTACCAGTGCTTTACAAGAAGCGACTGCCTATCTGACCTCCTCAACCCAGTTACCCGGGCAACCCGATACTCCCTTGGTTAGACTGGTGTCAGACTTACTGGCTTCTGACTACTCGTAACGACTGCCAAGGATGTTCAATGACAGCCGGGACCTACAGTTTAACGTGCCATCCGAAAACCATGCGCATGTAAAATGCTTTATCGCTTCTGAAAACGTACAAATTACGCGTCGCATACCAGAGACATGCTTACTTTCAACTTCTGATCGCAAATACACTGTTCACGATTACGAACAGTCTCAGTAAGACCCGAGCCAAGTCTAAAAAAACACCTTTTATATAAAACTACGTTTGATGTCATTTAATCACAAAGACAGAATTGTTCTCTGTTGTAAATCCTATCCACCTATATCCTATCCTAATCCAGAATGCATTGCAGGTGTGCATTGCACAAAAACCAATGGTATCCTATTCGAGAAGTCAAAGAGTTGACCTGCCAACGTCAGCTTCTGCGCTAAGCAAGTGTTCTTAATAGTACCATCAGAATTACATTCATCGTTGAATGAAATGAATAAATTTTCAGAAACCACAAAATCAAAATCAAAATCAAAAGTCATTTATTCAAACTTGGCTGCAAAACAGCACTTTTCGAACGTCAAAAAAATAAATTTACAAAAGACAGCCCCCAAAACGCCCACCCTTCACCACTTCCTATGTGTTTTTGCTGGGAAGAAGAAGTGGCGCAACAAACTCCCCAGCAACACATGTCTGTCTGTTAGGTTAGAAGAACCTTAAACATTGTTTGATATGTACATTTGTATACAAACATAACAGTAGGAGGAATAACAGTAGGAGCCAAAGCGTATTATCGCTTCATGGAGCTCTGATTGGCCCCAGGTGACCAAGTCAAGTTTGATTTGTTCGTTCATCAGATCTTTGAAAGTGTTTCGGTGGATACTTATCTTGACAAAACTGCAGGTTTCAAGTACGAACACATGAAGTGGACTCTCACAGATACACGTATATTTTGCCTATTCGTGAACTAATGCATACATTTCGGTGGAGTCCCGCCTTAACATAGTGAGTGAGTGCACAGAAAATCATGCATACAAGTGTTTCTCCCCTGTAGTGAACCTATCCTACCCTATGGCCTGCTGATGATGATGACTCATTTTATCATCCATCCAGCTATTCCCCAACTATGTTGGTGTTGGCTTCCAGTCACCGAATCTGTTTGAGTACCAATATTTTGCTTGGAGCGACTACCTATCTACCTATCTTCAATCCAGTCAACTAAACAAGACGATATCCATGGTAAGACTGACAGACTTTCTGGCTTCTGATTAGTCGCAGCAGCAGAAAATGTACAAATGACAGCTTTGTCAGACTCACAGCATATACATAGATTATAGCTGTTTCCTGTGAGAATTACTTACGCACCATACGTAATAATTTTCCAATTTGGCTGACTAGATCCAGGGATATCCACAACGTCACAAACTTTACTTCTTTTGTTTAGATAAATGCTCACACATCCACAACACAACCTTGATCAATGAATCTATGCGACTGCTAAGTGGTAATCCTAATTATATTGCCACGTGAAAAAATGCACTTAAGTTGTATTTTGACGATTCTATATTGCCCACGCAGACGAAGTTGCGGGCAACAGCTAGTTAATAATAATTTACACATGATAATTGGTAATATCATGAGTACTTTTTAATTCACTCCCTGTCGGCACAGACTTCTCGAACGAAATGAGCGAGCAAAAAAAAAATATAATTCTTATGTCAGGTCTTAGGCCAGGTGACGTAGCTCATTATAGAATCAACATTATTTATCTCGTATATTTGTTAAAATGTTTAATTTTATTCCATGTTTTGCATAATAAACCTGAAACTAAAATTGTTAACGTACACATTTCAATCAAAATCATTTATCGCAACATGCCGCATCGCGCTAAACTCTAAGTAAATGTTTAGAAGACGGAAAGGTCAACAGAACCGACCTTGGATGACGTAGAAGGAAAAAATGCTAAACAATGCGCTCAATTGCTTTTCTATTGTAAATCGCTACTTATATAGTTGTGTAGAAGGGAAATTTTGTAAACACGACTTTGTTTTTCTGTGTCAATTTTTTTTATGCCATTTCTGCAATACATGATCTCATTAAAACGTCATGCTGTTTCGTGGAATTCAACTATGTAACGCATAATAATACGTAGACGTAACCTAGTTAGTATAGAATAAATAAAGACAAAGATAAAAAGACGTAAGTTTATCTACACCGGCTTGTGGATTATTTTGGTGTCTACATAATCATAAAATATTCTTTTAGGTACATTTCTGAATTAAATATACAGGACCAGTTCATGCCAAAAACATTACACAGTCATGTTACATGCAACAATCTAGAGTGTGCAGATCACAGAGTAAGGAGAGATGACGACGATGCCATAAGGCAGATTGGTCAGGCGCGGTGGGCCAAAACGAGGAACAGGTACGGGAGAACTAACGAGGCGTTTGGGTTCTTTCTGACATCTTAGTCACAAATAATTGGTGTAACAAAAAAATGGACGGGTTACACAAGCATTTTCGTAAGAGCGACGGTACTTTCTTAGGAGGTTTTCCGTTATGATATCTCTACTATTTTGCTCGAACTTGGCGGACACACTGCCGTGTGTCTAGATCATTTTGTTCTCCATGCCGCAGTTACATTTACGTACATTTGCAGTCAATCGTTTAGTGGGGGCCACCACAATGCCCACAAAAGCTTGAATGGTATACCAATGTGACACGTGATCATTAGTTCACCAACATCATTTAGGGACGGCTTCACCCGGTAACCGAACCGTGACTATTGTCTACGGCGGAAGAAATAGTAGCCGTATCGTGTCAATGTATGACAACATCACTTTTGGTTATAACCGTTATCTATACAACCTATACTAATAGAATAAAGAGGAAACTACTGAATCGATTATTTTTTGGAACGAAGTTCCTTTTCACGCGTTAAAAATTCTTACGAAAAATTGTCACGACACTTTTTGCTATAGGTATATATAGCAAAAAGGCTATTGTAAGCTGTGCGGCGTCGCATGTTTCTCTATCTGTCTGTCTGTCTCTCTCCTCACTAATTAATCGAAAAGAACTTCGTTCCATCCGGGTGTCCCTTGACACCACTCAATTTGTTTTTCTTTCACTGTTGGAAAGCTACACTGTCCATGATTAACTTAGACTATATTTTATGCCGGTAGGTACGGGAAGAGGTTTCCCCGAATAGCGGGTGAAACTGAGGGAAAACACCTAGTAATACTGATGATTTAATTTTTTTTAGGGGTACTACAGAGTACAGTTGACAACAAATAACTCTGAAGTCATTTGACGCTTCGCGCAAGTGTAGTGTTTTGTCTGTACATTTTGACCACCGTGAAGGAATTACGAAACCATTTTACAAATTCCTTTGCTGATACCTACGGCGGTGTGAAAAGTTAAAATATGTCCAAAAACAAATGAAACTGGAACTTCTCCAGTTTCATTTGTTTTTCTTAAGCAATATCGGTCTTAATGAAAACCACTGGTTGTCTTGATAACCACGAAACAAATGAATAATTAAATAAATGATAAATATTTCAGAAATGTTTACTCTTGAGTTGCGGAAAGGAAAATATTTGATACAAAATCACAATAGCTGCACAAACTTATTTTGTTTTTGTGAAATAGTATTTTTGCTTGGTATAATGAAGTAATACTCGTATGTTAAGTTAGGAACGATAGATTATTGAAATTATCTGTACCATATGAGGTCAAAGCCCCTGTACGTGGATTCACGGCGACAGAAAGAGATAGTGCGATACACCTCCTGTGGCCTAAAAAGAGAAGGTAGTATGTATTTAGTACCATCATTAAATCTATAGATACTATCTTGATAGTCACCTGTCAACTATACTTTTATATGCCCGTTGTTTTTCGTGTAATGATGGAAACTTAAATATGTTTTTATGGGAAAAGTTTGGTTATCCTCTTGAGTCTTTCATTTACAACAACAACAAAGGGTGTTTAAAAAACCTATTAACAAGAAAATAATAATTTTATTATTGGTGTTAATGCGTACTGTTAGTATCAGCTATTAGCTCTGCATTTTTCATAGCAGGGTAAAAAACCTCTACAGTTTTTTGAAGTAAATGAAGATTAGCTTGGTTAGGATATAAGTGTACGAAACGACGTAACATTCACATAATACAGATGCAAGAAGTAGTTCTTTTAAACTATGAGTCATGCTGCTAGTCGTCGTAAATTTCATAATAACCGCAGAGATCGGACATCTTATATACTACACTAGCTTCTGCCAGCGGTTTCACCCGCATCCCGTGGGAACTACTTCTCGTACCGGGATAAAAAGTAGCCTATAGCCTTCCTCGATAAATGGGCTATCTAACACTGAAAGAGATTTTCAAATCGGACCAGTAGTTCCTGAGATTAGAGCGTTCAAACAAACAAACAAACTCTTCAGCTTTATAATATTAGTATAGATTGAGATAAAAGTAGTTAATCACTTGCAGTCTACGTAGTTTTAACTAAAGACAATTTCTGTGGAGACTACAAAGTTAGTTTTCATGTATTTTTAGATGCATTACTAATGTTATGATTGGGAAAAATGAATTTGTATGTTAAGGTTCTTTCAATTCAATTGAAGTAGCACTACAAAGTATAAAGTTTTCGATTGCTGAGCACAGGGGTCTTGACATGAGCAAATAATCAAGCTTGCTCAAGGCACTTACGTACCTTTGACGATATCTGTCTCTTTGGCAGTCTCTGGACTGCGCAATAACATTGTGCAATATTACGATATTGAGCAAAATTGACGTTAAGGGTTAACATTGAAGATTGCGCAATGATTTGTGGCGAACAACATTTTAATGGAACAATATTTTTATCGTTATATTGCGCAATTATATTTACCGTCTAGGGAGCGATTTAGGCCCAATGTTCACTACCACCATCAGCCTATTTATTTTGTATTTTCTCTACAATTCTGCATATGCAGAGATATTTTGTGTGCATTGCTTGCAAGTGAGCGAAAATATACCACCTACGCTAATGCCGATTATGTCAGCCAGGATGCTAGTGGAATTCCTGCTTAAACGATATTAACGTTAGTCTGCTGTCATGACAGCTTGAGCTGAGCGCATTTTATACTTATGCCTTGCTATTTCTTAATACATTTTTACGTAAACCCTTACCGCATATACATATAGCCACATATGGACGCCGAATTTTATGATTTTCTCCAAGGATTTTTCATTTTAATGTAGTAAAAAAACATATTCTTCGGCGTCCATATACCTATGGCTTTGTATGCGGTAAGGGGATCAACATTTTAGGATAAAAGATGTATTGTCTTGATTGTCTCAACCTGTAGTCTGTCACTGCACTTATTAAATAAATAAAAATAAAAAGTAAAATAAATATTCTATGAAAAAGTATCCTTAGACAGTCATGCATGCTGTTCTATACTCTTAATATGAAGGAAAGCTCTAAGCGGAGTAACTGATGCTTATATTCGACAATTTCTACTTAGATCCACAGCAGTTGAAAAAAGTATTCATAAGGTTGCCTTCCCAAGTCAAGACTTTTTGTAGGTCAGATAATCGGGCCGATTTTTTGTAGGACGCATTGCATTTTTGCTCTCAGTGTGTTCTATTTTTCTACCAAAATCGGTCACCGATTTCAAGCATCAAAAGCGATATCTCATAGAAGGTTCGAATAATATTCAATATGTATTTATTTCTGTGCTTTTCAGATGCAGCTGTGGCCACGGTGATGTCCGTAACGCAAATCCCGCTGTTGGGCGTGAATGGCTCTGGGATACTCCACGTAAACCTCACGGGACATATTCCCGGGAATCTGACGGACTCATTGCCTAAAGTCAGTGACCCCATCGTGCCTGATGACAGTGAGTGTCAACTACACTATAATCATCATCGTCCTCCTGCCTTTATCTCAATCTTATTGGGGACGGCGCAGCTTGTTTTCTTCTTCCATACTCTTCTATCAGCCGTCATCTCACAAGTAACATTATTTCTGGCCATGTATTATAAATCCTTACTTTAAAGAGAACCCCGTCTTTTCGTCCCGCTTTCACATTAATATTACTGACAGGAAGTCAAGGGCCTGAAGAAGGGTACTATCCAAGAGCGGGAAGCTTGGCTAGTTATAAATATTATCCTGGTAATTTATTTCTGTATGTACCTGGATATATAGTCGACGTCACTCGGGGATAGTAGAGTAGCGAACTTCCTAACAGAGAAAGAATCTTTCAAACCGATTCAGTAGTTTCATTGCCTTTACTACAATTAAACAACTATTATATAGGTACCTACAGATTGTTGTTATTCAAAGCAGCGAAAGTGTAATTGGCCTTGTTAATAGTTGGATTGGATTGATTAATGTTTCATAATATTTTCATTAATTAGTAACAATGTGAAATTACAAGTTTCTTTTCAGTCATTAAATGAAAACTTAAATAATAAATAAATAATAAAATAATAAAAATCTTTATTTTTCTCTTCAATTACAGTGTTAAAAGTACATTACAATACAAGTTGCATTTCTAAGAGAATGGTGTCTGCTTAAGGTTACCCCTGTGTTACAGATCACCATTAATCCTATTGAATTTTACACAGTACATTTTGTAAGGAGAGAGGCAAACTGACGGTGTCTATCAACCCATTTTGTGGGTGTGAAAGTTAATCCTACCCAGTTGAGGCAAAGCATCCTTTGAATATATTCTTCCACCATAAGTTGATCTTGGTCATTGGAACTCCTTCTTTCTATACACTTGATGCTGCTTTCGTCAAAGCATTTTTATCCCACCCGCACAGCTTTTACCCTAGTTGGAGTCGATTTCCAATCTGACCGCATGCAGCTGTGTGTCACATTTAGCGATCGCTTATCCGACCTCCTCAAACCAGTTACCTGGGCTTCCCCATACCTCTTAGTAAGACCTAATAGTTTTACTGTACTAAATACAATAAAATGTTGAAAACTAAAAAAACAGCACTCTTCGAACGTTAAAAACAAAAGACAGCCCCCAAAACGGCCACCCTTCACCACTCCCTATGTGTTATTGCGGGGAAGAAGTGGCGCAACAAACTCCCCAGCAACACATGTCTGTCTATTAGGTCAGAAGAACCAGATTTATACAGACAAGATACTGAAATATAATGTTCAAATTTAATATTTTTTCCAATTCAAAACATAATTGAAGGCTACTTATTCAGTCGATAAAAAGTGAAATCAGGCTTTCTCGACGTGATGTGGAAAATTGGCTGATTAGCAACGGTAGCTATAGCGACAGCAATCAGAATTCAATAGCAAATCTATTACCCTTTGATTTGTTAGGTTCATCGATATGTACTAGGTTTAAAAGTAGGAAGATATAGTGGATGTTTTTTTTTCTTCAGTCTAGCCTCTTCCTAACATGTTGGGATCGGCTTCCAGTGTAACTGGATGTAGGGTATTTGAACAGAGCGATATAATTTGAATGTATAGAAAAAACAATCATTCGTTACCAACCTAACTAAAGAAAAAGAATGATAAAATTGTAACGAGTACCTAAATGTCAATGGGGATTGTTCATTTTTTTTTAAATAAGTAAATATGAAATCCGTTTCGAGGAATAGGGTCACTCATGACAATTTAGCGTTTAAAAGAATAAAATATTCACGGATTATTGTTATTTATCGCTAAAAGTAAATAACCTTAATTTGACCTCTAGTGACGTCATCTTTTGACTCTAAAGGGACAATTCCTTTGCCATCAAATATATACGCGCTCACACACACTTGTTTACAACTGTCAAAAGTGTCAAGATATATAAACAATAAACATAACCTCAAATTCTTCAAAAATTTGATTATTCTATTCAGCGTCTAGCGAAATTACCACCAAAAAACGATGGAATATAGGGATTGCTTCATTCCTACCTGTAAAAATGACTCAAAAAATAGTCCAGATAAAATTTTTGTTCGTATTCGGGAAGACTTGAAAGAAAAATGGTGTCGTGAAGCTAAGGCGGAGTGTTTTAAAATTTACAGAATGTATTGCTGTGAAGATCATTTGGAGGTAAAGATTATTGATATCATAAAGCTAGATACTATACATTTTTTGGTTTAATCGCCATTAGCACTTGTCACAACTTATTACAAACCTATGATATTTTATAACCTTTCATTATTTATGACTGTATGACACTAATGAACAGATTGACAACCTATTGACATTTCTCTAACGTCAAAGAAATTCTTTTAAGTAAAGGCCAAGGACACGTAAATTATACAGCCAAATGATGACGTAATCGTAAAAAAGTTACTCCTAATTTTAAATAATTAATAAAAATAGAACGACTCCATAAAATTAAAAATTATTCAAATTGGTTTCTTAGAATGCTCTATTTTATCGAAATCTTAAATAAAAAATGAGGGTCGAAAAAATTGTTCAATGCCCATTGGGGAATCCGTATGAAGATTCTCCTAATTTCATACTTGTTTGTTCGCGCCTACATATCTATAACTACGCAAACTTCTTACCACGGATGAAGAAAATATGAACAGATATGTCATTAGGTAGGTAGTTCTGCCACCTTCTTGTAGGTCAAATACGTACGTGACCAAAACGATAAGTAACGAGTGAACTAACGAGCGGTCGGGTTCCTTGAGACGTTTATCGAAGATTTTTGGTTTTACAAAAACTGTGCGGGTTCCAAAGAAGGCATTATTATAGGAGATTTTCTGTTATGATATCTCGGCTCGTCGTATTTTGTTCTCCATGCGTCTAAGTCGTAGTTAATGTAGTACTTAATCGGAAATAAAGAGCGCAACAAATGAATTATGTACGAGCATACGACACGCTTAAATAGGCGAATGAGACACGCCTCATTTGAATACCTTATTAATTGCTTTTAACATATGCGCAGTGACATCATGAGGAACTAAACAAGAAGTTTGTATTATGAACAAAAAAATCTAATTTTAGACGAAATTTCGTTTAGTTAATTTCAAATTAGATTAGATGAACAGCACTTTTCGAACGTCAAAGTTATAAGTTACTAGCTTCTGCCAGCGGTTTCACCCGCATTCCGTGGGAACTACTTCCCGTACCGGGATCAAATGTAGCCTATAGCCTTCCTCGATAAATGGGCTATCTAACACTGAATGAAATTTTCAAATCGGACCAGTAGTTCCTGAGATTAGCGCGTTCAAACAAACAAACTCTTCAGCTTTATAATATTAGTATAGATGTTATGTTTCTGTTGGGAAGAAGTGGCGCAACAAACTCCCCAGTAGCATGTCTGTTACATGTATTGAAATTAAATGTGTCATCATAATAAGACGATTTCTGAATACAGCCTATTAAGGCTCAAAACAGACTTAATACATCACATTGTTAAACTAACTTGATTAAATGCCAACAATGTATAAAATAAGGAAACTTAAATTTGTACTGCTTTAACACTAAAGGTGCCATAATGGGACAACCCATTTGTATTTCACCAAGTTAATCTATGAATGTTGACTTAATAATTGGTTCACCAACAGTTACAAACAGAAAACTAGCAGATAAAAGTTTGATTAAAGGTTTCCCTGCGGCTTCATTCGTGTCCATAGCTTATGTCACTCGGGGATAATGTATTCTCTATTGTGAACGTTTCTCGGTACAGTGGTTTCGGAACCTTTTCTTATAAAAAAACCTCTTTATTATGCTACCTTCCGCCCTCAGTTTCACGAGATGACTGCTTCCCGTACCCGGGTGGAGACAGAAAGCTAACTAATTTTCAGCTTAAACGGTTCAGCCATTCTTGAGTTGTAAGTAGTGTAATTAATACGACTTTCTTTTATAGATATAGAAGATTAGTACTTACAAATTATGCAGATTTATATAGCAACCGTGTAGTTTCTGTAAACAAAATGGCGGTTGGCAACCAGCCAGACCATCTAAGAGATGTATTAATGTGTGAAAATAAATTGTTATATGTAGTGCAACGGAATGTCATGATTTAGCGGAAAATTGTCTGGCTTGATACGATAATTTTGATGTCTATGAAATGATGAGTATTGTATGAAAGTACTTAATATGTGACACTGTCGAAATTCATGTTTATGATAATACTACCTTCCGATTTGAAAATTTCTTTCAGTGTTAGATAGCCCATTTATCGAGGAAGGCTATAGGCTACTTTTTATCCCGGTACGGGAAGTAGTTCCCACGGGATGCGGGTGAAACCGCTGGCAGAAGCGAGTAGATAATAAAGAGGAAAATTAAAATAAATTGCTGGCACCCCAAAGACTCTATTACTGAGGTGATCTGAAAAATTATTTTACTGTTGGCAAGCTACGCTATCCCCGGGTAACGTAGGCTATATTTTGTCCCGTTACGCGAAAAGTCGTGGTGGCCTAGTGGGTAAAGAACCAACCTCTCGAGTATGAGGCTGTGGGTTCGATTCCAGGTCAGGCAAGTACCAATGCAACTTTTCTAAGTTTGTATGTACCTTCTGAGTATATCTTGGACACCAGTGGCTGATAAAAAGGTGAAGGAAAACATCTTGAGGAAACCTGGGCTAGAAAGTCTGAAATCACCAACCCGCATTGAGCAAGCGTGGTGATTAATGCTCAATCCTTCTCCGTGTGAAGGGAGGCCTGTGCCCAGCAGTGGGACGATAAAAAGGCAGTAACAGTAACGCGAAAAAGTTTACCCAGGACGCAGGTGAAGCCTTGGGGAAACAGCTAGTGATTTTGCTTTTCTTAACTTATATGGCTTTATTCTTGTAACATAATTTGTATCCCAATCCATTTTTGAACTATTCATTTTTTTCAGATTTCACCGACATCTTCAAAGAAACTCCGGAGAGGATCAAATCGGAGGAGAACCTCGCTAATTTGACCTATGTAAGCTTGGATTTTGGATTTCCTTTTTATTATTTGGGTCTCCTCTTATTACTGTTAGCTCG
This sequence comes from Helicoverpa assulta, assembly GCA_963856015.1. Classification (NCBI taxonomy): domain Eukaryota; kingdom Metazoa; phylum Arthropoda; class Insecta; order Lepidoptera; family Noctuidae; genus Helicoverpa; species Helicoverpa assulta. The sequence goes on from CAWLCW010000029.1 coordinate 2,583,577, forward strand.
ACCCGGGAATCGTCTTCCTACCACTAGAGTAGACCAACGAGACAGTAAATTCATAAACATGGATCTTGAATCTTAGTAGAAGTGCTATTTCTGTTTTCATTAAAAGTTAGCCTTTATATTAGTGTGGCCGTTGGCCGTAGCCGTTTTAGTGTGAGATGCACCATTTAACTTTAACAATAACCAAACCATTTTTAACCGACTTCCCAAAAAGGAGTAGGTTCTCAATTCATCAGCATCTCCTTTTTTTAATGTATTTAGTTGTCAAATCACTGATTTGTCCAATGGAAGGCTGGCTTGAAGAACTGTACGGCTGGTTATGGTTTGATTATCGTTATAGTTAAATGGTGTAACTAGATCTTAGTGTTACAAGCATTTTACCGTTACTAACTAATCGTCATCACGTTCCAGGATCACCACAACTTCTACAACAGCTCGTTCATCGGCAACCAGGATTACTTCAGAGAGTACTGGGCTAACATCACCATCAACAAGGCCGAAGTACATCAGGTGCTCAGCAACTCGCATAGGAGGGCTACGGTCAGTCTTATTTCCTACTTATTATTTTTTTTCTTTAGAAGGACTAGGATATTATTTGAGACTTTCCGAAAACTAAGAATGGTAGACACCACTGCTTAGGAATCTTAATCGTATAATGATTCGATGATGAATTCTGATATACAAGCCATATTGCAGCTAAGTTTGATCAAAATTCATTCACTCGCCTTTGCGTAAAAGAGTGACAAACATACACCATCATAAACTTTCGCATTTATGACATTATAGTATGGCCATAACCGCTGCGCACTCCCTGAGGTATGCAAGGCGAGGTGGGAGGCGAGGAAAAAAGAGCATAAGTTCACATGAGATCAATACACGTCAGACAAATCTAACGATATCAGTTTTCATTTCTAAGGCAGGACTTGTGGCGGAACGGTGGTCGGAATCTATTGTATGCTCGATATTGTATTAAAATACCTAGACAGTTGATGAATGAGAACTAAAGTTAAAATTCAAATCAGGATTTTTTTTATTGAAAATTTACTATAATTACAAACAAATAGATATATGTAGATAGTATAAGAAGTAAAGTTATTCCGACATAGATTCTGTTTCAACTTCATCTTCCATTTCATCATCATCTTCATCGTCCGTGTCGCCATTGGAACTTGAATCAGAGTCTTGCAAAGGACAATGCTCATGAAGTATGAGAAAAAAACCCAGGCCCGGCGCAAAAGAAATGTAACTCAAAATATAGGTAAAAATAAGTAATTAAATATTACATAGGGGGCATTATCGAAATCAGTGGCTATATGTGTGAAATTGCTGTTCGAATTTTAACATCTGCGGTACATTGCTACTCGAGATTTTAGAGGTAACATAATGTATTAGTAAAAGGAACAGCAAACAGATACAGTTGTGGTTAAAGAGTGTACATAATGACATGTTTAGGGCAACTTCTCCACTATTCTACTTACTTTTACAAGATAATAGGATGATAGAACTAAAACACGATATGAATGTACTTTTCATTTTAATAATAACTTCTAAAAGTCATCGATTCTTTATTTCTAACACGACATGATCCAAAAATGTTGCGGTATGGGCGAACTGTTCCTCATGTCTAGCCCACCCTAAGTAATGTAAATGAGGCGATGACGTGGGCGCTGCAGCCCAATGTCCTCCACCCATGAATACAGGAGCAGTAATATCCTGATATGCCATTCCTGCCATTTTCCCTCGTATAAAGAATTTAGGTGTAAAGGAACACTGCTAAAGTGAAGTTAACCCGGTTTGGACAAGGCTTGCGTCGCATTCGCTGCCGGCTGTCGTGTCCTGCATGGTCGGCAGCGAAGAAGGGTGGAACGCCGTCGCCTCCTTTTGTGAGGATGTGATGGTTTTAAAGGAGGCGGCGGAAAGGGAGAGAGAAACTGCTTCCTCTCTCCCCGCCCGCAGCAGACGTGGTGGGCGTCGCAGGTTGGCTGATCTCCGGCCACCATAGGGCGCGGCCTGCGGGCGACAGACTAGGGGCGTCTGTCGTCCGATCAGAAACAGGCCTCGAGACGGTGGCGTTGTGTTGCGCGCGCCTCTCTTAGTGGAGTTTGCTGTGGCCGCTGGGTGACGGCCACAGAGGTTGACGGGGCCCGCCTTTGAACATCTGGCGGGCTTACTTGCCATATTACTTGTTTGTTATATCAGATAGCACTTTAATTAAACTATAAGCCCCAGCTGCTCATGTTACCCCTTTAAAAATCAAATAGCAATTTCACACATATAGCCATTGATTTCGATGATGCCTCCTATGCAGTATTTCATTACTTATTATTACCTATAATTTGAGTTACTTTTCGTTTGCGCCGGGCTTGGGTTTTTTTTGAGCATTGTCCTTTGTTATGAATGAATCGATAATATTATCGAACCTAAAATCGCGGTTCCAGTAATCATTTTCATTTTTCTGGACATGATATTTCATGATCGGAAAGCTTTCTCTGTCTACTTTTCTTTTCTTGAAATATTCAGCCACTTTAAAAATTACGGTTTTTACATCTCGAGATAACGCACGACCCATCTTTGAATTTTTATCTCATGTGCATCTGACTTTGACGGTCCGATACAAATGACACTACCTGCCGCCACGAGCGTTGACGGCGGACTGACAGACCGCGTCACCCTCCGCCTCTCCGCGCGTACCTCAGGGAGTGCACAGCGGTTACGGCCATACTATAGTAGGACTTACTAGTTCTGTTAGCGGGTTCACCCGTGTCCTGGGGGAACTACTGCCCGTACCGGGATAAAATATATCCAATGGAAAAATATAATCGGGGATGGTGTAGCTTCCCAACAGGGAAATAATTTTTCAAATTAGTTCAGTATGGTACAAATAAATAGAGATAAAAAGGTTTCCCATATAAGTATATAGACATGTTTACTGGTAGACTGAAAACCATCACTTTTTGAAGATATATTTTACAAATAGTCTCCAAAAACGATAGTAAGAAGAAATAGTGGAAGAAACTGCCCAGCAACGCAATTCTGTCTATATGGTTTGAAGAACCAGTTCCATACGAAATTAATATAATTATACATGTAGTATGAAATACCTTCTTACCTTTTTCTAAAATAAGAGTAAGATACATACAAACGAACTGTGTATGCGTCTTTTATTGCGCAATAAAATTTATTTTCTTTCTTTCTTATAACATTCTAACACTTTCTTTTCCCAACAGTCCATCCAGTTAAGCTTCGACTTCCCATTCTACGGGCACAACATTCGCAACGTGACCGTAGCCACCGGCGGCTTCATTTACACTGGCGAGCATGTTCACAACTGGCTGGCAGCGACACAATACATCGCGCCACTCATGGGCAACTTTGACACCACTCTCACCAATGACAGCAAGATCAAACTTTATGATGATGGTGAGTAATATATTTATATCATGTGCCTAGCCTTTCCCTTATGTTAAGTACCAGTGCTTTACAAGGAGCGACTGCCTATCTGACCTCCTCAACCCAGTTACCCGGGCAACCCAGTACCCGTACATTACACTATGAGAGTCCCTACAATCACTATATTCGTGGTGGTTTAAACTTTTTTGTACTCTTGTCAATCCACTAATATTATGCTTTAAATAACTATTTAATTAAATACTTACATTTATTTAACAAATTACCGCCACATCTTTTTATACTAACATTTTAATTAAAAACGATTCCAGGTGAGAAATTCTCCGCCTTCTGGGAAAACGTGACCCTTCAAGAGAACACGACGAAGAAGTTCACATTCGCAGTCACACTGTATAAGAACGGCGACATCATATTCGCGTACAAAGACATACCGATCGACGTGCAGGAGATCAACGATACTGAACACCCTGTGAAAGTCGGCATCAGTGACGCTTACCTTACTGATAAAATTGTTTTCTGTAAGTATAGTCCTATAGTTATCGGCACGAATATTGAGCCCTGACCTTCACCTGCGCAGAAGCGATTTATTGGTTTATTGCCTTATGTGTACAGTGCGCAAAGCGATCTCCACTCTTCCGCCGAGAGCTCAATATCCGTGCCGATAACTATACTAGCTTTAGATCGTGATTTTCAACTCGACCAATTTTAAGCCAAATCAGTTTTAAATATTGATAACAAATATTTTAAATGTTTTGGTAGTGTAATGTAAGTTGTATTTGTTAGACTTCGCTGTCCGTCTGACACCAAGCTGTATCTTGGAAACCGTGAAAGTCAGACAGTTTTAATTTTCACAGATGATTTATTAATGTTGTCGCCATAACAACGGATACTGGAACCTAGTTTAAGGGGCTCCCCCATAACAACAACTGTTTTTTGCTCGTTTTACAGATTGGCCGGTTTTTTTATACTCTTATTTCATCTATAACTCAATAAATAACACTTTTGTACAAAATTCACAGACGTTCGCCGCAAGACGATCTATGAGTACCATCGCGTGTCTTTCAAGGACCATTTGATCACGAACAACACGATTCTGAAGATGACTGCCTTACCTACCTGCTTGCAGTACGACAGTTGCGACTCCTGCCTCAACCATGATACTGGGTTCAATGTGAGTATCATTTCCTTTTAAACCAGGGTTTCCCAACCTTTATTTCACTGAGCCTCCCCAATTCAAAAATAATATTCTTATGCCCCCTTAAGTTTAAAAACACAAAAAAAATTACAACTATATTATTTATTTGAATTAAAATTAAAAACAAAAAGTTTCGTGCAGATATTTGTAGATATTTATGTTTTATTTTATTTTATTTTTATTTATTAGGAAAACTTACAGCTAGTACAAATTTTAAATATAGATATTAGTAGAAATAAGGCCAATTACAAGTTTCCACTGATTACATAATAGTTTGGTATTGAAACAAATCTAATAAGATAGGATCTAATAAGAGAAGATATATGTATCTACACTTGAAAACCATTAATTACTTTTCACTATTTTGTACTATTTCCGAAAATCAAACGTACCGATTACGCCCCCCCTGGTATTCCACTACGCCCCCCAAGGGGGGCATGCCCCCCTGGTTGGGAACTCCTGTTTTAAACAGTCAACGAGAGGTAAACTATCTTTTTTTACGCAAAAACTTATTGAACAAACGTTTTCCCAACTATGTTGGGGTCGGCTTTCAGTCTAACCGAATGCAGCTGTGTACCAGTGTTTTACAAGGAGCGACTGCCTATATGACCTCCTCAACCCAGTTGTCCGTGACAACCCAATACCCCTTGGTTAGACTGGTGTCAGACTTACTGACTTCTGACTACCTGTAACGACTACCAAGGATGTTCAATGACAGTTGGGACCTACAGTTTAACGTGCCATCCGAAACAATCATCCAAGTTATACTTAGAAAGTACATACAAACTTGAGAAAAGTTGCATTGGTACTTGCCTGACCTGAAATCAAACTTCCTCATACATGAGAGATTGGTTCTTTACCCACTAGGCCACCACGACCTTTATCACTACATAGTATAAAAAAAGTCGCTTTTTCTGTCCCTATGTCCCTTTGTACGCTTAAATCTTCAAAACTACGCAACGAATTTTTTGATGTGGTTTTTTTTTCAATAAATAGAGTGATTAAAGAGAAAGGTTTATATGTATAAATAATAACATACATTAAATAGTGGGGAAATACTGTTATCCCGTGCGAAGCCGGGGCAGGTCACTAGTGTAGTATATTACACTAGCTTCTGCCAGCGGTTTCACCCGCATCCCGTGGGAACTACTTCCCGTACCGGGATAAAAAGTAGCCTATAGCCCTTCTCGATAAATGGGCTATCTGACACTGAAAGAAATTTTCAAATCGGACCAGTAGTTCCTGAGATTAGTGCGTTCAAACAAACAAACTCTTCAGCTTTATAATATTAGTATAGATGGATTGTAATGAACCCTCTGTGTAACAGCTGGCAGCTAACAAAATATTATGCGCCCGCAGCGATAGCCACGGGGTCTTTTTATTTGGTTTTAAGAGTATTCTAAGATATTTCAGGTAAATGCACTCTATACTTTATGACATCAATAAAGTGAAATATTTAACACCAAAACCACTGAACCGATTTGAAAAGTTATTGCACTGTTGGAAAGCTACACATTTCCCGAGTAACATAGGTTATATTTTATCCCGATACGGAGAATGGTCCCACCTGTTAAATATATATGATGTACTTTTTATATAATGATGACATGAATAAGAAGGGAGTGAGTGTCAGTATGACGAGTGACAGGGAAGAATGAAAGCGAGACACATATTACGCCGACCCCAAATAAAATTTGTAACAGGGCAGGAGGTAGAAGACTTTTTTATAAAATTAATAGTAATATGTTATGTTAAACATTTTTCAGTGCACATGGTGTCCACAGATACAGAAATGTTCCAGTGGTACAGATAGGAACAAGCAAGATTGGTTGTTAAGAAGTAAGTACTTGAAAAGAAAGCGTATTTGTCTATTAGAAATTTATTTATTTATCACAAAATACAACTATCATTACAGGAGAACTTAATGCAATAGTGTATTGACAATTTTACAGATACTTAATCTGGCTCCGTCGCAAAATGTCCACTTCTCAAAATGTCCACTGGTCGCAAAGTGTCGTTTTCTCAGAATGTCTCTTTCGCAAAATGTCCACTTCGCAAAATGTCTCTTTCGCAGAATGTCCACTTCGCAAAATGTCCACTTCGCAAAAAGTCCCTTTCGCATATTGTCCCCTTTTTACTTTTGATTTACTTTAATCATAATTAATTTTAGCAATTAGCTTTCACACATCATGTTCTCGTAAGACTCCACATTTAATTTCTAGCTAGTGTACTAGATGGCGCTGCATGATGTCCTTGTACTATTTTATTTGTTACATATTATACAATTACATATATTATACAATGAATAATTAACAATTTTCAATAAAAATAAACATATATTTTTTTTAATACAATTTTAAAAACTATTATAACACAATGTTTTTCTAAACGTAAAACAGAATATGTCAATAAAGTATAATGAGGGTACTTACAAAATAAATTAAGTTGTGTCATATCAAGTAGAAGGGGTTATGAGAAATTATCGTTCATTTGTGTATGTATTCTATTCTACTATATCGATACAAATAAACACACGACAAACATGATATGTGTGAAAGCTAATTGCTGAAATGAATTATGATTAAAGAAAATCAGAAATAAAAAGGGGACAATATGCGAAAGGGACTTTTTGCGAAGTGGACATTTTGCGAAGTAGACATTTTGTGAAGTGGACATTCTGCGAAGGAGACATTTTGCGAAGTGGACATTTTGCGAAAGAAACATTCTGAGAAAACGACATTTTGCGACCAGTGGACATTTTGAGAAGTGGACATATTGCGACGGAGCCACTTAATCTAAACTACTCTACACACTTAAAATTAAACATTAATTATATTAGAGCAGGTACAGTACCCTACTCTTGTGAATTCATTCAGAGTACAATTAAATATATCGATTTGTCCCGATTCCGACATCGCATTGAGCGTGCGCAGTGCACGCGTCAGCGGCGCGCGCTGTAGGAGGTTGGTGCGCGCGCGCGGCACCGCCAGCAGCGCCGGCCGCCGCCGCCGCGCCGTGTACGCGTCCGGGACACATAACTGAATAATTTGTAAAATCCTCGGATTATGTATTTTGCCACGAAGTACTTTAAATAAATAAGTGGCGACAGCTACATCCCTCCTCACCTCAATTTTATAATACCCCACCATTCCTAATACAAAAAGAGTCAGGTACAACAGTGGATAACCTGGAAAAACACCATACATTTATTTCAAATTGATGTAATTGTGGCATTTCTGCTCTTTCTTTCCTCTATGAATATAATAAGTTATTGTACAATATACAGTACAAGCTACTTTGCCATAAAACTTTTATACGAATCGGAATAACAGTTTAATGTTGTGTACAGTTAAATATATCGATGTCATCGGCCACTGTGTTGAGAGTGCGCAGTGCGCGGAACCACCAATAGCCACTGTTTACAATCCACTTTATTTTAAGTACCTTCAATATATTTTCAAATTTTTCATACTTAAATATGTATACTTATAATTTTTCGTACAGAATGCGAAAAAACAACGATAGTGAACGCGACGATGTGTCCCGCGCGAGAGGACGACAGCAGCGGAGTGCCGGCGACTGGCAACACCGCTTACACCACCGACCAGCAAGCTAAGCACGACACCGTTGTTAATACACGTGAGTATATAACATCTCAAAGGCTAGGGCCGGGTCTGAGATTCTAACATGTTTTTTAGACAACCAATACAATGGGGGCTATCGCGTATGAATCGAATATGTCGCGTGAGGTACAAAAAAATCCAATTTGCACCGGTTTTAGCGGGCTTCGTGACATAAACTATAATATGTATATTTCGTTTACCTGTTGAAAAGCGATCTCTTAAGTGAAATTATCGCCAATGGGGATTATTTAGCTATGAACGTTAGTGCTTTACGATTATCTATACTAATATTATAAAGCTGAAGAGTTTGTTTGTTTGAACGCGCTAATCTCAGGAACTACTGGTCCGATTTGAAAAATTCTTTCAGTGTTAGATAGCCCATTTATCGAGGAAGGCTATAGGCTACTTTTTATCCGGGTCCGTGAAGAGGTTCCCACGGAATGCGGGTGAAACCGCTGGCAGAAGCTAGTAAGACATAAAAGTCACGTAAAAGTGACTCAACTCAGGATAAATGGATATGGATGTACATTACGGGACTGCATAGTATTGTGGTATAAGTGCTCAACATTATTTAAAATAAATTAATGAGATTCAAGATTCAAAACTTTGTTCGGCGACTGCTATACCAGTGGACCTTAGTCAAAAGTGGCGCCAACTGGTGAGCAATAAAACGATAGTCCTCACTCTGTTATTGACTCATTTTCTCAAGTGCAATATTTGTGTTATAATTTATATACTGGTTGAAGCGGAGATGTGATCTATGCTCGGACGAAGTGCAGAGGAAGCGAGAGATCGCGAAACATGTCCGCTTTTGTGGAGTCCCCCGAACTTAAAAACATATTTCTCGAACAGCACACAGTATGCCTCAGATATCTCCGTAATCTATACTAATATTATAAAGATGAAAACTTTGTTTGTTTGGTTGTAATGGATAAACTCAAAAACTACTGGACCGATTTTAAATATTCTTTCACCATTAGAAAGCTATATTATCTGCGAGTAACATAGGCTATATTTTATTCCGGTGAGGGCAGTAGCTCCCACGGGACGCAGGTGAAACCGCGGGAAAACGGCTATTAGTTTATAAATATCTGGTGGAGTCCCGACCTTAGAAACTACTGAATCCATTTGGAAAACTTTCACTGTTGGAAAGCTACACTATTCCCGAGTATTCACCATTCAAACTGAATAAATTAAGTTTAACACCATATCGCATGATAGAAAAAACCGCTTAAAACAAATAAAAATACACACTTCTTCTATGCTAATGTGATAAACATCAAACACTTTTGTTTAAATTCACTAAATTTCAAATCCGTTTTTGTTCATTTTATTTCATTGGTTTCAACAGTGATTTTTTAAATCGGTTAAGCAGTTTTGGAGCCTTAATGTAGATCGCTGAACAGATTTTTTTTTTCTTGTTGGTATGGTGTTTAAACTTATCTAAAACATATACTAAAACCACGTTTTTCCTTACAACAGAGCCAGATGCACCAAAGCCAGTGTCCGACCAGTCATCGCAAGCGGCCCCCTCGCCTCACGAAGCTCGGTCCCCGCTCGGCGGCGCCGTGGCAGCATTCATTGCCATCACGCTCATATGTGCGGCCGCTTCATGGATATTCTACGCCTTCAAGAACCCTCACACGCGTAGCGGACAGATACTTATTAAGGTAGTCAAGTTTTTTTTTACTTCAAATATCCGTTTTTTATGGGAAATCATCAATTGATCCCTTCAGCTGTGGGTTAGCAGCGTGAGGGAGTGTCAGACTCTTACTGACTAAAACCCATTGTGTTCCTTCTTAGGCCTTTTATGTATTAGGGCCGCGGTAACTCTTTCGAACAATCCCGTTTTACTAGTAAATATCAACCATGCCTACATTAATCTTCGGCTGACAACACTTTTTTTTATACATAAATGGCAACAGGGGTGACGCATCACCCCATTTTCTAAACTCAAATAAAACAGCAGTGTGTAAGAAAATTCAAATTATTTATTAAGAGATCAAGAACTTATACATTAAACATAAATAAAACAATAATAATCATGGTACACTTATAATTTGGTATTATTATTTTTTATATTAAACTCAGTTCAAGCATATATCTTTGCGGTGTTCGGGGCAAACGAGCTGAAGGCATTTTATGCAAAAAGTTATAACTTTTTTGTCCCGTTTATACTCAATATAACAAAAACAACAACTTACCGCGACACGTTGACGCGTGCTACTTACTGCTTGCATTCACTCCAATTAGAGAATAGATCGAGCGTTAGAAAGAGATAAAACAATAACAAATAATTATCGAAACTTTTTCCGATTAGTGGGGTGACGGGTAACCCCTGTTGTCATCCTAAGGTTAATTATAACCAAAAACTAATTCAAACAACTTTATCTTCACAGTACCGACCTTCCCAGTGGAACTGGCGGCGCGGCGAGGCTCGCTACACGGCCGCCACCATACACATGTAAACTGCACACGACGCAAGCGCAACCAGCTAACTAACACTAACTATAACACGTATTTATTGGACAAACTCGACTTATTGCTCACCACAGAACGTTGTAGTAATGTTCTAGACTTACTTGTATGTCTTAGTGGTGTAAAAACCTGCGAAATACGAATGATTTAGACTTAAATTATGTTTAATGGTCTAAAAGCACGTTCTTCTACAAATTTTAGAAAAAAAAAACACTTCTTTTAATTTGTCTTGTTTTTTGATCTAACAGTTTCCGCTATGCATTGAATACGCAATTATATTTAATGATTTTTTAAACAATACCTTTATTCTGCACAAAGATTGAGATTTACAAGACAAGATTAAAATCTAGAAGGGCAGTTAAGGGAACGTGCTTAATATAGTTTTAACCTAAACAAAGGGTTTATAGTGACTTGAATCCTTAACGTATCGTAAGCAGACAATACATAGAATAAGCCACGCCCTTTTTATCAGAAAATCTAGTTGTGAATTTGCAAAAATACTACATTAGTATTAAAAAAACTGATATATAGTTTTGTGTGGCCAATTGTCGAGTTTACAAATGTCTGTCACAGTAGATTATGATATAATATTTGGATAGTTTTTTTTTGTATTTGAACACGATTTTCTATACACTAGTAGCTACACAGGGTCAAATACATACATTGTCATTTTTGGTAGTTCTAACATGTTATATAACTTTTGACGAATTGAGTTGCAAGTAGTTTACTATAAATATGTAAATTTTAAATGCCTTCGTAAGTCGTTTACAGTAATTAACTTACGCAAGTTACTTACATATTTTTTACGGAAGCAACTTACAAAAGTATAAAGTCGGAGTTATACACAGTTATGAATAGCAATTTTCTAATCTATTTACTGTTTGATCATAACATTCTGATATTTTTGTGACACTGTAAAACTAAATCCATCAGTAAAAGAAATCTAGGCATTTCCTTTAACACCGACCAGTATAGTCGTTTTTTCCAGTATATAAAAACTATGTAATTGTTCTATAGTGTCACGGTAATAGTCAGAATTGTAAAATAAATAAAAAAATGCAAGAAAAATCGTAATATTTATGATATTTTTAAACTATTGTATTAAATAGAATAAATCAATTGCTATATATCAAATTAAGTAGCACTTGTAACTACCACATTTATGATATGATATACACATTTATACAAACTATACTAGATCTGTATGATAAAATTAACTTCAAATCGAATATTATATTGCTATGAATTTTTCTTAAAATTTTATATAGTTTCTATTTAAATTGTATTTGTCACAAAATATTTTATATAATGAACATTGTAAAATGGATATTTAGGATTTGTGAAAGACCTTTATTTACGTGTTTTAGTTAGCACATTGAGCAGCTAACATTTCAACTCAAAAATAAACTTATAGAACAAACCATTTTGTCCTGTGTATTTTGTACAATATTTTAAAGTGAACTATTTCACGATTATGGGAAAATACATTGTGATCAATGGAATAAAATTTGCACATTTAATGCGCTAAAATCATGGTTGATATTATAATATGTTATTTTAAAATCGTGCTGAACATAAAAAGTATTTTGTTCTATAAGTTAGTTCACTCATCATATATAAAAAGTTGGTTTATATGAATCTATGTGCCTTTAAAGAGTTCCGTAAGTATCGAAGGATCCGTCCTGAGTTTTATTAATTTTTGTAGTGTTTGTGAATACCCGCCGCGAATTATAGAAATGTTCTCACGTTTTGTAACAAAACAAAATTTGGTAGCAATCTCGAATTTTCCATAATTTGTGGCTTATATCATTACTTTAGTACGTATTAGCCTAACGCGCTCACAATCGCAAATAATTGTCAATTCTTAGAAGTTTGTATTTTATTTGGAATTTACCTAGACTACGATTTTAAGTCGCACCTCCACGGCCATATGCTCGTGTTTTCAAATAAATATCTATAAACATAAGATCAAAACGCAAATTCCTAAAAATAAATGTTTAAAGTTTTCGGAGATACAACACGACTTCGGACACGATTTCGAACATAAAATTTTATTGCCAACGGCTTTTGTCTATGTTCAATAATTATAATAGAAATTGTTTCGTACATCTGTATTGAACTTCGAACATATCAGATAGTATACATATCTAGTATTGCAACACGAGCCCTAGGAATTCTCAGGCGACTCTGAATAAATGTACAAAACTTAATCTCTTACCCAACTGTCAGTATATTTTCTTAGAAATATAGATGTTTTCTAACGATTTCAATAGTACTTGTTTCTATTTGTTAAATGTTCAACAATGAAGTAAATCGAAAAATTGGTATCATAATGCGATTGTAAAAGTGATTTTGTATTATCATTAATGTCGAATAGTAAATAGAAAAGCAAGTACTATAAGTCTCATTACTTTGTATTATACATAGTTATGCATGCTCAGTCTGTCCAAATGCAAAAATGAATGATGTCTACACAATATATTTTTCTTACAATTTACGTTAAATCGTCCTTGATGAACAAACAGTAGAACACACTGAAATCGTGTTATTGGCGAATTACTTAATTTTATATTTTTTGTTAATTTGGCTTATAAGTTTATTTTTATATAAAAACTCTTAAGATTAGTTTATTAAATTTTATTTGATACTAAATTGAAGTGTTCTATTACATTTTGAGATTTTGGAAAGTTATACAAAAGTATTATAAAATATACCTATATTTACTTCATTAGTGCCGGGTGAAGGGTAAATCGTATAAATAACATTTTTTTTATGAAATAAACAAACACCACGCGTAAGGTTGAATTTTGTAGTTTTACACGTTTATATTATACAAATTGAAACATTTATTGCCATGAAATGGTCTTAGTGTAAGGCAACGCGGTCTTAATTTATAAAATAAAATTCCTTACGGAACTCGTTGCGTACCAAGTGCAATGCGACATGAAATTAAACCCGTACGTCGTTTGGTGTTATTAGTTTTAGAAAATAGTGATATTATTATGTAAAATATATTAACCTATGCTAATCTACTTTGGGATGTTTTTTTAAATTATTTTTTTACTCATAACAATCATTGTTTCGTAAAATCTGTACACCAAAGAAGTAGATCGCGTTTGATTAGTCTATGAAGTGTCGCTCAATCATCAATCGATTAGACGTTAATGTAACATGGAATTATTGTAAATTATAATTTTAAGGTACCATTCCGACGTTTTCTTTTGCATTAAGGGACCATTATAAAAGTCTACAATAAATCCTGCCGTTGGAAGAATTTGGTATTTTTATTTACGCCTTAACCTTATTCCTAAATTGATCATGAATCCAAGATGGGCGAGACTGTCCTCGAACTAAATAAGTACATATTTGGGCAAATCTGATCCGCTTTGTGAAGAGTGGCATTAATCAAAAATAGTTTAAAACTAGCATTAGCCCGCGACTCCGTTCTTGTGGAATAGTGACTTCCGGCAGATTTTTTATTTTACCCACATAGTTCCCGATCTCGCGGGATCTCTTCAAAAATGAAATGTGGAAGATATTCTAGAGAACTCTTACCTAGAGACCTCTTATCAAGAACCATAGCGCGATCATTTCGATACCAACGCCATCGTTCGGGCATTTTCTTTGTACTAAAAGTTTTATTATATTTATATTATTTTATACGTACCTTTTTACTATTTACTTATTGACTTTTTCCGATGAATTAAAACAATAACATGAACACCGAATTGATGCTGACTTTTGACCTATAGATCTCGCTGTATGTCGGGAATAAATTTTATTTTTGTAATAAAAACTATCTTATGTCCTTTCTCAAGTTCCAAACTATGTCTGTACCAAAAGAGATTGCCCGGTTTGTAAGGGAAGTTGGGTCCCAGTGAAAAATGCTTGTGCCCTGAAGATTTTTATTTGAACTTATAGGAAAAACATTGCATTTCCACAACCAGAATCCTTTTTTCATTTATTCACCCTGGTTCAAGAGATATCATTATTTTTCTGTTAAGAAGGTAGGTTATAATTATAAATTGACATGGACTATTATAGAACACTATGGGCATAGATATATGTACTTTAAATAGTACCATGAAATTACGTCTCGCATAAAGTAATGGAATTATGTTATTACTGAACTTCTTTCCATAACCGGATAAAATGTAGCCTGCCTAATCAAATCTTTCCTCTTTATAATATTAGTATAGACTCATCAGCATTATGGATAGTTTTTATTATTTTAGTAATACCAAGGGAAATAAAAAGTAATTTAATATGCGTTTTATTTCAGGAAAAAACGCTATTACGTAGGTACTCATTTTACACAGAGAAACTTTAAAAAATGTGAACAAATATGAAAATGTGGATAATCAATGCTTAATTTTACCGACCGCAAATATATGTAGGTATTAAAGTAACTCAACCAATTTTATTTAAAAAAACTTCGGTTAGTGACCGTTGTGTAGGTATACTTGCAAAACAACACGGCTTAACGTTTAAACAAAATAACCTTTCACTAAGCTTCAAAAATTAAAAATTATGATTTAATTAGTCCGGCTTTTAAATGAACAAACAATATTTTGTTTTTTTTTTTTTAATAATTAATAAGATACCTACTAATGACTCCTCACCTACATAGTAGGTACCACTTCATCATCACAGGGGACCACTTCCCATAACCGACAAATTATTGAGAATCAGATGAATGATGATGCTTTTGAAATAAAAAAGCATTACAATACACCGATTTACACTGGCTAATGATCTTCTTGCAAATTGCAATGAGGGTTTTCTAAAATGGCAATCCACGAGGTGGCAGCACCGAGCGTCAGGTCCAGATAACTGTCAAAGTGCTTATCTTTACTATGAATAGTGAACGATTTTAGTGTTTTTTTTTATTTTATAATTAAAGCACTGCATTATTGTTTTACTATTGCGGTTGAGTAAATAAAAAAAACTAAATCATATTGTGTTAACAAATTTTTCAACAAGCTTTTCCTTAGTACCAGTGACTTTTGCACCCTCTCTCTTAGCTCAATTTTTAGTTCGGAAACCTTATTCTGACCGTAGTCCATAATAAAATCAATAACACTTCCAATATAACAGAATTTCAATAAACAATAAGTTCGGCACCTACAATTCCATACTATTTGACAGCTGTTTGGACCTGACGCATACGTGGCGCCACCCGGTGGCAGAAAAAATTTCAAAAACCCTCATTGCAAAATACATATTAAGTATCGAATTGTTTCCCGAGTACAAGCCGCGAAGCAAATTGTTTACTTCCTCGTGAATTACTCGGAACGTGTCGTGATGCTACGCGCGTCGTGATGCTACGCGCGTGTCGTGATACTACGCGCATGTGTCGTGATGCTACGCGCGTGTGTCGTGATGCTAGGCGCGTGTGTCGTGATACTACGCGCGTGTGTCGTGATGCTACGCGCGTGTGTCGTGATGCTACGCTTGTGTGTCTCGTTACTTAGACGCGTGTGTGGCGACAAACGCGAGTAAGCATTGCGTAAAAGCGTTTAAAACGTGTTTTGTTTTTAAAAACGTGGTGTACATAGACAACTATATTTTACGTTTATCTTACAAGTATGAGTTAGGTACGGAAGGAAACAATATACCTATTGAGTTTTCATGCAACAACCTATTGTCCTTAATTGCGTAACATTTCTTTTTTCCTTTTAAACAGAAAGAAACCTCCATTCACGTAGCACAAGTGTCTCCAACAAATAAAGGTATTGAGCTCAGTGCTACAACTTGCTAATAGGTGAACGTAACGCGCTTATCTGTCCATTGTTCATAAGGAAAATCGCAGGTGCTGGCCAACAAAAAAATTCTACGATTTCAAATCAATCTTGCAAATGTAACGCTCTTAAATGGACCTGTTGTTAATAATTCTTTTTGTCATCACTGCAGATGCAAGAATGTTCTGTGAAAAAACGAAGGCACCTCTGGAGCTGGGCCAGTGGCAGTACTCCCTGAAACATATGGACTCAGCGGTCGTGGAGAACCCTGCCGTGTCTATAAGCGAAGGTCAGGTGTATGTGTACGAAAACTACTTTCCTGGTTACACGATAAGGTACATTCACGTGGACAACTTGGCGATTAGAACCTGTGGGGCGAGTGCGTCGATCAAAGCGGGCGGTGTGGGGACTTCCTCTGTGCTCATAGTTCTACGTGCGTACATTAACCAGGAGATCAGGTCCGTAGTCGATATTTGGGGAGAAAGGAAAGTGTCGAACAACACAAACGCATTGAACAACACTCAACTGAGTCTCAACCCTGAGGAAGTGAAGAATATCAAATCATATTATTTATTCAAAGACACGCGAGCTTTGAATCACAATAGACAAAATTTACATTAAACTATTTATTTTTCTAATTTGATGTACAGTTTTTATTAAATACTCTTTATGATATTTGTTTTATTTATTCATTGAAGTGTGCCTGTTTTGCGGTGCAGTTTATTTTTGATCTCTCGCTTATAGGTTCATTCGTGCAAGAAATATAAGTGTGTAATAGAGGCGGGTAACCCAATCTACGAAATATGAGAATACGAAAGAACGAGATTCCAAAATACTACAAAACCTTTGGATGAGAGTCACTTGTGGCTCCAAAACGTTACTGTAGATGTGATCATATAGCTTAGCGAGCTATGAAGGAGACTGTAGGTATTCGGATATTCTCCATGCCGGGACTAAAATCCCCGTCATAGCCCAGCGGGTAAGTAAAGTAGCAATCACCCTCCCATTATACAACATAATACATCATATCATGTAGACAGCGCACAAAAGCAGCTTAGGACGGTAGTCAATATCGTCACTTTCGCCCGCAAGCCTTACCAGTTACAGAATAATTCACCGACACGACTACCTACAACTTTTAAAATTACCAACCTCTATGTAGGTTCAGGAAATGAAACTTATTTATAACAAACGTTAAATTACTTTATTTAATAAACATACATTTACAATACGAACATACATTTATCAGCTTATGAATAAACTTAAAACAGATTATTACATATACTATATTTGGATGTATACTTTGTATATTCAACTTGATCAACAATTTTGTTTCAATTTACTTTTGACTAGGGGGATAATTTTTGTTGTAATACAATCATCAAAAAATAAAATTTCTTTACAATCAATTCAATATGCAACTATAGTAACACATCACTTGTTATAAATAAATACATAGTAACTACATAGAAACACACATTATATATGTGATATAATAACTGTGTGCCAATTAACTGAACCATTACAATTATTATAAAGAGATGTTAATGTCACTTATACCTCTAATTAATACAATGTTTATCTTAACTATATATTATGCACTGACATTTATTATTAATAATATATTATGACATTTGTGACATTCGATGCTCAAGTTATATTATGTGAATTTTAAATATATTATGTGATTGTAGTAACGGTAACATCTTACTAATAAATAAAGCTGCATGATAGATGCAAGTTTATATCTTCTAGCCAAGTGTTTAAAAACTAAGATTAATTGATTCTTGTATACTATGTGTAGATTCAAAACGGTTACATGAATATAATAACGTGATTACAATTCTTTACCTATAGGCGTTACGTTACAATTACAAGTAAATATTCAATACGAGAGATTACAAGATATTACTACAGAAATGTGAAGAACAAATAGTTCTCTCAATCGTGGACAGAATGACGTATCTCTATATTATCAACTCTTAGTTAAAATAGGCATAAATTTAGACATTTTGGCGGATTTTTATCAATTCCTGGATTAGCCTTAATTCGTTAAATTTTCTTAACAATATGGTAGACTATTGTTCTACGGTTAGGGGTATACTTTAGCTTTTTCGCGAGATCTTACTTTTATCTTTCACTCACCCACCCCTGCCCCTTTTGCTTTCCCTTTTCCTCTCCCCTTTTGTTATTGCACTACCAATCTTCACAAATAAGACTTTCGTTGTACCGTTTAAGGTACACAACGCCTGACCATAGTATCGATATCGTGGACAGCAAAATCTTTCATTCCAAAAAGTTCTATAGCCCTATAGAAATACCTGTAGACCTGTTAATTATGAAATTGTTCATAATTTGTAAAGGGTGAATATTACATACACATTACTAACAGGTCTGTAGTTATTTCTATAAAGTAGTACAATAAGATCTAAGACCGCATATCCCGATGGTACATTCATGAGGTCGTTAGAATCAGGCTTTGTTTACAATTCTTTCGCATAGCTTCTTAGCTTTTCAACCGTTTCACACCGTTGCGAAAAAGTTATAGTATATGTATGTGACCATGCTTGCTAGCTGGGCGGCCAGGGTATAATGTTTATTACTTATTTATTTTATTTATATGAATGTATATGAACACTAAACTTCGATATTGCATTGCACCATTATTATTATTTTTAATTCTTTGGCATTATTTTATGTTGAGCACCATTTTGATATGAATAACATAGACTATTCACACTACACGCGCGGTCGAATTTCGTAACGGTCTTCCGCGCGGTCGGGCGGTGCTTTCTGAATTAACAAACCCCGGTTTTGCCCTTACTAACAAGAATGCTATTTTCTGTACTATCCTGTACTCGAATGCCTCATTGAAGCATGGAGTTCTACTTAGATGGTAACTTTATCACCGTAAACTATGGTCGCTTATCCCTGTTTATACCAGGTCATAGGATATATGTACGATAACATTACATCGCTCATAATATAATAACATATATTTAACACTGCTGGCGTTTGTAATTTAATGTTATAATATATAGGTACACCATATTATATTTCTCACAAAAATTTTGACTGTTGATACTTGAATTTGTGATCGACGGCTTAATAATATTAGCTGCCATGATAAGTAACCTTGCGTAAAACTAATCGGACTTGGGAAAATCACTTGTTCCCTGAATTTATGATGATAATTATTGGCGGTTTTTGATCCCGTCAAATGCAACATTTTCGAGTACATTTAATTTGGGCTCTGTTGCAATAGTTATCCACGAAACGAGAGCCAAGAAATAGCTAAGAATACTCAAGTACGAGCCAAGCAGAAAGACTTGAGAAAGAAAATGATGGCAGTTGGCCAAGTCAACGCTACGAAGAAGAAAAATCCTACCTAACTGTTGGGTTTTATTTAAAAATGCTGCCGCAGTGCTTATCGTGAGACAAGGATATTTACAGGTATAAAACTATAAATAACCAAATTATTTGTACATGGATATCATATTAATAGCCATATTTTACAGCTCGAATACATGTTGCCGTTTTCCCGACATAAATACGCTTTTTGCAGTACCTACGTATAAAATAATAGAAAATATTTTTAAATTCGCCTTTTGTGCGACGGTATAGAAATGTGGTATAATAGAAAAGTATATAGGTGAATACGGACTATATGCAGTGTCCAGCAACAAGATACGATAAAATATATTATACTGAAATTAACATGAAGCTTATCAGACTGCGACATGAAACTACAAACCAACCACAACTGCAATAATTAAAATACAATCCACCTTGAAATTGACACACGCACACATGCCATTTTAATTCATAAAATTAACATCCAAACGAAGAAAAACTACATCCTGTATGGGGGGCGATGAAGATTATAACATATAATATAACATTACATATCTACTCTAACAATATCTAAACATGCATGTACGTGTTGCTTATGCAACTATTTACAATTTATCATGTTGACATACCATAATGTTGTATAACAAGCCTTATCACATTGGGACGTGAATAGCCCAAGCAAAACATGCGTAACCTATGCTACGTCCTACTCAACTACTCAAAGCTATACTACACTATTTCAAAGCGATGTTTTTTAATCGGTAAAAAATTGTATTTATTATATTGTATTCTCCGGCTTGTCTCCGATGTTTTATCACAAAAGTTCTAGCTCAGTCTTAGCTGAATTAGTTAGGTCTAGTTTATGTTACTATGTGATGTTAAAACGATGAGAGCACGATATTTGAAAGGGTAAACTGGTAGCTTAAGGCAACAAAAACACAAATGTTGTTCATAATAATATGTATGCTACTTAATCTTTAGGTATGTATAAATATAGGCCAATGTAGCCTGAAAATAAATGTATTTTGATTTTTAAATTATCTAACTTTTATTAGTACAATTCTGTGACTACAAAAGGAAAAACTTATGCGCCATGCTTGTTGAAAAGTCTGTTTATCGCAGTATTTAACGCGTAGTAGCATCTCAGATAATTTTGTTATAAATTTATACATTAGTTAAATGGGAACGTGAGTATCGCTGCTTAGAGTTGCAATAATAATGAATTATGATTAACTAAATCCCTGTTAAAATCTACGTATGTATGATATTGCACTTTATCCAAATTTTTCTAAACCTAAATTTAACGTTACTAAATTATAACATACCTACATGAAAATGTGTAGATAAATCAATGAGATCAAATGATAAGCGAACGATCACTTCTTTCAATCTGCCGTTTTACATTAATATAGCATGATAATCGCGAACTATAGCATCGCTTTCTAAGGAGTAAGAGGTTAATATGCGATAAGGCGCTATAATTAGCATAACCGTTTTCGCCTTGTTTAGTTACTGCTACTGACGTTGATTTCTTACTACAACTAAGATATATGAATGACAGCCTACTGTAAACCTACGCACTCACTGCAGACGAAAAAGTCGGCCGGTGGTTGCTTTTTTTTTTAAATTAAAATCGTGAAATCAACTAAAGTGTTCGTTATTACGTGATTTATGAGCATAAAACCAAGTATCGGCCGACTAAAAGTTTGTAGTGTGCACGTACTCTAGTATTGAATGATTATAATCAGCAATATACAACCTACATAGTTATAACTACCTACATGTTCTGGGAGGCTTACTTAATATTTGTGATGCATTCAATAAAAATACTAATTAGAGATCATTGCAGTTGGCGAAAACTGATCAAAAGTTCCAAGATTTTTACACGTTTTTTTTATAATTGAATATTTGATTGCACTCTTCTTGAAACATGTATACTTTTGAAGATATATATTAATATTTTAGGAGTTTTGTGCCAATATCTAATATAAAATACATATAAAAACAATATATCTGA
The DNA here is from genome assembly GCA_963856015.1 of Helicoverpa assulta. Lineage (NCBI taxonomy): Eukaryota > Metazoa > Arthropoda > Insecta > Lepidoptera > Noctuidae > Helicoverpa > Helicoverpa assulta. Next base: position 2,605,390 of record CAWLCW010000029.1, read on the forward strand.
ATATGTATAAAAGCTAGTTAGCCTAATGTATCAATTGAAAATATATATTAATATATATAATAAAGACTTATACCCACACACATTTTTAAAGCCATTGGATAAACTAGTTATTTTTGGAAAAATATATTGTAATATTGCAAGTAAAGAGATGGATTTATTTAGAGCAAAGCATTATATACAGCAGAAACGTATATTACACTTATTTGTGACCTCACTAAATAATACTTTTTTCATTTAAAAGACATCACTCAACATTCAATCAGAAATGATGAGTTCTGTCCAACGATGAAAATGGGCATACCAAGCAATTCCAAAATAATGGATGTTGAGTAAAAGGGTAATTAGTATATTTTAACCCCAAAGCTCCCTTAGTCGGTTTTTACGACACCCTAGGGACGAAAGGGGTGGCCTATTCTTTGCCGGGACCACACGGCAAAAATATTTCAAAATTCACCATCATCATATCAGCCAATTGTCGTTCGATACTTGCAAAAAGAGATAAAGACTTCTTGGAATAAGATGTAATCTATTCTTGTAACGTAAAATTATTCTCTATAAATTCTCCGATTTATTTATTTTCTTTCTAATCTCATTCTTTAGGGGCCTATGTTATCCATAATTAGGCAATTTTCGTTTTTTGAAATTAAAGTTATTTTCCTAAATCTACTTAAACATTGCACATTTCCGTACTATATCACAAATGAAAATTAAACAAAGATCATGAAAAAAATATCGCGAGCAATGAGAATCCAATATATAAATAATGAATGTAGCTAGTTGAATTTCAGATGTAAATTATTACGATTCATAAATTCGACCCACTGGCAAGCGGTGATTTGTTAGTCTATACGATGTCCAGTTAAGCAATGGTATGAATAAGAAGGTGACACAACTGGGTGAATTGATCAGCATTATTTTCAATACCTATACCCAAACAGATGCTTCGTGAAAAAGGGGGAATGATTTCTTGGTAAAGGATGTAATCTTTCCTTTTTAACCGACTTCAAAAAACGAGGAGGTACGCAATTCGACCCTATGTTTTAACGTGGATGTTGTTAGGTCTCGCAGCCCGTGCGTCCCACCCGCATCAGACGTAGTGAGTATCGGTCATAGGATTGTATATCCCAAGGAAATGTGAAGGAAGAGGCGTTTTAAATGCTAAGATGCTGTGAGGTGTAAAAATCTCAGGGGTCGGTACTTGGATACTGCTTCAACTGCTCTCGTATTATACTATCACTGAAACGATTAAAGACAATCGTGGTGTTTTTCATGCCCTGACGAGATGCAAGTGTATCAAAAGGTTCTAACTTCTAGTACTCCGTAGAATAAAATTTTAAGTGCCCAATTTTTAGCAATAGAGTTTATTTTTGTGTTTGTACGGAATATATTTTTTTTTTCTGTGATGAGCGAGGAAGGTTTGAAAGCTACCAATTTATAAGTGATATTAAATAATATTCATAAAGCAGTATTTACAAGCTGTGCTATTAACTAAATTACACAAAAGACTATAACCATGTATGAATAAAATATTTTGCGATTACATCATGATAATGGTGGTGTGAAATAAGTTTTTAATTATATTTTAATTTCTGTAACAATTTTATTTAATTAAAGCAATTACCCTTACAGATTGGTACTTAAGAGTAATGAATTAAAATAAAGATGACATATCACAAAATTGATGAGCAAAAGATGTGCAAAGTAAAAACTACTTGGTATTTACAAATAATGGAAACAGGCTGCTGAATAATTATTTAAAAAGCAGAGATATACGGGAAGTCAGTTTGCCTGAAAGTCACCGTGACCCTAGTTTGCAGAGGGCAATTGAAGGACAATTATTAGGCAAGTCTACTTTAACAAACTATACTATTATTATATTACTACCCTGAACAGCGATAATCACCGGTTAGTCGGAGTTAGAGATATTGAAAGCCGATTTGAGATCCAACGTTCAGACTCACTGTCGATTGCATGCGTTATAATAGCATTGACGTTTCTAACTAAGTTACACTAATATACAATATACTTCTTTTTTATATGAGATATTTTTTTATAATAAAACAAACTGAAACACAACTCTTTGTGACAGATGTCACAAAAATTGTGCCGACCTGGAATCGAACCCACGACAAGCTACTCTGTTAACTCAAAGCCCACAATCCTTCGACACCAAAACAAAGATCTAAGAAGTTGTACAACGGTCAAAATGGAAGCTAGTTCTCTTCGTCCTATATGTACTGTGCGGAATATCACGCGAAGAATACGTAATATGACTTGAATCGTCGCGAACGCACTCTGCCCGAGGCGAATCCGAGAGAAAAGGCATCTAGGGACCTGCACCACTACGTTTAAAGATGCTGCACTGCGTCTGATCCGAATACGAGCCTTCATAGCTTTATTCATAGGAAATAACGAATAAAATAATTTAAAAATATGTGAAATATAGGTATAAGACAGATGTTTATGTCGTTTTCGGGTCGGACGCAGTGCAACTAATTTACCCCGTATTTATATAGTCATTGAAGGTTTAGAGCAACGAAAAGTGTATGTATTAGTCCTTCTTGGTAAGCATAACCTAGACGCTGTTATTAAATACAAAATGCTTATTAAACACTGTTTTTTGGCATTTCATGCTCAAATGAAGTTCGAAAGCCACCACATGCAAATTGTCATAGATATACTAACGCAAATAGACATGGCATAAGCATTTACCACTAAGTGAGAAAAAAGTTTTTAGTAAAAATTTGTGGAAACACCACGCCAGCTATTCTACCGAACTTTTTGGTGATTTTTTAGCAGTCAGACCTATTCCCGGTCGTCCGTTTTGGGACTAATGAGATTGCACTTTATTCTCGACTGCATAAAGCATAAATTACAAAAAACAAGAAATATTGTAAGTGCCTTTTTCAAGCGCCGCAAGATTTTCTTGCATTTCGCTTAAAAGTTTTTAGAATATGAGTGACAATCAACTTCGGGAAGACAGATGTTAATTTAGGATCAGCGGCTCAAACTCCGTAGGTATTATAATGACGATTTCGAAAAACGATAGTATTTCAGGGGTCCCGTAAATCGAGTTGTGTGTTATAGAAACTGAAATCCACCAACTGATGCTCGGCCGTAGTGCCGAACATAGTTTGCATGTCACAGCCATCAGACATAGATCATATAGACTTTAAAATATATATTTTGGTTTTCACAAAATCAAGTATCAAAGCCTGCTCAGCAACGAAACAAAATCATCAAAACACCAATATAAACGCCAGCAGTAAATACTAAAGGTTTGAATATTGTTCGCTTCGCATATATTATTATAAGGAAAAACAAAATTCGCATCAAGCTCAGTACGAATCTCCGTGAAATCTTACACTCTTCAGAAACTCTAGCGTATTCGGTGCGGAAACCCATGAAGAACACTTACTTAAAAGTATTTAACATTCGCGTTATCTTCAAGGTTTGCCGAAAGATGGCTCGATACAACTTTATTGATATAATTTTGCTTTGGTTACAGCTATAATCTTCAATGAAGCTCAAGTCTCAATCAAGTTCATTCCGCTTGTTGTTTCCACGTTCAGCTCACGAGGGTAATTTTCCCTCACACAGGGTAATTTTCCCATACACAGGGTAATTTCGACGGAACAAGATCCAATCTATTTGACACTAACTCTACTTGCTACGTACCGTCTAATCTAAGCAAATATTTAGTCAGTAATGGACTGCGATCGGTTAGTCGATGTTGTGGAACTTGAGGATCGCTCGGCCCTTGATCTCGGAGTTGCAGAGTTTCCTCACCACCTCTTGAGCTTCCTCCGCCGGGAAGACCGAGTGCGCTGGTGGTTCGATCTGTTGAATAGAATTGTAGTTTTAGATATTATGTCATTTCACCGCATAATTTCTCCCCGGTCTCATTACAAAATACAGGTTTTTGGGGTAAGTGTAAAACGGAACCCTACTAATAAAGACTTCGCTGTCAAAAGTCACCAAACTGTATTTTATAAACCGTAATAATTAGACAATTGTGGTCTTACTACAAAAACTTAAACATGTGTCGAACACTTGTCTAAAAAAGTGTGGCTGCAAAATGGACCTTATTTCAACGTCATAATCTGACATTATTTTAGACAAGTGTTAAACTGACGTTTAAAAGTTTTTGTGGTACGACGGTTGAAGTTTTGCTCGATTTTTAACCGACTTCCTAAAAAGGAGGAGGTTCTCAATTCGTCGGGATCTTTTTTTTATTTTTTTTTTATTTTTTATGTTTATTTCGATTACTCTAAGACGCCTGGACCGATTTGCAAAATTCTTTTTTTGTTTGATAGGGGTCCCATAATCACTAGGTCAGGATCTGATGATGGAAACCCTGAGAAATCGAGGGCAACTTTCAAAAATTGTAGGCATGCATGGAATAAAAACTTGACAATGAGGTGTACGTCTAATAACACTATGCAACAGTGAAGGTTTAGAGCTGACCTGATGATGGAGACGAGAGAAGGTCGAGGGAACTCGACAACTGAATATGTAAACTACCTCGTGTTTGGGCTTGTATTATTTGTATTGATGACCCCTTTGCAACAGTGAAGGTTTGGAGCGGACCTGATGATGGAGACCAGAGAAGGTCGAGGGAACTCGACAACTGAATATGTAAACTACTTCGTGTTTGGGCTTATATTATTCGTATTGATAAGAACTTTCCACTAATGCGGATAGTGACAACTACGCTTGTCACTAAAAAGCCAAAAATAAAGAAGTCGGTGTCGAAATAAACATATCATCCACTTGACACCGCATTCTAGGCCGATGCACCTAAGAATAGGTTTTTTTTTGCTTTTCAGTGTTTTTGGGAGTCGGTTTTATTTTTTTTGTAAAAAGTTTTTGATAAAAGCCGTGCACCACCTGAGTGATGCATACAAATGTGTCTTCCGGTGTACTCGCTCTAGTAAATAGTATTTCGTGCGAACATTTATAAAACGTCTGCGTAATTGCAACCTTTGTCCGCGAACATTTGCAAGCAGTGAACTATGGAGCCGAATAAAGAATTTAACTAGCTTATAATTAGACAGCGGCAGTCTCATCTATACTCACATCTATAACAAAGAGGAACCATTTTGTTTGTTTGTACCCTGAAGGCTCCAAAACTACAGAACCAATTTGGAAAATTCTTTTACTGTTGGAAAGCTACACTCTTCACGAGTAACATAGGCTATATTTATCCCGGTACGGGCAGAAGTTCCCAAGACGCGAGTGAAACCGCGGGAAAATGGCTAGTAATATAATAAAAGCATAGATACAATACATAGTGAATAAACCCATGATGGTCAGTGCTCGCCTGAAGTTAACCAAATGGTTTCGCAGTAGACAATTTTGTTCCTGAACAATCGACTGCGCAACCAAACAGCTGGCTTCAGACTCGCTCAGACGCAGTTTCTTTCTTTCCTCTTCATTCTTTCTAACTTTGTAGGGAATCCAATATTTATGCAGTGGACAGGAGTCAAATTACAATGGAAATTATTTTTTTTGTAACTGCACCAAACTTTACTTCTGAAGTTAGCCAGTTGACGTACCTATATATGGTTAGGTGTATACAAGCTGTTGATTTGCATCCGTGCCATATTCAACGACGTAATTATGCTAATGATTCTCAACCCAAATCAACAAAAAAATTGGTAAGTAATTTTTTTTTTATTTTTTTTTTTCGGAATTCCGTCAATGTCATCTAGCCGTATTTAAACTTGGCGCGTGTGTTACTGGCCTTAAAATTGTGCTGCGCCCTCACACAAACGCAAACACAAAGCATACGCAACGATTATTCATAAATTTCATTCATAAAATTGGATTACTTCTGAAATACTACGACATTACAATGACAAAAAAAGCAGTGCATATTAGCTATTTCCCGTCTTCTGTAATTCCAATCGATTATTTACGTATTTTATGTCCTCCTCCTGAAGTATGGCACAAATGCAAATCAACACCTTGTATACAAACAGTAGAACTGTTTTCATAATTATTTAGAAAATTGTGAAATCAACTTCTCGACACTATCTATACTAAGAAATGAGCACGGAGACATGGCTAACTTCAGATTTGCAAAGTTATTTTTGCACAAACTGTACCAAGATGTTTGATGTGAACTAACAACTTAAAAAATCTATTTTAACCCGGGTTACTTAATACTTAAGTAGTATGCCAATAAATCAAATAATTTAATTCGATTAACTTATGGGATTCAGAGCTTGTAAAGTCAGGCCAATTTCATGAATTTAAAATGAATAATAAAAATCCTATGAGTGTAAAAAAACACCCTTTTTATATTATACATTGCACTTGACAATTTGCATTCAGTACTTCGAAGCAAGATACCATATTGTTTATTAACAGCCACTCCCAATATTCTATCTATCTGTTGATTTGCTTACTAGAGATAGAATTTTGACATTAGCCCCATACAAGTAATGGGCGTACCGATATTTAGGCAGTTGACAGCTGTCAATTTTCAAGAAATTATAGCATTTTTTGCGCTGACTGATAGAATTGTCAACTTACCAAAAAAGCGGACAGACCATAATATCAAATTCCTATCTCTAGAAAGTAAATCAACGGATAGATTGAATGTTGGGATCGGAAGCAGCCGCCCGGTATCAGCGGGCCACTAACCTTGCGTAGATAGGAAACATGGCATGTTCTCCTATATAATGATTGCATACCGATTATTATTATTGAACAATGTTTGCGCTAAAGTGGAAGCTATTTTTAGAATACGGGTTATTTTTTAGTTGTGCAAAAGGTGGTTTGAAGAATTTTACAGCTACATTATCCCGGGATGATAAAGGCCGGAAGGAATCCGGGAAGACGTGGCCGGGACGAGGATGAAAGGGCGAAAATTGGTAGTCTCGAATAAGGCACAGGCTAGACTAACACAGGCATCAAATGATCTACTGACTACGAAACAACTTTACACAAATGTACTTCTTCATGGATCTATTTGCTGACAAGATAAGACAAACAAAATAGAAATAAACAGCACCCAAAGTAAGACGACAATCAAGTTACACTAGCGGAATCTCGAAATTATACCAAGTAGGAGTTTAATATATTGGCTAAAATAACTTCCTGCGAACACGCCGAACACATGATTCTATTACATAATATCAATCATATTACCTGGCTTCCCTATTCCCTATACAAGCTTGTCAACAAAATTGGAGAACAAATAATACAAAGGAAAATCAGCTTTAAATTCTCATAAATAAAGACTAGCCAACGACAAAAATTCGTGCCGAAAATTAGCAAAAATTAAAATCAGGACTTACGTAAAATATATCACCGATGAGCGAGGACCAAGGGCCTTCTGCATGGAAACACAGGACCGATTGCACTGGTAACATGCACCGTCGAGAATGAAATATGTACCACGATTGGAAGTTAACACTGCAATTGACTAAATTGGTCTAAATTGGCCTTGCATTGAGGGAGCGAATTGCCCCCTTGTGAATCAATCAGTGCAGTGTAGCCAGTATGTGTGTGCAATAGTGGTAGATTGCGACCCTACTTATTTGCTGTCATTGATTTTTTGCACATAGTTGCGAATTGGAGCCAATCAATACGGTATTTGACCCTGATCTCTTTAAATGTTTGCCTAATTTTGACATACCACACATGTCAAACAAAAACGAGCGATCACTCTAAAGATTCCTATATCTATGGAGAAACAAAAGTCGTTGAAAAAAATCGCCGTTTCTAGATAATAGTTATTTGTTATACAAGAGTGCAAAGTTGCTTTTTAACCGCGGGCTCAATTTTGATGACCGAGCAAGCAAAGGATTCTAAAATTGAAACACGAGTGTAGCGAGTGTTTCAATAATTAGAATCCTGAGCGATAGCGAGGGAATCAAAAGAGCACAAGGTGAAAAATCTTTGCACTCGAGTGCAACACGTAACTTTTCATCGCACCTCATCGAGGAAATATCTAAGCTCAAAAAAAGAAAATGGCACGCACGTCACACATGGCAAATCAAAAAGATGTACCTATTAAAATGTACTTATGCAAAAACTCAGTTTAAAAATGTAATGAGGTTTAAAATCGACCTCAAAACAATGAAAAATAATAATTTCATCCCACTTCATCGAGGAAATTACTAAATGCAAAAAAACAAAATGGCGCGCACATATGAATATCAAATTAAAAAGAAGTACCTATTAAAGTTCATTTATTTGAAAACTCAGTTTAAAAATGAAACGAGGTTAAAAATCTATGTAAAAACAATAATAAAAATTACTTAATTAATTGAATAATTATTTTAAGCAGTATTTTATTTGTTTGAAAAGTCTTATCAAAATCATCAAAATTGTGACAAAAGGAGTATTGCACACAATGTTCTAAATTCAAATCACTTTGCCGCTCTAGAGGATAAAAAGGGCTTTTGCGCTCAGATATCAAAGGGCAAAACTACTCTTTCCGAGATGGTGTGATGAAAAAAATATAAAAAAGAAAGTCGTGTTAGTTACACTACTTTTAACTCAAGAATGGCTTAATCGTTGAAGCTGAAAATTAGAGAGGGAATTAGTGGTTTAGACTAGAAAGAAGGACATAGGATGGTTTTTATCACCATCAGGCCACGGGTAGCAGATACCCAGATACACGGGTGGAACCGCGGGCTAGAGCTAGTATGTATTTAAAACGATGAATACTCACTTCGCCTCTCGCCACCAGCGTAACCAGTTCCTTCAGCTGTTCTATGGAACCATTGGGAACGATCACAATGTTCACGTTCATTTCTTCAGATTTCTTCGCGAATTTCGGCAGCAGTTTTTCGCCGACGTCCTCCGTTACCAGTACGACGCCACCCTGCGAAATAATTGGGTTATAAGAAGAATAATCCGTCACTGTTAGGCAGCTACACTGTCCCCGAGAAACATCCTACTTATATTATAAATGTGAAAGTTTGTGAGAATGTATGGATGTATGTTTGTTATTCAATCACGCAAAAACGGCTGGACCGATTTAATTGAAATTTGGTATGTAGATAGGTGATACCCTGGATTAACACATAGGCTACTTTTTATCAACACACCACGCGGGCGAAGCCGCTGGCGGAAGCTAGTAGGCTATATTTCAACCCGGTACGAGAAGAAGTTTCCCCTGGACGCGGGTGTAACAGCGATAAAACAGTAGTATAGGAATAGTCAAAGATATACTTTTATAAGGCACCGACGCGGGATGATAACCTATCGGCTGTGCTACCGAACCTACATGAAGTAGCATCAGCCAATAGGCCAGGTGGCCCGACAGTCGAACCTGCAGAACGCGAGGGTCTAGGTATTATTACTTACAGGGGCCAAGCACTGCAATGAACGATGCAGCGACCTGGAGGTGGTGCCAAAGTTGAGCACCACATCCACGGGGCCGCCACACGCGTCAGTCGTTCTCTCGATAAGCTGCTTCTCATAGAGGTCCTCATTCCATTGTACCACGTTCACTCTGCACAAAATGAGATTACCTTATCACTACATAGTATAAAACAAAGTCACATTTTCTGTCCCTATGTCCCTTTGTACGCTTAATTCTCAAAACTACGCAACCGATTTTCATGCGGTTTTTTTTTAATAGATAAAGTAATTAAAGAGGAAGGTTTATATGTATAATAACATACATTAAGTAGTAGGGGAATACTGTTATTCTGTGCGAAGCCGGAGCGGGTCGCTAGTTAATATTATAAATAAGAAAATAACTCTGCCTGTCAGTCGCATTTCACGTCAAAACTGTTTAACCGATTAAAATTGAATGTGGTACACAGAAGCCGGGTGCGAGAAGTTGTTTTATCTGGATGAGGGTGGAACCGTGGGGTAAATCCAGTATAATAACATTTATGAAAGCGAAAGTTATATATATGAAATATATGTATGTGCGTTTGTTATTTCTTAACGCTGGAATAAATGGACACATTTTGATACAATTTGTTCTGGGTTTAGTTGGCAACGTGGAACAGCAAAAACATTTTATTGGATTATTTCGTGTGTTTCAACTTTACAATAAAAAAGTTAAACCGATCGAGATGAAATTTGGTATAAAGACCGGTGCTGCTTGGAGATGGCTAGAGGACTATTTATTTAAATGCGAAAGATTTGACGCGAGCGAAGCAACGGGAAAATGCTATATGTGTGCAATTTGTAAAGTTAAGTGCTGAATAGGCAGTAGGTACAAAAGTAGAAGTGTTAATTCCGAGGACAGATCTCTTGACTACAATAAAAGCAAGCCGACGAACCGATCCGTCTTTTGTGCACTAATAAATGCAATTTCAATTGTTAAGAGTTTCAATTCTATTCGAATATGTGTCGAGATGTTATTTATGCACTTTGGCCGTGCGAATATTTGTTACGATGGGCCAGGGTTGTCAGACCTGCTAAGTCTAACAAATAATAAAAATGTTTCTCTAAACAAAGATAAAAATTATCTCCTAATCTCCGCGCAAACAAATAATCTAAAGATATCAAGATGGAAAATATTGCATGAGATAAAACAGAAGCTATTAGGTGTAATAAAATAAGACTTACTCTTCGCATTCCTTCGCCAAAATGAAGCCTTCGTCCGTGAGTATAGCGACACAGATCCTGATGCGATTGTTGTAGGATGCATGCTTGAAGTAATGAGTCGCAATGCGGAGCGCCCACAGTGCCAGGCCACCAGTACCAACGATCAGAACCGTCGTACTATCTTTCTTAGCTGGTCCTTCCAGCACTCTCTTGAGGTACGCTCCAGCAGTGTCCACGGTATTCATAGCAAGCAAGGCACCAGTGGGAAGCATCGCCGCCACACTCAAAGGCAACTCATCAGGAATAGGCACTAAACACTTAAAATCCGGCACCACAATATACTCCGCATACCCATTTGGCACGCCTTCGTAAGGATACAAAACTATTCTGGAACCTTCCTTGATCCCGTCAAGTCTTTCCGCAGCCTTTCCTATGGCATCTACGACCCCAGCTACTTCGTAGCCGGGGAATAAGGCACCGTCTCTTAATCCGATGTGAGCTGGTGTGGCGTGGGTGTGTATGCCGAAGTTCTCCATCTCTCCCGAAAGGCTACCGATTGAGGATATTGAGGATGTGCTGCAGACAGAAGCTGAGCGCGTCTTGTTGGCTCTGTAGCAAGCTCCAGCGTAGACCACGCGGATCCTAGCTCCATACATGGGCACGTCTGGGACGGGGACGTCGAAACTGAACACGCATTCCCTCAGGGTCGGCCCGGGGGACTCGATGGAGACCTGTCTGCACAGCTTACTCATTTTGATACCTGGGAACAAAAGAAACATTTTAAAATATTTTGAAGGGTTTTCTTACCATTTTGGCGATGAATATTCGTTATTGGTATAAAGAAAAATTACCAGTATTAAATTATTATTTCAAAAAAGCCGGCTATAACCTTTCCCTACGTACCTCAGAGTGCAACAAAAACACGTATAATATTCAGACAGTAAAATAAAACACTAATTGTCTATCACAGTGGTTACGTCTGTTCTCTCTGAGACCGGAGACAATTCTGAAAGGATAACTCCACTATCTTTCCGTCAACAAATCGATATCGAGAGATAACAAAAAACAGTAACAAAAGGGCATTTAGCACAATGTTATTAGGAAAATGTTGTTCACTATACAATGGAGACAGATAGGCTTCCGTAACGCAAATTAAATAAAAAAAAATCGAATTTTTACTTCGGCGTTTAACAAGTAAAATTAGATTAGCATATCTTAGTTATCTTACACGTGCTAGTTATCGCCTCATCTACTGATCTTGGGGTTATCAGATCAGTAAAGGTCACGGCAGTCTTTTATTTTACGAAATTCTTTTAACAATTTTTTAAATGCAACGATCGGAGTTTTGATATACCGTTTGTCTAGACGACTGTTTATGTAAATCTTAGTGACGTATACAGGAAAAAAATATTTGTTAGACATCGGACTGGTAACAAAAAAATAAAGTCTCGATACAGTCCTTAGTAGTTGTAGTGTATACGTGCATCCTCACACATTGCTCTGCTCGAAAATCGATAACGAGTTTATTTCCATACATTAACAAGTGATTAGTTAATGAGTGAGTAATATAAGCGATCATTCCGTGCGCACGCAATCACGCATCGAACAAACAAATCCTGATGCATGAAGGTAACCTAGGTTAAATATACGTGACTGCGAATGATGTACGCGTGAATTTACGCCCAGTAAGGTCTTGCAAGTATGCCCGAATATTATGAGTACTGGCACACTGCAAACATTTTAGTCGGCAGGGTGCGTACTTTAAAACAACTCTTTTGAATGCGCCTAAATTGATTCTTGTTACTGGCATGTTTGCAAAATAGGTTCTTGAGGAAAATACTTTGACGATATCAATTTTGGAGATGTACGATGAGGAAAAGTGATCAAAAATGTGTGTAACTTCAAAACGTCGTTATTACTTAAAATTATGCCTACGTAGATGACTGTGCCATATTGAAACTGATTTACATAAAAACAAAACACATTTTTTTCCATTGTATACTCTTTTCTACAATTCTTAGAAGGGCTGCCCCCCCTCCCGTCCATTCTAATCTAGGTGTATAATAAAAACAATTTATCTATTATAGTAGAAAATCATCAAAGATCCACTTTGTTACTAACTGGTGTGAGTATCTCTCACTTGGTTTGCTAGTGAAAGGCACGGGTAACACAGAGATGGCTTTACTGGTAACAAATAGCATGACCATGGCCATTCTTCTTCAACAAATGCTATGTTTAGGAAACACATAATACTGTATTTTGCGTACTTTACATGTAACCACATGTTACCTTTTAATATTGATCCAGTTAACACGAACTGTCCATATGCTCGTCACGTTATATAAAACAAAAACAACTTGATCTCGGTCGAGTAAAAAACCTGACAAGGTTATTCAAAGTGAGGTTTAGCAGCCCTAAGTGATAAGTGCCTGATGAATGTCATAGAGGACTTTAAATCTAGGTCGTAGTTATTACCTATAGTTTTTAGTAGGTATGTGGCATTTCTAGATTCCAGACATTTTTTTATAGCTCCGTTTTGGTATAGAAAAGCGTGAAAACATTATCTAAGCTCATACTTGTTGACAGGACTTACATTTGTCTTTTTCACAAAACTGATAATGAATTTTACATAACAACCACAACCTATCATCTTATATTTCTCTAAAAAACCACGGGGCTATATAGTCCCGGAGTTTGGAACGCCTTAAAACCTTAATGAAATGGTGACACTAAATGATTGTGACATTCCACCAGATAGTTGGGAGGAGCGCGCTCGTCTTAGACCGGAATGGCTTCATACTGTTCACAAAAATGTGGATTTGCACGAGAACAAGCGAGCCTACCCTCCGAGCAGAGCTGCTCTAGCGACTCCACTCTGACCGGCCGATGAAGGCAAGCCAAGAGGCGGGAGATCTATCCCCCGTCATGCTTCACTCCGGCAGGCCGGAGATGGGGGACAGTATACTCTCCCTGGAGCACTCGGATATATAGCCCCGCGGGGTCGCTACTCCCCGTCATCCGCCTCAGATGCCCTGCGGGGCTATTATTATTATCATTATCATCATTCACTTTGATTACAAATTATCGCACTTCATTGCCAAATCATGCATTAATAGCAAACTACTTGGTCACAAGTGGCGTGAACCGTACCTATACGTAAAGAAAATTTTCCGCGGCCAACAATATCTTGATTGGTAGTCACTTTGGGTGTCTTCATTTAAATAGCACTATCATACGTCATAAGCTGATAACAATTATTAAATAAATGATAAATGTGACTTGATTGTTCGGAAATCTTGTTTTTCTTCTCTAGTCATGAAAATAATGTCCTATTTTTGAGAGATTTTAAACATCATCTGCATAGCCTTGCGTACCTCTACTATGGGATCGGTGAGTACCACTGTTTTACATGGAGCGACTGCCCTATCTGACCCCCTCAACCCAGTTACCCGGGCAACCCAATACCCCTTAGACCCAGTTAGACTGGTGTCAGACTTACTGGCTTCTGACTACCCGTAACGACTGCCAAGGATGTTCAACGACAGCCGGGACCTACAGTTTAACGTGCCATCCGAAACACAGTCATTGGTGTCTAAGATATACTTAGAAAGTACATACAAACTTAGAAAAGTTGCATTGGTACTAGCAATTTAAAATTCTACAAACTAAAATAAAAAAAAAAACAAAAGATTAAAATTAATTTTAATTTAAACCGCCGCGTGAGGGCTGTCACTACGCGCATGTGCACCGATGCACCAATTGATTGTGATAGACGGCAATAATATGCAACAGCAATAAATTGCAAGCTACAATTGCCGTCAATAGCCCCCTTCCGTTTGATACACAAGGCGCGAATTGTTACGAAAATTGCTATAACATCTTACTCAAGTACAGACATCTTTATTATTTAATCTAGAACGACACGAGTGGCTTAAGGGCGTTCTATGAAACGTTTTACGGTCATCAAATTGTTTACTTGTATCAAGCCGACAGTTTCACGACATTTATAAGGCAAGTTTAAATAAAAAATAACTAATAAAAACTGAAAAAATACTGCAGTGCAAAGAAATGGGATCGTTGATACATTGTTTACAAATCTCAGTTAAAATATTAAAAGGTAAGTGGAATCATCTTAAAACCTACCGGTATATGTATTTGTTTGTTGATAATACATACCTACTTATAAATTAGAAAAGAGCATTTATAAAAGCTTGTTTTTCTAGTGTAAACACAATTTAAAACTAGTAATTTTTAAAGAATAGATTATGATCGCACACTGCAGACTATTAAGTCAGCCCTTGGTAGAAAAAAATATACCGAACAAATACCTAATCGTTGTTAAGCTGTGTACTTCCATTCACCTTCATAGTGATTTATGAGAAAAAATCAACTATAGACCGATTACATCTTTGTAGTGTGCGCGCGCTCTTAAGCTTCACAATTGGAATTCTTCATCAGCCATCTTTACAACTTCATTCTGCTATTGTTTTTAATTTATGGGCCGGTAAAACGATTAATGTTGTTAATGAAGTATAGCATTCTTCATCCTTAATTCGAAATTAATGTTTTTGTTTTTTCTAATTTCCGTCCTAAAACAGACTCAGTTTAAAAGGATTTTTGATAGGACCATCGTCGTGCTTCGAAATAATCAGCGTGTTTGTTTTGTTTAGGCAAATCTTTATATGACACATCTTGCTGACACTTGCTGTGGATGACACGGAAAAAAGGCGCTAGACTCTTTAAAGTCAAGGATTTTTATTTCATACTAGCGACCTGCTCCGGCTTCGCACGGGATAACAGTATTTCCCCACTATTTAATGTATGTTATTATATGTTACGGGAAAATAACAAGACTCGTAAGTTGATCAATTTTCTAGGTAGTTGATCAACTCTCGGAAAATAATAAACGGCATTTAAAATGTACTGTTTAACGTACGTATTTTACTAAGTTGATTAATTTACGGCGTCTTGCGGTTAAATCATCCGATAAAGGCGAGGTGTACGTTGATTGGTTAAAAGCTCTCTAAATAAAC
This sequence comes from Helicoverpa assulta, assembly GCA_963856015.1. NCBI lineage: Eukaryota > Metazoa > Arthropoda > Insecta > Lepidoptera > Noctuidae > Helicoverpa > Helicoverpa assulta. The sequence continues at coordinate 2,620,950 of CAWLCW010000029.1, forward strand.
GCTTGCTAAATGCTTATAATGAATGCTGTCGACCAATCAGAGAAAAGCGTATTAAGTGACGGATAATAGTGTACCGTCAAATGGTACACTGGGCAACGATTGGCCATTTGTGGATGATTTTACTTGTAGCAATATAGTTAATTATTTAATTACGGCTAGGTACCGTAAGTTGACCAATTAGCTAAAATTCAATGCGTTAAATAGTACATTTCAACTGCCGTTTATTATTTTCCGAGAGTTGATCAACTACCTAGAAAATTGATCAACTTACGAGTGTTGTTTTTTTTCCGGTTACATATACATATAAACCTTTATCTTTAATTATTCTATCTATTAAAAACAGTTGCGTAGTTTTGAAGATTTAAGCGTACAAAGGGACAGAAAAAGCGACTTTGTTTTATACTACCTACCTATATATTACGAGTATTGTAAAATCACACACAAAATGTGTGGAAAGCCTAGCGTAAATATCACTTATGTCGCGTCAAGAGGTACTCAAACAAATAGATTTCAATTAATTGAACTGTTACGATGTACGAATAGATTGGGACGATTAAAAAGCTGTCGATGATGACGACCAAATGTTTTTTTGGACTCTCAAGTTGAGAATAAAAGAAGATCGATAAGCAATGAGTCTTATTACCACACGCTTCATCATCATCATCATCATCTCAGCCATAGGACGTCCACTGCTGAACATAGGCCTCCCCCTTAGATCTCAACAGATACCTGTTGGAAGCGACCTGCATCCAGCGTCTTCCGTTTTGCATACTAGAATTATAATCAAATATAATTATTTAATTTGTTTTTTGGTTGCACTCATATTTGACGTATCCTGTGTTGCCAGTTGTGGGTCTAGTTGTCATACCCTTAGTTTATTAAGCCTTTATGTGGCCTTGGATGACCGAGCCTGGCTACAAGCCACATTGCGTATCCGGGAGGTCACGGCGTCCTCAAAATTACTAGCGATAAATTTTGCGCCATTCATATCCTCTGTTCGCGGTACTGAGAAATTAACCTGGAACATGGAGGAGACCACAACTTCTAGTGCAGCCGTATTGCACGGCACTCAAACATTAACGACATTACACGCCACGCACTTGTTACCGTCAGGGTCCCACCAGCCGAGCCGGTAGAACCAAATCGCACACGGTTCTTTTTTGTACAATTTAATTTGTAAAAAGTAACAGTTTGAAAAGAATAAATAATCCCAAATGAAACAAAACATCTGTGTGTTTTGAATGCTAGCCGCCGACTACAACTGCCGACCGCACTTGCAGCGACTGCATGAAATCGAACGATATCTAAGAGCGACTGCACATGCTGTTGCCGTTTCGATCAAAACAGTTTCACGTAAATACTGGTTGGTATCCAGTAGTGCAACTGCGGCCTATTATATGCAGTCACGGCAAGTGCAGTCAGCAGTTGCAGTCGGCTGCTTTAGCTTTCAAAACGTACCACCTATCACTAGGAATCAATAATAATCTGACATTATTTTCTTCTTTAACAATCGCTAAGATTGTCAAATATCTAGTAATCTAGTAGTAAACAGACGTTACTACCTACGCATCGGCAGTATTTTGTAATTCGCAAGAGTAAACATGGCTCATGATATAGGTCACTGACCTCTTGTCCAGAAAGAGGACTCGATTTGTTGATTTCCCGCCAATTCTCATGAAGATGCGCATTTTATTTGCGTTCATTGATTCGAATAATAAAAAATAGGTTTTATTTTGGTTTTTGTTTGTGCACGCCTTTGTTAAATGATAAAATAATAACTATTGCATGCCTCGCAATATTTTAATAGTGATAATCCGAAATACATACGATATACGATTATTCCCTTTGATAACTTGTAGACAGTAAAACAAAAGCTTATAAATAAGAAACAAAATTACCTATTTGATTACATAATGATTTGAATTTCGAAATTGGAATATCTGAAAAAAAAACAGTGCGCGGGAAAAATAAGTTCTTTGTTTCGAATAAATACCGGTATTCCAATGTTTTCTCAGCTCAAAAAATTATGCGTTTTCCGATGCTGTTGACAAAACGTACATAGGTCGCTAAGTAGGTAACAAACAAAGAGGAGGAGAACTCACCTTCACAAATACGGAAACACAAAGGTTGGCCTATTTAACTGTTTATTAACGTAAAACTTTGCACTCAGCGTAATTTTAAATGGTACATTTGTAAACCAACATGCGCCCAAATCAATACTAAAGTCCACTTTGAAATTCTAGGGCTCTAAAAATAGTGAGTGAGCGAGAAGGGGCCGGATCACGACAACCGGGTGTTTTGAATAAGGCAAATAGTAAACAAGGGTGAGACAATGAACGATCAGCAACCAGCCGAGTGATCGCACTAAACATCGCTAAATTATATAAACATTGCTATGACCTTCCCTTACGCTGAAGGTCACACAGAAAAAAATAAAAAACAAATCTGAGGCCAGATAAACAGAAAAATAATCTTCAACTAATTTTTAGAACTTATTATGAGCAACTCGCGAGCAATTATATAAATAAGGCGTTTTTTAACATTCTATGTCAAAGTTTTATCAATCGGAAATTCATTGTAACGCCCATCATCAAACTTTTTGGATATAAAGTTTCTTACCTGAAATCTCGACCAATGAACACTATGTATTTGTTTCAGTGATTGCTTTTGTGCTTGATTTTTCAAATTCACTTTTTTATTTACAAGGACGAAACACGAAATGACAGAGGGATGACGTCAGTAACGTTTTTATATTGCGTTCCGTTTCGCTTCCAAATAGTCGTCTGAATTTGACGAATTCAAAGCAACGACGTATCTTGTAAACGCTTTGTTGAATCCTTGTATTTTGTTTCACTCATACGCGTGCCCAATGCGTATTTAATTAATAGTATATTTATTGCTGGCAGCAACTAGATGCATGGGCAGGGATGTCAACATTTTCATATTTCATATCGAGCTCTAGTGCAATTTATTAAATAAAATTCGTCATAATCATCATCTTAGTAAAAGTAAAGTTACTGTTACAGCCTTTTTATCGTCCCACTGCTGGGCACAGGCCTCCTCTCACACGGAAAAGGCCCCCTTCTTCTAGTAAAAGTAAAGATTGAAGTTAATTTGAAATATCTATTAAACAATCGGAATTATTTTTTTTGGTCACTTCCTACTTTTTAAAATAAATAAATATTGCTAATTATCTCTATATTCTCGATTACAACACATTCATACACCGTTTTTTTTATTCGCCGACCGCATTTTTAGAAGTGGCAACTCAAGTCGGCGTGGGTTTCGATGAATATTTGTTAGCGTGGGTTGATTGATAATTATTTACACAGAATTAATGGAATAAAAAGTGCACCAACACCGTCATATTATAAATATAAACCACAACGAGGGTAAGTCGATAATTTGTTACCTATTTAAGCAAAGCTTGCGATATTCTTTTGTTATTGATTGATGTCATCTTCGGGGTGGTCTAGCGGTGTGAAGCTTTATTTTTTTACGCCTTTAACTATTTGTGCGGATGCAAACTTGTTTGGGCTAAATTATGAGTTATTTTATGTATTTCAGCTGAGCTATATTTAGTAATTTTAATTAAAATGCAAAGATTGTCGCATCTATTGTGTAAATTGACGTTAAGCGTACTATGGTGATTGTTATAGTAGGAGACCTATGTATTATGTTCGCTCAGATTGACTCTTTGAAGGGCTGTGCACCGTAAGATAATCGTTGATGACTCGTTTACTGCCTTTGTAGCAATTCGACTTTTAGTACGACACAATTTAACATGAAAACTACGTCAAAAAATATGCATTGCAACACTCAGTTTGAGTTGGTATCCAATGTTCACTAGTATTCATTTTTTTTTTGTTTCATTATGTCATACATATATAGACAAACATCATTAATTTGAAGTTGGAGTGAATTTACGCAAAATATTACTTTAGGCCTAGTCTCTTGTTTTACTAAACCATGTACCAAATTTTAAATACATGTAAAAGAAACAATGAGTTTATATTTCAGTAATAGACTTATTTTCTGATGCTGGCTGGTTATTGTCATATATTACAATAGCTTTAAAGGGGTCTTACTTGTGTCGACAAAAGCTTCTGAACACCTTTACCACATTTAACCTTAACCAAATTTTTGTATACACAACTTTGTTATTTATCAAACAATTATATTAGGTTGTTGCAAAGTGTCCAACCCATTGTCCTCAGACCCTGATCTGTAGCCTTATTCGCTAACTCTACTGACAGCTCGCAGATATCATCATTCGGTAAAGTGTACATCAGTAAATTGTCAAACAGCTATTTTCTTATTCGCTAACGCCAGTGACCATCTGAGATGACGTCATGAGCATCGACACAGGCTGATATCCACCATGACTCATTTTGACAGCTGTTTCTGTATCGATAAACGTTAGATTGCGATTCCGTAAGCTCAGTGGACATCAAATTGATGGCCACTGTAATTTTTTGAAATACACTACAAATAGCAGTGTTTTATGCCTCATCACTGGGATGTCTATACTATATTGTAGCATCAGACATATAAGATTTCTCTAATTTTGCGAATCCAATAGAAATACAAACCCTGAGTCGTTTCCTTTATTTTTTGATAGTGTTATTTTTAATTGTATTATTTTAATTTGTTTTATCTTTTTTTGTGTGGAATAAAAATATCACGTGTATTTTTGCTGGCATTTGTGGAATAAGAGACAAAACGAAGTTTATCCAGAATCCAGAAACGTCGTCTGCGGGATTGCAATAATTCTCTGGATTTACGGGAGAAGGAATTCATGGCAAATTTTCGTATCAACAAATAAGGGTTTCAGCAAGTTTCGGCAGAGTTACGTCCGTTTCTGCAACATGCTCAACAAAACACTGCTGTTGCAATGAGGGTTTTTGAAATTTTTTCTGCCACCGGGTGGCGCCACGTATGCGTCTGGTCCAAACAGCTGTCAAATAGTATGGAATTGTAGGTGCCGAACTTATTGTTTATTGAAATTCTGTTATATTGGAAGTGTTATTGATTTTATTATGGACTACGGTCAGAATAAGGTTTCCGAACTAAAAATTGAGCTAAGAGAGAGGGTGCAAAAGTCACTGGTACTAAGGAAAAGCTTGTTGAAAAATTTGTTAACACAATATGATTTAGTTTTTTTTATTTACTCAACCGCAATAGTAAAACAATAATGCAGTGCTTTAATTATAAAGTAAAAAAAACACTAAAATCGTTCACTATTCATAGTAAAGATAAGCACTTTGACAGTTATCTGGACCTGACGCTCGGTGCTGCCACCTCGTGGATTGCCATTTTAGAAAACCCTCATTGAGCTAAAAGTAAGAATTCATAACGTTAAAAGTAAAATAAATACAAATATTACATAAATTAATGTTACTCATAAACACTCTGAAATGATTAATAATAATATGATGATAAACTTTCCTCCTCCTCCGAGCCTTTTTCCCAATCCTGTTGGGGTCGGCTTCCAGTCTAACCGGATTCAGCTGAGTACCAGTGCTTTACAAGAAGCGACTGCCTATCTGACCTCCTCAACCCAGTTCCCCGGGCAACCCGATACCCCTTAGTTAGACTGGTGTCAGACTTACTGGCTTCTGACTACCCGTAACGACTGTCAAGGATGTTCAATGACAGCCGATGATCATACCAAAGGAACTCCTCATTCATTTGCAACATGTCTCAACTTTTATTTAGTAAGTGCCTACATGAGGTAACCGATGCTCTCAGTGTATGGGACGAGCTACTCAAGTACATAAAATTTCCTTCCTCTCAAAATCCATCATGAAAGTGTATGTTAGCATTTTAAACCTAAATAATAATAAAATAGTATACCAATTTTTATTTTGCATGCAAAACGTAGGAATCTACGTATCAAAATATTATTTACGTTGTTAAATTTACAATAACTACAATACTCACAATATTCTCAGTTAAAATATTGTTCATCCACACGGAACTTTAGACACCAAGTTCACACACAATAGAAAGCAAATACTGAATTTTACCGCCACAGATTATTTTTAAATGTATAACACGCTGAAAATAAAGCGTTCTCTCAAACGTAGTAATGTAACGCTAATAGGGTATTTCCTACTTAGCAGTATAATAGTCGATAAAAACAAATAGAGTTGTCAAGTTGTCATCGTAGTTTTGGCGTCAGCAACCGTGTAACGATATCCACCGATATCCACTTCATGCGATACAGAATACCAATGTTTTGAACTTATCGGTTGACATCACAGTTCGGATGAAAACTGAGGCCAGTTGACATCTGAAAATCGGAAAGTTAGCGAATAAGCCAGCAGATGCTGAAATTGAGGGTGACTTTCTACTCTCTTGAACTTATTTATAACTTTGAATTGAAGCATAGCTTAGGGAACTCTTTGACCTTCATAAGGTCTTCAATTTCATAAATGTTGACGTGCTTTGGGTCAGATTTGACCGAGTAGTAGAATTAAACTAAAAAATTACCAAAACAAATATTTTTGAAAGATTTATTTAAATACTTGTTTATTAAATATTTATAGTTATCTTTTTAATAATTATAAATATATTTACCTGCCTAATATAAACATAATACATAGTATTATTATACTTAAGAGTAAAAAGAGGCTGCACATAATGAAAAAAACAATAAATTGAATGAAAAATTGAATGAAATTATATCTTATTATATTGGTTACACAGCACAAATATATTAGAAATTCTATACTAATATCATAAAGAGGTAGAAGGAGATGGCTAAAAAGATACCCAGAGTAGACAGAAACTTTGTTTGTATGATTGGATTCAGTATAATGTGCGAGTAAAAAAGCCCTTTTCCCAACTATGTTGGGGTCGGCTCCCAGTCTAACCGGATGTAGCTGAGTGCCAGTGCTTTACAAGGAGCAACTGCCCTATCTGACCCTCTCAACACAGTTAGCCAGGCAACCCAATACCCCTTGGTTAGACTGGTGTTAGACTTACTGGCTTCTGTCTACCTGTAATGACTGCCAAGGATGTTCAATGACAGCCGGGACCTACAGTTTAACGTGCCATCCGAAACACGGTCATTGGTGTCTAAGATATACTTAGGAAGCACATACAAACTTAGTAAAGTTGCATTGGTACTTGCCTGACCTGGGATCAACCTCACCTGGACCTCATACTCAGAGGTTGGTTCTTTACCCACTAGGCCACCACAACTTCATGTGGTTCTGTTTGTATAACGTATTTTCGATCAAGATTTTAGTTCACAAAAAAGTTTAACCTTACTGTGTGCTGTTCATTAGAAGTTGTGAAGGGAGTAAAAATTTGACACTCAGCTGTATGTCTGCTAGCACCATACAACAGTGAGGGCTTAGAGCTGACTTGATGATGGAAAAGAGACAAGGTGAAGGGAACTCTGCAACTATAACTATTAACTACGTCTTTGGGCTTATATTATTCATATTGATGAGAACCTTCCACTAATTCGGATAGTGACTGTTTGTCTCTAAAAAGCTAAAAATGAAAAACTCTTCCAAATTAAAAAAAAAACTACTTCCAAGTTGTTTTTTTTTAACCTTTGCCAGTTCAGAAGGTTGCATTGAACTGGGAAACCTCTCCAAGTAGGTAAGTTCGGTGATTAATCGTTCATGTCAATAGTGCAATGGGTAGAGGTCAAACTCAAGACCTTTTAATCACTTGGCAAACTCTGTAACTATGAGGATATTACTATTGGCTTGTATAATCTTAGTGCACCTTGTATTTTTTGTTCCTTGATGTAAATAATGTCTAAAATCAATATGTATGCAGTATGCAGTATGAAAAAGCCATCTTTCTGCCTTTACAAAAGAGCCCTCAAAACACTTCCTATCTGTTTTTTGCTGGGAAGAAGAAGTGGTGGAAGAAACTCCCCAGCAACACAATTCTGTCTATATGGTTTGACTAGCCGTTTTCCCGCGGTTTCACCCGCGTCCCGTGGGAGCTACTGTCCGCACTGGGATTAAATATAGCCTATGTTACTCGCAGATAATATAGCTTTCTAATGGTGAAAGAATATTTAAAATCGGTCCAGTAGTTTTTGAGTTTATCCATTATAACCAAACAAACAAAGTTTTCCTCTTTATAATATTAGTATAGATGTACAAAATATTACAATTTTACACATAAAAATTCTTTGCATTAAAAAAATTTTTAACCATATTGGCTAGCACACATATGATATGTTTTCCATGTTACTAAAAACCACTTGGAACTTTTTTGCATCTTTTTCATACGTTTTTTTGAAGGCATAGGCGAGATAGCTTTAAAAAAAATCTTGGTGGCCTAGTGGGCAAAGAACCAACCTCTTGAGTATGAGGGTGTGGGTTCAATTCCAGGTCAGGCAAGTACCAATGCAACTTTTCTAAGTTTGTATGTACTTTGTAAGTATCTCTTAGACACCAATAACTGTGTTTCGGATGGCACGTTAAACTGTAGGTCCCGGTTGTCATTGAACATCCTTGGCAGTCGTTATGGGTAGTCAGAAGCCAGTAAGTCTGACACCAGTCTAACCAGTGTTAGGTTGCCTGGGTAACTGGGTTGAGGAGGTCAGATAGGGCAGTCGCTTCTTGTAAAGCACTGGTACTCAGCTGAATCTGGTTAGACTGGAAGCCGACCCCAACATAGTTGGGAAAAAGGCTCGGAGATAGCTTTATGCATGATGCCCTAAAATTATTGTGGTATTTTTCAAGAACATCTATTTTTTGCTCATTTAGGTGTTCGGTATACCAAACAGCTATAGGATTCAACTACTTTGTCATAATCATCTGTTTCACAGCTAGATTCATATCATCTAATAACACAGCTTCTATTCAACATTCTATATTATTATTTTATAAGCAAGTACCAATGACACCATTGTAAACTAGGGTATGTGTTGTTTGGTGATTGTATAATATAACCTCAGATCAAATTTCTTTGATCTGAGAATATAACACTAATATTTATCTAAGTAGAACCAAATATAGTCTTATACTTTCAAAGTCTTAATAGTTTGTTAATAAAATAATTATAATACTAGCTGTTGCCCGCAACTTCGTCTGCGTGGGCAATATAGAATCGTCAAAATACTACTTATCCCGTAGGTGCATTCTTTCACGTGACAGTATAATTAGGATTAGCACTTAGCAGTCGCATAGATTCATTGATCAAGGTTGTATTGTCGATGTGACCATTTATCTAAACAAAAGAAGTAAAGTTTGTGACGTTGTGGATATCTCTGGATCTAGTCAGCCAATTTCCTGGAGGGAGCGACTGTCGCAACCCAGTGCAGGGCACGCCACCATAGTGGCGGTAAGTCCCCTCTTTGAGGAGTGGCTCGGGAGGAGTCATGGCGCCCTCACGTACCGCATGACGCAGGTCCTCACCGGACACGGTTGTTTCGGGAGGTATCTGCATCGAATCGGTCGTGAGGTGGCGCCCGGGTGTCACCACTGTGCGGATAGCCCCGAGGACACGGTGGACCACACAGTCCAGGAGTGCCCTGCGTGGGAAGGGCACCGCCGGGTCCTCGTCGAGGCTTTAGGCGGCGGCGACCTCTCGCGTCCGGCCCTGGTTCAAGCCATGGTCCGGGGCGAGAGGGAATGGGATGCCGTCGCCTCCTTCTGCGAAGCAGTCATGCTCGAGAAGGAGGCGGCGGAACGTCAGAGAGTTCGCACCTCTCATCCCGGCCGCCGCGCTGGAGCAGGTAGACACCACGGGCGCCGGGTGTCGCGAGACGACTCCCGGCCACCGTAGGCGTGGGTCTGTGGGCGTTGAGTTCGGGTGGCTCATCGCTCATGTCTGTTTTTAGACAACAGACCCGTGTCGGCGGCGCGCGTTGTTCCACGCGCTCCTCAAAGAGATGTCAGCAACCCCAGCGGGGCCCAGCAGGGCCAAGGCCTGCCGGGGCTGCGGGTTGTTCGAAAGAGGTACCGCGGCCTTAGCACATAAGAAGGCCTACGACGGAACACGACGGCTTTTAGTCAGTAAGAGTCTGACACTCCCTCACCGCTGCTAACCCACAGCGGGAGGGGTCATTTGATGATTTTTTACGTCGTTAAAAAAAAAAAATTTGGAAAATTATTACTTATGGTGCGTAAGTAATATTCACAGGAAACAGCTATAATCTATGTATATATGCTTTGAGTCTGACAAAGCTGTCATTTGTACATTTTCCGCAGCTGCTGCGACTAATCAGAAGCCAGAAAGTCTGTCAGTCTTACCATGGATATCGTCTTGTGTAGTTGACTGGATTGAAGATAGGTAGATAGGTAGTCGCTCCAAGCAAAATATTGGTACTCAAACAGATTCGGTGACTGGAAGCCAACACCAACATAGTTGGGGAATAGCTGGATGGATGATAAAATGAGTCATCATCATCAGCAGGCGCATAGGGTAGGATAGTTTCATTACTGGGAAGAAACACTTGTATGACGGAGATTTTCTGTGCACTCACTCACTATGGTAAGGCGGGACTCCACCAAAATGTTTGCATTAGTTCACGAATAGGCAAAATGTACGTATCTGTGAGAGTCCACTTCATGTGTTCGTACTTGAAACCTGCAGTTTTGCCAAGATTTTCAAAATGTACGCTCGCAATTTGTCATTTCTTAGTGGAGCCAGCAAATCAAAAGAAACATAAGTGTTGTATACTGTGCGTCACTACCGCACACCGGGAAAATTTCGCTCTTGCGGAGGACGTTTATATACCACTAGCTTCTGCCAGCGGTTTCACCCGCATCCCGTGGGAACCTCGGCACGGACCCGGATAAAAAGTAGCCTATAGCCTTCCTCGATAAATGGGCTATCTAACACTGAAAGAAATTTTCAAATCGGACCAGTAGTTCCTGAGATTAGCGCGTTCAAACAAACAAACTCTTCAGCTTTATAATATTAGTATAGATATTTTGTGTCACACGTAAACAGGACGACAGTAAGTATCCACCGAAACACTTTCAAAGATCTGATGAACGAACAAATCAGACCTGACTTGGTCACCTGGGGCCAATCTGAGCTCTATGAAGCGATCATACGCTTTGGCTCCTACTGTTATTGTGGTTTCTGAAAATTTATTCACCATGAAAATTGATTCATTCAACGATGAATGTAATTCTGATGGTACTATTAAGAACACTTGCTTAGCGTAAAAGCTGACGTTGGCAGGCCGAGTCTTTTGACTTCTCGAATAGGATACCATTGGTTTTTGTGCAATGCACACCTGCAATGCATGCTGGATTAGGATAGGATATAGGTGGATAGGATTTACAACAGAGAACAATTCTGTCTTTGTAATTGAATGACATCAAACGTAGTTTTATATAAAAGGTGTTTTTTTAGACTTGGCTCGGGTGTTACCGAGACTGTTCGTAATCGTGAACAGTGTATTTGCGATCAGAAGTTGAAAGTAAGCATGTCTCTGGTATGCGACGCGTAATTTGTACGTTTTCAGACGCATAAAGCATTTTACGTGTGTATGGTATTAAATCGAGAAAGCTCCCATTTCTCATCTGCACTTTGTATCTGGGCTTGTTAATAAAGCTACAGAATCATACATTACCTACCTCACGCTTAGCAGAGCTTTCGAGAGATAGATCCTCCTTTCTTCTAGGATTAAGTTTACATATTTTGCATCAGAAAAAATAATTAAGGTCTACTTAATACTACTCACTCAAAGTAATTTGTTTTAAGGCCACCACATTAGTGGAAGATAAGCTAAACTATGTTTATGAAAAAATCCTGATTATGAACTCCATCTGTAACTTTAAATGATAATTAATTGTTCCACTAAAGTCATCATTTTTGACATAATGTTCAAAAAATAATTTAGATGGCACCGTTTTAAATTTGGCTGAGAACTATTAATTTTCCTTCATCAAGGTAATAATTATAGTTGGATTTTGATGTGGCACGGCAAACTGACAAACACTATTGAAATGTCTATCGAAAAATTACACCACGTGTACATATGGTGAATTAGGTGATCTTCACACTGCCCCGCATCATGCTGCATCTTGCGTGTCGACGCACCTACGCGCGTTCCTGCGGGAGTGCAGATCTGCATCATCGTGCGGGTTTTTTACGCACTCACGCGCGTAGGTGCGTTTTGTTAATTCAAACATACACGTCACGCCCATTCAAAATCACGCGCGTCACTGCGGGATTCGGTGTGCCATACCATGCGTCTCGCCCCGCACCTACGCGCGGGGGTGCGTGTTTCTCCGCGTGTATGTGCGTGATCCGCATGAACGCGCGTGGATGCATTTTCAGTGTGTTGGACTATGCGTGTTTTCCATACAAACGGAGATATTTAGGCGATTATCACACTGCCCCGCATGATGCAGCGTAGCGCGTGGATGCGTTTTTTTCCGTTGCTTGTAAATATCTCCGTTTGTATGGAAAACACGCATAGTCCAACACACTGAAAATGCATCCACGCATTGTATTATTTGCCATTGGAAAAATTGGAGTGACAACACTGCACCACCTGCAGTTGTTTGCAGCAGACCTCCTACATCCTCCGTTACATCATTTGTTTGCAACAGGGTAGCACTAATGCCAGGAAATCCGTTGTTGCACCGTCTCTCTTTGTTGCAGGCTTCTTTTCATACTGATACTTCTGACAGCGGAGTCAACAACAAATCTCGTTGTGGAAAGTCTATATTCTGATTCTGCAAAACAACATTCCAATTTAAGTAAATAAGTCTAAAAATGTCCAGTAAATGGTCTAATACAAAAACACAAAGTTCTCAACACTCGACCCCAATTAATACCACACAAAACCGTTTAAAAAAAGATGCAACCATTAGTTATGCATTACCTACTTATATTTAATCTGTATTTTTTGATTCATACAAATGCACTCAAGTTTTTCACTTTATTTTGTACTAACATTTGTATGATAGCATTAATCAAGATACCACAGTAAAGAATACTCATCAGGTGTGTAAGTTAGACATAACACAGAACTGCTGTGTCTTGCCACGGTCTCTGGTTGAACAACGAGTTTTTCCTTTAAAGGAAAATGGGCTTTCTATGGACCCTCTAACAGCGACCTGCAATGATTTTGATGTTTACGGCTGTAATATGGTCCTTTAGTTGCTCTTTTGAAATTCTATTCCTATACTACAAAGCTGGAAAAACTGCATTTTTAATTCAGAATTAAGTTCTGAACTTTTCTGGCATCTAATATAACACAACCCAGTTATCAGGTATGCCTTTATTGGCTTCTAACTACTCATAACCACTGTTGAAAATGTACAAATGACAGCTGGGACTATAAAAGCACAGCTTGGGATGCTTTCCTTTTCTTACATATGTCAACAAAGTCCAAAAGCCAAAAAAAAACTTTTTCAAATTATTAATTAACACGAATTAATTAAAATGACAGTCCAGTATCTGAACACGCGTTTAAAGGCTTTTAAAAGCTGTTAGTAAAGTCAACATCATCGGCTTAGCTCATACAATTTTGATGCAGTAATATGCAAATATCGTCTTACCATATGTCCCACGGGATGAAGCTCGTAGTAAAAATTATTCCTTATTGCAAGAGCTATCATTTGATACCAATGTCCTCCCCGTATTTTAATTTTTAAAATATCAAAAACTGTTTAAGGTGGACCGCACAATATAATTGCGCAATATTAAGATTACGATATTGTACAAATTGACGTTTAGGGCTAACTAGCGACCCGCCCCGGCTTCGCACTGGATAACAGTATTTCCCCAATTTTTAACCGACTTCCCAAAAAGGAGGAGGTTCTCAATTCGGCCGGTATGTTTTTTTTTTTTTCTATGTATGTACATCGATTACGCCGAGGTTTATAGACCGATTTACGTGATTTTTTTTTGTTCGACGCGGAATAGCTGCCAGTTGGTCCCATAGTCATCAGGTCAGGGATCTGATGATGGGAACCCTGAGAAATCGAGGGCAACTTTCGAAAGTTGTAAGCATACATAGGGTTAAACCTTGACACTCATATGTATGTCTGATAGCACTATTCAACAGTGAAGGTTTGGAGCTGACCTGATGATGGAGACCAAAGAAGGTCGAGGGAACTCGACAACTGAGTCTGTAAACTACCTCGTGTTTGGGCTTATATTATTCGTATTGACTAGACCTTTGCAACAGTGAAGGTTTGGAGCTGACCTGATGATGGAGACCAGAGAAGGTCGAGGGAGCTCGACAACTGAAAATGAAAACTACCTCGTGTTTGGGCTTATATACTTCGTATCAATGAGAACTTTCCAGTTATGTGAATAGTGACCTTATTCGTTTCACTGAAAAGCTGAAAATAAAAAACTTTTTTACAAAAAAATATAACCGACTTCCCAAAACACTAAAAAGCAAAAAAAAACTGATTTTAGGTGCATCGGCCTAGAAGTCGGTGGCAAAATACAACAGCCCTTAAGTATTACTTATTATTTAATTCGTTTTAACGTATTCGTAATAACGTTTATAAGTAAGGCTCTAAGTAGATAGTAAGTAAAAATTAAATATAATAATTATTCAAAGTGATCACCCCTGTTTTAATACATGCCCTTAGACGATTTGGCCAGTCATCAATGGCGGCACGAATCTTTTCCAGCGGAATTCGCTTTGCTTCTCGGACAAGAGCTCGCTTAAGTCGTGGGTCTGTGGGCGGTGAGTTCGGGTGGCTCATCGTCCCTCTGTCTACTTAGATGACAGACCCGTGTCGACGGCGCGCGTTGTTCCACGCGCTCCTCAAAGAGATGTCAGCAACCCCAGCGGTGCCCAGTAGGGCCAAGGCCTGCCGGGGCTGCGGGTTGTTCGAAAGAGATACCGCGGCCCTGGTACATAAAAGGCCTACGACGGAACACGACGGTTTTTAGTCAGTAAGAGTCTGACACTCCCTCACCGCTGCTAACCCACAGCGGCAGGGGTCATTTGATGATTTTTGACGTCGTTAAAAAAAAAAAGAGCTCGCTTAAGTGACTCCCAAGTTTGGGTGGAACTTTTGGCAGGCTCTGAGCTCTAATTCGGTCCATAGAGAATAATCCAGCGGGTTGAGGTCGGGGCTGGAGGAGGGCTATTCGTTCGCCACAATGAAGGCCGGCACATTTTCCCTCAACCAAGCTTGGGTGGTTTTAGCCTTACGGGATGGCGCCGAGTCTTGCTGGAAAACCCAATACTTGTTATGGAATAGGGTATTATACAGGGGTTTCACAACAGTCTCTAGAATGTAGTCTTTTCTTTATGTAAAGAAAAGATCTAATATTTTAAGTATTATTTATTCCCATGATTGTTACTGCCGCGAATAGAGTAGAAAAGTGTTTTCCGAAGTGATTTTTTTTTGTCGACCACGTGGTTCTACTAATGTAAGTTTGTTCTAGAAGAATTTGTTATTTTCTTTATGTATTTTAAGTATTATTTATTCCCATGATCGTTACTGCCGCGAATAACGTAGAAAAGCGTTTTCCGAGGTGATTTTTTATGTCGACCACGTGGTTCTACTAATGTAAGTTTGTTCTAGAAGAATTTGTTTGAACTCTGTGAACTGTTCCTATGCCTAAGAAAAAAATGTTTCCATGTATTCCTTACGTAATGGTAAATTGTAAAAATATCACATTTTAACATTAATTTAGAAATACCGACCGACTGCTTGCGATTGCAAAAGTCATGCGAATGTGATTTCATATTTTATTCAACCGTTTTTTTGCCCTTATTAACTTTTAGAGTATCCGCACAGTTGACCCGATGGAAGGCATTTTTTTAAGATAATCTTTATTCCAATCAAAGTTTGCAATCGTTTTGATACTGGCTAAATACCTGATATTTGTAATATGCGTACTATTCATCTTCATACTGATTTATAAGCCCAAAAAACTATAGGCCGACTAAAAGTATGCCACGTGCCACGTGTTCTTATCATTTAGACTTCGAATAGGTTTTAGAATAAAACTTCTGTATATTTCTTTACAACCGTGTAAGTACGTAATACAACAGTTCGCTACATAGGCTTTGATATATACGAATGCAAGGTACGAGTGGAAGCGCCGTGGGCTGCCGTGCAATCCAACCAGTGACGCAGTACTCGCGGGAAGGGATGGCAGTGCGCTCCCTAGTTCCGACCTACCCTTTGCCCAAGCAACTGCGCGCCATTTAAACTTAGCACAAAGTTTTACTTGCACAATATACTTACGCGATCCATTGTCCAATGCTGTGGAAAACTTCATAAGCGACGCCATTTTGTTCTCAAGTGATGCAGAGCGAATTCAAAATACCCTCAATTAGCCCATACAAAATATTGTAAATTATTACCAAATGTGCTACGTCATTTTCTTTATTTTATATATTTTCGTTTATTTCGTTAGCATGTGTTACAAAATTGATACGATTAAAAAGTAAATGCATTTTTTTTTTCTTACGATTTATTTTCAAGTTTTTCACTCAACCGTTTGTTAATGTGTGGCTTTTTTTATGTAATGAACATATATATTTTTTAATTTTCAGTAACCGGCCCATCTCGGCTACTCCTAAGCGAAAATTTGCTGTTGCTGTAAGAAGGAGAAAAGGGGTAAGTCATATTTGCATAACTTTTATATCTTTGCTTTGAATCTTTCGTCATTACGAAAATAATTCGAATGCCACGTGGCATCAAAATAAGGCTTTAACAATCATATTTCGTATTGCATAAAGGTGTATTTACATTAACAATTATGTTTTTCCCCTCCGTAACAGCGTTTTTTGATGCTACCGTGTTCTAACTTAATAATAAGGTCTTTGCTTGCTCGCTTGCACATTAAAGCCGACTTGCACCATTACTCTCTAGGCCCAAGCATACTGCTCACTAAATGCATTTATCGCTAAATATATTTCAATATTACCTCTTTGAGTTCGAAGCCTTTGGGTTGTGATACCGGCTAGCGGTTGCTGCTGGATTTTGGACAAAAAATAAGCATTGCCACGTGGCAATGTCCGTTACTTTGGACAAAAAAAAATAAGCATTTCCACGTAGCAATGTCCAAACCAAAATTTTGGGCCAAAAATAAAAAGACCTAGAATTTTTCGACGCCTTTTGTTTTTTTTATAAGTGCATATAATTTTAAACAGAGATATAATGTTTAAAATATTATTTGCTGCACTGCAAGTCGGTTTTGAAGATCTATTTTACTGCAACTATTTTCTATATTTATCATGTTTTTTTATAGTTACCTTTTTTTCGTTTGATATTCTTTGATTATTTCAGGGTTTAGGGCTTTATTTCCATCTTCCATGAGCTTAACCATCCTATGGTAGTATGTCGGATAAAACAAAACAAAACTTTTTGACGAGCTCGTCAACGGCGCGGCGACTGCATTCATAGGTCTTAAATACGGTTGAGTTTCATGTACGCGTGTGTTATTGTAACTATAGATTCGTTTCATAATCGGACATGACGGGATTTTCTCCTTTGTAACAAATGGGTTCTTTTATGAAAAGGGGATCGGTAAGTTCACACAGACCACACCGCGGATTTTTTTTTTAAGGTAACCGTGAATCCAGTCAAATTTTCAGTCTGTTTCATCCTGGTGGGATACGCGTTTTCTGTAAAGTGCGCACTACCTACCACTCATATACATACTGAATCCGCAACTTTGCAGTTTGCAGGCGCAATTAAAATTCTAAGAAGCTTATCGACACAAAATTGTATTCAATCAGTTCAAGACAGCAATTTAATTTTATGAAAGAAGTCACTTTGAAATTTTCTTATAAAATCTATTAAGTAATTTTTCTATTCATAGCTTGCTCTTTCATTTCTTATCGAAGAAAATTACACCCACTTTGGAAAAAAAGGAAACCATTTCTATAATCAGGATCGCTAACAACCAGCAACGGGTACATCCTTGACAACCAACTATGATATTATTGCCGTACATCCGTTTCCAGACATTATTGTATATGTCTCGATCCTTTGATAGATTTTATGAGCAAATTACCTAACAATACAGTTTTATAGATACTGTCGATAGGGCAGCAATAATTATCTTTAGACCTACAAAGTGATTAGTCATCGCACAATTGACACCGCCATTATTGAATGATTTTACTCTCCCAGTTTAAAAGCGCTCATAAATAGTGTTTCTCGAATCCCACACATATCGGATTTATTTCCGCGCATGTCAGTTTTATAAAAAGCTTGATTAAATACTGAATAGCGGGCGTAGGATTTAAAGCACAGTATTGTCCTCATATTTTTGATTACCAACCAGTCTGGTTGAATCACGTAGGGTATCCTTTCAGTAATTCAATGGCGTACCTACGTCTACGCTTAACTATCAGTAAAACGAACGCTCTGTGAGTGACAGACTTAATTAAACGCAGCACAAGAGCCAGGGAAACGTGAAACCGGTTAAAAATTGAAAATTCGTGACTAATAGAGTGACCCCAGCTTACGCGTGTCGAAGCTGAATTCATTATTTGTTCCGTGTAACTTCTTGCACCAAGTTTTAATTGAAATGTCCGTTGGTTCATTGCGTTTTTGTAAATCTTGTTTGAAAGTGTTGAAATAGTCGTATTAGCGTATCCCCCACAATGACATGAAAATCGTGGAAGCTGGTCGTTGTGTGCGTACTGCCATTCATCTTCATGCTGTTTATGAGCCCAAACAAACTATCGGCCGACTAAAAGTTTTCAGTGTGTTTACTCCAAGGGCTTCGGGCTAACGTTTATTTTTATTTAAAAATAGAATATGCACTATTTTAAAACAGGAATCCTGAGAAACATAGTGACGTAATTCCGTGAATGCTTCGAGAGTACTACATAATTGAGTTCTATCGATTTCGCTATAAATGCACCGTTAGAGTTTTCGTTTTCATTCGCCTGTTTGGTCTGTTTAGGTAAACTTGACATAGTGAAAATGTAGGTTATGTAGGAAACATTTAAAACTGACGATACTATTTATTAACATTTGTATTCCCTTTAAATAAAATATGATCATAATAAACTATTAGCAACTCAAAATGTTTTTTAGTTCAAAGGAGATGGCCAAAAAAAAACCCAGAGTCGACAGAAACTTCGCATGGATCATTAGATTCAGTATAATGTGTGGATTAAAAAAAATATTTCATATCATCCAAAAACCATGGGGTTCTCTTTTTATGACGGTTTTTCGATCAAGAATTTAGTTCACGAAAATGTTTGCCTTTACTGTTTGCTGTTCATTAGAAGTTTGCGATTTGCAAAATATTTTTTTGTTTGATAGGATATACTTCCTAGATGTTCCCAAAGTCATCAGGCCAGAATAAACTACCTCGTCTTTGGGCTTATATTATTCGTATTGACGAGAACTTTCCAATAATGCGGACAGTGACAACCATACTCATCACTAAAGGGATAAAAATAAAAAATAACACTTTTTACAAAAAACACTGACTCCTGGGCGATGCACCTAATAATAGTTTATTTTATTTTATTAACCTTTGCCAGGCATGATGGTTGCACATAACTGGGAAACTTCTCCAGGTAGATAAGAAACCGTTTCTGGAGTGGTTCATGTCAATAGTGCAATAATTAGGGGTCAAACTCTAGACCTGACTAGAGCAGCTATAGGTTTCTCAACGTGATCGAATCCGAAATGAGGAGATCCGTAGACGAACTAAAGTCACCGATATAGCCCACCGAATTAGAAAGTTGAAGTGGCAATGGGCAGGCCATATTGCTCGCAGAGTAGATGGCCGATGGGGTCGAAAAGTGCTGGAGTGGAGACCACGGACTAGCAAGCGCAGCATAGGACGTCCACCAACAAGGTGGACAGACGACCTTATAAAGGTCGCCGGAAGACGCTGGATGCAAGTCGCCTCCAACAGGTATCTGTGGAGATCTAAGGGGAAGGCCTATGCTCAGCAGTGGACGTCCTATGGCTGATATGATGATGATGATGAAACTCTAGACCTTTTAATCTCCAGGAAAACTCTGTAACTATGGGGATATCACTATTGGTTTGTATAATGTTAATAATAAAAGGTATACACCTTTTATTATGTTCCTTGATGTAAATAATCTTTAAAATCGACATAAATTCAACAAAACCTATTTTTGTGAAAATATGATGTAGCTCCTATACCCCATGGATTTCAGGCTGGATTTTTTGGCACCATCAAATGTCTATCATAATGAACCCATTGGTACCTATTTCGTTGCTGTCGATTCTGGTTTTTTTTACTATGAAAATTTGGCCATCTCCTTTCGTCTTTTTAGCCGACTTAAGCGTTATTATCCTAAATACCTACATAAATATAGGTCAGATTTACTACATTGAATTGCGTGGCCTTGACACTGTCCGTCCGTCGTCATTCTGAAGTCCCCTCAATCTAACGCGCGAGCTGAACTGACAGCTCAATAATCTATTTCCTTTATGCGAACGTTCGTCTATGCATCTGTTAGGCGTTAGGTTGCACTTGTTACGAGTCGCGTTATTGGTGGCAGGTTTTAAATCGTGTACTTATGTTGTTGAATCTGATTAAAATATGGTCAGGTTTTTTTTTGCATGTTGAGTATTGATAAAGATACTTTATATCTTTTTGTTGCAGTGCACTTAAAAACTCTTAACTGACCGTATTTTAACCAGATTTACATACATACGGTATTATTCTAAGTCTCAATTAAACACAATTTTAATACACAAATAATTATTTTCCCGGTAAAGGTCAGTCCTTTATGAAGAACGGTACCTCTTTAATTTATATTCCGCTCGAAGTACCTCGAATGGTTGTTTGTGGCTAAACATGACAGCTACAGACTGCAGCTTTGATTTGCAACGTCCACGTAGGTTTCAAAGGGACGATTTCCAGAATGTTAATCACAAACGTCCTATGTACGGGCTAAATAAACAGGCATTTAACCATTTCTCGGTAACTGTGGACGATAAGACATGTAGACATAAGTAATTGTTCATTACACCGATGTACACAACACTTATGTGGTTCAAACATGAGGAGTTTTCGTTCACCCGTTTCTGCAGCTTAATTGCTGTATTGAGGTAAATAGGTCGTTCGGAACATACGCTATACTGCCAACTTAAAGGGACACGTATAGTGATGCACGTAACGTAACCAATAAAATGTGAAGACAAATGACTTCAATCACTTAACAAGTGTACAAACTTGACTCAACCTATTGTCGTGTATATTGTGACCAATATTTAGTTCAGCTGGCTAGCTCGTGACGTATAGGTATAAACGAGTTTGTACCTACCTGAGTAGCTAGTTCGGACATTATTTATATTATCACGGGTCCGTAAAACAGGATTCGTTTAAGGAGTAGAATTAAAGGATATTATTATTGCATTGGCTTAGTTAGTACATTGTTAAATATGTCAGATTATCGTTACTATTTCATGGTAAAATGATTGAACTGGAATAGGTTATTTCAGTCTATTTCGGCGAATTAGTCATTTGATTGTCTATTTGCTACGTTTGTCATCGACAAAGCCTTGTGACCTTTGTTCTATAAAGTTGCATCTGTCCAGAGATAACAGAATGCACGAGTTCCTAATAGTCTCTGAATTCCGTTGCGATTAGTTCCTATGAAATAACAATACGTAGGAGTAGCTATTTCTGGGGTCAGTTTCACAAAGCATTCCAATCAACATCAAAAGCATAATTTACACAGTTCCAGTAGCATTTGTATTTCTTTGACATTGTTTATTGGGGTCGCCAAAAATTTGAGTAACAAAGGATATGTATATGTAACTTATGCTCGTTTTCACCAACAATCTCTTAACGTTTCCCTAACTATGTGTCACTTAGCAAATGGGCTCCCCCTATACTTAAAAGCTATAAGGGATACTTAAACTTTGGTGAAAACGAAATTCGTATTAAGTGTTCCCTAAATGCTCTTAGGGGATCCCTTAATTTAGGTATTTGTTGGTGAAAATGGGCATAAAAAATCGGATGTTTTTGATTGTCTCTGTGTGTAGTTTTGTTGGACATTATGTACCTTATAAAACTTAAAATGTAGTACATTTTGATGAATAAATATTAAAAAAAAACATATAAGTTTATTTACTTCCTAACGATCATAAGACATTAACTATCTTCGAAGTCATTTATACTAACATTCGCACAATTTATTACTAATAACTTTTTGGCAGTTAACGGCCGGCACCAGTATTCTATCTATCTATTGTGCTTACTATACCCTATTCGCGGAGCCATGAGCCAAATGGTAAACAAACCATAAAAAGGGTTCTTTATAAGTCACGATTGAACATATTTCATAAAAATAACTACGGAAGTAATACACTGACAACAATAGAAATTATATTTTAGAACGATGTCTGTAGAACTTATGTAATCCTTTCAGACTTATTGGAAATCAAATATAATAAATGCCGTAAATTATTTTCTTAATTTTAATTTAAAAAAATGTATTAGATCGTTTACATGTAAAAGAACCTAGACTTGACTGTCAAACATAGAACCCTATAGATAGTTCAACTCAGATTTGCGCGCGGCCCTATGTGTGCGTCGGCTTGTAAATATACAACTTTCATTCGTGTGACAGTGACGTCGTCCGAGCATGACGTGTTCTTATCGCTTTTTGTCATGGGTACAGTCGTTTACGAAAATACTAGTTATTCACGGAGAAATTATTAAAAAGTCAGGTAAAGCGTTTCAAAAAATGAAACAACATTCAAACTCAAAGCTTTTTATTATTAAATATAGTTTTTAATTATTTTATCATACGCCTTTTCAAATTGACATTGACAGTATCTAAGAAATAAATAAGGTGAAATATCTAAGATGAATTAAATACTCCTTACATAATTCACCTTGGAGAGTAGCGATTCCGAAAATTCATCATTTGATTTTTCAAGTAGCGATTCAGAATCATTATAATATATAAATTTCGTAATAACTGTTTTTCTTTAAACACCCGTATGTACACCCGACCGTGTACCCGACTGTACCTCTTGTCACGCACACAAAGTCACAGTATATGTACAAGGGTTACCCACACATAAGGCCGCGCGCACGACTGAGTTGAACTTACTATACTAAATTGTAGACCACAGATACTGCGAACATCTTCTATCTATATCTATATATATTGTTCAAACCAAAAATCTGCCGGATGCCACTATTCCACGCGAACGAAGTCGCGGGCAAAAGCTAGTTTTACATAAAAATGTCTTCGGTGGGGTATACTCGCCATCTTGAAAAGTGTCATTCTTTGTTTACATTTTGGCTCACGGCTCGGTGAATAGGGTATAGAGGTAATGGGACTAATATCAAAATTCTATCTCTGGTAAGCAAATTAACATATATATAGATTAGATATTGGGAACAGCCGTTATGGTTTTTCAATACTAATGAGCGCTTTGAAATACACGGCAAAGTTCTAAAGAATTGTCGTGTACCTATGGAGCGCTAGAGTAAAATCCTTCTCATACATTTTGATTCACGGTATTAATTTATTATTTCTGTTGAACAAATGTTTATGAAACAGTTTTAAATATTATGGTTATTTTAGTTTTTATAACTTACATTTTATAAATAAAAATAAACACAAACACACACATGCACAATATTCCTATTTTTTTTATTTGAAGATGCAATAATTAACTTTAAAAACTACACAGCTTAGGTAAAAATAAAAACTTGTTGCAAAAATAAAAACCTTCGTCAATCTACTTAAAACCTTCCAAGTCCATGTTATGTTATAACATACTGTGCCAAAAACCGCATCAAAATCAGTTCAGCAGTACGTGAGATAATCATTCACAAAGATACATAATGAACATTTCAAACTGAGAACCGCCTTTTTTGAAATCGGTTAAGAAAATTGAGCTTTTTTTAAACGGTTTTTATTAAGAATTACTTAACGATTTATATACTAGCTACTAGGTTTTTATAATTATTATTTGATATTATTTTAATTTGTGCTGTTAGTTTTATTTTAATTTATTTTGTCTTAAATAGAATGCTTATTTATATAGGCATTGGCACATTGCTTATTGTCAAACGATGTTGGCTTTTTGAGTTTTTTTTTTTTTCAATTAAGTTTTGCTTACATAGTGTAATTTGGCCGTGATTGTTTTTAAATTCAATTTATGTGTATTGACGTTGAAGTGTTTTTTAATTATTGCTGCATTATAAACAGGTTCGTCACTAAAGCCTGAGTTTTATAAATTCACAAAAAAAGACATAAGTGATATATAAAAATAAATAAATAAAATAATAATATAGAAAAAAAAAAATATATTGTAAAACGAATACATTACAAATACATGAAAAAATAATGCATTATTTTTTTAATAATAAAATACGTAAGAATTTGCAATTACAATATTATACCATAGTAAAATTTTGCAGTAGATTAACTTACTTACCATAAAAACAACAGTATTTCACTTCATCGTCCATATGCAAAAGTAGTTTTAACCGGTCAAATCCAATATAAAACAGCTTTTCAGCTGATTCCAAGCTCTAACTATAAGATGAATAAAACAGTCCAATTGCAAACCTCCATTTGGAAAGTTGGTTAAAACTACATACCTACTGAAAGCGTCCTCCGAATGCACAACATAGACTTACAAAGCCTTATGTGCAGAAAAGGACGCAACATAAAACAACTCTAAATAAGCCAATGTTGTTTATAATAGCAATGTTGTCTAAATGAGTAACAGTTATTATATACATAGTTATAATTAACACTTATAAATATGAAATAGTGCTAGTAGTCAGATTTAAGTGATGAAATTGTGCATGATTTCAAATTATACACCTTTTTTATATATTTTTTATGTCAAAATTATTGTTTTCTTTCATGTTAACGTTTACTTTAAATTTATTATATATAAGTATACAATTATAGCCTAAAATGTTATTGACTTAAAGAAATAAAATACTATTATTTATGTAATCCATTTTTTTTTGCTGCGAAGAGTCTACTTCATATACTAACAATATATTTTTTTCGTTCTAGTTCCCGCCGAAAATGTCGCAACAGTACAGCTTAAAATGGAACAACCACCAGCCGAACTTCATATCGATGTTTACCACCTTCCTCAACACCCAAACCATGGTCGACGTGACCTTGTCGGCCGATGGCCAACAACTCTTGGCACACAAGGTGGTTCTGGCCGCCTGCAGTACATATTTCCAAGTAAGTAACTAAGTCTCTTGAATTTGATATTCACAAGTTTCAAGTATAATGTCGTTAACGTATATGTAAACCTCGCGAATGCGGCTGAACCATACTTGTGTGTGTTATGTACATTAACACCCACCGGGATACCCAAGAAGCTTCGGCAGTTGTTTCATCTATACTAATATTATAAAGAGGAAAACTTTGTTTGTTTGTTTGTAATGGATAAACTCAAAAACTACTGGACCGATTTTAAATATTCTTTCACCATTAGAAAGCTATATTATCTGCGAGTAACATAAGCTATATTTTATCCCGGTGCGGGCAGTAGCTCTCACGGGACGCGGGTGAAACCGCGGGAAAACGGCTAGTATTATATATTTTCTTTGCAATTCCAGTCCTTGTTTGTCGATAACCCGGCGCCGCACCCCATTGTAATACTGAAAGACGTCACGTTCGCCGACCTGAGAACCATGGTCGACTTCATGTATTGTGGCGAGGTCAACGTAACGGAGGAGCAGTTGCCTAAGGTGGGTACTAAGAAACTATTATTTTTCGTCGTCGTGTCAGCCGAAAGACGTCCACTGTTGGACGCAGGCTTCCCTCGAGTTTCGCCAGTTTTCTCTTCCGGAACCCGCATCTACTGCTTGCCGGCGACCTTGGCCGGATCATCCGTCCACTTAGTAGCCTGCCCACGCCACCGCTGTACGCTGGGTGGCTGTACACCCAAAGGGTAAACGGGACCCTATTACTTAGACTTCGCTGTCCGTCAGTAACCAGGTTTTTACAGATGCCGCTATGTATAAAAAGTCATAAAATTAATATTTTAAAGGATTCCCATACAACAAACATGATTTCTTGTAATCTTGTAAGATTTTTATTATGTACTTTCTTTTAATCAAGAAATATTCTCGTTACAGGTGCTGGACACCGCAAAGCACCTCAAAATTAAAGGCTTGACAGAGATGCCGGATTGCACGTCCCTCACAAAATCTCAGGCAAATAATGCAGAGTTCCAAAACCAAGGGGACTCCTTAGACTCACAGCGGCAGTCGCCAGCAGTTTCGCCGTCTAACAAGCGCAAAAGGTGAATGTCACACACTATTTTGTTCTAAGATTTAAATCCAAACTAATATTATAAATGCGAAAGTAACTCTGTCTGTCTGTCTTTTCTTCACGCCTAAGCAACTGAACCAATTTGTGTGAAATTTGGTACAGCCATAGTTTGGAACTTGAGGAAGGACATAGGATAGTTTAAATTACAAAAAATAAAAATACTATTTATTCCGTTCATGCAGCGCCATCTATTCCGCGAGATCGGGAACTATGTGGGTAAACAAAAAATCTGCTGGGATTCACTATTCCACGCGAATGAAGTCGTGGTTTCTTAGTTTATATTTAAACTGACATCAATATAGACCACTTTTTCTATGATAGAAAATTGTTTATTTCATGCGAGAGAAAAGATCGATCGATTTTAGAAACAATTAGATGTTCGTTGGTTCCTCATAAATTACAATATATACTTCAAAGATCATTACATTACACATTATATACATCATCTTCATCTAAACCTGCTTATGTATGTTTGTCAGTAGTAGTTTATTGCTAGCATTCATTAAACTGCCATATTGCCAAAGTAAAAGTTGGGCAACAAATTGCTCATAATTATCTAAAATAATAGAAGTGACGATAGCTTTGCCCATTAAAAGACGTACTTATTACTTTTTTCAATCGTCATACATATTCAAACCAAATACTCAAAATTACTGTCATTCTCACTGCTCATTCACCCCGAAGCTCCGAGTTCCTGGCGAAATGTAGTTCATCTTACAAATGTTTAGGCGCAGGAAAAGCTCGAGTGGCTCGACCTCGCTAAGTATGCTGGAGGAGAGTCGGGCGGACGTGGGCGCGCAGACCAGCGCCGGAGTCGACACCATCACCCTCAGCAGCCTGCCACAACACCGCCGCAGAGAGTACCACGAAATTCGCACCATTGATAACGCACAGCAGGTAATACTAACACTCCAAAACTTACTAAAATACTACTCTATTATCTATACTAATATTATAAAGCTAAAGAGTTTGTTTGTTTGTTTGTTTGTTTGAACGCGCTAATCTCAGGAACTACTGGTCCGATTTGAAAAATTCTTTCAGTGTTATATAGCCCATTTATCGAGGAAGGCTATAGGCTACTTTTTATCCGGGTTCGAGCAGAGGTTCCCACGGGATGCGGGTGAAACCGCTGGCAGAAGCTAGTTAAATATAAAGCATGTAAACAGCCAAATTAAGGGACCCTGCCATGCTGAACGGACCACACGCCACACATTAAACGTGTGACAAACATTTATTTATAGTGACATTGTTTGACCTATTTTAGAAGACAGTTTTAATGATTCTGATCAAACTATTTTCAAGCATTCCGCATTTAAGGTTAAACGTATGAATAGCGCCTCTAATCTGTGATTTGAAATGCTCATTATGGGCGGGTGCAAGAGACTACAACGTGAGCTGAAAATACACGAGCTAGTGGTTCCTAACCTTATGTCAGACATGAACTATCCTGCGAATTTTGCTGCAGAAAGCAAATTCATACTTTACACAGTGACTTGAGTTCATTTCTAAACTTTTCTAGGCCATTTTTATCACTGTCATTATTTTCTAATAAACTTTCTGCAACAAAGCAATGAGGTGGCAAGTGTCTTGATTTTAGTTTAGTTCAGGAAAATTCTTTACCTCTCTTGGGGTAAAATTCTACATTTGACTTTGCATGTATGCATAAAATTTTGACAGTGGACTATGAGGTCTGCATTAACAGTCAACTAAACTCTGACTTTTTGGTCGGATATGATTGACCAGTTTTATGACTGAAAATACATGGGTTAGGAACCCGGCCATATCATGTGTACCTTTCGCTTTCGCGTAGTGCCAAGGGAATTTCATTTCCAAACTAACAAAACAACAGTTGCAGTACAATACTAAAAAAAAATGACAAAAAGTGTAGACTATGGTTCGTTAAACATAGATTGCAGTGGGGTTCTAGTGTTCTAACATTTATGTACAGTGACATCAACTTAAAATTATTTTAACTCATAATTACTGCTCTTAGCTACAATATATTCACTGTGGTGCAATTTTTTTTTTTTTTCAATTCCAGACCGCGGAAAACCCCGAAAACGTACCAGTCGACCAATCGGCAGTAATGGAGAATGCACAAGCCGCTGTGCCTCAAGGTAACAACTTTTTAATAGTGCAAGTGTGATGGCTTCAAATACCGTGTTCACACACCGTATACAACGTGCGTTTAGTCTTGCACCGATGAAATGACCTCGTGGTCTTTACATATCAGAACATGGAACGTTGTCCCATGTTCTCATCTAGCCTGGCAAGCCAATTAAATTAATAACATAGTGAAGTGACATCATCAAATGACATTAAAGCCCGCTTGCCCCATTGCTCACTAATCACGATTAAGGCTACAGTCTGACCGTTTTTAGTGCAGTTGACAGTTGCTGTTGACAGCTGTCATCGCTTGAACACTGACGCTGAGCTGTCAACTGCACACAAAACGCGGTGGCACTGTTCAAAAGTGAATACTCCAACTGGTAGCGGGAAATTCAAATATAAAATGGTTTTTTGATGTTTTACATAAGTCAAATATATATGCGGGCGGCGTGATCTTATCGATCGCGGCAATAATGTACTTCTCAGTAATCTTTGTTTTACTCCGAAAGTCCTTACAATTCTACTGAAATCCGATGATTTTTTTGATGCATTGTATAATAATATATCTGATTGCATTTGAATTTTAAGAACTTTCGGAGTTAAACAAAGACATCAAAAATTACTTTTAGGTATATTATCATCTGTCGATAAGATCACTCCGCATATCGAATGTTAACTTAGGTAATACATCAAAAAACTATTTTATATTTGTATTTCCCGCTACCAGTCGAAGCATTCAACTTGATAAGCTGGGTACTCACTTAGAAGTGTAGCACGTAACGTATCAGATACGGTATCAACCTGCAAGTGGGTACGGCTCGTCCACGGTCCTCACCAGCACACTGCGAGCCGCCTTTGTGTTCGCAGTGAAACCGCCACTCGGCGGGTCACTGCTAGCTTACAGCGCTCCACGCGCGAGCGGCTCGCAGCGGGCTCGTGCCTACGTACTCACTTGATACCGTATCTGATACGTTACGTGCTACACTGCTAAGTGAGTACCCAGCTATATATTCTGCCGAAATAATGCTTAGTTAACAATGTTGCAAGCCTGCACTAAGTCGTCTAAAGTGAAAAATTTTACAAGATAAGTCGCCATCACACATTTATTCGCCACAAACATTCATTTAATTCACTATTATTATTTACGTTTCACAATTTTTGTTTCTTTTGTAGTTATTTTCATTTAAATAGTAAGTGTTGCCATTTTAAGCTTTAAATGTTGTTAAACTATCTCCTTCCCGTGTGTATGTCATAATGTATGAAAATAGATTAACGTTTTACTAAGTATGCATTTAAGGCACAATATTTCTATTTTAATGAAAATAGTTAAGTTTACATAAATTAATATTAAATATTTTTCACTTTTATCATATAGTACGTCATTGAAAGTTATGTTCATGATATGTCTGTTTTCTTTGATCTCCCTTGGTAAACCCTTGTAGGCTTACACTGATTTATCAAACCAACAATCATATCGGTTTAACAATTTGACCATAAGTCTTCAAAAGACTAAAAAAGAAAATGTCCAATTGTTTCTCATTCATCGCAAAAATAATATTATCATTTGTTTCTGCTGTATGTGTACTGCATGTGACGTGCTATATGTAGATAGTCTGTGCTCGCTCGTACAGATTCAAACTCTATACTCGTCATGGGTACTTCCTTTACACCCGTCTTTTAAACTAACTCGTGTTAGATTTCGCTTATGTTTTTTAAACAACACGTTACCGGGACGACGTTTTACTTTCCAGGGAAGGGAGATCAATGAGAAACTGTTTGATTAAACTTTAATTCAAAATATTATACTGTAACTTGAGAATTTTATTAAAATACGTACATTTATCTCTCTTCCCAGGAGGTCAATGGCCAACGATGGAGCACCCGTACCCGCGTTACTCGAACGCGTATTTCGGCACGGTGCAGGAGGAACCCATTTATATGAATAATGTGATGAACCAGCATATGCAGGACATCAACTACGACCAGGGCCTAGGAGTCGCCGGGCCTTCCCCAGGCCCCTCGTGCGCCGAGCTGCAGGCCCCGCCGGACGCTCCCATGCCTCCCCCGAAGCGGAGGCGCACCACTAAACCCCAGTCAGAAGAGAACTTCCTGCGCGCACTCGAGGCGGTCCGGTTCGGAAACATCGGGTTCTGCAAGGCCGCGCGCATGTTCGGGGTCAACAACCGGACGCTGTGGCTGGAGTACAAGAAGAGGGGCTACCCGAACCACCGGCCGAGCATCAGGAACCGCATCAAGCGCGAGTGCACCACGCCGCCGCCCGATCACAAAGAGCCCGCGCCTGCCGAGCAACAAGTGGCGCTGCTGTGCGCTCCTCCAGGATTCATTGAGCAGCCGCATGCCTTCCCCTCACAGGGAGTACCCCAAAATTCACCCATTAATATTTTAGGCGTTAACTTCAATGCGATGCAATAGAACGCGGCTTGCGTGTCAGTTGACGAGTCGTACTCGTTGTGACACGAGTGGCGAGGCGCGGACCCCTCGCCGCCGCACCTCGCGCCTCGCTACGAACACGTATACATGCATCTCGCCTTGTAAATATACATGTACTTATTAGCGTCGGCTGTGGTAAATTAAGTTTCATATCAAAACTACCGATGCCATGATAGTGATGACGACATACGACCGCTTCCAATATTCTATTTATCGATAGATCGGGTTAATCTGACCCCTCGAAACAGTAGCGGCGTAAGGGGGGGGCGGGGGGGGCGGTCCGCCCCGGGTGCCACATCTCGGGGGGTGCCATCACGGTCGGCACATATCTGCATGACCAGGATGGCGCCGGCAGATGGGACAAGTCACTAAGGGTGCCATTCTAATCTGCGAAGCCTAGGTTCACTACCAGTTACTGCGCGATATTTAAATTTTGAACAAAACTACAACAGTGCATGCGCGAGACATCGAGGCGGGACTCGACATCGAGAGGGGTGACACCCCTCTCATTCCGACTGTCACCCCTCTCTTGTATTTTTGCTTTTACCTGATTACTTAATTCCTCAAAGTTAGTAAAAAAAATCCGCTCGCTTCGCTCGCGGTTTTTTATTATTTTCTTATTTATTCTGCGCTTAGTTTTTGAGTCCTCAATCTAACAAAAAGCTAAAGCCCCGAGGTAGCAAAAACAACTGACGCTAGCTTCAGTCACGGTTTCTATTTATTTGTGCTTAATTCTGAGTTAAATTTGAGAGTCCTCAAATAAACAATTAGAAAATTCACATGACTTGTGTGTCCCAAAACTCAAAAAATTTTGCGCTCGCTACGCTCGCGGCTTCATTACTTTGCAGTGATTTTTTTCCAACTTATTGGGTACTGTAATGATGAAAAACTCGAAAATTTCGCGCTCGCTGCGCTCGCGCCTTTCACTTTTCGCTGGTCTTTTCTTATTTCTTTGCGTATCATTGCATCCCAAAAATCTAAAATTACGCGCTCGCTGCGCTCGGGCCTTTCACTTTACACTGGTCCTTTATCATTTCTTTAGGTATTTTTGCATCCCAAAAATTAAAAATTTCGCGCTCGCTACGCTCGCGGCTTCTTCACTTTGCAGTAATACTTTTCAAACTTGTTGGGTACTGTTGTGGTGAAAAACTCGAAAATTTCGCGCTCGCTGCGCTCGCGCCTTTCACTTTTCGCTGGTCATTTCTTATTTCTTTACGAATCATTGCGTCCCAAAAATCTAAAATTTCTCGCTCGCTTCGCTCGTGGCTTCTTCACTTTACGGTGGTTTTTTTTTAATCTTGTTTGGGTACTGTTGTGTTCCAAAACTCAAAAATTTCGCGCTCGCTACGCTCGCGGCTCAGTTAACCATCTTTTAAAGGTATATTTAGGTTCATTTGTGTCTACTGTGCGTAATTTTGTGTTCCAAAATTCAAAAATTTCGGACTCGCTTCGCTAGTGCTTTATAAATTTGCAGTCATCTGTCTCCGATTTCTTAATGTTAAAACTAGCGAAAAGAACCATGAATGATTTCTACACGATTTTTTTTACTATGTGATTATATTTTGTTGTTTTTTTTTTGGGGTGCTCAATAGGTAGTCCGCCCCGGGTGCCACCCGACGCTACGCCGCCACTGCCTCGAAATACTACTAGTTGCTACTATTTTTTTTTAAATTTACTTTACTATATGTATTTCGAGGGGACCGGTGAGGAGTGACAGCGGTTCTGACGTGTTTTCTACAGCTCTGGTGTCTATCCCTAGAAGTCAGATTCAAACTTGCTTTTGCGCTCTTACAATTATTTTCAACGCTGGCACGTTGCTGTTCTTTCCGCATATTCTAAAGCACGTGTAGTCTGTTCAATAACACTGGTCTACAACATTTTTGTTATAAAGGTGATAGATATTTCACCTTTTTTCTTATTTCTTGTAGAATAGGCATTATAAGACTAGACGAGACCAGAGTAAACTAAGATCAAATCTATCATTTTCCCGTGATCGTGATTTCAACATAGGATTATTATGTCATCATCACTTCATCGCATACATACAGTGCGCCCGACTTAACTTGACGAGTGTGAAGTTGGCAGTACATATTGGCCGAATGTTCTGCGCACGCCTAACTTCAGACTAGCCAAGTTAGGTGTGTACTGTGTTGGCCTATACGTCCAACTTGCTGAGAGGGCAAATTGTAGTAGGCAGACAGCTACCGAAAACAACACCAAACTTACCGTGAAATGCAATAATCGTTGTGCTCTTAGTATTAGCAAGTAAACAAATATCTGTACATTTTTTTCATGTGACATCCACAGCCTTCGATTGCCATGAATGAAAAAACGTAATTAGTAGATCTCAATAGAGCCGTAAGTTAAAAACTATTCGGTGAAGTGCACAAGTAGTGTTATTGGATTGAATGTGATAGCATTTTTATGTAACCCTCAGTGGCGTCACCTGGTTGGAAGCTAACCGTCGAAGCAATAATAGGTAACTGCCGTTCGGGTTGGGGGAAACTCGCCCCTGAGCCGCGGCCCAGATAACACCGGAGGTTAACAGCTGGCGAAGCTGGGAAGAATGTCGTTGATGACCTTTAGAAATGAGTAACGTAGGCAAACCGACCCATTGGAACTGAATTTCATGAAATCCAGTAGTTCTGATCTTTGTACTTTTTGACTTGTTCTGTTTTTTTAACTCCTGAGGATTTTGAACTGTGAAAAATTTCACAACTTCTGGATTTCTCGAAATTCTGTTCCAATGGGTCGATTGACCTACTTTACGTATTTCTTATGGTGACAATGACTGCCTCGTTGGTCTAGTGGTCGCAAGCGCGGCTGCTGTTCTCGAGGTCTCGGGTTCGATTCCCGGGTCGGGCCGTAATCGCTTTGTGGGTTTTCTTGAACTTTCACAAAGCAGTGATCGATTCACCCGTGCATCGGAGAGCACGTAAATGTCGGTCCTGCGCCTGATCTCTTTCCGGTCGTGTCGGATTGCCGTCCCATCGGGTTATGAGAGTGAAAGGAATAGGGAGTGCACCTGTGTCTGCGCAAATGCTCGTGCACTATAATATGTCCTGCGCAGCTGGCAGATCTCCTTAAATGAGAACAGCCGCCGTGGCCGAAATCGGCCTTGGACGCCATTAATTAAATTTCTTATGGTAATTTGGCCCACACATTCGGCCCAGTTTACCCAGGTGTTTATTATACCGTGTAATTTAGGCCACGGTCCAGGGGTGAGTTCCCCCTAACACCAAAATTAATGAAGGCTGAGCAAGGCATATGCAAAGATTTAGTTATAAGTACTGAGTGGCAGGTTTCATTCAATTTTGTTCATAACTACCTCTATTTATAAGTATTTTGTAATAATTTCATATTCATATTTATTTATACGTTATGGCTTATGGTATGCATAATGTTACAAGATTTATTTAGTTTTTTTTTTGCGAATTCGTTCAGAAGTCACCGAAAATAAAGTACCTATTATGTGGTTATATATATTATAATTCCAGTATTTGGGAGTGTGGTAGTGTTACTGACGTTGGATTTTCGAAAATTTGTTTGGCAACCCGTTTGGTAGGGTACTTTCAAGTGTAGTGGTTATCTACGGCTGACTACACTTGAACATATGGTTACCGTACTAGACTGTTAGCCGCACAAAATCGCATCGCATAAATTAGTATCGCAAGTATCGCAGTTTTGTGTGGGAGCCCTACTAGAAAGAGCAATATGTTAATGAAGTTTACTTGAAAATCAGCTGAAGACATTACCATACTAACAACGCATTTAATAACCATTAGAAAAGCCTGTTCAAATTTTACACGTGCAGCTTTTGTTGGTGTGTTATATTTTCAGT
Source organism: Helicoverpa assulta (assembly GCA_963856015.1). Taxonomy (NCBI): domain Eukaryota; kingdom Metazoa; phylum Arthropoda; class Insecta; order Lepidoptera; family Noctuidae; genus Helicoverpa; species Helicoverpa assulta. Next base: position 2,655,566 of record CAWLCW010000029.1, read on the forward strand.
AATCAAAACTTTTTTTTTGTTGTTTGAAAAAGGCTGAGGCCAAAAAATGCATGTATTTACTGTCAGATTTTGAATGTTTATCTTTTATTTAATGATTATTAGCCCGGTCAAAATAGACACAAAGTAGTGGTCAAATAACAAAAAATCCCGGAAAGCTGAATTTTGGTGGAGAGCTTGGGTTTATCATTATAAATAAAATATTAAAAGTCCCTATCGATCCCATGTGTGCGTCAAAAGTTATTCAAGGTTAAATGTCAAAATTTTAGGTTTTTTGTTTTTTTTAGAAAACAGTAAGTTTTATAAAAAAAAAACATCAGCCCAAAGTTGTAGATCTTAAAATTTTCTACAAAAATGACAACAATGACAACGTTTTAGCACACCTGAAAAAGCTGTTGACTCATACAAATCGGCCATTTTGACTACCCCCACTTCAGAATGGAATAAATGTTTCAAGAACTGGTTTTAATGCATGCAAAAGTGCATTAAATTCGCGGAGAATTCTTTGAAAAACAATAAATGGTATTAACCTATTAGATTATCTTTACTTATTTCAAACGACACAAAAGGCAGCCCTCGTATATACGTGGCTTATATGTGCATATCATGTGTAGTGTGACTCTTTGAATCGCGATATCTCAGGAATGGTATCATTTAGGAGAAAACTGTTGATGCCATTTTTGCAGAAAATTTTAAGATCTACAACTTTGGTCTGATGTTCTTTTTTGATAAAATTTACCGTTTTCGAAAAAAAAACAAAAATCCTAAAATTTTGACATTTAACCTCGAATAACTTTTGACGCACACATGGGATCGATGGAGACTTTTAATATTTTATTTATAATGATAAACCCGAGCTCTCCACCAAAATTCAGCTTTCTAGGATGTTTTGTTTTTTCAAATGTCTATTTTGACCGGGCTATATGTTGAAAAGCACTTGTATGTCCGTCGTCGAAATATCGGTAGTTGACGTCAGTATTGGCGGGAACCAGAGATCTCTATCGTGTAAAATAATTAAAACTAGCAATAAGTGTAATTATGCATTTATAGTATGTAATAAGGTGATTAGGCTTAAGTGAAATTAATGTCTGTATGTAAAAGTAGTTTTATTTAAATCACTAATTACACCTTTATATGAATATGAACGGTAGAACCGCTCACGAATACAATTTGTGATCTTGTCACTACCGTCAGGAGTATTATATTTTTCTATGCGCCTAGATTTACGACAGTAACCAGTTTTGGCGTTTGCGATCTCTGTAAGTTTTTTGTAATTTTGACTGATTTTTTTATTAATGTAGAACGTTTTTACTCGTTTAGACTGTCAAATCATATTCAAATTGTAAATGTGATGTGTATATAGTTAGTTGGTTAAGTATCCATGTTGGTATTGTAAGAATGTTGCTCTGAAATTCATGTATCTCGAAAGACTGCTCACGATCGTAAAGTATTTTTTCTACTTAGGTACTTTAAGTTTAAATAAATTTGGTAATTAATTTGATTGTATTGTATCTGGCACAGAAATAACTGGCATATGGCACCTTTTAATAAAAAGATAAAATTATGATTAAAATCATGTTTTTTAAGTTGATCAATTTTAAAAAGTTATCAACATATTATTTTTGATATGTTTATCCAATAGCTTATCCAGGTTTTTGTGATGAACCATCCTAACATCAACTTCACACGCGGAAGTGCTGTGCAGGTGTTCCAAATAGTATTATTTATAATAATGGTGATGATGTTACGTCACATACAGAAAATGCATGAATTAATTGAACATTGTGCTTAGCACTAATAATTGAATATAATAAATACCAAAATAAATAGAAATAGAAAAATAAAGAATTTTGATTATTTTGCATTTCTTTTCTTTTACTTTTCCTTTGCCTTTATTTTTTATGAAAATTAGATTTACATTTGATGCAAATACATCTTATATCCAATTTTATTAATGTTAGTTAATATTCAAAAAGTATTTTGTTATTCGCTTCAATGCAATGGGTTCATAAGTCTTAAGTAGAGTTTTAGCAATCTACAGTACAGACCATCATCCAACTACACACACACACTAAGGGCCGGCGCCCACTGCCGGCACGGCTCGGTGTGTCATGGCAAAGGATTTCAAGACTAGTTATTTTGAATCTTGTTTCAATGAGTTTACAATTTATATTACTTTATTTTGATACCACGATGCCGCGAAGTACTGCAGGATGCGGCGGCATGACGCGACACGCCGCAGGATGCGGCATACCCGCGAGACATGTGTCACTTTGGGGGTCGAGGAATTATGATTACTAACTAGTTGAAATAAGGTTGAAACTTGTGTAGCATTTGGTGGGGCGCGGGGCGAAAAACTGGTGAGTGCCAGAGTGGCTAGGCTTTCAGCAGGATGCACACCCTGCCGTGCCATGCCGTCAGTTAAGAAACTTAAACAGTGTCTCATATATAGTGTAGACATGATTTGGGTCCGAACATTATACGCTGTACAAACCATGCTCATCAGCAGCTGACGGAGTGCGCGACCAGTACAGATTACTTGCGCGTATCTGTGTTTGGAGGTTACATGCAAGCCGCCAATATGTTTGGAGACAGCTGTATCAGTAATATTAAAAAATCCCTCTTATATCTTACTTCCTAGGTCCAGCAAACCCGAATTGTGAAGGCAGTTGGCACCGCCGGACCAAGCATTTCAAGCGGCAGTCTCGTGTGGCCGACGAGCAGAACATACGCAAGCAGACTTCGGAACCCCTCCCGCCGACCCCCGCCGTCACCAAGCCCACGCCCACGCTTCAGAAACACGAGTCTTACCCACAATACACCGCTTCGAAGGTAACTTGCCTAACTACCCTCTAGTACCCAATAAATGTAAACTAGTTTTCAGCTTCGCCCACGTCCTTATACAACGCGCCGTATTTGACGTATACTACTGACCTGACTGTTTCATTAAAATCGATTCGGCAGTTACTAGAGATAGAATTTTTTGACATTAGCCCTATATAAGTCTTACTCTAGCAAGTAAAACAACAGATAGGTGGAATATTGGGAAAGTAAATGTATTTACTTTTCCAGGGTCTACTTACACGGAAGCCGCGGATCGAACAAGAAGTGAGCTCAATATGTGGGTTACTTATCCGGGCCGTCTCAGCCGCCGATCGCCAATCTTCGACAACCACTACCGCCACGTCTACTTCAGCATCATTCGAGTCTAGCACATCGGACACGTCACAGACGCAACGAGCGAGCCATACCCCCGCCGTACGCTCAGGCCCCCCCCTCAGCTGCAACTTCTGCTGGAACACAGTCGACGAGTGCGGGCGCATCCTGCGACGGAAGACGCAGTACCACTGCCCCGAGTGCCGCACCAACCTCTGCATCGTGCCATGCTTCCACGAGTACCACGACGGCCCGGAGAGCGACACCAACGCAAACGCTCGGTGAAGCCATCTGTCACACGGGACAAGGTGTTTGTCAAAGAAATGGTGGGTCTTCAGCCTCAACCCTTAAGGTATGACCAGTTTTTCTGAATAGGACAGGATTTTTTTGATCGATGTCGCTCTATTTTGAACTCTTAATCTGAGTATTTAAGTTCTTCAAATTGAACTCGTAGAATGAAGTGTCGTTGCAGTAAATTATTACGGCATTGTAACCATCATACGTTATGTAGTATAATTGTATCTCTATATGGCATATTTATTCGTAGTAGGTGTATATTTAATCCCGGATCTCGAACATGGTAGATTTAATGTTTTACGAGTACATTACATTTTAGGCACATATAACGAATCTTAAATATTATTGGAATTAAATGTTTACTGGTTTAATCGGTTGGGGTCAGGGTTTTCTTGTATATGATGGAATATTAAGAGAACTTTTTCAAGATTCCAAGTAGTAACGTCAATGTCTTATTGTATAATACGTACTTTTGTGTCAGTCAATATAAATATAATTTAATTAATATTTCTTGTCGTTTGATGATACTGTGTGATGGGATAAGTATTTAGATTGTATTTTCATGAAGCGAAGTGCTCATTTATATACTTTACAGTGAACAAATGACCACCATCAGATTGACCTAGCTGCCTACTTTAAGATGCACAGCTAAGTATCAAAACTAGTCTGATATTCATAAAAGGTAAAATAAGTTTCAGGTAATTTTTTATATTTTTTGTGTTTGTTAACTCGAATTTTAAAATGTTTATTTCGTTATGACTTTATAGTTTATGCAACGTACCATTTCTTTGGCAAATGCACTAATTATTTAAATATTTTTTCTTATGCAATTTGTAAATAGTTATAATTAAGTTAAATATTAAAACGGTGCGACCGTTTCTCAACATGTTGTTAAAAATCTTCTCTATTGTTTATGGATAGTAATATAATATTGTGATTTACTGATGATAACTGTGGAGGAAAGTGAGAGACTTGATTGCATTTTAATATGTCGTTATCGGTAAATTAAAATTAAATTGTACATCGATGTTAGGGTTAACAATGGGTGTCATACACAACGTGATTATAGGTGTAAGTTAACGGAAATGTACGTAATCCGTCATTGTATGCAATTCCTAGGAAATCTATGTAAGCATGCAGCAGGCATGGCTTCTGTCACGGCTCCGGCGCTGCGGGGCTCCGACGGTCCCATGCGAGCTTATCGTCGCAGATGGTTTTCACGCTCACCACCGCAGATTCGGCTTGCTGGCCGGCCGCCACGCCCCTCCGCGCCTACGCGGTTTTGAATTGTACTCTAGGGGTAGGGCAAACAAGACTACGTGGAGTCGGTTTTGCAGCGATTCGTTTTCAAAATTCTGCCATCTTAAAAGTAAGCAACTGTAAATTCGACTAAACAATAATAATTATACTAAACATTTTTTATGCCTTAAAAACATTCGTTAAAAGAAAATTATGCCAAAAAAAATTCCGAACATAAAAATTCTGCCAGATAGAAGGAACCCGACAAAAACCATTGTTCTTATACATTTCCTAATACGATATTGGAATTTTATACAATGCCTAGGAAATGTATACATTTCCCATGTATATAAATATTATTTCCATAAATGTAAATATTATTTCAATAATTATTTTCTATATATTTGTATAAAATAATTATTTTATATATACAAGGTGTTGATTTGCATTTGTGCCATACTTCAGGAGGAGGACATAAAATACGTAAATAATCGATTGGAATTACAGTAGACGGGAAATAGCCAATATGCACTGCTTTTTTTGTCATTGTAATGTCATAGTATTTCAGAAGTAATCCAATTTTATGAATGAAATTTCTGAATAATCGTTGCGTATGCTTTGTGTTTGCGTTTGTGTGAGGGCGCAGCACGGTTTTAAGGCCAGTAACACACGCGCCAAGTTTAAATAGCGGCTAGATGACATTGACGGATTTCCGAAAAAAAATTAAAATCCAAAATTTTTGTACCAATTTTTTTGTTGATTTGGGTTGAGAATCATTAGTATAATTACGTCCTTGACTATGGCACGGATGCAAATCAACAGCTTGTATATATGTATAAAATAATTATTGAAATAATATTTTATACATTTCCTTAATAGCTTCGGAATTGTATACAATTCCTAGACTTCATACATTTCCGGTAACATATACAATAATTATATGTCACATATCGGTCCGTAGGTCAAGTAGCGACGTAATTCGAGTATATTGTAACTTTGCTGCAAGCACGTATAATATCTATTTGAAATGGTATGTACTGGATTAATGTGTATTCGATATTTAAAACTATCTTCTGCTCGCAAATTACAAATTCAGGAATTTCTTGCGAACCAGGAGTTTTTTTTGTCCATGGCTTTTCCCGGGCAATTTAGAACAGTGGTTCCTGAGATTAACGAAGGAAATGTTTATGCGTTACTATATATAGGGTGTGTTGTTCATAATCACATTAAATGAAATGCGTTAATATACTGGTAAATATATGTCGATTAACACAAACAAAAAAGAAAAATACGTAAAAATAAAAAAATGAATTTTTCAAACAAAGTAAATATAATAAAAATGCGCGAAAATTAGAACACCATATAAAAGTCAGTCATTACAAACAACTGAAATTCTCCCTTGAAAACTGACAGCTGTCAACTGATCAAAACATTCGATACTCCTAACTTTATCTCTGCTTTACACATGATGTTGTAAATTATAAAAACGAAAAATGACTCCTGTGGTTAAAAAACTGAATGGATTAGGCTATTTTTTTTACAATTCGCCATATATCTTAAAGTATATGAGATAGGATTTAATGTGATTGTGAACGACACACCCTGTATATATATACTATATGTGTACGTACGTAGTTTACCTATTTGGTAAATAAGACAATATTGAAATGACATAAAATATTTATGTACTGACTTTAATGCCAATGCTAGTTGGTGAATGTTTCGTAGGAAGATAAATGGATATTTTTGGATTGTTGGATATTTTAGAACGTTGGCTTTTAGTGGCGACGTCCGCCTTTTGGATATGAAATCGTTTAGAAACGATTAGTTGGCTTTGTGAAATGTTAAGATTTTTGAGCTGTTGGCAATTTCGAACGAAGAAGAAAGTTATGTAAGTTGTACTGTAATGTTTTGGAAGTATTAACTGTTAGGGATTTTAATGAAAACGAATTAGACACTAAGAACTTTAGCTATATTGAAAATTTTACGTGTTTCTTACGATGTAGAAGACACATTTACTGAAAATTTTATGAAAATAAAAATTGACGAACTTTACAGAAATAGAAATACGTTTTTGAACCATTTTTTTACTATAATATACGACTTGATAAAATTTCAACTACATTGAATGTTTCAATGCACTTGTGTATAGTTATCGGCACGGATATTGAGCCCTGACCTTCACCTGCGCAGAAGCGATTTATTGGTTTATTGCCTTATGTGTACAGTGCGCAAAGCGATCCCCACTCTTCCGCCGAGAGCTCAATATCCGTACCGATAACTATACCAACTTTGAAAAAAAAAATGTTTGGTCATTGTCAAAGTGATATCACTTACATGTAGAGTACATCTTTACTTACGAATTTACAGTTAACATGTTACCTCCGACCTTGGAAAAAATTGCTTTAAAATTTAAACTTTACTAGCAAATATTTTGTATCACATATCTTGTCCAAAATCTCTAGGTATATTATATCAAATTATTTCTTGAAAATATTATCTAAGGCAAAATGTTATTTTCAATTTGATATTATTTTCTATTTTCCAGACGGTCATGTCATCATTACTAACATTATTTCTCAAATCATCTAAAATCCCGTTTGATTTATTTCGACACCTTTCAGATCCAGTTGACAACTCATTCAAAATATCCTATTTCACCCAAATACGATCCAAAGTTCTAAAACAACGTAAAATTGTACTCTCACTTCAAACGGTCAGCATATCTCAAAGTCAATTATTGCAAACAGTTAATTTGTAACTTTATCAAAAGTTGTATAATTTATATTCTCTCTAAAACACTAGTAATTAAGTCTCAAGTTGTACTCGTATTTTTATATTTACATGTTTCGAAATGAATTTTGGATGTCCATATCATGTTTACAAACATCAAAGTTATAACTAAACCTTTAAGTAGATATACATAATTCATATGGCGTACAGTAATTAGATATATTTTCATTTTAAGTATGTCTTTAAACTTGTGATAACTTCGTGGTACGGATACCTAGCCTATAATTTTATTAGTTCATTTATCTTGCAATAAAAAATATGTATTATCGGAGCCGTCACTTCACCGATATAATACATCTTTACATAATTATACATTATAGGTGTTGCATGTCTGAGGTAAAATTTACCGAATGCAACTTAAACAAGTGCTGTGTTTTGCCACCCACATATTTTATAACTATTTGCTGTGTTTTTATGCAAGTTTCATGATTACTTTACTATTTAGAGGAAAAATATATTATAACATAGTTATATTGTTTTCCTCTTGATTATGTGTCTAGAATATAAAAATTATGTCTTAAAACACGCAGATCATAATTGACGCATGCCATATCTTAATTGGTGTCCATACCATATCTTAGGATGATTTGTAACACACACCTGTCGAGGATAATATTCTCGTCAAGGTTTGTCAAGCTTTATGATGTTAAAACCATAATGGATAGGTCGAAGAATGTACTTCAAAGTGTATTTTCTCGGGTACTTCTACAATATAAGCCATAAGCTTGTAAATATAATTTCTATAACACTGTGGTGTCGACTTTAACAGAATATGTAAATATTATTTTATAATTATACGTTATTAACGATTGGGTATTGTCAAGCAGTACTTTTCACATGATGTTTCTATTGTAATAATAAATAAGATTTTTGTGTGAATACATACGACGATCAATATCGTCCTTGCTCTGAAATATCAAATATTATAACTTGCTTTATTACAGCCCCTGTACAGTTTGCAACTGAGATAAGTAGAACTTTTTTCGCATAAAAAACTTTTAACTTCAAGTTTTCAGTAAAATCGCAATTGGATTAAGATCAAGTCATCACATAAATAACATTTAAATGTTTAATTGTTGTATTAATGATTATGACGGTAATTATCAGTGTGTATTTAAAGATGATCAATCATATTTAATTAGAAGTGTCATATCAGAAGCAACTTTTCTTGTGTAGTTGTGGTCGGTCCCTGGGCCTAGCACATGTTAATGTACACAGAAAATTACTTAATATTTATTGTAAACATTAGAACATTACTGTTTGGCGTCATTCAAAAAAGACTTATTCACACCATTATTTTCTGAGCGATTTGTGCTAGGCATATCCTGCTCAGAGAAATGTAATTAAGAAAATAACTTGGTGTTTCCGAAATATTGTATTGGAATATTAATATTACAGATTATAATGTAAACTGTACTACGTAGCGATGATTCCATGTTATGTAATAGTTATTGATGTCTCAGTGTCGAAATGTTCTGGACTCCTTACTCTTCAAAATAAACTGATTTTCTGTAGCTAAACGTTGTTTTAATATTTTTCAAAGTGTTGCTACCTTCCTAGATTTAAGGGCCGAGTCACACGGCAATGGCAGCGGCCTGAAGCTTTTCAAGCGATACCGGTCTTTTACGTACCTATGTACCTAGTTAAAGTTTAAAATTATTTCACACTGAGTGTTCGCCACTTCGCTGCCGGCCGCTACCATTCTTGTGTGACACGACCCTAAAGGTGTGTCTGTGGAGTAAAACCAACGCCTTGACGGTTGGAAGGCAGCTCAGCTAGCGGTTGGTACTTGGCGCTTGTTTGTGCGTATGCCACCGGACACATATTAATATCAAGTAACCGAGGGTTATACCTCAGATAACGATACCTAATAAGTTTCTCCGTAACAGATAAATCACTCCATACAGTAAAGTACATACCTACTGTTATAAGCACCTACAAATTCCCAAATTAAATACGAATTCATAGCTGCGTTAGAATATGTACGAGTGAAGATTTAAAGCTGACCTGATGATGGAGACGAGAGAGGGTTGAGGGAACTGTTCAACGGTATGTATAATAACTAACTTGTGCTTGGGTTTATTGTATTCGTATTGACCTTTCAACTTATATAGTCACTGAAAAGCAAGACGGAGCAACTTTTTTGTAAAAAGTTTTTTTTTGGCTTTCAGTGATAAGCATAGTATTAATTTTAATTTTATTCAGATAAGTTAAAAATACGTTGAGGTAGTGAGTATTAATTTAGTCTCAATCACGAATAGGATGGGCTTGAGAATTCCCTTTCCTAAACTACTTAGGCAGAATATCTGTATGTATCTTAGGAAAGAGTATCCGTTTACAGTGAGTCTTATTACGGTTACAAAAACATTGGTAGGTACGTGCAGTAGGCGAACAAAGTACTTATGTATGTGAAGGTGTATTTGGATGTATGTGTGTGTGCGCGTATGCGTGTGTATATGGGGGTGCTTACTAACCTGCGTGTATGTGTAAGTGGGTGTGTTTTATTTTGTGTATAAACCTTTAAAAACCCTTTACTGTACGTACGTCAGTTAGAAGGTCTTCGGTGTCAATATACAGTCGTGGTCACATAATTAAAGACACTGTTGGAATCTTAAATTGCCGCCGCATTTTATCTGTATTTCTTTTTTCTGATTGCTATTGGAACTTTTTTTTCTATTTTAAAATATTTAAGAGGGCATTGTGAAATATTAAAACTAAAAACTATCTTCAGTGATCCTCCGCGACAAGTTTTTTTTCGCTTTATCCGAATCTCGAGCAGTATGAACCATAACGTGGCCTGGCCATATAATTAAAGACACTCAATTTGCTCAGAGGAAGAAATGCAAATTATTAATATTATTGATGGTACTTTTCTATAACAACATTCCCTACACTATAACTAAGCATACTAATGAGTACAAATATTTGGTTTATTTCGTTTTACCTCAATGACAGCACGACATCCCTAAAAGTGCAAGCGGTCAGTTTCGTTTTAAGTCGCTACGGGAATTTTCTTCCATGCTTCATAAAAATGTTTGTAAAATTGATCAATGTTTCATGTATGACTTATCGCCATTGTGTTTTCTGGCCGATTACCAGTTTTTTTCTATTAAATTTGGAATGGGCCAATCCAAAACCGTCATAAGTTGCTCAATCAAAGAGTCCTTTTTACTACTCTTACAGTGTTTTTCAGAACATTTCTAATTTGGAAAGCGCTAAGGACCGGTAAATTATGCTTAGCATATAACTAGATGCTTATTTTTAAAATATTATAGTACTTGAATTCGCCTATTTTTAATAATATCTTTCTAAAGGATCACCACACCAAGTAGCCGCTTCAGCGGATTCGCCGATTTCATAATTACGCAATAAACGCTACTGTTCGAAAAAAAAATGGCGCGCCGCTGCGCCAGATGGCCGAGCTCACAAGATGTTTTTTTTTTATGACTCATTGTTAACATAAGTAATCTCAAGTAGGTATTGTTTTTGTTCAAGCTAATGAATGACTCTTTCAAGTGGTATCAGGTTTTTGTTAACATTGAGCTTCAAATGTTTATATTTTTAGATGTAAACAATGACTAGTTAAAAAAAAAACATTGTTTGACCTTGTAAAAAAGAATGTTTTTAAAAGCTGAATTATTAAACCCTTAGGTTAAAACTCGCTTGCACACACAAAGACTATATTCTTATTGTATAATAACACCGTAATTAATACAATAATACGTACAAATAACCGAAATAATGATTAAATTACAAGGATAATCTTCCGCCTAACGCGCGAAAACCAACGAACGACTGACTTTGACATTATTTTTTCAATCCGAATGAACTATTGTGGAACTATTGTCGTATTTTTAGCATGAAGAAATGTACTAAGAATCGTGTAGAAAAGAGAAAAGGTATTAAAACACCGTGTAATAGAAAGAAACAAATATATTATGATGTGTATCGCACTGGAACGCAAAAAGGGACAAAAGTCACTTGGGTGCGCTCTACTGTCAAAACGAAAAAGGGACAAAAGTCACTTGGTTGCGCTCAACTGGGTAGTGGAGAGAAGCCCCACACTATTACTTTTTCGCCTCCTATGCTTGAGAACTTTCTTGGTGTACTTTGGTTCCATAATATGTTTTGGAGGTGACTAAAATCAATTATGTTTTTTAGAATTCATCAAATCCCTTTGTTTTATCAGATAAAAAAGTGATTTTTCAATACTTGTTCAGAGCAACTTTCACCTTTGATAGAAAACACCAACTACAGTATGGACACGCGGTGCTTTTCCAAAAGTAACATCTTCCGATACCCATGCCTTACAGCTTTTCCCGACCCGGTTGTAGTCTAAAAGTTCTGCAGACACAATTGTCGTCCTTTTAGCATTAGATGACTCCCAAAAAACCAGTACCGAATCATGTAAATGGTTCACTATTTGCCTATAGCACCGCCTTAAAGTCTGTTTGCGGACAAGTTTTCCTTGGGGTCGGTTTTCAGTTGTTCTCAAACCTTGCCTTTTTTAGTGCCTTGATAAGGAATCTTTAATAATAAATTTATTACCATGTTCTTACTACAGATCAAGTGGTATGAATAAATCCGCATGTCAAAACTTAATTTAAACAAGCCCAAAACATTTTACTTACCAGAATTTTTGTTCTAGTCTTATTGATAGGACTAAAATGAAAATTTTTAATGAAAGAAACCTAAATTATTACCTAATTCGAGTTATTATAAGTGTTTTACTCACTTCTAAAAAAAGTATGGCAACAATTTTTATCTTGCGTTTTTTTTTTCTTAACTGGGCTTTAACTGTCTTTAATTAGTTGACCAGCCAAGTATCAGCTACAAAAGTTAGTGTTCAGTTCCCATAGAGCGTTTTGTCTAAAGTATTAAAGAAAGTAAATATTTTTTGTTCTTAATTTAAAGAACACAATGTAATGTTTGTTTTAATAATAATAACATTACATTTTATACTGTGCTTAAGCTCATGTCAGTACCATAACTATTTATTTCACTTCGAGTTGGGGGTGTCTTTAATTATGTGACCATGACTGTATAACAGTGTCTGTAGCTCGACTCAAAGGGCTCGGTGCAATGTTTTTTTATCTTTCACGTGCAAGGAAGACGCAGGGGGTTTTAGCCGGTAAGAGTCCGGCACACCCCTCCGCCTCTCCCCAGGCGGAGAAAGTCCATAAGGATTCCCCCACCCCCCCCCAAAAGGTAAACTCACGCAGTGGGTACAACGCCATCTATGACTTTTTTTATTTCTCAAAAAGAAATAACAATGTGAGGTTAAAAAAAGTTATAGATGGCGTTATACTTCCGATGACGTTCTACGTGAGTGTGTGAGATCCTAGAAATTCAGATTTGTGCTGCATCCAGTGAGACTGGAAGCCAACCACAACATAGTTGGGGAAAAGGCTAGGTAGATGCTGTGTAAAATTCCAAGTTAAAGAGTGTAAAGTAATTGTTCACTGTTTTGCTGTAATTTTCGTACATATACACATGTAACTATAAAGAAAAACTCCTTAGTCGAGATTTTTAGAAACGTTTAATTCATTAACTTAGAACATAGGTACATAAACTGCAGGTGAGGTAACCTGGCGACGAATACATTATAAATACATCGCAGTTTTATCAAGATATATGTGAATGCCCTGAGCAAACATTTGTGAAAAGAACCAAACTAAATTGGTGTATAGATGTCTGTGTAATTAATATAGGTACCAATCAAAAAAGGATTTTCCTGATAGTTAAAAGTAACAACACTGACACACTGAGATGAAGTCGCGGCGACGCGTCGCTTTGTCTCTATCTCAGTGTGCCAAGACCTAAGACCACTTTTTTTAAAATGTAATTGCAGTTATTACTTGAAGCATAAGAAACACCTGAAAACACATTTGTCTAAACATTTTTAATGAAAACTGTCAACACGGTGGAAACCGTAATGTTGAAAAGCAGAAAAAAGTCCAACAACAGGGCCTGGAGTACGACGTCAAAAGACAACGAGCTAACTCCGGATCCCTAAAACTTGTTCAAAGCGAAACGAACGACCCAAACTTTAGAACCACCTACATTCCACCTACTACTTCATTCAATATTTCAAATTTAGGGTGCGTCTACACGGTGCATGTAGCTGGAGCAAGTTAACATGCGCAAGTGACAAGAGCCCGCGGGTGAGTGTTTTGCTTTGGTACATGCGCGAGTCGCTGGACCCGCACGTTTTTAAAATGCATGTAACCTGCGCTTATGCCTCAACATGAGTAAGCTATTTGCACCGTGTAGATGCATCCTTAAATCATTGAATTAAGTGATGTTAGAAGTTATGGTTTTTACCAATATACGATGGTAGTTTTGTTCAATTGTGGAAACATGTTATTATTTAATAGAGTGTAGGTGTAGTGCAATAGTCAAAGTAGTCAGCCAGTTTTCTAATTTTTTATAATTTATTGGAAAGTGTGATTTGTCCGAAGTGGTAAAAGTAATAGGTTGCAAAAGTAAATACTGTTGTAGAATAGGTGTTACGAGTAATTTTTAATCCACAAAAAGTCGATAAATGTACTACTGTAAGTCAGAACCTACAAGAACATTAACTTTCTACTCACAACATTTATTACATGAATTATGTGTCAGTAATTAGATGTGAATTAACTTAGTAACATGTTCGTGGTTAAGGTACGTTTTGAATTTTTGCCGACTGCACATGCCGCGACTGCATGAAGTCGGCCTCAGCTGCACTACTGGTTTGTGTGTCTACACGCGACTACACGTGCTGTTGTTGCAAGAATTCAAAACGTTTAAGATGTCAAATACAAACTACTTGATTCAGGTAATTTCGATACCATATGAACAAGATAGTTTGTTTACAACTTGCAAATAATACTGCATAAATATGCTTAATACAAGTAATTCCAATATCGGGTCGTTATAGAGGGCGCCACATGAGTCGTGACGCGACTGAAGATAAACGATCTTGACATGACTTTACGTATACACTCAGTTGGAGTCACCGAGTCAATTGAATCGTTATGTTTAGCAGTACAAAGTTTATTGGCCTTACTACAAAAACTTAACCACCTGTTTTACACTTGTTTAATAAAATTATGGCTGCAAAATGAACCATATGTCAACGTCATAATTTGACATTTTTTTAGACAAGTCTTAAACTGACGTTTAAAAGTTTTTGTGGTAAGACGGTATTTGTTTAATATATGATTGTGTTAAAAGTCCTATCAAGATTGTTCAGCTTTTTGTGTCTACTCAAATGAAGTATAGTACAGACTTTATGGTTCTACCTCCATTGGGGAACAAGCTGAATTACTCATTTAAATGATCGATATTTAATCATTTTTCTGAGTGTTTTTTTTTGGACTAATGTCACAAAATATTTGCCTTAGTTTTATTCTAAGCACGGTTAGTAAAGAAAGACCGACCCCGCGTTCTTAAAGAAATTGACTTGTGAACGTGGTGTCCAAATAAATCAACAGATTCGTTAAATTACTGTCATATACTATTATGAACATATTGCACAAAGGGCAAGACGATTTCTCAGACAAATGGACAACGGGGTTCCTAACATTCAAACACCTTACTAAAAATTATATTTAAAATGCTTTTTCACGAAATAACTCTTCCCCAATACAGGTATAATTACATTAGTTAATTATTAAACATTTTTATTCTAATCTATTTAAATATTCGTAGCCTTAAAACTAGTGTTTTGATGTATTTACAGTTTGAAATAAAAATGATGGACTAATACAATGGAATAGGTGTGTAGATAAAGTTACTATGAACTTACACGGGCGTTATTCATCAACATACTAACTCAATTTCGAAACTTGTGTGTTTTCTGCAAGTTTCTCTTCAATTTATTAAAGTTTCCAAAGAGGTTATAAAGGCCTATTTGAAATGAAACAGTTTAAGTTCGACTTTAGTAAACGCCCGTGCGATATTTTAGTGATTTCAGATACTTAAGAATTCAAAAATCAAGTCAATTGAAAGCTATTTTGGTGAAAATTTTTGTTCTATCGAGAGCTGCCTAAAGCAATGAGAACACAATGATCGAAGGCAACAATAATAATAATAAAAAAAACTATACAAAGAAAACTGTTCAGAAATGCAGAAAAATAAATTTTCAATAAACCTCCCGATTTAAATTATCAATTAAAAATACCATAACATGAGAGCATGAGAAAATTTTGAATTTGGCCATAATTCGGGCGGTTACTAACGGACTTTTTATAAGAGAACAAATATTTAACGCAATCGGACGTTTTGTCATTCCCTACGTACCGCGCCTCACATATCCGGTTAATAATTACTTTAAGAAAAAACTTTATCTTTAATTTTACCTAATTTCCTCAGTCTCTTCGCAATTTTCTTTCTTATCGTCCTCCGTCTTAAACCTGAAAGGAACAAACCGAATTACAAAATTTTGACTTTGTACCCCAATCTAAAACTAAAGTCGAGGCGTAAACAGTCTTGTGTTGGGTGTGTTTTTTTTAATTCTAGCACCTTCCCTAATCGCCCACGTTCCTATTCCTTCGAGAATGTTCCGCGTCGAAAGCAATTAATCCTACGTTGCCATCAGATTTGCGGACAGATTTTAACTAACAGAAGGCATCTTTAGACGTACGTCACTTTAAATAGTATTAACGCCTTAATCGCGGTCTTGCCTAGCCAGTGTACGAGCATTTACAAAGCTGAAATCTTTACGATCCGTATAATAATAAATAATGATTTAAATTACGCCACGTTAACAAAACTGGTCGTGGCGAAATCTCGCGTCAATTCTACAATCAAACCAATCAAACGCGGTACTAATAGCACACCAATTATCTCATGTTCAGTCGGTGAAAAAAATATTATGCTAATATATCAATTCATAAAATATATTCCTCGCTTGATTTTAAAATATACCTAAATCGAATTGATGTAATAAAATAATACAGAAATGTACTGAAAAATAAAGTAAATAAAAATAATAATGACAGTAAAGCTGAGCATAAATGTTTGCGTGTTGGCAACACTGCAGGTTCGTCACGAGGCAGCCTGGTGGTGGCTTGCCTGGGCTGTGTGGGGCCGACGAACAAACTTATACGAATTATTATAAAAAAAAACTATTTGAAACACTCAGGCTATTTGTCTCTCATCAAATGTCTGAAAACAGACTGCCAAAAACTGAAATATATACGTCTGAAATATAATTTTAGCGTTGTGATGAAATCACCCCCCGTTCTATACCATATCTTTATCTCCCGGCCATAATATAAAGTAGAAATATTATCGCGATCTATCCATAATTCCTAGGAAATCTCTAAATTGAGAATAAGCTCATTAATTTGTTTGTAAACTTACAAAAACTCAATCGTCAAAAATAAAGAGGGAAATTTCATGTAACATTATAACAAAATAAAGTGCCCTATTATAACACGTGAGAAAATTGACTTCCATTTCCGAAATAAAATATTATGTATACACTTAACATAATAATTTTTGAATATTTTTTTTAGATTTTCGATTATATTTTTAACATTTATTAAAGTGTAATGTGCTATGACCGTAGGACAGATGGACGAAGTTCGTGCACATTATATATACATAAAGTGGGGCTTTTGCCGCTTATATTATCAGAATCGTGTGTACGGAAATTTTCGTATACTCAAGGGGATATAGGAACCGTACATCTAACATATCGCACCAAAATATCGATTACAAAAGATCGATAATTCGAGCCACTAGTTATCGATATTTTGGTTTATGAAGGGAAATTGACACCAACTAAGATTACATTAGGTTCTCGGTGACATTATTGAGTATTATATGTATGTTTGTCGATATATTACGAATTAAAGGTCACTGTCCAAGACCGCACGCTGTCGTCAATTGACGATTGATGCGATTATAGGCAGTGAGCCTGAATCAAAGGAGCCCTTGTTTTGTTAGTAACTATAATTTAGACTAACATAAGATTAAACGTACGTTTGATGTACTGAATATTTTTTTTTTTACTGATGATGATGCAAAAAGTTCGCAAAATTCTCATGTAAAAATAAATGCAAATTAATTCAAAAGATGATAAATATTAAAAAAGTGATCTCATAAATTCGAATCTGTTTTTTCAATAACAAGAGCTCCTTCGAATTTGTTAGTACACGACTTTATACATGTTATGTATGTTCAAATAAAATACAAATAATTACGGTAAGGAGTTTCAATTAGCTGTTAGTTGATGATATGTATTGAACACTAATTTAATAAAAAATACTGTTCAGAATCAAAGAGCCCGGTAAACTTTTAAATTAAATATTGGAACACATTTGTGTCTTAGACTTCGAAAGTCATGCTCAAACGGCGATTTATTTTTGAAACTTAGTTTAACGTAGGTGTAAATAATAATTCCGGCTAGTATGAATATGAAGGTAGACTTGGGCCACCTTATTATAAAACGTGGTCTTAAAAATTACCGGGTTTAGTACAACAATTTTTAATTCGAGACGATGGTTTATACAAACTATTTAGGCTTTCAAGCACTTATAACGTCAACGCAATACCTAGTACTAAGCCCGGTACTTTTTTTACTTTTTATAATATGGTGGTTCAAATCAAGCCCAAATGGGGACTAAAGTTTACAACTTAATGTTTAACGTAGGTGTAAATAATAATCCCGGCTAGTATGAATCCGAAGGTGATAGTTAATGGTTTGTAGAAGGACCTCTTGAGAGCATGCCATCGCTCCGCCTCTCTTGCTTTCCTCTTCATGGCAGAGACACGGTCAGCCAGCTCGCGGGTTCGACGACGGCGGAGCTCCGTAGTCTCACTGCCGTGGCTGTGGAAGTTACGAAACAAATATATAAGTATAAATATTTCACAACAAAATAGCAAAACAAAAAAACACACATGAACAAAACTAGTTTTATTTAAATGTCTAATATTCGCTAAAAAGTGTCAGAAATCAATAAACAAACATATTGTTCAAACAGCTTTTATGTTATTGTGATAAAACTAATGATAATAAAAGAAAGTTTATCGGGAAAAGTTGTTTGTAATCATTTCGAATGACGTGTTCGAGTGTCGGTCTCTAAATACCAGTCAGCCTATATTTTGTATGATTTGATCACCAAGAAATCATGATAGAAGCTGATTCAGATAAAAATATAGTTTAAAATGGAGTAACTTTTGTTGGTTTTTTAAAAGTACCAACGGTTCGTTTTTGGAAAAGCTATTTTTTTATTATTATTTAAGTTGTTTTTTTTTGTGTTACTGTGTCATGTCATTATGTCTAACAAATAAGATCAACATAGCAAAATAGCAACGACCAGTTATAAGCTTGACGAATTTACTAAACAGCTAATGGACACACTCAGAGACATTTAATGGTTACTTAAGCCGTTCCTTAGTGCAGAATTTCTGAGAATCTGTCACTAAGGAGTGAGTAAAGTAATCATTAAATGTCTCTGAGTGCGGGGGTAAGGAAGGGACAGACATATTAGGAATCAACATCTTTACCTAAATAACATTTAACTATAGAGGTACGATTTGAATGCTAACTGTCGACTGCAACTGCCGACCGCACATACCACGACTGCACGAAATCGACCACAGCTGCATGTATTTCCATGAAACCGTTTTGGATCGAAGCGGCAGCAGCACGTGCAGTCGCCCTTAGATATGAAGTGTGATCATGCAGCCGCGGCATGTGCGGTCGGCAGTCGCAGTCGGCAGCTAGCATTCAGAACGCACCCTAAGGTGAACTTATACATATAACGTTTGTTTTTTGTTTTTCTCTGATATAGCACATTGATGCTAAGCAGTTTGCTATGTGGGCTTACACTAATGTTTAGACGATTACAACTTGAAGTATATCTGTTTGTGAATGTTGGTTCATCTGTAATTGTCAACTTTGCAAGCCCCATTACTCGTGACAACCTACTTTTTTTGTTAATTTATACACGGAAGCTATTGATTGGGGTATTGGGTTGCCCGGGTAACTGGGTTGAGAAGGTCAGATAGGCAGTCGCTCCTTGTAGAACACTGGTACTCAGCTGCATCCGGTTAGACTGGAAGCTGACCCCAACATAGTTGGGAAAAGGCTCGGGAGATGATGAAGCTATTGGTTTTCCATCATTCCCCAGCAAACGAGCTATTCAATCATCAGTCACTTTATTAAAAGTAATATCATTTAACATTGGTATAATTTCAGTGGTTTGGAGCTTCAACCAATATTTGTTTTCGAAATATATTGTGGTATCGATACGAAATGTAAACGCGAATTTTACTTGTAAGTTCACAGCATACATTCGAGGTTTATTGATGGTAAAACTGTAGTTTTATTTTATTGAATGCAAACAGTATTTTATTATTAAAAAAAATTATACTAACGGGTCAAGGCTTGAGGAAAAAATGTTGGTTAAGTTTCATTTGGAAATAAATAACATTTTGTATTGAGATTTATATTAAAAATGTGTTTCTTGGAAGTTGTCACGGGTAGTCAGTCAGAAGCCAGTAAGTCTGACACCCGCCCTACAAAGGGGTGTCAGGTTGTCCGGGTAACTGGGTTAAGGAGGTCAGATAAGCAGTCGCTTCTTGTAAAACACTGTTACTCAGCTGCATATGCTTAGACTGGAAGCTGACCCCATCATAGTTGGGTAAAGGCTCGAGAGATGACGATTTATATTAAAACTAGCTTCCGCCCGCGGCTTCACCCGCGTAGAGTTACGTTAATTAGCGTTTCCAAGAGAATTCTTAAAAAGTCCAGGATAAAAACTACCCTATGTTCTTTCTCAAGGTCAGCTCTATCTCTGTACCAAATTTAATTAATATCAGTTTGGTTAGACGTGAGAGCGTAACAGACAGACAGACAGAGTTACTTTCGCATTTATAATATAAGTAGGGATGTTAATGTTTTTTGTTTTTGTAATGTTTGTTTTGTATGCTAAACACTGAACAAAAAGCGGTGTTTTCAGCATAGTGCAACATAGCTTGCACTTTGTAAGACGACACATATCTACCAGTGACACATATTAACATTTAGATTAAATGTATGTAAATTTTACCAGAAATCGTCTATGTCTATGTAAACATGGCTGAAATATATAAACATTATTATGTCATTATGATCTATTAATCTATAAGTACTATTATGATAAAAAATATTTTTTTGTTTGTTTGTGCACTAAAGGCTCCGAAACTACTAAACCGATTTGAAAATTCGCTGATGGAGAATCCGGGACGCGACTGAAACCACGGGACAATAGCTAGTAAATTATAAGTTAGTAATTGGATACTTATAATCTAAAGTACAATTGTGGAGTGCGCACGGAACGCCACCAGCAGGGAGAAGTGGAGAGAAATCGCAAGGGCAGCCACCAGAGACAATCCATGATCACGACCACTGTGCCAAGAGTGTCCGATTAAGAAGAAGAATCTAAAGTAGGTACCACGTATTATTATTAAGCGTATTTTTCCCCCCATCTTACGTTAGTGCTTTAACTTACTATTTGTATTAAGAATATTATTTTTTTAATAATATCATGGAGTCATGGTGGCCTAGTGGGTAAAGGACCGACCTCTCAAGTAGCTCGGGTTCGATCCTAGGTCAGGTAAGTACCAATGCAACTTTTCTAAGTTTGTATGTACTTTCTAAGTATATCTTAAACACCATTGACTGTGTTTCGGATGGCACGTTAAACTGTAGGTCCCGGCTGTCATTGAACATCCTTGGCAGTCGTTACCGGCAATCAGAAGCCAGTAAGTCTGACACCAGTCTAACCAAGGGAGTATCGGGTTGCCCGGGTAACTGGGTTGAGGAGGTCAGATAGGCAGTCGCTTCTTGTAAAGCACTGGTACTCAGCTGAATCCGGTTAGGCTGGAAGCCGACCCCAACATGGTTGGGAAAAAGGCTCGGAGGATGATGATTTTTTTAATATCCTTATAACCTAAATGTTATTGTGGTTTTATAACTAACTATAGAATATACATTTAAAACTATTTATCTAACGGTGAGTTGCACCATTTAACTGTAACGATAACCAAACCATAACCAGCTGTGAAGTCGCCGCCCATTGGTCACATCCGCGATTTGACAAAACTGAAAATGATTCGGTTATCGTTATAGTTAAATTGTGCAACCAAACCCTATACGTACTCTAATACTTATACTTGACCTAAATAATTAAACTAGTTTTTTTTTGTTTGTTCAAATTAATATTTAGAACCTAAACTTTAACTATTTTCAATATAATAAAGGATATTAAAGCTATTATTATACATATTTACAAACAATCGAGTGAACTACGGTGACCACGATCGAAGAAAAATATACCTACCTCTACTAATCCTAACCTAATTTGTACAATTAATGAAAAAATCTAAGAATATATCTAAATCATCTATCTCAAACTATGTATAATATAAAGCTGAATTTAGACTCAAAAGCCATCCAAAATTTTACACTATCACACATTTAATTTACATATGAACGTCAACTGAAATTCGTCGACATCTCAAGACGCCTGTGATTAAAAAAAATGATAGACTATAGAATCCATTATTTCATTTCCATTCATCACTCAACATCATCATCAATCACCAATTCAACCTCATTATTATTAGGATCCAAAGGTTCGCAATTAAGTCCTACATTCCTCATGTACTGAATACAAGCGCATCTCCTAGCCCTGCGAAGTAGTTCAGTTACAAACCTTTCGGCGACGCTGAAGAATGGTTCGTCGTCTTCATCATCAGCTGATGATGCTGAACTGCTGTAGGTGCGAGAAGGTGGCGTCGGGGGGTCCTCGTCCGAACTGGAGTCTTGTTGCGCTGACAGATTCAAGTTGCCTGCGTAATAAGGGTTAAATTAGTTATGATCACGGAGTAAAATATGAGCGGAGATGCCATAATGCCGGTAGGACAAGCGCCGTCTTCTATGTCAAACACGTACGGTAGGCGTGACCGAAACGATCAGTTACGAGTGAAGTAACGAGGCGTTCGGCGTCAAATGATTTTTAGTGTTACAAAATTGTATCGGTTCCAAGGAAAGCAAAGACCGTTCCTCGTCCCCCGCACACCCGCAACTTGGCGCGCTACTTCCTTAGATTTTCCGTTATGGCCCCTCCGCGAGTTATTTTGTTCTCCATGCTTATGAACGAATCATAGAATTTTTGACGTGTTAAAGCTGGCCCACGGCTGTTTAATCGGTGACCGATTTTTTGTACAAGAAAAATAGAAGACACTGAAAGCAATAGAAAAGCGCACACGTCCAACAAAAAGTGGATCAGAAAATCATAGTAAGAACGTCAAACAAAAAACAAAATACAAAAAAAACCGACTTCCAAAACACAAACAAGCAAAAAAAAAAACAAAAACTATAGATGCATCGGCGTCGAAGTCGGTGGCAAAATAAACATGCTGCATCTAAAGACTCTGTTCTTACTATGATTGGCTGATGATAACTGTGACCCGGTGTAGGTTTGGGTCGAAGGTGTGGGTGGGTCTTCGTCGTCCGAACTAGAATCTTGAGGTGCTGACAGATTCAGGTTGCCTGCATAAATACAACCCATGTTAGTTTTTTTGGGGTATTAAGAATTTGGGACCTTCCCCAAATTCTTTAAGTGAAGAAACACTAGCACCGGAAAGTACAAAAACCTTATAAGAAGACTACACACCCTGCGAAAACAGCTATCATGCCAAGAGCGCAAATTAAGGATGTCGAAGATGGAACAAATAAATCGGCGAACCTGTTTCCTGAAAACGCGCGACTAAATCTATATATATTATACTTATAACTCAAGAACGGCTGAACCGATTTAGCTGAAAACTGGCAGGGAGATAGTTTAGAGCCAGGAAAAGGACATAGGATAGTTTTAATTACAAAAAATAAAAATAAAAAATACAATTTATTCCGGATATACAGCGCCATCTATTGTTCAAACCAAAAATCTGCCCGATGCCACTATTCCTCGCGAACGAAGTCGCGGGCAAAAGCTAGTTACTGTATAAAAAACAAACCATGATGACGAAGCGAATAGCACACTAGAGAAAAAGACGGTTACATCCACGGACGACGGAAAAAATTAGCAGAGATGCCATAAGGCAGTTAAGGCAGGTTCGGCGCCCTTTTATAGGTCAACTACGCTGTGCGTAATCGGTTACTAGAACTAACGAGTTAAAGACTGCTTTTTTATTGATTGGTAATTTGTTTTTTTTTTTCAATGGCTTTCTAAAAAAGTAGGTAGTATGAGGGCAGAGCTTGTAAAGTTCTCCGTCCCCCGAACATCCGCTATTTTCTTAGGACATCTCCGCTAGTCATTTTGTTCTCCGGGGTAATATCAGTATAAGGTTAAAAAGCAGTATTTAACTAGTTCCCATAACTTACCAAGGGACTCGCTAGTAGGTATGGCCGGCAGGGGCCGAGCTGGGGCCCGGGTGAGACTCTCGGCGCGGGGAGGCGGCGGTGGTGGGGCTTCCTCTTCACCAACCATGACGTAAATGCTTTCTTCAAGCTCGTCTTCGTCCTAGGAATAGTTTTGTTTATTAGCACTGTTCTAAACGTGTTTCGGAGGACACGATAAATTGTAGGTCACGGCTGTCATTTGAGCATCTTTGGCAGTCGTTACGGGTAGTCAGAAACTATAAGTCTGAAAACCTTACCATGGGGTATCTGGTTACTTGGGTACCTGGGTTTTTGAGGTCAGATTGGCAGTCGCTCCATGTTAAACAGTGGCACTCAGGTGCATCTTATTAGACTGGAAGCCGACCCCAGTATAGTTGGGAAAAGGCTGAGCAGATGATGATGGCGCAGTTAGAATTGTTGCTTGTTAACTATCAACTGTTTTATATTTTACAAATCAGTGAGCAAATAATCACAATTTAAATTCAATTCAGTGAAATCCGACAGTAATAAACACAATAAACTACGTCTGTTTATCGGAAATCTGATTCAATAACTATTTAAAACTCAATCAGAAGTGCACTTTGAATCAAATTCAACCAATCAGATCTATAAGATAAGATTAATGCTACAATTCCGGTATCTGATAAAGTCCTTTTATACAAAGTGTTACTAGAGTACTCGTAAAAATCCCTAATGCTTGCTTTCCGAGTTAATCTATTGGTTAAAAAAACGAATAATAAATATACCTTCGGTAAAAGTGCTCGGACATATCCTTCAGTAATGTAAATATATAATGTGTAATTTTTACTCTTCGTCAAAGGAATAAAATTCTGCTAAGTTGGAGGTATCTTTAATTTTATTTAAATAGCAGAAGCATTTTAAATAAACAAAAAAAATATAGTGTATTTTATACTCGGAGGTAATTTTTATAGACGTTCTAGTAGTGTCAAATGGATTCCTTATCTATACTAATATTATAAAGCTGAAGAGTTTGTTTGTTTGAACGCGCTAATCTCAGGAACTACTGGTCCGATTTGAAAATTTATTTCAGTGTTAAATAGCCCATTATATAGTATGGAATAACTAGCATCTGCCAGCGGTTTCACCCGCATCCCGTGGGAACTACTTCCCGTACCGGGATAAAAAGTAGCCTATAGCCTTCCTCGATAAATGGGCTATCTAACACTGAAATAAATTTTCAAATCGGACCAGTAGTTCCTGAGATTAGCGCGTTCAAACAAACAAACTCTTCAGCTTTATAATATTAGTATAGATTAATACATATATTTACTTGCTGTTCCCACGGATCTATTTAAGTCCTTATGGTAATACACAAATAAAACGAAATTTTTACACCTACGACAAACACACATCAGTAAAACCCCGACCGTTTTTGGTGCAGTTGACAAATGCTGTCAATCAATACAAACAACGCTATTTTCCTTTGAAAACTGACAGCCGTCAACTGCACAAATATTCGGTACCCCTATACTAAAACCGATCGGTAATGACTTTGTCATTTATAAACCGTTGTTCCATTCAAAATATGTTGATATGCAACCGCATCTCTTTAAAAAGAATATAAATTAATACTTTAAAAAACACTACAAAAACAACGCACTTTTACGCACATAAAAATCTTTATAAGACTATAGTCTGTTTTTTAATCTCGTAGACTAAATTGACACTTGCAAAATGTCAAACTTACAAATAATGTTGCTAGCTCTTTTGTGCAGTGTTGTACTTACGATACTGGTTTGTTGAATCGTAAATTTTTAATATAAAATAAATGTAAAATATTAGACGAATTTAATAAGTATTCATTAAAAGTTTTATATTAAAAATTCACGTACGTACACACGGCTGCACGACGTGCTACAAACTGCCAGGGATATCTGACCTCGCAACGCTATGCGTAATCATCAAGTATAAGCCCATTATTTCAGGATGACTTATTTATAAAAAAACGATACTTGATTTTATTACCGCTAAGTTTCGGTTGTGCCACATCACTATTTAAGAATTACAATAAACTGACAACACTCGTAATGTCAGTTTAGTCTTATGAGATTAAAAAACAGACTATAGTTTACATCTTTTCCGAATCCATCATCAGATTAGTTCGAGAGTATCATATTTCTGTACTGTCATCAAAACAACATAGAGCTGTCAATTTTCATGACGCTGCGGTACTTGTATGATGGTTAAATTAGTCACTTAAAAAACGTGTTTAAAAACTACTTCAGCAAATAATATATAGACACTAAACACCTTTCACACACGGTCGGTTAGCCCCATGGTTAGCTATTTACTAGTTATGTTATGGGTGCTGACACAACTGATAAAATACATATAGTTACTGTTACTGTTACAGCCTTTTTATCGTCCCAGTACTGGGCACAGGCCTCCTCTCACACGGAGAAGGATTAAGCGTTAATCACCACGCTTGCTCAATGCGGGTTGGTGATTTCAGACTTTATAGTCCAGGTTTCCTCAAGATGTTTTCCTTCACCTTTTTATCAGCCATTGGTGTCTAAGATTTACCTAGAAAGTACATACAAACTTAGAAAAGTTGCATTGGTACTTGCCTGATCTGGAATCGAACCCACACCTTCATACTCGAGAGGTTGGTTCTTTACCCACTAGGCCACCACGACCATACAGTTACATATATTTATAAATACAAACATACTACTACCCAATATGACACATACTATGACACTCAAATCACAGACAACACACATACTCATCACACAAATGTTGACCGCACCGGGAATCGAACCCGGGACTATTAGTTCGGCAGTGCGGAAAAGAACGGTCGGAACACGGTAATGTAGCAAAAACGAGAGAAAATTCAAGAAATAAAACTTACGTAGTTGGGGTCCAGGCGCTTTGTCCCCTCAATGACGGCTTGATAGCAGAATCTTAGCTGGTCAGGAGTCTGGATCAGTCCCATGCGATGATGGCGCATCTCCAGGAGCGTTTCTTGGATGTTCAGGTTTTGTATCCCCTCTTTCTCGGCCTGACAAATTAAAATTTCGTCAGGAAGGCTTTCGAATCTCTTCGAAACATTTTTGAGAGAGAACATTGTAGAGTGTGCACCAATGTCCGTTATTTTTTCCCGGAATGTTTCATATAGATTTGGTTTTAAGTGAAATTTGATAAAAGTTATGTCCTATTATTTGTTGTTTAAAACACAACACCTTTGATTTTTAATGACCACGCAAGTTCACGTTTTAGATTTAGCTATATTTGAAAGAAAGCACATATTTAAAAGTGACATTATTGACAGCGACGGGCTCGACTCGAATTCAAATAGGAAACGGCCAAAGTGGTCGCTCAAGTCTGGCGTCTCTACGTGCAAAATGTAAGTCCTGCTCAGTACTTAATCGCTGGTTTAAATAACTGGTTTTATTTATCACTGAATTCAAAGAATAAATAGAAGTTGAATAAATCCGATGCGCGGATATCAAACGTCCGGATTGAATGCAAAAACCATTTCGAGAAATCGGAAAATCGCCATTTCAGTTTCCGTATTAAATAAAAATAAAAAGCACAGTCACGTAAATAAATCTCCACTGAATCCCGACTAAACAAACACTCCACATTAAAATATGAAACGGTGAAAACTGCCGATGGCACATTTGACAAAAACCGCACTCGATTTAAAAAATGTTTTCGTGGACGTCGCGTATCTTTAACCGCGGGTGGTGATGATGATGATGATGATGAATAACTGGATGGTGATGTTAAAACGAATTATTAATTTGAGTGCGAAGTGTTCGTATTACAAACTGATGTTCCCGTTACCGATACGTCCGCACTCCGCCGCTGTTTACGTGGAAATGCAGCCCTGGACATTACGTTTATACGGTCGTACTGCAATTATTACATAATTTATAATTCTTCAACGTTAAAATGACTCGTTCCACAAAATACCCCCCGAAAGCCACTGGCCGATTTATCAATTAATTACCTTATAATTATGCCATAAAATTATACTCAATATTTTATGAAGATTGAAAAACTGCTCCTTTACACAAAGCCAATAAGTCTAGTTATTAGAAATGTACATTTATTGCATAATAGCATTAATAATCGCTTTTACAGATGTTATTTCCCATCGGCCCCTGAAATTCACAGTCAAAGAGAAATGCAAAATAAAACAGAAAGCAAACATCGTGTAACATATGTACATAAAAATACATTTAAACAGCGGAGAAAAAGCGGGAACAAACTGAGATGAATCAGTACAGCGGCTAATAGAAGAAAAGTCAAAAAGATATCAAAAATCTCTAGCAAACTATGAAAAAAATTAGGTCAGAGGTCATTAAAAAAACGTATTTACAGAGCGAAACTGATAAAAAAAGGCGTGCAAAGGGACAGTTACAACTAAAAATTACACATGACCACACACTTTGTGACTACTTTTTTAAAACTCAACTCAACTCAACATTTTTAATTCCATTAAAAATACACAATTTAACACACCAAATATACATGTAAAGCTGTAAATGCAAAAATTACACCGTCAGGCACAAAAAGTAGCCAGTCAAAAACTAAATATTACTTACAATGACGAGACAGCAGTCAACTAAGCAAAACGTTCCAGATCTCCCAATCCCTGCACTGCAATGGATAACTGGAGGCCCGTCAGTGGGATCCAGTACGCCAGACTCGCGAACCCTCTTCAGGAATTGGAGGAACGCGTTGGGTGATGTGGGCACCCCAAAATCGGGCCATGTGGTGTAATGGAACTGCATGATATCGCGGCTCTCACCACTTTCTAGGTCGTAAAGCCTGGTAAGGGTAAAGGCGTGAAGAAAAGGTTAAAAAAATATGTTTCTAATTAGTTCGCTTTTTAGATTAGCAAAAAATATTGGACACGTATTTCTTATTTTAACAAAACATTTCTTTACTAAGGTATAACGCAATAAAGATCGAGAGCGGGGGTTCGTGACGTCACGTCTATGTAAATTTTTACTTAGAAGTGACGTTACACAAAATTCAACTGTGTTGTCTTCGTTGTTATTTTTTTGTGAGAAAAAAGCAAAAAATTTGTGTCCATTATTTTAGGGTTATTTTAAAGACGGCCTAATTACGTTCGTTTAAGGGCCGATTTTTCAGTCATCACGTAATTTCTATCTGAGGAATAAATATGGTGGTTTGACATATTATTAATACAAAAGTTGTCAAAACGTCAAATATATTCTTCAGATGAAAGTTGTGTGGGATTGAAAAAATGGTCCTAAAAAGACATTGCAAATTAGTTCTTTGCATAGCTGATTTGCAAAAACTTGGATATGCTGTCAAATTTTCCTTTACAGATGCTGCTAAAAGTTATTAAGTAACTGCTTACTGTACTTATGAACTACCACACCCCATATTGGTTTACGGGGTATTTTAATCAAGATTAAAGTAATAATTGAAACACGTTCTTTTATGATAAACTTGGGAGGTTTTGGTTCGGTAGCGACGTAGTCTGAAGATATTGCGGGGAGTTGAAGATTGAGCTCAATAGCTTATAATGAGAGATGCATATGAGACGAATGATGGAATTCAAAAATAATTGGAGTATTCGCGAGTGAACTGACTGTTTAAAAGCCACTTATTTTCATATATCATGTCATGGATTTTTATAAATCGGATAACTGTCATATGGGCTGATTTATCTGCTCTCAGGCAATCAATTGTCAATGAAGCAATTATATTATCGCTCACCACAACGGGAGCGATTATTCTGTAGTGCAGAACTTCGGGCCAATTATGCACTCACTTTTAAGTATTATTACTTTATTACGGAACACAAGTTTTATTACGGAAATTGACAAAGTTAAGTTTTATGTTTGAAATAATATCTAAATGTTATATGTATTTTTGCGGAGTCCTACGTATCTGAGAAAATGCTCTATAGTGGTATTGTTTTCATAAGACAGTAAATAGTAATCTCATTTAAGCTGATATAAATAGGATTAATCTTATGAATTTGAATATAATTCTTGGAGCTATGATAAATAATGATTAGGATAATTTGAAGA
Source organism: Helicoverpa assulta (assembly GCA_963856015.1). Taxonomy (NCBI): domain Eukaryota; kingdom Metazoa; phylum Arthropoda; class Insecta; order Lepidoptera; family Noctuidae; genus Helicoverpa; species Helicoverpa assulta. The sequence continues at coordinate 2,685,470 of CAWLCW010000029.1, forward strand.
TTTAAAAGAAGGTGGGAATTTTTTATAATAGTTTATTGATTATTAATTCGATATTTTTTTACTCATTGATGTATTAGACATTAGTAAGAAAAAATACTTTCAAACAAGTCAAAGATACGCTACAGAATATTAATTTACTGAGTATTAATTGTGGTTTTAAAGGTGCCTCTAGGTTTCAAAATTTATTTTGTACGACTGATATTTTCAATTGAGCTTACTTAATAAGATGCAGTGATACCGCGACGGAGTTCACGACGTACAACTTTTGAAGATGCTACTGTGATATGGGTAATATGATGATGAATCCTACTAATATTATAGCTAAAAAAGAAAGTTTGTGGGTTCCCGCTTACTTACTTGAAAAGCCTAGTAGAGTAGTAGCAGCAGTCCTCCTCTTTTTCAAGAACAACTGCTAACTTGACATCGTTGAAGGTCATTTTATGGGCTTCACCGATATCTTGCGGCCAGTACCAGTGGCATTTTATTTCGTTTTTCTCTATCACCTTGTTTAGCATTAATATAGCTTTTGTATTCTGTTCCCAGATCATTAACCAAAAGTGGCCCACGGTGAATGCCAATGGACCTTGGGTTAGAATGTAACGGCGGTTGGCACGCTCCAGCTGCGAACAAAGACACTTTTTAAAACCATATACTAAGAAAAAAGAAGAGTAGTCAGAGGCCAGTAAGTCTTGACATAATAAGGGGTATTGGGTTGCCCGGCTAACTGGGTTGAGGAGGTCAGATATGCAGTCGCTCCTTGTAAAAGCAGTGGTACTCAGCTGCTCGGCTCATGAGATGCCGATGAAAATATAGTAAGAAAAAGAAGTTGCAGTTTTTAACCGACTTCCCAAAAAGGAGGAGGTTCTTAATTCGGCCGGTATGTTTTTTTCCTATTCAGTTAAGGCTATCATTCATCTCGGAATCAAAAGTGAGATACTCGTAAGTATTCACCAGAAACTTTTTTTAACTTCACCAACAAACAAGGAAATCAATTATTCCCTAAATTTTAATCTGAGAATGTTAACAGATTATTTTGCTTAATTTTGTCTCTTGTATCCTTCTTCAATCTTCAATTCCAAAACATCAATTTACATGAACAACGAGTCTACATCGTACTTTTTCAACGTAAAGAAAAATCTTTCAAGTGCCGAAAAATCTGTTTAAAATATTTTGGGTTTCGGTACACCGATCTGATGTAATTCCGTCAATGTTAGGCAAGATCAATGATGCCCCGCGAACTAACAACCCGGAAACTTGTCAGTACAAATTTGCGAAGTATAGGTACAGTCGGCAAAACGGATAGGTATGCAGGCCACACACGCAAACATACAGTGTTAATGTGCGTAAAGCAAAACGTGTTTTACTTCGCATATTTATAATATCAGTGCTGCTTCACAAACACAATCAACGGTCAACAACTGTGTGACCCTCCCCTTTCGCGAAGCTAGATCCGCTCTTTTTGTGTGGCCTGTATACCTATCCGTTTTGCCGACTGTACACGCACATACCTACTTAGCTTTTAACAGTTATAAGTTTTCTTCAAAATGTGACATTACCCTCGAAACGTGATTTCTAAAAGCGCGATACCGGAACTTGTGTTGTTGGCAGTTTTCCTTATGGGAAAATTTTGAAAATACCTTAGAGTACACGATTTTCATGGGTTTTTACGTAATAGCGTAGAAGTTCTCTTATACGTTACGGGTAGTCAGAAGCCAGTAAGTCTGACCAATCTTACGAAAGGGTTTTGGGTCGCCCGGGTAACTGGGTTGAGGATGTCAGATAGGCAGTAGCTCCCTGTAAAATACTGGTACTCAGCTGCACATGGTTGGACTGGAAGCCGACCCCAACATAGTTGGGAAAGGGCTCGGAAGATGATGAACATATTAGGTAGTTTTCTTATCTTAAAGGTTAGCTTCAGAATATTAAGGAGACAGCTCTTGCGTTCTTAGCTAACTTGTTGCTTTAACTCGCGAAAAACAAAGAACTTTTAGTTTCTTCTAAGGAAATCTGAAAGCTGTACAAACCAGAAATGCTAAACAAGCGGGTAGTGAAAATATAAGAGATTAAACTTAACCCTGCCCTAGTTTCTTCGATGTTGTAAGCAAACGTTAAGTGCTCATTAAAGTTTGGAGATGTTTAATAGAATGCAGTCAGTTTTTTTTGCGGATTTAACTTAGTTTAAGGCTGTCTTCAGTAGTTAATCCACAGGTCACCGCTATTAATGTTATTTTTTTACAGATTAAAGTAACTAATAAGAAGCACTAAAATGCAAATGGATTCACAGAAAAAAGCCTTTAAACGTGTATTTGGAAGGCAATACAAAATTAATTAAAAACCAAATCCAAATTACGAATTGACGTGTAAAATTTTATCTATACTAAATTGTATTTATGTATGTTCGACGTTGCGGAAATCGGTAAACCATATCAAAATACAGACTAACCAAAATCTCGAATAAAATTATACAACCAAAATGTGAAAAATACAAACAGAATTAATCAATGCATATTTAATTATTCGTGATGTCAATTAGTCGGTAATATAATTAACGAGTTTCAGTAGGCATACAATTATGTACGTTTAGCCTCTGGTTAAGACGGCCAATATTGCACTTTGATGTCCCACAAATTAATGGGCACGGTGTTCTAGTTCCAGTTTTAGAAAGTAGTGCATCGATACATTGTCATAGGGCAAAATTAAAAGGAGTAGAAACTACACTATGCATTTAAACTTACTGTTTGTTTTTGTCTCATCTCTCGACTGATGTTTGAAATGTGGTTAAGAATTTTTGAATTTACAACTACGTTGACTTTTACAAAACAACAAGTATCTTTACACCAGCGGTTTCACCCGCATCCCGTGGGAACTACTTCCCGTACCGGGATAAAAAGTAGCCTATAGCCTTCCTCGATAAATGGGCTATCTAACACTGAAAGAAATTTTCAAATCGGACCAGTAGTTCCTGAGATTAGCGCGTTCAAACAAACAAACTCTTCAGCTTTATAATATTAGTATAGATTGCGCTCTTATTTGCACGGTTACAAAAAGAAATGACGATGGTCATCAGGAAACCAACATAGCTTATCAAAGGCCATTCTTCGAATTGAAACTTTCATTTGTAGCGATGACATTTACTCAATACTCGGACGAATAAATCGAGCGAATTGTACACAATGCTCATCAAAGGTATTTTGCGAAATTCGGATACAGTCAACGAACATGATAAAGCAACTAGTAGCTGCAATGTAAACGAACGGAAGTATCACTTCACCTGTTCGCTTTGTGCTTTAAACTGGCTCCAGTTAACCGACTTGTTATTTATATAGCTCGTGAATACGAGGCATTGTTAAGGTCCGACTATCATGAGAGCTTTCATAACAGTACTGGGTGCAAGACCTAACATTACTATATGCAATTTATGACATCAAAGTGATTTATAATTGACATAATGCTGAGTCTGCTAAGTCCTTTTGGTTGGGCAAAGGGAGGTTCTTATCGGACTCAGCTGGGTACCAGTGAGTTTTATATGGAGCGGCAGCCAGTCTGACTTCCTCGACCCGGTAACCCGGGCAACGCTATACGAGTTATAAACCTGGTTGTCAGTTTCTTTTCTTTTGAAAGCGTTCAACAGTTTAAATCCGAAGCACACTGCTTAACTGACCCTTAACTGGAACACGTCCAAGAGGCTCAAATACAAATCCAAAATTTGCCATCAAAAGCCAATGTTGCACCTGAAATGTTAATATAAACAGTCCTTTGTGGGAGCGGCTATATTACCACAAATTGAACATCACTTTGACCGTCCATCCATTGTACAAAAGCACATGTCAAAGTGATAGGACGGTGACTACAGGTGTAAATATTATTGCATCGAAACCAATAAGCCTGCAGTTCAAACATGTAGTTCGTGATTAATTGCCCCGATGTCACGGGGTGCAGTGTAAACAGAGAAGTTGATTATTAAATGGACGCCCGAACTTTCAGCGTTTGTAGTGGAAGCGAGCCTGTACGTGGAGTGAATCATATAACTGTGACATTCAGTTTACAGGAGATGGTATAGTGATCGCACGCCGTAATCCTATTGTCGGATATTCGATGGGCTTTTCATGGGCAGTCCCCTTCTGTCTAATGTAAAAAGACTGAGTTAACAAGCTGAAATGAGCTCGTATGTCAACTTATAATAAAATTTCAATTTATTCAGTATTATATTTACAGTAGACTTATCAATAAAATAGTTAGAATAAATACTAACTTCATCTTAGCAAGTTGAACAATACATACTGCTATACGTATATATATACCTCTAGAATCCAGCATTTTACCACTGTTTAAACATTTTGATTCTCAAAATTGACAACAATCAGTTATTTTTTTGTTTTCCACAAATTTAAAAGGTAAAATATTTCGATGTTAACAGTTAGGTCGATAGTTGCATCAATCTGCAAGCCTTTTGTCCACCCAAGCAAGTAACACGGCTGCTGAACTTGGCCGCTGCGGTAATGCGAACTGGTTTACAGAGGTACAGAGTGGTTGCAGGAGTCCGAATAACTTCCAAACTTGCGTACCTTCACGGTATTTCGTCTAGTTGCATGTATCGGCAGTATTTGGATTTAATCCGGTATAGGGCCAAATACCACTGGAGCGGATTAGAGAACCACGTTACCAACCAATAGGAATTCTCCGCACTATGAGGAGACGAGATGTTTGAACACCGAAATTCAACTGGTTGTTTGAAAATTCTTCGTTCCGCTCCGCTTTGGTGGAGACCGGGGTTCATGAAAAGCAGCTTATAGCTTTTGAAATAATGGATGTAAAACACGAGTGGTTCCACGAAAGGCTTTGGTATTATTTCGTTGATGGTTAAATGGTTTTATGCGTGCGCTGGTTTTATCCATTTAGCTGGCTTCCACAAAGAACATCAAAATATTATTGAAACTTAATTTTACTTTAATACGTTATTAAAAACCTTTTAACGTGGTCCGTCAATATTAAAACAGAATTGCGAATATGGATCGGTCCGATAATAAATTCAAGTGTACTATGCAGAAAGAGGTACCTTTGAACATGGCTTTAAGAGGATAGTTCGTCTAGACTGGCCTGTAGATATGTCTGTAGAGTTTGTTTCCCCAGACTTTGTCGGCAACTATGTGCATTTCTAGTTTATGAACTTTCTGGCTGAAGTAGCCAGCCTTTAGTTGGTAAGGGATTTCGTGTTTACAGATATGAAATTTCTTGCTCAGTTATTGATCGAATGGACTTGAATGATGCCGTTTCGTGTTCAGTTAAATTATTTCTTTTGCAGGCTGGATATTTTTATAATTAGCAGTTACGTATTTCAATTGTTTTGGTTTCTAATGATTTGTACCAAAATAATACCTGCTTTTCATTAGTGTAATGATTTTTTTCAGACCAAGCGCAAGTAAAATTTTGCGTAAACAGACGCATAGCAAAGACGAACAAAGAATGCTCTTGTTCTATTTAGCCCATGTTCTTTATACGTTTGTACATATGTAGAACACTTGTAAGAAGCTCAACATAAAAATAGACATGTCTCCATCTAGAAAGTACAACAGCCTAAAACAAAAGCCGGTCGCGGGTGAACTCAGACAAATAGGTCGGTGCATCTTGGTCAAGGAAATTATTACATTGTTTAGAAAATGGGGGCACACTACCTTTACTTGATGAACTACAAACAAAGAAATGTGGATGAAGATACTTATAGGTTACTTAGAAATAGTGACAATGCTCCGATCTTTGTCCTGAGTTCCCACTACGAAGTAAGAAAAGATAAGCGGAGATGCCATAATGAAGGTAGGTTAGGCGCCTTCTAAGTACGGTGGGCATGACCAAAACGATCAGTTACGAGTTCACTAACGAGGCTTTCGGACTAGTTGAGATTATTACTAAAAAAATATGGCGTATACGATTATTGGTATAACAAAAAGTTATGAAGTAAAAATAAGGTGTGTAAGGGCGAAGGCAGTAACGTTCCTCAGCCGCATTTTGGCGCGCTACTTTCTTAGAAGATTTTCCGTTATGGCACCTTCGCTAGTAATATTGTTCTCCATGGTTCCCATTAACTACTTAAGGCGGATCATACACCACGCATCAATGCGTAGAATCGCTCCATAAACGCAAACAGTAGCTGTAGTAGGTAGTTGGAGTAAACACAGGCCTGCGACGATGCGTGGAGAGTGGTAATGTGTGATCCGCCTAACAGCTTAGCTAGGTACGAAATTCGAACTAAACATTGTATTACGGGACTTCTGTAGAAGAAGAAATTGAATTGACACTGAAACCATCACGTTGATAACCTATATGTTCATAACTTTGTGACAATATTGTCAATCTTTTTAGGTATTTCCGTTACTTTATGACAGGAATATGGGGTAGTACAATTACGACTATACTCCGTTTGAGTAGGCACTTAAAACAAACTTGATATGACTTTTTACACAAATACATATTTAAAAAATAAACTACTGCTTAAAACAAGGATTATATTAATTGAGTGGCGATCATAATAATTGTATTAACATTGAGTTGTATTCGCATTTTATTTTTAAGTATTTATATAAAAAAACAAGATTGTTTACCTTTTTTTAAGTGCCTACTTAAACAGAGTATCATCATCATCATCTCAACCATAGGACGTCCACTGCTGAACATAGGCCTCCCCCTTAGATCTCCACAGAAACTTATTGGAAGCAACCTGCATCCAGCGTCTTCCGGCGACCTTTATAAGATCGTCTATCCACCTTGTTGGTGGACGTCCTACGCTGCGCTTGCTAGTCCGTGGTCTCCACTCCAGCACTTTTCGACCCCATCGGCCATCTGCTCTGCGAGCAATATGGCCAGCCCATTGCCACTTCAACTTGCTAATCCGGTGGGCTATATCGGTGACTTTAGTTCGTCTACGGATCTCCTCATTTCGGATTCGATCACGTAGAGAAACACCGAGCATAGCCCTTTCCATAGCTCGTTGAGCGACTTTGAGCTTTGAGATGAGGCCGATAGTGAGAGACCACGTTTTGGGTGCCGTAAGTCATCACTGGTAACACACATTGGACGAAAAGACATTGCGTAGTTTCCCGAACGCTGCCCATCAAACAGAGTATAAGTTATTTTAATTATTTAATAGGTAAAGTATTTATATTTCTTCAGCAACCTGCAGCCCATTGTACAATGACAGTCCAGAATTAATACCATAATCGGATTTACCTAGAAATCGTTCCAGGATGATGGAACGGCCTCTCAAAAACCGATCGGAAATGTACTTAAATAAAACAAAATTAATTAATTCATGCGTTTAAAATACCGAGAATTGAAATAATTTTGAATATTAACCGTAATTTCGTGGTTATTTTTGAGATATTTTCCTTTTAGCACACATATCGAGAGATTACCGTAGACTCGAGTCGTTCAGTACAAATTCTGTGGAACTCTCGAACTGCAACTCGCACTAATCACCTCGAAATCGCCTCTAAATAGCGTGTGGAAACACGCCACGTGTTGATACAATACGACAGGAACTCGAAAACGTAGACCTACAGTACAGTACCTAGCATTACATACACCCATACACCGCTTCTTAGTGCTACGGCCGAAGATTCCCAGAATTTGTATTACTCAAGTTCACGCTTACTTGCGATCCTAAAATCCTATCAACTACTGTATGACCGTCCCAGAATAGTTCCCCAGGGAGTACAATTTACCACATTCAAGTATTGAAGGTACATCTACAACGTGGGCGCCATAATGCCCCCTTGTTTGAGACTTTCGTTTGGGGCAGTAGAAGACCTAGATAAAATTAGGGGGCATTGAGATGGCGCAGAGGGGGCGTGGGTAGATTAAAAAAATATAGTCAAAAAAGGAAAATAACGCTCATCACGTACTAAAGTAAATATTCATTTTAAACTCAGAAATAGGATAGGGGTCATTCCTATCTTACGATCATGATATAATATCTTACGTTTAAATATAATCGTGGCAATAGCTGTTTTAAATTCGCGACAGACGGTAAGTAAAACTAAGATGGGCCCCCTAAAAAAAATATAAAGTGGGCGGTGAGCAAAATAAGGTTGAGAAACTATGATCTACACGGTGCAAATAGCTGGAGCAAGTTAACATGCGCAAGTGACAAGAGCCCGCGGGTGGGTGTTTTGCTTTGGTACATGCGCGAGTCGCTGGACCCGCACGTTTTTAAAATACATGTAACCTGCGCATGTGCCCCAACATGCGCAAGTTACTTGCCCCGTGTAGATGCACCCTTAATACCAGGTATTGCATAACGCTGAAGTTGTTATGGCAAATCACGATATAAATTAACTTAATCACTGTGTTTTCTTTGATGGCATTGAATTTCCTCGTCCTTGGTATGATCGCGGCTAATGATGCCCTTACAAACTGAAGGAGTTCTTGTAAAATAAAATTATTTCTAGGGAAGTAAAATGATAATTCAAATCAAAGGTATTCAATGTTGTGTGTGCTGCATTCAGACTTAGTTATACTCGTATATTATAATTTTCTATATACAATATCTTCTTGCCTAGAAGGTAATATTAGACCTATTAGAAATGTTCATTAAATATCGGCACTTTTGATTTAAACTCGATGCAGCTAGATTTGATTTGCACTAAGTACTGTGAATTAGTTTTTATTTAATTATAAAGGGATAGTAGCGGAAATTATTAAATTGTTTCAACAGCGCTTCAAATTCATCTGATCATTTTGTACTGCAATAACTTCCACTACTATGAGTTCATAATTAAATGAAAACTATTTCGTAGTATTGCAAATCAAATCTAGCTGCATCGTGTTCAAATTGAGAGCCGATGCTTAATTAGCAGTTCTGTGAAGCGTAACCATTGGACTGGAAATCTCGTTTTAATAAGGTATAAGGGGGTTCTAAAATATAGTACAGATTATAAGGTATGAGTTATTAACTCGCTTGCAAAGCCTTGATGCAGACAGCTTTTGTGAATCCTTCCTGAATATTACGATTTCCCGGTAGTGTACTGCCAGACTCACGGACTAAGGAAAGATGAACGGAGATGCCATAGTGCAGTTATGTCAGGCACCTTCTTTTAGTTCAATTATACGCCATGGGCATGACCAAAGCGATCAGTTACGAGTGAACTAACGAGGCGTTCGGTCGGATTTTTTTGGTATTACAAAAATGTTCGGGTCCTAAGGATGGGTATAAAGGCGAAGACAGTAACGTTCCTCATCCCCCGCTCACCCACATTTTGGCGCGCTACTTTCTTAGGCGATTTTCGGTTATTATAGGAAATCACCATATGACTCCTCCCGCTATGGGTTAGCACCGTGATGGAGTGTCAGACTTACTGACTAAAACCCATCATGTTCCTTCTTACCCTTTATGTACTAGGGCCACGGTAACTCTTTCGAACAATCCCGCAGCTGCGTTCTGGCTGCTCCGCTAGTCATTCTGTTCTCCATGTTAGTGCCAGACTGGATCGAAATATCGACTGGGAATACCTAGGTATAACTAGCGTCACCTCTAGAGGATATTACTAGTTTAGCGACACATACACACAATTGTTTAGTGATTGGTTCAGTGTATACCGGTGTCGTGTAGATTGAAATTTCATTTTGAACTAATGCTTTGTTGCGTTTGCGGGAACATAATGTTGTATAGGATTCTGTTAACATAATTAGGTGGCTATAGTACTCGTACCTATTATTTCATTGCCTAAAGTTTATAGGTCAATAAGGAAAGTCAAAATAAACTGATTAAACAAATAAGCGTGATTCCCGTTAATAGAGATGCGGATGAATAATTTGCTGAATATTATTACATAGTTATATTTTTTCCTTTTTTTATTTTTAAATACATAGTTTAAATGTAATTACATTAAAATTTAAATACATGTAATACGTAACGCAAATCTAAAAAAGCACATATAAATAAAACTAGGGTTCTTAAAAACCTTCAATAACTGCAAATATAGATGCTGGGATATCTATGTAAAATGGCATAGAGTTTCAGTCATTCCGTTTAAGCCAACTTATGTTAAATCGCGCGTGAAGCCATATCTCATTGACTATCTAATTTATTCGCTACAGGAAAACATAGAAAGTCATACAAAACACGCCGTTGGTACGCGTAACTAGTTTTTTCATTGTAAGATTACATATTGTGTATTATTAGGGCTATGTATTGGGCGACTGAACAGTTTATGTCAACTAAGATACTTTTAAACTCGCCTGAATTTATATAAATGTATAATCATGTAATCACTTTTCGAAAACATTACAACTGAGGCCGATTATAATTTTTATCTTTGCAGATAAATACCGACTGAAAAACTTCTTAAAAGAATTACTACACCTATGGAGTCAGATATCGCGATTCCACAAACGGCAGATTTTTAGCTACCTGTTGTTTCGCTTTTTTCTTACTAGAACGTAGAATTCACACGAACTTAAACAACCGTTCCTAACATTTTCCTAACATCTTTTGATTTGCTGACTAGCGATACAATTTTGAAATTCCAACAAGCGAAAGGTTATTGAAATCTGCCGTAAAAAGATAGTGTTTTAAAGAGATTTGTGTGTTTCACAGTGCGTGAGGCTAGTGTTGAAAACCGCATCGTTTGCTCGCCATAATCCAATTAGAGGGACGCTACACCATACCGTTCACCCTATATCCATGGAATAGTTACAGTGCGTTCCATCTATGTTAGGAATTTCTGCCTAACTATAAATGGAAGCATTACAAACTATATTTCATTTTTCAAACAATATTTTTTTAAGGTGACGTACCGTAAGCAAAATGGGGACATGAAACATGCACGAAACGTTGCAGATTATGCAACAATATTCAGAGTATCCAAAGTCTTCAATACTCAAACTGCATATAATTCACCCTATGTTTCTAATAACCAGTAAACACATTTAATCCTACTTTTCCCGAAACATTTATGTGAAAATCTATGAAAATGAATGGATCGGTATTTTAAATTCTCACGGGAAACTGTGTACCTATCTACATATAATACTATGTTTTGAAGTATGGTATGAAATGCTTGTTTGTCTACGTCTAGTCTGTATTTAGACATAATAGGGGCATAAGTTAGTGTTCAAAACGCCATTAAATTGGATATATTACGAGTGAAAACGAATATTTGTATTGTTTCATACTGTTCGTACTATGGGGGGCGTAGAACAATTTAACAAAACACTAACGGGTTAAGGCGCTACCTCGGAATTCAACAATTTTTTTAAGTTAATTTTAATTTAAGAATACTTATTTCAATAATTAACTTTTTTTTATATATGTTTGTTGACTATATTACCTAGATTAATCCGAAGACAAAAACATAAAACAAGTAACTTTTCTCGATAGAAAAAAAATCAGAACTTACCTCTAAAAATAACATTTTATGAATTCTATGTCGTAGTCATGTACTTTCTGTCACATTAAAATAATGAAGAATGTAGATAATATCTTATTAAACATTAATTAGAAAACAGTTTTTAAAGAAACATAAAATTGAATTTTTAATAAATTTTTATTTAGTATGGCGCTTACGTTATTTTTTTTCGAGCAGGTTGCATGTTTCCTCTCTCTATCTATTTACGTTGCTATCGCATAGTTCTATCCCTCTCAACCATTTACCCAGTTCGCCCGTGAACATCGCAACGAGGTATCGTCTTAAGGAGTAGTGAGTAAGACGGGGACGCATATCGCGTGACGACGAACGGAAACGTATGATATAAGCCGTTACTCGCGGTAACATAACTTTCCACACAGACATCACTGCTCTAGTCATGATAATTCGCCAAATGGACGGCTGAGATTCTGTATTGTAAAATGTTACCATACAAAGAAATCGCTTTCTATAAATTTAATCTTAGCGATAAATACAATTTCGTACTGTGGCTGTACTCATTATCATAGTTTTTTTTTTTCAATGAGTTCTATTACAAAGATATATCAGTAAAAATATTTGGTCTGCCCTCCGCCATATTCGAGACGGTCCTTAATTAGAATTCCGTAACAAAAATGGGAAAAATCTCTATTTCCATTTACAAGACACAGAAACTCCTCTAGAAATATTCCTTTTTACAGGATTTTTTATTCAATTTTATTTTATTATTGCTGGTCAAATGCCTCACCATTTCGCTTCCACACTTGTCGATCCTATATAGTCAATCTTTAGTTAGAGGATAGTAGTACAAAAATTGTTTTAGCCTACAGGTAAATAGCAAAGATAACTAAATAGTTAGTAACAGTAACGCGAGACGATTACAGGAGCGTGGGAGCGGTATCCGACGTACGTATTGCAACGAAGCGCAAATGCACCGGTACGGGACCCGATTGCATACTGCGTAGGTAGACAGTTTGACAACTTTAAACTGTGTTTTTAATCTTCATCTGAACCATACATAACATGTATATTAAGTTATACAAAATGTCTCTAAATGACTCGATTCATCAAAGCGGAGACTAACCCGCTAGGAATAGTTATTATTTAACAAATTCGATTATATTACAAATATTTTATATTTTCAATTTTCAATATATATATAATATTGCAAGATTTTTCAGGAAACCATTATATTTATTACCTTAGAATAGAATATATTATGTTTAAAACCGTTGGGACAGGTAAAAAAATTCTATTTTTGAAACAAGAACTTGATATATCTTCTCTTCTTCACCCAATTATAACAAGCTAATACAACCTATACGAATGCTGATTATATGTTATTTACTTGGTACAAAGGTAACATGTATTTACGTGGTACCACGTTTTAGTGTAATCTGTGGTGGTACATTGATTGTGGTGGCGACCAGACGTCTGGGCTGACAATTTGTATTGTACGTAGTAACAAACGAGTATTTTCCGGACACGATACGACCGACAGACAACAATGAATGCCGAGGTACATATATAGTATAGGTCCTGTATGTAAGTATGGCTGCATCAGTTTTTAAATTTTGTCTAACTAATATTATTAATATGAGATATTTTGTTGGAAGGACTTGGGAGACCGGATATAATATGGTTTTTGTTTGAGAGTTTAACTTTCGGATTTTGGATGAAACTGCAGTAATCAGTTAAATGAATAATATAATTAAGTTATTAAACGTACATGCTGTATTAAAAAATTATATATATAAGTAAATTATTCAGTACATTACGTATTTTCCGTTTTGTCACCCATTATAATATAACTGACAGCCGTCGCATTTCCCTATCTACAATAATGGTGTAACAGCCTGCATATTGTATACCATTTCGTGACAGGAAGATTTTATTACAAATGTAAATAATGAACAACTAATTAATGTGTACTGACGTCATCACAGTTTTATAACCACAGTTATTTTGGACACAAAAAGTATACCTACTTTCCAGTTAGATTAGACTTACTAACGCCATGCTTTTTAAGAGTAATTATGAATGTGGCAGTTTTCTATGAATGTAATACTTGAATGACATAGTGTGGGTATGTGACGCGGAGGAATGAAGATCATGTAGTGAAGAAGGTCATGAATGAAAGGAAGGGGACGACCAAGGAAACGATAGTTGGATTGGTGATTGATGGACCGTGAAAGACAAAACGACTAAATACACACGTAGCAAATAAATAATATTAATATTAAAAAAAAAAAGAAAAACACATTCAGGCATTATAATAGTTCATCGTTAATATTATATATCTGTGGAGGCTTGTTATTAGCAACTGGAAAATATATTTTTGTTACATATTATGTTATAAGTCGTGGTGGCCTAGTGGGTAAAGGACCAGCCTCTCAAGTATGAGGGCGCGGGTTCGATCCCAGGTCAGGCAAGTACCAATGCAACTTTTCTAAGTTTGTATGTACTTTCTAAGTATATCTTAGACACCATTGACTGTGTTTCCGATGGCACGTTAAACTGTAGGTCCCGGCTGTCATTGAACATCCTTGGCAGTCGTTACGGGTAGTCAGAAGCCAGTAAGTCTGACACCAGTCTAACCAAGGGGTATCGGGTTGCCCGGGTAACTGGGTTGAGAAGGTCAGATAGGCAGTCGCTTCTTGTAAAGCACTGGTACTCAGCTGAATCCGGTTAGACTGGAAGCCGACCCCAACATGATTGGGAAAAGGCTCGGAGGAAGATTATGTTATTAGTCTGTAAGCCTTCTTAAAATAAAATAAAAAAACTAGAAAGAATGTTACTTGTGAGATGTCTTTAGATAAAGGAGTATGGAGAAAGATATGCTGCGCTGATGTCAAATAAAAATGGAAATATGATCTGGTGAACTATGGTAATTCGCAACAATATAATAGGTTAGCGTTTAAGTCATAGAAAACATAAACTATACATATTGCACGGTTCCAAGGAATGAGAATAAAAGATAATAAGTTCAGTCTAACTTAAGTTGACAGAGACAATTCTCATTTAACTTTCTTTTAGAGTTTTCAGTTCATAAACTGCTTATGACGAAACATTTGTAAGGTTTAGTTTAGTATCAAGAAAGCGTCGGAACAAACTCACAGAACCTTTCAAGCCGAGACGGAAAAGAATGCTAGGACACTAGACTTTGTAATACGTGCAATGTTTGAACTAAAATCTCAGGAGGTAAGCAACTTGTTTGTACAATCTGATTGATTTATTAGAAACATGTGAATAAAATGTATCATCCTAATAGTTTTCTGCAAACACAAAGTATGTAAGTATATATAAAAGAACCGTAATAGCAATGCAAGTAATATCTACAATTAAATTCTATTTCTGTTTGTGTTCTATTCTAAAATACGGACTTATATTAGATACGCTATAATTTAGAATTAGCGTCAAGTTCCCAGAAACTTCATATTGCACTGAATTTAATTCACTAATTGTGTAGTAAACAAGTTCTTATGGAACGAAACAGTACATTTCAATTAGGTACGAAATATCTTTGGAAAAACTCTCCAGACGCCACTTGAGATGTAAGCCACTCAAGACTGATTTTACTGTTTGCTTGTTTGTTATATAGTAAAAGCAGCATCATTAAAACGACTATTTGATAAATAATACAAAAGAGAGAACATATATCAACCAGCTTAACAACCATTTCGGTAAAATGACACACAATTTCGATGTACAAAATAATTATTTTAAAAGCCCCATAATTAATAACTGCAATCTGAACATAATGTAATTGAAAGCGACAAGTATTGAGCTTGTTTTACCATTTCAATTACTAAAACGTTAATATTTAGATATTTACGGGAGCTATAGGGAGCGCATCCATAATATTCCATAATAACTAAATGGGAATTTATGTGATTGACACTAATGCGTATTAGTTAAACGGAATAGCAGCCACAGCGTCCGACAATATTGGTGATTAATTACACAAACGCTACTCAATTTGTGCCTAACATGATTGCGACCTGACCATACCATTTCAGAATCAATGGGACTCAATGGGACGTCCTGCTATTACTTAATATATTGTTATAATTACATCAGCAGCGCATCTCAGAATTCATGATTAAAGTACGTAAAACGTCAACAGCAGAACTTTGGCGTGAAACAGCTAGTAGACTTGTTGCCTTCAAAACATCCGGAGGGTGCAACAAGTTAGCGTTTGCAAATGGGTTAAGAAAATCAAGGGGAAAATGTAAAATCCTCGGCTTACCGAGGTAGGAAAATATTTTTCTTAAGTTTTATAGCTGAAGGAAGTGGGGAAGAAAATATTATTACTGCTGTGATCTTGAAACGCTAACAGCTCGATGTTTTAATAGTAAACGGTAATCTTTTTACACCGACTTCCCCTTTTGCTAAATGTTATTACTGTGAAAAACTCTATACCTACTAACAGTCACGCACCCCTCACACCCGCTTGGACCATGGTAACAATCTAAGTTTGCAAGACTATACATTTCGAATCATCACTGACTAACCAGAAACTACCCAAGCCGTTGACAGATGAATCAACGTAAACCGATACAACGGTCCCTAGCAACAGCGGACATATGGTTATCGATTATGATGACAGAATGTTGCAACCCAGCCCACCATCAGGCCTGTCATGTCATTTGTGTACCTGTGTTATGCAAGAGGCAATCGGAGATTCAGGGACTGACGTTTGCAGATAGTGCAATTAATCTGTGATGGGTACTGATGACGTTGAAGACGTTGAAGGATATTGAAGCTTAATACATTTGCCTTCTCTTGTTTCTATGGGTGCATCTAAACGATGCATGTAGCTTGCGCATGTTGAAGCACATGCGCAGGTTACATGCATTTTAAAAACATGCGGGTTCAGCGACTCGCGCATGTACCAAAGCAAAATACTCAGTCGCGTGCTCGTCACTTATCACTTCCGCATGTTAACTTGCTCCAGCTACATGCACCGTGTAGACGCGCCCTAAGGAATAGTAGTGCGTGTGCGCTACATCTAGTCTTTGAATAAATAAAAAGAAACACTACAAATACCACGATATTCTAATTCTTTTTCAATGGTTCTGAATGATATAAAAGACAAGGCCGGAAATGTTTAAATGTCAAGGGATTTGCATTCTCTTGTTTCTATGCAATGGTTACTACATCTAGTCTTTGAATAAATGAAAAGCATTTTTTCAAATGCCATGCTAATCTAGTCCATTTTTAGTGATTCTGAATGACATACAAAGAAGGCCGGAAAATTTTAAATGTCAAGGGAAAACAAGTGAACTTTTCAGCGTGGTTTAAAATCAGATACAAGCCTATATTTTTTTTACTTTTTAGTGAGTATTTTGAATCCCTCTAGCTCGTGGTAGAGTCTGATAGAGGTTTTTTTTCTGAAATGTGAATGATGTGAATTCCATGAAGTCGGCCGCAGTTGCACAACTGTTTTGTATGTATTTACATGAAACTATTTTGGATCAAAGCGGCACCAGCATGTGCAATCGCTGTCAGATATATTTACAAATTTAAAAACTGAAATATTAGAAACGTACCTCAATATAACTGAAGTGGAAAAACACGAACCATAAATAAAAACTAAAAACCTATTGACCTAACTGAGGTACTCTTTTTTGGGTGCACGGTAAAATGTGTGGAAATAAGCCGGTAATTTAGGAAGTGAAATTTTAATGAAAAGCCGTTTTTGAATGGCCATAACTGCATGCGAAGCTGTAAGCAGCTTTTCGACGTAAAGTACCTACAACAATACTCCCATACATGATATTCATGCATTTTATTATTTCAATAATTAATCCCGTTGTGAGATTTAATTTTTCAAAGGGTTGTTCGCGTAAAATGTAAAATATTGTTAACGTAATTGAGAGTTGTGTCAATAATACTGTTTGGAGATCCAATTGATTGTCGATGTCGAGGGATTTTGCATACTTGATTATAGTGAGAGTGACTGAAATAATATTTTTTAATGGTAAGAGTTTTCCTTTGAAGTTATTTATTTAATATACTAGCTTTTGCCCGCGACTTCGTTCGCGTGGAATAGTGGCAACCGGCACATTTTTGGTTTGAATAATAGATGGCGCTGTATGTCCGGAATAAATTGTATTTTTTATTTTTATTTTTTGTAATAAAAACTATCCTATATCCTTCTCCTGGCTCTAAACTACCTCCTTGCCAATTTTCAGCTAAATCGGTTCAGCCGTTCTTGAGTTATAAGTGGAGTAACTAACACGACTTTCTTTTATATATATAGATTATGCACATTCCGTACAACGGCGGACTTAACGACGTAGGCTTTTTCTACTACTTACTTGTTAGGTTTTTTTATATCAAGTTGTGGTGATTTTTAATGAAACGACACTAGCTTCGTAAAGTAGCACTAGTACGAAACTTAACAGACGTCTTAAATATGATGAGTTGTCAAAAAAGTATTACTGTAGGTAGTAGCTCTACCGTCGAGGTTGCGGAATTGTTCCAAAGAGTTATCGCGGCCCTGGTACATAAAGGGCTTAAAAAGGAACATGGTGGGTTTCAGTCAGTAAGTCTGACACTCCCTCACGCTGCACCCCCAGCAGGGTCATTTGATGGTGTCAAATAAAAAATGAATAAAAAAGGTAGTAGCTCTAACTAAGGTAAGAGTTCTAGATAGTGCCCTTCGCCATGCTGAGAGATACTCGAAACCTCTATTACTGAGTATCAGGCAAATTATAATAAAAACACTTCACTTGCCTTCTGCACTTACTTATTGAAAATAAACCTATTAGCCTCAATTAGTTTCTGAAAAATAACAATTAACTGGAGAGAAAATATTATTTCTAGATAGAACGTAATTGTTTGCACTTCAATAATTTTGCAATAAAAATATTTTCATATTTTTTCCTGTTATAAATAAACTAGCTTCTGCCAGCGGTTTCACCCGCATCCCGTGGGAACTACTTCCCGTACCGGGATAAAAAGTAGCCTATAGCCTTCCTCGATAAATGGGCTATCTAACACTGAAAGAAATTTTCAAATCGGACCAGTAGTTCCTGAGATTAGCGCGTTCAAACAAACAAACAAACAAACTCTTCAGCTTTATAATATTAGTATAGATTTGATTTGAGTAGTTATTGCATGATCGATCATTTACAGGTGATCTAAGAGCTAACAATTGGTTAACATGGTCAAAATAGAACGTGTCATATAATCATCGTTCAAAATGACGATTTTAGGCCTACAATAATATAAATAAATCGTAAGTTTATGTAAGTACCTAACGTCGAAACGTTTTCTATTTGTGTATATCGGTCTTGCAACACCTTATAGTGACGAAAACTAGTTTCCACATTTCTCTCCGGAAATTATTTCCACATTGGAACGAAACGTTAAAAGAAAACCAGAAATAAACTTCTCCACGACCAAGAAGGTTGAGAGCGCTAGACAGCTTTTAACCTTTTTGCGCTCTAATAACATTTAAAGGATGCATATCGGACCGAGAATATTGTCCACTTTACTGTTTAACAATGTCTGAGTGCTACTTACTGAATATAAACTATAATAGAATTCTCTTTAATGAAAAATAACATCGTTATTGCGCAGTTCACATCGCAAACGACGTATTTCGAAATAAGGAACTTTTTTCCAGCTAACATTTCTATTAAGACCTTAAGGACTAAGTTTCAGTTTAATATTTCGAAGTGCACAACGATTGTGCATCAGGTAGCGTCTACAAAATTAAATTGAGATCTAAAGTTGTCCTTCTCAGTTTAATTTAAGTAATAGAGAGACTTCCGCGAATACCAGATCTCAAGCTCCGTTGCACTGGCATTGACATTGCCGGTGTGTAATGCAAAATTTCTAATTAACTCCACTTTCGCAATAACTGAAATGCGAAAGTATCTGCAGCTAACGGAAGCCTTTGACGTCCGATTCCTCATAAAGCGACGCTGGCAAAAGTTGTAATTGAATACATGTTTGTTTGGACCTTACGCTGAGCTGCAGGTAAAAGGGTGATGCACGCAACAAAACTAAAACTTTCCCTAACAAAGTTATTACGAACAGGAAATATGAAATAAATAAGTTTTAGGGAAACTCATCAGGTCTGCTAAAAAGCAAGGGACAGCGAAATAAAAAATCTTTTTAATAAACTTGCTCGGCGTTTAATATAAAAACCGCTGGAGCGTTTTCATAGTGACCATATTTTAATTACATGTAAGAAACGTCGTTCGGAGCCCCCTTTCTAAACGTGGACATGGACAATCAATTAGTCCCTCCCCTTTGTGGGTCCATATTGCACCCGTGGCCGTTTGTCGTTTGACTTTATAAAGGTCACTCTGATTGAATCTCAGCGACAAACAGCCGAGACAGATTCGAATATGCAATTTCAATATCAATCAAAGGGATATAACAAAGCAAATGGACATTTATTGTGTTACGACAAGGAAATTACTAGCGCTTTCGCTAGAACTGACCTTTCAGTCAGCAAATGGTTTCTGCATGTTACATTTTAGATGAGGTCACATAGGAAACGATATGTTACCTACTTTACTTTAGTTAAAAAATTGGTTTTAATACCTACTTCAATTTTAATCATTTTATTAACTTTAAAGCTAAAATGAGTCCTCAAACTAAACTTAAGTAACCTTCTCAGAACTTATCTAACTGAAATCAAAGCATCGATATCATTAATTTCGATTAAATCATTCCGGTGCAAGTCAAAGCATACGATGTGCAAACGTTAGCGTTGGGTGTCAGAAACTGTCAGACAGGACAAAGTTAATTAAATATGTCTGCGGGCACCGCCGAGTTCCTACCTGCCTATGGCGCGCTCGATACAAGTGATGTGAATGTGTCGGCTCACTTCACCGACAGGCTAGTTCACGTTGATTTACTCAAATAATTTTTATTAGCTATCTTTTAAGTGAGGTTTAAAAGCAAAATGTTTGTTGCATATGTGAGAGCTATAGCTCTTTATCGGTTTTAAACTTAAGCTTTCCTTTTTTATCAAAATGCTAAGATTTAATGAGCTTAAATGTATGAATGGGTTTAGAGCTGTTGCATTGAAGCATATACACCTACGCTTATCCACGTCCATCAAAACCTTACCTACTTAAAATCCCGAAACAACCACCGTTAATTTTAATCAACAGCAACATTTCAGTCACTACCAGCTAATGAATTAAAAGCGCCCATCAGCAATACAGATGATCTTAATCCTCCCATACATGCGCAAATGGGGTACAACCGCAGGTCGACATTCCTCCCCCCTGTTTTCGCGTCGATAGCACTTCGTGTCGCTTTGTTGTGTCTGCCCGGGGTGGACGCGAGTGAACCCCGGCGGCAGTCTAGTCTGGCAGCGCCGTGGCCATTATACTACGTTTGTATCCTGCATTGGGATAACAGCCAATCATACAGGCGAATGTTAAGTCAGTAAAATACAGCGCGTCCCAACAATTTAAACGAACGAATTATTAAAGAAAAGAATGTAGATTCAATAAGCATACAGGTTCACTGAAGCGCTACACTCAAAAGGACTATTTGTTGAAGTTTTGTCTGTCGAGGATTTTCGTATTGAAAACAAAGGGTTTTTCAATGGGTGGCCACGCGAACTGGTAGTACAAAGAGTTGTCTTTCTTTTTTTTTCTGTTTCGTACACTGCCTAGTACTGTAAAATTCTGCTTTGAGATTTCAAAATTCATTCAGATTTTACACACATTTAGTCAACGAATAAGCGAGCTTAAGAAAATGTATAATGAGGCTTTATTAGGACTATTTAGTAGATGGTTTATGTGAACTTGTTTGCACAAAATTGGTCAAGCGGTTCTTCGTTTCTCATATTTTTTTGTAACCAAATGGCGGACTTTATACGTAGCGGAGCACGTACTACTTACGGGCCACTAGTTTAATATAAACTCCGTCTGACCAAAGACTATCCTTCATACTTCTGACAAGAGCATTACGTTAGAAGCACAAACATCAAAAGTCCATCCATTTCCAGCATCTATCAATTTACTTCGATGCAACTTATAGTCAGAACTGTATTTGAAACTTTAAACTTAGCTAAGTTAACATCGGAATGAGTTCGTATCGATGCACGAGATAATTATGTAGGCATGCATATGTGTGTGGTATGGCTTCATACGAGGTTGAGTACTAAAATGGCGTCTCATTGAGAAGTACGGAAGAAAGATTTTCCCATATCAATTGGACGATGAATACAAGTTTCGTTATTAACTGCCTTGTCTATGATGGGGTCGGTTTAGTCTAAACGGATGCAGTTGAGTACCAGTGTTTTACAGGGAGCGACTGCCTATCTGATCTCCTCAACTCAGTTACCCGGGGAAGCCAATACCCCCTGATAAGACTTACTGGCTTCTGACTACCCTTAACGACTACTAAACATGTTTGACGAGTTTCGTATAGATTGTATAATCTATGTAACAATAAATGCGTGATTGAAACTGTCAAAGCGTGAACGCATCAAAAATAATTGGCACCAACATGGTGGCCGGTGGGTCGGCTAGACATGCACATAAGCATGCTGCATAATAAGGGATGCTTATCATATGCATGCGTCGCCATTGTTAGGGACGACATCTTGTCAAAGTGCAGTTTTGCTCGTAAATTATTTTACTAAAATTGAAGCCTTAGCCGCTTTATCGATGTACTAGAATGAAGAAAGTAATTAGTGAGTCTTTTAGATGAACCTAAAATAATATTATGTATGTGTAAAATAATAATGTTTTGGTAATCCAAAAGAGGGACTAATTAGAACCACTTTTTAACATTATTATTACGCCTATTCAATGCAGTTACCATTGTTCAAAAAAAACCTCAAAAAGTATAAAATCTTAAAATCCATTTGGATTTGGAAATAGATGTACATGTGTTAAAAAACATACTGACTATATTTTTTTTATTATCTAACTGCATAGTACAAAGCAATTTTCAGCTTACGTCAGCAATTCTGGGTAAAGCACTTTCGGCTTTTATGTTGAATCGTTGCTAAAAGCGATTCCGAAAACCCGACAGATTTACTAGAGCCTACATGAAACATAGTTTGTGTGTTACTCAAGGCTATAATAATCTGAATATTATCTAATTAAGTAATTTATATTAATTAGTACCAACTTCCGAGTGCTGTATGTAGGAGCTGTTTAGTAGTAAGAAAAAAAATTGTGTATAGCCATCAACGACGCATGGCCATCTAAAATCGCCACTAAAATTAACATACCCACAGCACATTTTACTTTTATTTATCTGTAAATTATTCGCATTAAATATAATATTTTTTCTTTACTGTAGTCATCATACAAGGCCTCACACGATTCTTTCTGACTAGCTGCGGACTTTTATAACCAAAGTTTTTTAATAAGACATTTCGACAATCTCAAATCGCAAATCAAAGGATAGATAGGTTACAGAAATCCACGGTTAGTAAACAAAAATGCACCCTAGTGCAGAAGAGGCAGCTAGTATTTCAATTTTATTAATAAAAAGTTCGTAGCGACTAAATATGGACCAGAGCGGTTTAGCGCTGTCAGTCAACTTTAACTGTTGCTAACATGTCATATGAACTGAAAGTTTTAAAAGCTTTTGTTATGTGCAGTTGTAAAATTTCGAATATATGTATTAGTTTTTTCCGTTGTTCATTTTTAATTGTATTGGTTTAAAATGTCTACACACTTTAATACTCTCGTTGGAGTGTCTGTATTGGGTTGAGAAGGTCAGAAAGGCAGTCGCTCCTTGTAAAATGGAAAAGGCTAGGCAGATTATAATGTTGAAGTGACTGTTTTCAAACGACTATGTTTAATATCACTGAATTACAAAAACAAAATGTTATTTAATATCCAATACAACCATGGATATGCCAAAACAAAATCAAGGCAAACTCAAACATTCTCACACCTCCAAAGATCGTACCAATTAAGTGCTGAAAACAGACTACGGCAAAGGTTTCGCTTTAAATTACAAAGGCTTGACGAGCGAACCAAATACTGAAGGGAGCCTGAGGGCTTTTGCATCCTGTTTACAGCAGCTACGTTGTTCGAAACCCATTACGTGTTAACTTGGCAATAAAAATACAATTGCAATTCGTAGTGTTCAATGTAAAGCGTTTTCGTTGATTTCTACAAATTGCTACGAGCGTAGACCGCTACGCCGTAGACGGTGGAAGCGTAGTCAAGTTTACGACTTTATGCTTTTGCGAGGAATTTGCTGTAGGTCTAGTTTACAACGACGGTTTTTCTTAAAACAACTGTTTAGTTTCTAAATTGAATGTGGAACTTCATAGTAAACCGTTGTTTTGAGAAAACTGACGTTTCCGTCGTCGGTGAATTTGGGCCTAGAGCGCGCTAATCAGTGCTATTCAGAGTTCGCGTCAAATAACTTTACGTCAGCCATTTGGCTATATGCGCGAGCGCAGAAGTGACCTGTTCATAATTTCTATGGGCTGTCGTGAACTCACTAGAATAAAACTTTGGAAGAATAAACGATTTCAAAAAGGTCTGTTCGAATGTATTAAATGACTAACGTCAAGTGCGCAAAGTAATTTGGCGCGAACAGTGCGTAACATAATGAGAGTGATTTTGTAAAACACGATTAGTAGTAAGTAGATATCATTAGTAGTAAGTAGATATTATTATAAAGGTCTGTATCCTGACATAACTGATTTTCATACGAAGTTCACCAAAAAATAGAGGAAGGTTGTTGGAATAAAAAATAGAGTAATAATACCCGCAAAAGGCCGAAGCGGGTGCATTATAATACTACCGAGGTACTTAATTTTGCTCTTCCTTTAAAAAGCACAAGTAAATTTTTTAAGTCCTTTATTGTTGTACTTTTAAAGATTCATTCAGCAAGGTATTAGAATATAGGCAATAGTTATTAGAGTATACTGTTGCGGTGCTCTGGTCGGAAAACTAAAAGCCTCTTAGTAGTTCAGAACAAAAGGTCTACGTGAACTAAAACTACTACACGGTAATTATACCTACGTTTTGCTGGATTTGTTCTACCTTTGTACAAAATGAAGACTACATTTATTAGTATTTTGTTACTGGTGATGAACTAGTTATTTTCAAATCAAACCTTTCGTACTGCATTAATCAAAATCATTTAAACTCCCCAGCAACACAATTCTGTCTGTATAGTTTGAAGAACCGTATACAGATATTTAAATATTTGTATACGGTTCTTCAAACCATACAGACAGAATTGTGTTGCTGGGGAGTTTGTTCCACCACTTCTTCTTCCCAGCAAAAACACATAGGAAGTGGTGAAGGGCGGGCGTTTTGGGGGCTGTCTTTTGTTTTGACGTTCGAAAAGTGCTGATTTTCAGCCTACTTTGAATAAATGACTTTTGATTTTGATTTTGATTCCCATTTCCCAACTACACCCTTAAGCATCAAAGTTACAGTAATTTTTTTTATTTAAAAAAGGCCTATAAAAGCTCGAAACGTCAAGCTAGTTGCACGGTTCTAAATGAACCGGCAGGAAACTCCATGGACACTCTTTTTAAATTACAATAGTTTTCTTCCTAAAGGGTTAGAGTGGCGTGCGTAAGAGTCTTAATTTTTTTTTTCAGTCTAACCGGCTGGAGATGAGGTCCAGTATTTTACATGGAGCGACTTCCTAACACCTTCAATTCAGTCAATGGCTAGACAGATGATAGGTAGATTCAAATATGTACTGTTTTTTTCGTTATTTATGTTCGAAAACTAATTAAGATTTATACTCATGCTTCATACGGCCGTGGCCCGAACCGCGCACAATGCTTTGTTAGTATTGATTGCAATCAATCAGATTTCTCGATGGCAATCGGAAAATGCATCGTGGATATATTTTATGAAACCTTCAGCAATATTTTAATAAACAACCGGTACTATGAAGGTAAAGGAGCTTTGTAGAAATTATGTCTATGAAGTCAATAAATAGATTTTTTATTTTCAATATTCAGTCTCTTTGGCTCGGCAAACGGAGGACCAAAAAAAGAAACCCTTTGAGTCAACGTTTGCGTCTACTCGGAAAGAGTGTAGCTTTCCTACAGTGAAATATTTTTTCAAATCGGTACAGTAGTTTCGGAGCCTTTGGGTTTTTTATAAACAAACAAAAAACAACGTTTCCTCTTTGTACTTAGTATAGAAGTATAGTTTAGAATAGAATAGTCCTTTTTGCATTGGAAAAAGGTACAAACATAAGTTGTAACAGAATGGTTTATTCCTAGGTACATTGTACCTTTTGGCATGCAAAAACTTAGGTAGGTATCATATTTCTACAGATTTTTTAAAAGTAACATTAGGGTGGGAATCTATTATTTTAAAGCTGGGTAGTAATTGACGTTACCAGGTGTGTACTAGTATTACGCGGAAACCAGTGAACCGCTCGATACGTGACTGACTTCATGAACACTTGACGTGTTAAATTATACCCGTACAGTATCATCTACCTCGCCTTTTTCCAACAATGTTGGGGTCGGCTTCCAGTCATACCGTATGCAGTTGAGTACTAATGTTTACCCGGGTAACCTCTAGGTAAGTCTGGTTGTCAGACTTACTGGCCTCTGACTAACAGTAACGACTGCCAAAGGTGTTCAATGACAGCCAGACCGTTTATCGTACCCTCCAATACACGGTATACTTAGGAAGTACATCTATACTAATATTATAAAGCTGAAGAGTTTGTTTGTTTGTTTGTTATACGCGCTAATCTCAGGAACTACTGGTCCGATTTGAAAATTTCGTTCAGTGTTAGATAGCCCATTTATCGAGGAAGGCTATATGCTACTTTTTATCCCGGTACGGGAAGTAGTTCCCACGGGATGCGGGTGAAACCGCTGGCAGAAGCTAGTACAATATACTAGAAATATTCTCTAGTGGTTTACCATTACTATTTGAAGAAACCTGCAAACATCTTCACGGCTGCTACCGATAAGGTCTCGAGTTCTCGAGTATAGAGGTGTACTAGCAGTCTAGACGGCAGCGATTGTGAATGCGTAGTCGTATATGCTCACAGTTTAGAGATAGCTAAGTATCCAGACGCTTTAAATAAATATATTATTCGGAATAATCTTGTATATATCTTTAATATGCCTTTTACATTTCTGTATTCTAACTTTCCTACTACGGGTCTACTGGAAGAGATTTAATTAGAAATAAACAGTACCATTGTACTAATTTATGTTATAATTTCTTATGTCATGTAAAAACTATGTACCTACCTCTACAAAAATGGTTAAATGAATATACTACGAATGGTCTCAAAATAACAGATGATACACATACAACGTTACGCCTGTCATTATCATGAACCAAATAAATTCTCAGTAACAGAGAAGCGTGAAACACAAATAAAAATAAGATTTACCTAAATAATTTTGTGGAGACTTACAAAGTTTCAAGTATAACAATGGAGTTGTTTTAACCACATGAATCAAAATATGACGTATGAGATGATCATATATTATAACCAAAATATAATGTATGAAATGATGTATTATCGGGAGCCACGAGTTCGCGTCGCACCGCAGAGGGCTTAATAAACGGATGTGAAGTGGATTGCAGTCGATGCACTGTACGTAGGTACTAAATTGATTTATTTATACGCCGAATTCAGTTATAAAAACACTCCTTTAACATGATTTAAAAGGACTTACTTGAAAGGCATTTTGTGAGCTAATATAAAAAAAAGCAAATTATGTACTGATAACAACGGCTGTCATTTTAATATGTTTGATAGTCGCTACTGGAAGTCAGAAGCTAGTGCGACAGCCAGTCGTACGGGGTATCGGGTTGCCTGGTTAATTAGGTGGAGGTCAGATAGACCGTCGCTCCTTGTAAAACACTGGTACCAACCCAACTACATCCGGTTAGACTTGAAGCCGACCCCAACATAGTTGGGAAAAGGCTAGACACATTATGATAATGAAAGGCATTATGTGACCTTTATACATGTAGATACTAACTAAACATGACAGGAAAGTATTCAAATTCCTTCAATAGTATCTTGGTTGCGTTTATAAAAAGACTCGAGATCGAGGGCAATTGAACACTCGTATCGGTAACTAGATATGCATCTGAATAAGATGTTGATAGAATAAGCACGTGCAGTTTTCTAATTCAGCCGTTATTGTAAGGCAATTGAATAGAATGCAGCTATCTATTGTTGGACACTTCATAAGTAAGTCATGCCGACTGGCTAGTTGATAGCATATTCTCTCCGAGTATACAAGATTGTATTGGGATATTCGACCACGCACGAGAGCCCTCGAAAAAGTGTTTCACTCAAATCCTGGGGGAACTTTTTCCCATACACGGATAAAACACAGCTTATGACACCCGTGCGTAGTGTAGCTGCACGCTAGTTTAAGAATTTTTCAAATGAGTTCCATAGTACAACAAAAAAAAACTCATATTTTTTACATTTCAGTCACAACGTGTTTGAATACGCAACATTTCCGATAGTTGAATAGATATTGCTTTCAAAGTTTTTACAAAAGATTATTACCTAACAGGGTTATACATGTTTTAAATCCCTAGCCTCTAACAGTTTCGGTCACGGAACGGCCAAGTGAGTGACCTGAAACTAACCGTTCATACAAAATGAGGCATAAGTGGCTCACTTACTCGCAATTTGTGTCAGCTTGAGCTTTGTAAAACAAACAAATAACGTCCAACCAATAAAGGTAACTCAATAATGCATTGGAAAATATATTTCTCATATTCCTTGAAGTCTATTTCTATTTAGAAGCCCGCAAGCCGATTTATATGTTATTAAACGTGAAGCAAACGTTAGAAATGTCAAGATATTACAAAAATCGGTAAAGTGCGAGTCGGAATCGCGCACGAAGATCTGCGAACAATTTTCTATAAAGCGGTTATAAAATCTCGTTAGTTGAATGGGAAAACGCAAAAAAAAATGTTTTCTTCAGTTTTCAGTATTTGTTGTTTATAGCGACGACGCACCGGGATAAAATATAGCCTATGTTACTCGCAGATAACATAGCTTTCTAATGGTGAAAGAATATTTAAAATCGGTCCAGTAGTTTTTGAGTTTATCCATTACAACCAAACAAACAAACAAAGTTTTCCTCTTTATAATATTAGTATAGATAGCAAAGTACTGGAAACGTTTGATCTTTATCTCGTCATTTAAAGAAAATATTGCAATATAGATACTTAAGACTAAGTAAGGTTGCAACATTGGCTTGCATTTTCAATTTCTTTTGGCACTGAGAAAGCAAGCAATTCCATTTAAGAAGTTCATTTCTCTCGTAGGAACAAAGAGCAAATCCTTCTGAAAGTACGTACCGAGAGACATAAAATAAAAACAATTCTCGGAATCTCGGAGACGACTCGATGTCAAAAGAATCGATGAAAGCTGGATTATTTTGTTTTTACTTTACCAGGTTTTAAAGGAAGCACAGCATCGCAGTTGTGTAATTTAAAGAGTTGCGAAGGTATTACTTACAGTCTAAAAGAGTGTGACAAAGGCCTAATGCGTTGGCTTAAACTTACGACATAGGAGATTTTAGTGCGGGTACAAAATGCATTGTACTCGAATTGCCGATATTTACTAGTTTTCTTTCATGCACTTGGTCATCAAATGTTCATTGGTACATATTCCTGAATCTCCTGCACTTCCCAATTTTATTGGTTGTCAGCGCAACATGTTTTTTCCTTCCATGCTTCTCTATCTGCCGTCAGTCACAAGTAACATTCTTTCTGACCATATCGAGTTTCACACAATCCATCCATCACATCCCTGAATGTAATATGGAGTACAAATATATAATGATTTTAGTTATGAATAATGAATTTAACGCAAAACAAAACTGTATCAAACTCGCTAAAATGATAAAATTAATATAAAGCAAAATATTAACTTTAGCAAACATACTGTTTAGAACAGTTGTGGTGTGAACAAATAACTTCGTGTTAATCGTCAAATATTAACATTTTGGGAGTTCAATATTAACTGGAATAATACCGCAAATTACATTTTAATCGTACTGTTAAAGCGATGCAATGGACAGGTTAGGGTCGGTTCATATCTGACGGAAAATGCGTCGAGCGTATCGTAAATGTATGATCGACGCACTAACGCATCATCGGTTAGGTGTGAATGATTGAATGTTTTACCGTATATTTGTCAGTCCTGGCGTTACGCGACCGATGATACGCGACGGATATTCCGTTAGATATGAACCGACCCTTAAACCTTTGACACGAGAGTTAACTAATGTACAATTTATTCTTATGTGATAAAGAGGAAACATTTTTGTTTGTACCTCAAAAAGATCATTTGAAAATTTATTTCACTGTTGGAAAGCTACACTTCCCGAGTAAAGCGCAATACACAATGAGCCCGCCGGACCGCCGACAAAGCCCGGCGACACAACCCAGCGGCCTGTATGAAAAGAACATGTAGGCAACATGCGCCCGCGAGTGTTGCCCGCCGACATGTTGGCGGCTTGGGCGCGGTGGTTGGCGGGTTGGGCGGCAATCACTGACTGCCAAATAAATTTCTCATCTCAAGCCGCCGACATGCCGCCGACCAAATTTTCCGACTTGTATTAAGTGAAGCCTCCAACTAGACCGCCGACAAAAAGTTGCCGACATATGTCGGCGGCCCGGCGGGCTCAGTGTGTATTGCGCTTTACAAAGGCATTCTATCCCGGTACGTGCAGTAGTCCCTACGAGACGCGGGTGAAACCGCGTGACAACGGATAGTATTTATTAAAATTATAATACCTAATACTCATGTCGATTCTACACAAAATATGATAATGCACACTAGATTTTAATGGGAACTCGTCCACGTAACGAGTTAGCTAAAGCTACATTGGGCATTTATTAGTGTTTGATTCAAATACATTTTGCAGTGCATTATCTGAAGTAAAACTAAAAAAAAAATGCTGGTTTTTAAAATTAGGTGTATTACCATTTTTACGCAACAGTTGTTAAATAGATGCTCGTTATGACATATTTTAATGAACATATTTTGGTGCACATTCAGTAGGTATATTTGGTAGAACACAGGCAAAATTAGGTAAATGAAATGGGAATAAATTGAAGTACTTTTAAATACCATGCTTTTACTACTGTCTACCTTTGTACACAGAAGATAATTATAATTAAGCTTATAGTGTATATCTACAACACGTAGTACGATAATTTATAATTTAGACAATCCATCTATAACTTATTTCTTCTTCCTCTCTCTCTATCCTTCCAATTTATACTTTTGTATCTAAAGGCCGTTCCCAATATTGTATCAATCCGTCGCTTTGATTTAGAGATAAGAATCTGACATTGCTTCTATAGGGCTGTTGAAATTGTATCACTATAAAATATTGGGAATGGCCGATATGAATGTTGTATCCCTCCTCGGTAAATGCTAATACCACGAGAAAGGCTGGCTAAGAGAGGCTTAATAGTATATTATTTCCTCGGTCAATCTGGTCATCACTCACAATCCTCTCAACATTCTCATTTCTTCTACATGCACTCTTCTAAATTATAACCCGATCAAGTCAATATAAAAACATCTCCCCTAAAATTCTGCCTATCAGGTAGCTACGACAATGCATTTTCAACGTATTTGCTGTACAAAATTCCCTGTATCCGATATTTAGCTGGAAGCGCTCTTTGTTCACGTCGTATGGGAGACAAACTACAGTCCGTTGGAGTTCATAAAATACTTTTTGCCGTAATAAAATGTCACTAACTATCATATGAATAAAGTTAGTTGAAAACATGCAACGGAGTTTAGTTCAAACATCCTAATGGTGAATGCATATGTCACCGGAAAATAACAAAACTCGTCAGTTGATCAATTTTCTAGGTAGTTGATCAACTCTCGAAAAATAATAAACGGCATTTGAAATTGACTATTTAACGTATGCATTTTAGTAAGTTGATTAATTTACGGCGCCTTGCCGTTAAATCATCCGACAAAGGCGAGGTGTACGTTGATTGGTCAAAAGACTTACGTACTTTCACTTGCTAAATGATTGTAATGAATGCTGTCGACCAATCAGAGAAAAGCGTATAAGTGACGGATAATAGTGTACCGTCAAATAGTACACTGGGCAACTGGTCCATTTGTGGATGATTTTACTTGTAGCAATATAGTTAATTATTAAATTACGGCTAGGTACCGTCAGTAGACCAATTAGCTAAAATTCAATGCGTTAAATGGTACATTTCAACTGCCGTTTATTATTTTCCGAGAGTTGATCAACTACCTAGAAAATTGATCAACTTACGAGACTTGTTATTTTCCGGTGACACATATACATACTTACATAGGAGCCGAATGCTGCGAACGCGCCGAATCGTTTCTGTACTCCCTAGCCGGTAATTTAATGATAAGTCTGCACAAACATCTTGTCATCATATTTTCACTCAGACTTCAGATGACTTTACATTTCCGCTATAGATTTTTACTCAGAAACTTGGAAGTCTGTATCGTGTGGATCCACCATCCGACTTCTGTATGCACCGATTTGTTACGCAGACAAAATTCTATTAAAGTCTGTCTGAACTTGTTATCGTGTGGACCCACCATGTACGTCAATTTGCACAATATCTCAATATTGCACAATGTTTCGTGCCTAGTGCGAAAGTTAATTTAAAAAGTTTTATATCTTTAAATTATTTCAAAATAGTCCTCTAATTAAAACTGAGTTAAGGCAAGTAGAAAGGCTTAATATTATACATATTATCCTTTGCAAAAAATTAAATGTACATAAAAAGTGCTCAAAACCTCATACTCAATTAAATTGTCAAAAGCATTTTATTATAGTCGCTGTTTTTTCAGTATTTGCTCATATTTTCCTCGAATACGTTCAAAAATCGCCAATTCGAATATTAAATGTGAATTCGTAATTGACAAAGCTAACCGATATTGAATCGCGGTTTGATTCATAACTTTGTCACAAAAGGTTTATTTCAACAGCATTCAGTTAACCGCTAACCTGTGAAATAGCGATGAAAGTAACATTTTCATGTACCTGATTTGTTTGATGGTAGTTGGTTTTCATGTTAGTCTAAATAAAAGTTATGGTTTTAATTTTGTTGTGAATCGTAAAGATTATTTAATTTTTTGAATTGTATTTTGCTTTCAATTCAGAACCGTTTTAGTCAAACATCACCGAATTCAATCAGTTTTGTGTTTATTGTGAATTGTGACGAGGAATATCCCAAATAAAAAAGGAGTGTGCGTCATTTTGTAGCAATTGAGGAAAACTATTTAAAGCGCTTTGAAAATACGTTTAACAGTTAGATATGAGGAGAAATATAACTGATGTCATTTCATAATAGATTTAAACTGTTAAACGATATTACTGTTAATTATTATTATTTGACCTTTATCATTGTATGTGTATTTTAATTATTCAATATGATTTCTAAATTCATTAATAACACTGCGTTACAAATTAAAAAAAAATTTGAGTACCCGCTTTGAAATGTCATGATTTTTTATTTATACGTATCGTTTAATAAACATACATACAAATTATCTTTCCATCACGTCTCATTTTTTTTCCGCAAGAAAGTGCCAGATTATATTAGAAATTAAAACGTCAAAACATATTTGAAAGAAATCTTATAAAATCAACCAATTTTTTTTACATTAATGAAGTCTAATTTTATCATTTAAGTAAAAAAAAGTCAACAAAAATATTACCTATGAAATTTAAAAAAAAAATATCGTGAAACTTCAACTTTTTCTTTTGTGCTTCGAATGATCTTCTCGTTTAACAGTAATCACCTAGCAAAGTTGTGTCCCAACGGCCTTGAAATCGTTCTTCAAGCTTCTTTATATCCTGGTGAAACCTCTCACCGTGCTCATCACTGACCGCACCAAGATTAGATGGAAAAAAAGAAAAATGAGAATGAAGAAAGTGAATTTTTAATGACATTCTGCAACCCAACTTTTCGTATGCTTTTAACATGTCGTTCACTAGCTGCTCCGCATTTTCGGCTCTGTGGTTCCCTAAAAACCCTTTTATAAGTTCTGCTTTCAGTGACAACCAGGCATCAAGTTCCGTATTAGTAAGCTTTTTGTCAAAATTTGGGTCTTTCATCAAAGTACGTATTTGTGGTCCCACAAATATTCCTTCTTTGAGTTTGGCATCACTTAACTTTGAAAATACTGTCTTCAAATATAAAAAGCCATCTCCCTCTTTATTCATAGCCTTCACAAAATTTTTCATCAAACCAAGTTTTATGTGGAGTGGTGGTAAAATGACATTTTTAGGATCTATCAATGGTACATGTTTCACATTAGATTTTCCGCATACAAACTCTGACCTTTCTGGCCATACTTTTGTAATGTAGTGTTTTTCTGTGGCTCTGCTGTCCCACATACAAAGAAAACAACAGTATTTAGTAAATCCGCCTAGCGATGGGTCGTTGAAGGTTTTTCCGTCAACGAAACGTTAACGTTGATTTCCGTTTGTCAACTAGTTGATCAACTAGTTAATTTCGTCAACGAGTTAACGTGTTACAAACGTCAACTCGCATCAACGATAAACGCCAAAACGTTTTTATTAATGTTAATTTACGAACATTTTGTTGCAGTTTACTTAATGAAATTGGATATCATTTTTTGATACCTAACTTTCTAGATGATCTTCCCTTCATACTTTTTTCAGGCTTAGGTCTGACTAAATACTTTGCTATTTAGAGCTGCTTATTTAGAGTTCAAATTATTATGTCATGACTATCGAGTTTACGTTGAAAATAATAAAACGTTTGGGTACAGTTTCTCGTTTCGTTCGTCAACCTAGTTGAATTCGTAAACGTCGTTGTCATTTTTACTCGTTGACAAATTCAACACGTTGACGGATTCAACGCGTTGATTTGTTAACTGTCAACGTTAATCCCGTTGAAGTGACATCAACGTTGATTCAACTAGTTCGTTGATTCAACGCCCATCGCTAAATCCGCCCTGTAATCCGAGCAAAATAGCTATAACTTTGAGATCAGCGCATACTTTCCAGCTGTAGTCTTTGTATTTTATTAAATTTAATATTGATTTCATGTTTTCATATGTTTCTTTTAAAACAGTTGAATATGCTATTGTTACTGACGCATACTTGTTGCCATTGTGCAGCAATATCGCCTTCAGACTTGTTTTTGAACCATCAACGGTAACGGTCTTTTACGCCTAAAGTGAGGGTAGTAGAAAATAATAATTGACATGTACCTCGAAAACTAGACGTGATGGACACCACATATGTTTGGAACATTGAATCTATGACTCATTACCTATTCATTCCAGCTAACAGTTAAGAGGGTACCAAAATCGTGTAACGCAGTGTAATTCGTAATTTATATTGTTTTCAGTTGTTTAAAGTAACTGAATATAAGGAAGAAAAATCAAGATATTCTTTATGATATATGTATTACCATACTCATTACGAAAAAAATATTCACATTTGAATTCGAAACTTTCCTCATTATAAGTTTAGAGTGAATGCCACTTTGAAAAAAGTTAAAAAATGTAACTTCGTCGTGACTTTTGTAGTTTTTAATAAGTTTGCTGTACTTTTAAATTTTAATAAATATAATGACATGTATTTATTAGCTTTTGTAGTTGGTTTTAATATGAATACATAATTTTTTTAAGATTCCTCGTCCTTCAGTGATTTTTACAGTTTTAAGCCTTCTTTCTGTTAAGATTTGTATGTGTTGCGAGTTCATTTTAAAATTGAGAATAGAAATAATGAAAATCATCTCACATAACCACAAATGGTTACTCATAAAGATGGGCAAGGAGTATTAATTAGGCACAAACCTTTGCTGAACAATGTCCACTCACACCGTTCTGCAGAAACCGACTTAAGCTCAAGTTCACCGACAGCATAAACATTTATTTTTCTTAAAACAACTGTTATTTACACTAGACTTGTTTTCAGAAAACTGACGTTCATATGGTCGGTGAACTTGGGCATAAGACTGATGTAGTTCTGTCCACTCGGACCATTTC
The DNA here is from genome assembly GCA_963856015.1 of Helicoverpa assulta. Lineage (NCBI taxonomy): Eukaryota > Metazoa > Arthropoda > Insecta > Lepidoptera > Noctuidae > Helicoverpa > Helicoverpa assulta. The sequence goes on from CAWLCW010000029.1 coordinate 2,720,851, forward strand.
GTAAAGACAGACCAAAAAGTTTGAAAGCACTTACCGTTACATAGTTAGCGTTGATGTAGTCCCTCTCACAACGCTTCAGCACAACCCTGGTGTGGTCGAAGGGGTTGACGTCACGGTAGCGGTTCAGTGGCTTGTTCTGCGGCTTCTTGGCTTCGTTCCACGAGTGCTGGAACTGTTGGCATTCCAAGCCAATTTTCTGTTGGACAATTTTGAATGTATTAGTAAGGGATTAAGAGTAGATTGTGTTTTTTAATTACCATTGACAAATTGTGATTAATTTCAGCAATATTAAATCTATCAAATGGAACATATTTTTGTTATGTCATGAAGTGTAATTACATAAGGCATTTTTTTATAAATCTTTGACTGGAGTCAGAGATTAGGGATCAGTGGGTTGAGGACACAAGTACTGAAACCTTTGGATAACGAACACCAGAAAGCAAGTCTCAGTTACTTAATGATAGCAATAGAAATAGGCAGCCGTAGATGCAGATTGCTGAAGATCAAATTCAAAGTCAAATCATTTTATTTCATTTAGGCCTTTACAAGCACTTATGACTTTGATTCCAGTTGCCAATCAAACTTATTCATAAGTGGAGAAGAATGGGCAAGAAACTAAATTACTCAAGAAGTAATTGGTGATTGGGAGAGGCATTGTCCAGCAGTGGGTCTTTCGGCTGAAACTACAAGGTAGAATGGATGGAAGAAGGAATTGATAGAAGATTTACCCAGGGATTAATGCAAAACATATGCAATAGCAGAAGATGCGCGCGCGCAGCTTAAGCCGCAAGGGTCGTTAGATTTATGCTTTATTAAGGCCCGAGTACACCAACGACAAAAATGACAGTTTTTGTGAAACTACTGTTAACTACGAATTTTCCCATTCAATTTGTTGAGTTGTTTAAATAAAATTGATGTTTTGTTTTAGATGAACTTGAGCCTGAGAATGGTAAATAATATAATATTTGTTGTATTATTTTTTTTATTTGAATAGAACTTCTGAGGGAAATCAAAATATCTTAGGTTTTGCTGTAAAATAGTGGGTCTGTTCTATGAGCTGACTTTTCTCTTTATCTTTTGTAAAATTATTAGATTACTTCCTTGTAATGATTTGAAAGATAGTATTAAAATTTTGTTTCATAATTTCTAATGTTGTTTCATAATAATAATAAATCTTAATTGATTTATAGTGTACAGGTTGTAGCATATTGCAATAGACTTACAACATGGATAGAGTTGTGTTCTAGGCCATTAGATAGTCTGTGTTAAGGAATACAATTAAGTAATAACAACAATTTTGTTTTATATGTATAGGTATATTTTAATTTCTTGTAATTGTAATTTAGCAGTTTCAAGTGTATAAGTGATACATTCACCTGCTGTATACATATGTAATGTAATACCTATGTGATTGATCCTACTATGTGTGGATGTATATGTATACTTAGCTAGTAGCATAGTAACATCATTTCATTTATTAGACCATTATAACCTGTGGGTAGAAGGAAAGGGGGAAAGACATTTATTTTTACTAATTACGATATATTAAACTTCAAAAATAAAGTTGCAATCGCAGTTATTTCAATGCCACGGCTAAAATGCGCGAGCCAAAACTCTTACTTGTTCAAGAAAAGGTGTAAGATGTCGAAAGTTAAAGAAATCGCGAGTCGGAAGAAGTTCACTGGGAATGTTGTTAGTTTTTAGCGCGTGGCACATACACACCGCGTTCCACCTACGCACTCACCTGATAGACCAATGCCCAAGCATTTTTAGACACGATCTCCATGTACTCCTCCTCAACTTTGTTGTTGTAGACGTTGTTTTGACTCATTGTTAAACTTGTTTCCTTCTTTTGCTCACTCTTAACGAAGTATTGTTTGGGTGTCGAGTACCGCAAACAGTACGAGTTTGGAAGTTATTAACAACCGGTACAGGCGGATGATATGATGTAAATAACGAATGTACCTAATGCAGGTAATATGCAAGTTTTATAACGACCCGTAACAACTGTTCCAGCGATGAAATCAAAATGATTTAGTTTTGGATAGCGGCCTTCGACATGAGTGCACCCACCGCTGTCGGATTTAGTGTTGTCAGATTTTGTTTACAAAATATCTGCTTTCGAAAAATTCTACCGTGGTAGTTTTTCTATCTGTTCATATTCAAAATAATAAACACGTTAATTTTAAATGTCGTTGAGGATACAATCCGCTTCTCATGGCATCTTCGGGGTCACATAATAACATTTTTAAATACACTCTCAATCCAATCGACAGTGATAAGGAGGATATTTTAATACTTTTTATTTTTAACGGTAAAACCTCTATAACTTAAAATTTTCTTTATAATCTTGTTTTATTTTATTGGAGTAACAAAATTTTTGATGTGGAAAACAATGAACAAGGTTTTTGTAGTTTTCCTAGCTGCTGGCTAGATGGCACTGATATTGGTACATTACAGAAGCGTCATATCTTCTATGAGTAACTAAAAAAATAAGAAAATAGGGAATAAAAAGGAGGTTTTGAAATTAATATGTGTTTAAATATGTCACTATATTTTACTTTATTGCAAAGTCTTCGCTTTATTAAGCCGTGCTACAGATTATGACGAACTCAGCGCCATGTTTTCTTTGGCTTTGGCATTTTGGCAAAGGCCCAGAAATGCAGTAGTACAACGTCATCTATTGAGTACCTTCGAAACAATTTTTGGTGTGCTATTTTTGAGAATAGGGTTGTTTCCTAGTATTCAGTCAATTAAAAATAGGTATATGCACCGAAAGTTCACAAAACTAGAAACACGATAAGCTGTATTATATTATTTATAACTGATCACATAATTTTTAAATAAATTATGAATTTTAAATTTATCGTCTATTACGTCACGCCCTTGAAAACGGCGAATCGAGTCCGATGTCGTCACTTTATATTGACAATGACAAGTATTTGACAGTGACAGTCTATGACAGGTATAACCTGAGAATTGATGTGTTGTTTTCTTCAGTTTTTATTTGTATTTGAGCCAAAGAAAGTTAGGAAAGAATTATGGAGAAAAGATTTATGAAAGCTGATAGTTTTATTGTCGCTCAATTCTTTGCTAATAACCAAGATGACACAAATATAACCTCAATAACAAACACAAACTTTCCGTTCCTTTGCACAGTTTTATTTTACCGCGTACACAACTCAAAACACTACAGGTATTTTCTTTTGTGCCCAATGTTTAAAAATAATTTAAATGTTTAAAACATTTGTTTTTGTATCTATAATATAAGAATACGTTATTAAAATTTAAAAATCAATGAGTTCTATCTAATTAGTTTCTTCTCTTTAGATGTACGTTAAAGTGTAAAGGAACACCTAGTACAATATGACGTCACAGTCACGTGATCGAGCGTTTTCTGGGCAATGTTTTAAGAAAAATAGAAAAAAATCGAATACATAAAAAGTAAAGAGATTTAAGACGAAAAATTGTAGGAGGGGTGATCTTTAAATTATTTAGAAGCTATTTAAATAGATTTTCGAAAATTGGAAACAACCCTATTAAAAATAATAGTTCTCAAGAAAGTGATAGATGGCATTGTACCTACTACGGTACCGGGTCTTTGTCAAAATACCAAGGTAAAAAAACATAACGCCAACCCCTTTAAATGGCTTGGTTCAAGAAACTCAGATTTCTAGACAAATCTCTCGGGACATTCGGATAAGAATTTGACTGACTTCTTTTCTCCTTTAGTCCATTTTATTCACTTTTTTATATTTTTTTAATTGTTGATGACAAGAACGTCTCGTTATATATCCTCACCAGGTCGTCTTGCTGACTACATATTTCTTAACCCGTAATATAATGTGTATGACTTTTGATTTGAACAGTAGTCCTAGTTCACCGTTTTCACTGTTTATGTTGTAAATTTGTTTTATTTTATTTTTTATATATTAAACACGTCGTGTTTCACATGTCGGTGGGTACGCCCTAAAACTATACCTATTTTCACTGAATGGAGGCATTATGTTCTCTCTTGTTTTTTTTTTATTTTACACTTTTTTTTATAGCTGCTTGAGTAATAGGTATGGGTAAGGTGTGTACTAGCTAACATGATTACATGTTTACTTGCTTTTTTACAAATTTATATGTATAATTTTGAGTGATATTTTTTTTTTTTTGTATACGGTTCTTCAAACCATACAGACAGAATTGTGTTGCTGGGGAGTTTGTTCCACCACTTCTTCTATCCAGCAAAAACACATAGGAAGTGAGATATTATTCCAGTAATGTAACAAGATCAACGGTATCAGCATCAGCTATGAAAAGAAAAAAGAAAATCCCTTATTATAATTAATAAAATCTAAGGTCACAGTTCGGGTTTATTGAACCCGAACTGTGACGACTCCTTCGTATCAAGCATTTCAAGCAGCTGACGAACAGAACAAGGTTCATAAATAAGACGAGAAAAAATATAAATTTGGATTATTCAGCGACTTTTGTGGTTCTGGTTGTTAAACCACTTTTGCCAACTTGAGTGTCTATCTACTTTTGAACTTTTAGAATGAATCGCGTGTTCTGGCGTTTAAGTTGTCAAGCAGTTAATGGACTCAAACTAAAAATCCCTTATTCAGACTAGGCTGCAAAAAGTCTTTGTGTGCAAGTGCATTCAATATAGTAACGCCTTCAGGGGCCCGATTCTCCTAATTTTACTTAAGCAACAATCGATCGACGTTCGACTCGATTCGACTGAGATCCAATCCCGACTCGATTACGATTGAAGCGTATGTGGCATTCCGCTATTTTTTCTTTGAAATAAACGTTTTTATCCTTTTCTATCATTCAATAATGAATCATTTTGTCTGCAAATGATTTACGATTGCAAAATGATTGTACAGCAAACTACCGTATAGACCAAAATCACCAAAATAGCAGACCAACCGCACACCAATCAAATGTCAATCGAATACGATTGGTCTTTTATTAGTAGCAGAATGCCCGATATGGTTAAAACTGCTATTGCGATCATATTGCAATTCGATTTCTATTCGATTCTGACATTATTAACTTAGGAGAATCGGGCCCCAGATCGAGGGGAAGCATCAGCAGCATTCTGAAGGTGTTTGCAGAAAGGCTAGAAGGGCCTGTTATGGACAGATTTATCAAGCTGCATGTTAGACATGGGACTTGATAAATCTTCTAATAATCTTGGCTGTATTGTGTATATTATTTTATTTTATTTTGTACTCGTGTGTCACTACTGACATAGTTACTTATATAGTTGTTTTTATGTTTGTACTGTTTACTAACAGGCTATGGGCCGTCGACGCCTGAAAATAAAAGTTTTTTTTTAAGATTAAAACTGCACTTTTTGATCGACCATATTTACAAAAGACAGCCCCCAAAGTGCTCAAGCGTATTCAAAATGTCTCCAAAATTCCATTTCCTCTATGTTTTGCTAGGAAGAAGAAGTATGAGTCTAGTTTTAGGCATGCGCATGCGTCTTTTGGTGTTGAGTTAAATAGAGTTAAGAAACTCATATTTCGGATAATAATCCGACTGATTTATTTTCTCCTTTTATTCCATTTTCTATTTTTTTGTTGTTGATTGATCACAAGTACGTTTCGTTATAGACTTTAAAATTATATGAGAAATATAAGATATGTCGCTCCGTTCGTTCCAGTAACATTATTAGTAAGAGCAGCGCCATCTAGGTATCAGCTAGGAAAAGAAAATCCCTCATTGCGCCATATGTGACGATAAAATGTAGTACAATTTAACTATTTCGACATAACGGAATAAAATGCTCATATTCACGTTTTTCATTCACAGATTACATTTAGTTTTAATAACAAATCTTATACAATTTTGGCTAGAAAACTTAACGAACGCAACGGCTAAGTTGGCAACACTGAATGTCAGTGAGTGCCAAGTGGAGGTATGAATTTTTTTGACAATTAACAACAATTCGTGGTGTTTGCGTGTGATAATTTCTCTAATGTCCTCAATGTGTATATGCTGCATAATACTTTAGTAATTTACTTCGCTATTCCCACCTGCAAGCTAAGAAATGGCTTCCCCACGAACACGTAGGAAGCTGAACTCTATACGAAATATAGACGACAATAATGTAAGTCACTGTGCGTTGGATTGGGCCCCTTATGTTGAGGAATAATGGTGTTACTAACTGAAGAATTGTCGTGATATTTTCCAGAAATGTTTCGAGTGTGGTACGTTGAATCCTCAATGGGTTTCGGTCACGTACGGCATCTGGATATGCTTAGAATGCTCCGGGGTTCATCGAAGCCTCGGGGTGCACCTTTCCTTCGTCCGCAGTGTCACCATGGACAAATGGAAAGATATTGAGCTAGAAAAAATGATGGTAAGACTTCCTTTTTCATTATTCCACCTTTTTCATAAAAGTTTCCATGGTAATTTGTAGATAATTTCATCAAAATCAAAAGTTTTAAAAGATACTTTAGTGTTTACGATTTCGTAAAGAAATTCAGTAACAATATGCACAAATTATACCTGCTACTGTTTCAGAAGTTCCCTAACAATCTTCTTATTTAGCTAAAATTGTTGTGGCTATGATGTAACACAAATAAATGTTACTTGATCAAGCAGCTTCTACACTAAGTTATAAAAATACTTTCAGTTGATGTCATCAAAAGTAGTCTTCTATACTAATATTATAAAGAGGAAAACTTTGTTTGTTTGTTTGGTTGTAATGAATAGGCTCAAAAACTACTGGACTGTTTTTAAAAATTCTTTCACCATTCGAAAGCTACATTATCCACGGGTAGGGCTGCCATCCGTCCGGGTTTCCCCGGATTTGTCCTCGTTTGGAGGCCGTCTGGGCGGGGTTTCAAGAAGTGTCCGGGGAAAACCCGGACACTTTTCATGTAAGGAAGCACCTCACTGAATTTAAGTATATGTTAATAGTAAATGGATTACAAATTGGGTATTATTTTGTTTACAAAAAATCGTACTCGTTCGGGGAAAAATGTGATTTACGCCAAATGTCCGGGTTTTTTTTTATGTTTGTCCGGGTTTGGCGAAATTCGAGATGGCAGCCCTATCCACGGGTAACATAGGCCATATTTTATCCCGGTAAGGACAGTAGTTACCACGGGACGCGGGTAAAACTGCGGGAAAACGGCTAGTTATCAATACTTTACAGAAAGATTTTTAATAATCTTCCATATAATATTATCTCATAATTATTTACACCTACATTTAGAATGTTTGACTATACAGGAAGTTGAAATAATGTAATCTTGAGACAAATTAAGAACTAATGAAATCGCATTAACAAAAAAAAAAGGATTCATATCAGCAGCTATATAGTCACTGGGCTATTGTTCATTATTTCACAAGAGAGTTTACAATGCTCATTGTTAAATCTGTTGTGTACTAGATTCATAACCAAACTATTTCTGGTTTGATTCAGGCACCGGATGTATTTCATGGTTTCAATTAGATCTTGACTTAGATGACTTAGTTCCAAGTAAAAGCAATTGGAGCCAAGTCACTAAAATTACGAACTTAAAGGAACTTTGCATAAAGAGAGATTTCTTTGGAAAGTAGTATCAGTGAAAAAGCATCTTTTTTTATTGAACTTCTTTTAGAAATGTATAGTTCAGTGACTTCATTCCACTAACAAAAACAATACATTCCCAATATCTTTAGATTTTGATATAAGTTTAATCTGATTTTCATTAAAAAGAGGTGACAGAGGAAAGTGCTGGCAAATCATGTTTGTTTACTTATAATACTCACTAGCTTCTGCCAGCGGTTTCACCCGCATCCCTTGGGAACTACTTCCCGTACCGGGATAAAAAGTAGCCTATAGCCTTCCTCGATAAATGGGCTATCTAACACTGAAAGAAATTTTCAAATCGGACCAGTAGTTCCTGAGATTAAAGCGTTCAAACAAACTCTTCAGCTTTATAATATTAGTATAGATTTGAATTTTTGTCCCAGTTCTATGTATAGAGAGTATAAATTAAAAAAAATATCACTGCCCCACACTTTCCCTAAAGATTCATTAATCCTTTAAGCATATTCAATAGCATACTAAGATGTTGAGGTGACGGGTTACAAAGTAATCAACGGGTTAAGGTTACAGTTGACTGAAGTAGAAATAATCACAATGCAACTTGCAATTCTGTTTGAGAGACATTTTTTCAAACATTCTAGTGTGGTGTAACCAGCCTTGACTATTGCAACCAAATAATTTTCTCTTGAAAACATTCAAAATTCCACTCTCTGCTAGATGAGATTAGAGGTCAGAACTGCTTTTTAAGTATGAAGTTGTGATTTACACCATTTAAAATTGAACTTTCTTCACTTTTGAATAGAGCTCAGATTTAGTTTTTCATATCTAACTTGTGATGTAACTTTGTAGATAGTAGTTATTCAGTAGTTGACTTAATGCGGATATAATCAGTTGTGATAAGAATGTGTCATATTAGAATGGTGAATAATAAACTAAATTAGAATTATGAATGAATTTGTCAGGATATGTAGGTATTGAAACTGACATTTTTTTTTATCAGTGTCAAAATATGACCTGATTTATTTAAATCACTAGTGATACCAAATGCATTGTATGATAAATTGATAAATTCCTTTACAGTTTATTAAACAAAAACAACTATGTAAAGTCCCATTTCTGTAAGATTATGTTCTTTTCGTTACATCAGTTTATTTCTCAATTACTATTACGTAAAAGTCACTTGGTGGTATTTTAGATTTAAAGTGACTAAAAAGGCAAGCTGCTTCCCACGGTTGCGTCTGTTTCTCGATGGAACTGCTTTCCGTACAAGGATGACATATAGTCCATGTCACTCACAAATAAGATAGCTTTCTATTCATCATCATCATCATCATCATCTCAGCCATAGGACGTCCACTGCTGAACATAGGCGTCCCCCTTAGATCTCCACAGCTTTCTATTGGTACAAGAATTTTCCAAATTGGTTCTGTAGATTCAGACATCACCTTCTCAATCTTGAAATCTTTAGAAATACTATAGAAGACAGACTTAGGGCAACTGGTAATTAATGACCAATACTTGAACATGGGAAAGTCGGTTGTAATCACGAGTACAATAACGTCTTCAAGTGTCTGTCACTAATCACCCATCACCTATATAAAATTAAATTACTATGACACAATATCCCTACTTCCCTACTAATATTATAAATGCGAAAGTAACTCTGTCTGTCTGTCTATTACGCTTTCACGTCTAAACCACTGAACTGATTTTAATAAAATTTGGTACAGAGATAGAGTTGACCTTGAGAAAGAACATAGGATAGTTTTTATCCCGGACTTTTGAAGAGTTCTCTTGGTAACGCGATATATCCGAACTTCACGCGGGCGAATTATACATATTAGTTAATTGTTTGAACCTTTCAAGTGGCTAACTTGTGTGGCTTGCGTTACCGATGCGAAGTTAGTAGCAGCTGTGCAAATAATATGCGAAAGTGGTCTAGCTTTATGTATCACAGTTTATTGCGTATATGCTACTATGTTAGCTTGTCGACTTTGTTGGCGCATAGGTCACAGGACTGCCAAACAAGTGGTTCCGGGTTCGATTCCCGGTACAGTCAACATTAGTGGGATGAGAAAGTTTGTTGGCTGTGGTCTGGATGTTGTAATATGTACATTTATAAGGGTAATCTGTAGTTTATCAGTTCTGTTAGCACCCATAGCACAAACTATCTTATATCTTACCATTTATTTATAGCTATTGCTTGCGGTTTTATCCACGTCTTTAAGGAACTATTCTCTGTACTTTATCCCTAAGTATGTGCTATAGAACTACCAAGTTTAATCAAAATCTGTTCAAACCTAAAGTAATGACGATTAAACTATCTAAACTCATTTTTCATATTGTTATCATCCTCCTGTCCTTCTCCCAATTTTATTTGGGGTCGGCAGATTATTCATGTTATAATAACTGTAGGATTTTGTATGTATATCATGACTTGGAGACTTACCAATAGCCTAATCCTTAGTAAAATAAACAGTTAGGGCTAAACCGTCAGTTGCAGAAAGATCTATTAGAGTTAAAGTTTCTTTAAATCTATTGCTGACTCTTTCTTTGTCTATGAGATAAAAAGTGCTAGCAAAAGATTTAAGCTTTAATTTTAACGGATCTTTCTGCAACTGACGGAAAATCTATTAAAATCTGAGGAGTTCTTTACATGCATACACATGTGTCTTACAATAGCAATAGCTAAAATTTCCATGTAAATTGTGAGAATGTTATCCATGATTAAAAAATTAAGAGTAATTAAGTGTAGGTATATGTTTTGTTGGAACTCGTAATTACATATTACGTCCGCCAGACCAAATGCATTGGCTTGCACTAGCCTGAAACGCCAACATTTTAGTTTTTCGCTAGTAGACTAGATGGCGCGAATCCAAATAATATTGTTTAATATTTCTTGTAAATTATCTATTGGATTTGTAAATTAACATAATTAAGACTTTATTTCAATGCAATATTATAGCTTGATAATTCTTGATTTTGTATCTAAAATAAAACCAACTTTTTAAAGATTTTCACCAAGATTTAAACCATGCTTGCTCCATCTGTGGAAACTGCAGTGATGCATTCTATAGCTTTCGTCGCTAGTAATGTTTTACGTGACTTCGAATAGATGGCAGCACCGTCGATTGTGCCCTTCGAGATTCTGTTTGATAGATGGCTGCTGAAGTTACTCCTGGCAAATGCTACCCATACATCCATATGTTAGCACTGGGTTGAAATTTTATAAAGTACTGAGAAATAAAAGGGATTGTATTTGATTCGAGATGCGTAATTAGCACACCAATTTATTGCCTAGATCTGTCTAGCCAAGTCTAGCCTCTTACTTAGCCCATGTTCTTATTAAATTTTGCACGCGATGGTAAACGTTCTCCTTGGTCTAGCTAGAAGATCTTAAATCTTCCTGCTGAGCTATGTTTACTCAGCTCAGCCATTAACAAAAGATATACTTTGGTAATCGCTGGGCGTTAGTTATCAATTTCATTCATTGTAGTTCATTCATTAGTTTTAAATAATTAGTATTCACTAAGTATTGAGTATAAGCTATTAATTACTAGCTGTCGTCGGCCAGTTTATATGATGCTTGCGATTTTGGCAATGCGAGTTGTATGTTTATGCCTTGGCAATTGAAATTAGAAATATTTTTATTTTCTCTATACAGTATATATGTACATAATCGTTTGCGAGGGTATAGGGCAGGGATGGCGAACCTTTATTGACTTACGTGCCAAATTAAATAAAAAAAAATGATGATTATAGAGGCGTGCCTTTAACATTAAAAGATAAAAGATTATGAAGAGAGACTTGCCTTTGATTCACAAATTTTCATAAACATCTTTTAACATTAGTGCTCAAATATCTTAATAAAATAGGCTCTTTTCGGGATGTGGGAGGTAGATCCACGAATCTATGATAAACATTGATTAGTACGTAGTAATGGTACATAGGTAAGTTCAATTAAAAACTTGTAGAATAATGGCGTGCCCAAATTTAGCTGCGTGCCAACACGGGCACGCGTGCCATTGGTTCGCCATCCCTGGTATAGGGGATCATTTCTGAATCTACTGCACCAACCTCAATATCTTTTAACAATAGAAAGCCATGGTATCTATGTGTGTCATAGAATATATTATAAACTATAATAGGATGGAGAAAGTAGTTTTCTCGGGTCACGACAAATAGCCGAAAATCAACTTAGGTACTTAATAATATTTTTGTTTGTTAAAATCTGGAAAATTTACACAAGTGAACCCAATAGATTCATGTTAGTATACTAAAGGACCCATTCAGATTACATCTACGTAAATTTTAGTGCAACTCTTAATTTGATATAGGTACGTCCATTAAACCTTTAAAAGGTTTTCACGAGAGTTCAAAAATAACTCCTTGTAATTACTTCGTGGTTCTGTGACCTTCAGGCTTAACGCATCACATATTAATTGCATTTTGTTGAAACTTGAATTTTCACCCACTCTGAAGCACTCAGTTACTCCGGTTGTTTTATAATTGAGTAGCGTTCATCAGCGTCACGTGAAAACTACTGCCCGTACCGGGATAAAATATAGCCTACTAGCTTTTGCCCGCGACTTCGTTCGCGTGGAATAGTGATTTTTGGTTTGACCAATAGATGGCGCTATATGTCCGAAATAAATTTTATTTTTATTTTTGTATTTTTTTATAATAGAAACTATCCTATGTCCTTTCTCAAGTTCCAAACTGTCTGTACCAAATTTCACACAAATCGGTTCAGTAGTATAGGCGTGAAGAAAAGACAGACAGACAGAAAGACAGACAGACAGAGTTACTTTCACATTTATAATATTAGTTAGGATGTTACTCGGAAAGACTGCAGCTTTCCAACAGTGAAAGTCGTTTCAAATCGATTCAGTAGTTTCGGAGGCTTTAAGGTAGAAACAAAGAAACAAAAAAAGGTTTTGCTCTTTATTATATTAGTATAGATTTAGGGGTACCAATCGTCTATGAATTTCATAGAAAGTTTCGCTTTTCGGCATGATTTTTTGAATTTCTCGAGTTTTCCTGAATTAATAAGTATAAAGAAACATTTCCTATAATTTGTTTATTGAATTCAATTAGTTTAGACGTTTCCCCTTCTTACATACAGTTCATAAATACAACTGACAGTGTTACCTAATAGAAAATTACCCGTACTTTGAAAGGTAATGTGATCTACTCAAGGCCAGTGTCAATAGCGGAAAGTTCTAGAATAATTTCATTGCACATGGAAACGGTAAACAAGCTTCACCTAATGAAGTGCATTTCTTTGATCTCCATTACGCCAATGTGATGCCAACTGGAAAGCTTTCGATGTTATTCAAGAACAGTTCTGTTATTTATCAATCAAATCATTGTTGTCAATTTTCTTCAAATTGCATTCGATGGAAATTCTTGCTTCTGATCTATTCGTTAAACCTTGCGACCTTGCTTACACGTGTTTAGGCAGCCATTACTATTATATAGCATTGGAAAGTCTAGAATGTTTTGAAAATCTTCCGTTACTTATCAATCAAATACTCATTGTCAATTTTCTTCAAATTGCATTCGATGGAAATTCCTGCTTTTGATCTATTCGTAACTTCGTTTAACCGTCTTTGTGGCAACAATGATAATTAAGAATATGATTTAGTATTACTATGAACCGGCATTAAATGCTTTATGTTACTGTGCTCTATCCAGGTCCACAATTGTCCTAAAAAAAACGTGGAAAGCAAACAAATGATATGAATTTGAAAACCTCGCTTACTCGTGTTTTGGCGGCCATTACTGAGCCCGATTATCCTAAGTTAATAATGTCAAAACTGAATAGAAATCATATTGCAATCGTAAATAATTTGCAGACAATATGATTCATTATTGAAACACAGAAACGGATAAAAACGTTTATTTAAAAGAAAAATCGCGCAATGCTACATACGCTTCAATCGTAATTGAGTCGTGATTGGATCTCAGTCGGATGTGAATCGTATGTCGCTTAAGTAAAATTAGTAGAATCGCGCCCCTGTTTTATTGCATTGGAAAGTCTAGAATGTTCTTCAGTTGCGTTTGCGCCGGTTTTCACACTTGATGCGCCGGCTCATTCAAATGTATTTCAATTGGCAAATTGATAGCTGGAATATTACAAGGGGTGTTCATAGCTTCCGGCGTGACTTGATTATATTTGATTTGACGATGCAGTCTGTAGCGATGATGGATATTTTTTTCGTATTGTCTAAATATTTTTTATTTTGATATTGCATATTGAGAAATTTGAAACTAAGTAGAATTTAAGAAATCGATGCCTAAAACGGTATCTCGACCTTGTTATAAGCTCTCTTTACGATTATTAGAATTAAATGAGCACTGACTACAACATGCTTAGCGAGATATTGGTCTCAAAATATCTCAGTTGTTTGCCACATGCAAATAAACAATTGGGTGTGTTATTGACTCGTAACAGAAACGCCTGCGCCTAAATTTTGATTGGATAATTTGGGCGCATGCGTATTGGTATCGGTGACTTGCAAAATTCGCAGTCTACAGTTATTTATCATAACGTCTCGCTTGGATTCTTTATTAGATCATCACCATACTGCCCATATCCCCATTTTGTTTCTGGACGGGTCAGCATGTTTCCTTACTCCTCCGCCTTACTTCATCTCACAACATTCTTTCGAGCAAAATCTTCTTTCGTACAATAGAAATATGGTAAAGTTGTGACTACGGCAGTGTTATCAAAGGGAAACTGCTTCAAATCCCGTACTTCAAAATAGAATTTTGTCCAGCGATTCGTCTCCTTAACTTAAAACCATTTTGTAAGTCCAAAAGGATTTAAAAAAAACTCGGCTTTCTTCCCGGACGGAATCCAAACAAAGAAATAAATCATGTGCAACAGATGCAAGTAACACTGTTGCGTAGCAATCTTCATATCATGTTTAATTCGAAGATTACAATAGTGCATAACCGGTGACAGGTAGCCCTATAGGATAATGGTCCAGTTCCTGCTTCTGAGAGCTTCATAAACGAACCGCTCCTGGATTGAGTGCCATTCTTCACCGTGGCTTCGAGCGGGATTGACGTTTACTGCTTTATCATATGTGATACTATTATAAGGTGTATCTTTGTCCTGCGCCGCCGGGCCATCCGAGATGGTACGTATTGTTCGCAGTTGAACTGATAGTCTTCTATCGGTCTTTACAACTTCTGCAACTGAGTGCAATGTTTCTCATCTTCATCGTTTTTCACGATTGTCCAATCAAAATCTTTTCCACATTATTGCAGCAGAATACTTTTAGTTCTACATTATCTTCTGCGTCGTACATCATGCGACGGTTCTATTCACGGAGTATAATTTTATAATATTGCTTTGCGTCTTTACGTTCTCGTGGTCATACGTCGTCATCCGTCTAGCGCTCGTCTCAGACTGGATTGCTAATCTTAGAACAGTGCGCAGACGCAGATACATTTATACGCTGCGCTGTGGAACTGTGTACGTTTGTAAACAAAGTTTGAGACAAATATGGAGACGAACGTACGAAGCATGGGTATAGATGAATTGAATGACAAGTTTTCTGTCTTTTACACAAAAATAATTCAATGAAAAAATGTTATTTGCACGTTTGTTCAAGGCGGAGTGGCGATATCTTTTGTTTTTGAGTCCGCTTTTCGTTGCAATGTTTCTTTACTGATTCTCAGTGGTCGAATGAAATGTTCTTTCAACAACAAAAATATAACGTGAAGGGTGCATATCAGTTCTCATTTCAAAACCTGTATTTTCGAATAAGTTCGCCTCTCTGAAACGCAAAAGGTAAAGGAAGGGAGATGAATTAGTTTTGGTCAAAGAGTACGAAACTTTGTCCGACACCGCCCACGGCGGGATTATTTTGACAGTTAGCCATTCCTTTTTATATCACTATGAAATGAGAACTTAGTCTTAAAACCAAAATTAAAACGAATAGATTCTTGTTTATTAGGCGTAGCGGTGGTTCCTACTGAATTCTATGTTCTGAAAAAGCACTACTTACAAATTTGCTTCGAAGGAAACTTTGAGTTCCTGGAACATCAAATCCGCTCTTTCATTTTATGGTTACTACACTTCATAAACAGAAAATCCAACTATAAAATTTTTGTATTTTACCTTGTAATATATTTTTTTTTGTTTTTAAAAAACGAACTGATGTTCCAGACTGCAGTCTCCAGTCTATTCTTATAGCGGGTATCTTATTCATATTTTTTGTGCAGGTCGGGGGGAACGGGAAAGCCCGCGAGTTCTTCGAGAGCTCGTCTGACTTCAAGCCGGGGCTCACAATACCTCAAAAGTACAACACAAAGGCTGCGGCTATGTACCGGCAAAAGGTAAGTTTTAGCAATAATGCTAACTGAGTCTTAAGCTAGCTGATTGGCTATGCTGATCATTTTTTAATAGGCTAACTTAAGGCTCGATAAGATACTATGTATGTTTATTTCAGATTTGCATCTATTATTTCGTGTTTGTATTATTTCGTGACGACTCACAATTCTTGCAGTTTAAAACGTCGAATGCACCGGTTTTTAATTAATTACACAAAAATATTTTGTATAATGTGCTAACTTTTCTGTTAAAAACATCAGAACGACACGATATAATGAGAACAGGTTGAGAGGATAGTTGGTCACGACATAATGGGAATGCTATCTAAAGGTACGTTTTGGAAGCGAGTTACCGACTGCGGCTCTGGTACATAAAGGGCTTAAGAAGGAACGTGGTGGGTTTTAATCACAAAAGAGTCTAACTCTCCCTTACGCTGCACCCACAGCGGTTTGATGATTCCTATAAATAAAATGGCGATTAAACGTACTGCTACCGCTTCGATACAAAACGATTTCATGTACGTACCAATGGTGCAGCTGCGGTTCGTACGGCCAGCAGTTGCAGTCGGCATCTTGCTCCCAAAACGTAGCTTAACAAATTTCATTTTGACGGACATTTGCATAGAAGGTGGCATCGCAATTTCGCTTTCACTGTGCACTTTGACCCTGGCCTTGTGCTCGCTGTGACGTGCCTTTATAATGTTAACTCGAGTTCTTGTTGCATTTTTTTTTGTTTGTATTGCGAACGTTATTTGTAAGATATTGTAAACAGCAGACCTTTTTTGTATACTGATGACGTATAAGGCATTCATGCTTTTCAGGAATGAACTATATATGGTTAATACAAAAAAGTTAAGCAGACGTTCGTCACTCGTTTAAGATTTTTTTCTAAAACTCGAGTCGAACGTCTGTTTAACTTTTTTGCACTGAGATCAGTAATGTCTTATATTAAAGTATGCCATAAAAATGAGAGAGCATCTCGTTGTATTTCGAATATTGAGAAGTACGAGGTAGTATTCGGTTCGAGTTACTGTCTGAGTTGATAACGTGATACTCAGTTTAAAGGCGAAGAATAACATGAATCATTGTTAACTAATATATCATTATGGACTTTATTGGTCTTTTGAATGGATAATAAAGTATGTATGATGTATACAGCATCTGATCGTGTATTAACGGTATTTTGAAAAGTAGATATTATTCAGAGATAATACGCTTTGTTTTCCCATATATAGGCATGTTCTGCTCAGCGTGTTACAAAAAAGGTGAGTACAATTTTATGATTTTTCTATATTTTCAGAGCCCTTGCTTTACTTTGCAGGATTTTTAAAATTCACCGTTCTGTGTTTATTTGTGTGTACAGTTGTAAATACTTTGATGAACATACGTATGACGATTCTTCAGATACAGTACATTTGACAAGATAAATATCACTGAATACCTATTATTCTAGTAACTACTAATCCATTCAATAATTCCAAACAATATTAGTTCGTATAGTTTCATGTAGATCCATCGAACTATTGCAGTATGACCAACACAACAATAAGTTTGAAACAGGAATATGTTTGACAAACAATGTGACGCTTCGCTCCTGTAATTAATTATTCGCATACATAGCGGTTCTCCGGGATTCCGAGGGAACCTGACAATGAGTAGCCTATGTCTTGTCATTTGCTCTGTCTTGATATTCTGTATAGGTAGGTACCTCGTTTTATTTAATCCTAATTTGTTCTGGCGTGAAGGCGCGTCGGACAATTTTTTTATGATTTAAAATAACCGTTTATTGATTTAATGATTTATTTTATTTATAGTAAATTATGTTAAAATATAACAATAGTGTCCCCCCGGCACTATTGTTATATTTTAACACACTGGAAGCCGACCCCAACATTGTTGGGAAAAGGCTCGGAGGGTGATGATGAGTGTCCCCCCGGCATCAAGAATCCGGGGGTCAGGGCTCTATAGTGAGAAACCTCCTGACCATGCCTGCCTTGTCGAGTACTGCAACTTTATATTAATAATTAGCACTTAGTAAAAATAATATAAATTGTGAATATTCTAAACCAAAATATTATTAAAGTAAGGCCGTTCTAGCACCAGATATTTTCGATGAAACGCGCAATGAAACATTTTAATGAATACCCACAATATTTGGTGGAAACTGCATCGAGAGACTAATTGGAAACCCCTGCAAAGTTTACCTCGATTCTCATGAACGTGAAATTGCCTGAAACGAAAATATAATTAAATGCACTTAATTTAATATTTCTGATTTCTGAATAAATACTAATCTGGCTTTCTGGCTCTTGATTTGGAATTTCGGTCTTTCGATTTCATAGAATTAATCGGACTTTCAAAATATTGGTTATTGGTTATTCTAGCTAACTTTGGGTGTACTACATTTTTAAGTAAATTCTAGTTGTTTTGTTAACAAAGTCTTGCTAAATCTTGGAGCTTTAAATATACAGGGTTTCTTGTAAGTAGTGCGCATCCTTTCATGAGGTGATAGTATAGGTCAATACGGACAAATTTGACCATGGGATACACTTTTCTTAAAAAGTCGCCTAGGTACACGTATAAATTTTTATTATTTGTCAAAAGTCTCGTTTTTGTGGATTTTGTGTGTTTAAAATATAATCTATTGCTAACCAATAGATTTAATGAAGCTTTAACTTTAATGGAGCTTTGTGCAACTGACGGTTAGTGACGTGCACCTGGTATGAAACGCGCGAATGAACGCTGACTTTTTTGGACACGGAGAACAAAATGACTAGCGGAGATGTCATAACGCAAAATCTCCTAGGAAAGTAGCGCACCAAAATGCGGGTGTTTGGGGGACGAGGAACGTTTCTATCTCTGCCTTTAGACGCCTTCTATGGAACCCAGCCATTATTTTCAAAAATAAAACACCGATCAATAAAAAATATGAATTGACAAGGAACCCGAACGTCTCGATAGTCCTACCGTACGTTGCTTGGCCTACAAGAAGGCGCCTGAGCTATCTGGCGCATGGCATTTCCGCTATCTTTACTTACTCCATGGTTTTGGATTTATGGATACGCGGGAGGTTCAAAATTTTGTCTATGGTGTTGGCCGTTGCGCTGGTCAGTGTTATCGTGTTCGGAATATGAAACGGTTGATGTTAACTAATGATGTACGTATTGTTTAACTCTCCAGTGAAAATGTAGCGTATAGGTACAAAAGCGTGGTGGCCTAGTGGGTAAAGAACCAACCTCTCGAGTATGAGGGTGTGGGTTCGATTCCAGGTCAGGCAAGCACCAATGCAACTTTTCTAAGTTTGTATGTACTTTCTAGGTAAATCTTAGACACCAATGGCTGATAAAAAGGTGAAGGAAAACATCTTGAGGAAACCTGGACTATAAAGTCTGAAATCTCCAACCCGCATTGAGCAAGCGTGGTGATTAACGCTTAATCCTTCTCCGTGTGAGAGGAGGCCTGTGCCCAGAAGTGGGACGATAAAAAGGCTGTAACAGGTACAAAATAGGTACCTGTAGGTATTTAGATGATTTCTAAATAGGTTCAACGAAACGTTTGGTCGAAAAATGCTATTTTCCCCTGAAAATTGGTAGCCGTTAACTACACAAAGGATTCGGTATAGTGTCACCGCTGTTTTTGTGCAGTTGATAGCTGTCAGTTTGCAGTCGTCAAAAACGGTCAAATACTTTAAGCTTTTATCTGAAGATTGTTTGACGTTTCGACAGCTTTTGTATAGAAACTATGTCAAATTGCCATACCTATTTCTCAGATAGAAGTTAACTGAAGATAAAAAAACAGCTCTACCTACATCTAAAGTAGTATTATTACTTATCGATAGTCTATAGTTTGAATAATTGAACCTTGTTAAAATGAAAAGCAGATTTTCGCTAACAATAAATTTGAACTTAACAATATTATACAACTGTATACCTTCGTAGAGTATTACGTCATTATTACCAAGCACCTCTTCAATGCAAGGTGGATTTCGCGTTTCGCTATTATATTAATAACTGCACTCAATGGCTCAATTAGAGTTCGCTCGTAGTTCTCGACGCTTATTAAGAAGTTACGTTGCGTTAAATGTAATCTCTTCCAACTCTGGTATCATAGAGGATTTTTTTAGCAGTGTTTTAAAAGTTACTCTTATGACTAATTTGATTTATCTTTGTTTATTTGGTAATGGTAGAACAGCTCGTGACTAGAGCCCCACGGATCGATCGATCATAAAGTCAAGCAAGTGGACCATCTTGTCATAACGAGTTCTTCCGTGTTTCGGAAACCAGGACAAACTGTAGGTCCCGAATATCTTGTTAGTCGTTACGGGTACTCAGAAGCCAGGAAGTCTGACAACCAGTCTTACCAGGGAGTGTTGGGTTGCCCGGGTAATTGGCTTGACGTCACATAGGCAGTCGCTCTACGTAAAACACTCATTTGCTTCCGGTTAGACTGGCAGCTAACCCCAGCATGGTTGGGAAAAGGCTAGGCAGATGATGTTATATTCCTATAGTTGTTGCCTCAAAATATAGCATTTATTCTGCTACGTTCGGACTTGCAAGTACTTGCAACTGTTATAAGCAGGCGTCGGAATTAGGTAGAGTTATTTATGTACTTGCATCGAAATGTTGATATTAATATGGACCTTCCCGGGATTTCTAATGGACAACCCCGTGTGGCCAAGAATATAACAACTAAATAATAATAAGAACGTCAGAGATAAACAAATAAAACAAAGATACTTAAAATACAATTCTTATAAGTTCTCATTAATTCACAATAAAAAATATTGATAGTCTTAATTTTTATTAGTTTTTACCCACGACGGAACGGAGCAGGTATATGCGTTTAGGGTGAGAGATGTGCGTTTGTGTGTTTGTGTGTTTGTGTGTGCGTTTGTGCAAAGTAATGTTCCCACATATCTTCTATACTAATGATCTGATTTAGATGCGGTTTTCAATAAAGGGTTTGTGTTTGATGAGTTCATGTTCTTAGACAGGTGTCATGGCTGTAACTCACTAGGGGGCGCCACAATATTAGTCCAAACAGCAAAGGAATGTTCCCACCTACCTTCTAAGCTAATGATCCGATTTTGATGCGGTTTTCAATAACGTTTTTGTGTTCAATGAGTTCATGTTCTTAGATAGGTGTCATGGCTGTAACTCACTAGGGGGCGCCACAATATTAGTGCAAAAGAGCAAAGTAATGTTCCCACCTACCTTCTAAACTAATGATCCGATTTTGATGCGGTTTTCAATAAAGGGTTTGTGTTTGATGAGTTCATGTTCTTAGACAGGTGTCATGGCTGTAACTCACTAGGGGGCGCCACAATATTAGTCCAAACAGCAAAGGAATGTTCCCACCTACCTTCTAAGCTAATGATCCGATTTTGATGCGGTTTTTAATAACGTTTTTGTGTTCAATGAGTTCATGTTCTTAGATAGGTGTCATGGCTGTAACTCACTAGGGGGCGCCACAATATTAGTGCAAAAGAGCAAAGTAATGTTCCCACCTACCTTCTAAACTAATGATCCGATTTTGATGCGGTTTTCAATAACGGTTTTGTGTTCGATGAGTTCATGTTCTTAGATAGGTGTCATGGCTATTAATCACTAGGGGGCGCCACAATATTAGTGCCAAACAATGTTACAATATAATCAAAACGTCCGATTACAATTCTGTTTTCATCAGCAATGTGTACGTGCTTAATGCATGTTCCCAAATAATAAAAATTACGCCTGTAACTCACTAGAGGGCGCTACAATATCGGTGCAAAATAATATTGCAATAACATATTATATAGACTATAATTCGTATATGTTCTCTAAAAAGTCTGAAATAAAATTAAGCAAAATTAAAAATTTTGAAAAAACCCCCGACGGTAAAAATCTTATTGAAAAATAATAAAATAACTCAAACACCCCGACTTAACCCAATTATATAGGAATAACCGTCGGGGGCTGCCTTTTCTATATGAAATTTCAACAATTAATTGAGTGTATTTTATGTCATCGTTAAACATCTACAATTCTTCAATAATTGTATTCACGACACTAGAATCCTTTAGCTGGTTTAATGGCAGCTCCCGACGGATATTCCTATATAATTGGGTTAAGTCGGGGGTTTTGAGTTATTTTATTATTTTTCAATAAGATTTTTCATTGATTCACAATACAAATTATTGATAGTCTTAAAAGTAAATATATTATTTAAGAAATCGTGGGATATTTTCTGATTTTTAAAATTTTTAAAATTAATATCGGGGTTTGAGGCATATCTACTTTATTCTTTTGATGTATAAAATCAGTGTAAGTACATGAATAACTCTACCTAATTCCGACCTCTGGTTATAAGATGAATGTCGATCTGTGCGGCCGATGATTCGTTGAAAGAGATAGCGCTCCGTTGATAGGAACGTCCTGGCGTAATTTTGTCATGAAACGGAAAATCTATGTATGTATCGCGTGCAGTATTACAAGCCAGTTGTGTAACGTGGTTGCACTCGCGAAATGTACTTCCCGTACCTATGTGAAATAAGCGTTTGACTGTCCTGAATGAAGCGGTTATTTATTGGTTTTAGATAAGACTTCATGAAATGTAGTCTCTTTATAATATTAGTAACCTAATTTCGTTTTTTTTTTTTTCAATATGAGTAATGTGTCACTACCTATGTATATTTAGAGCAATAAAGAGACGAAAAAGTTTCAATCAAAGAGGGAGAAAGAGTACAACCTAACAATCGCTTAATCACTACATACATAGTATAAAACAAAGTCGGTTCTTCTGTCCCTATGTCCCTTTGTATGCTTAAATCTTCAAAACTACGCAACCGACATTCATGCGGTTTTTTTTAATAGATAGAGTGATTAAGGAGGAAGGTTTATAGGTATGTATAATAACATACATTAAATAGTGCCGAAATACTGTTAACTCGTGCGAAGCCGGAGCGGGTCGCTAGTTTTTTTATAAAATGCATGATGTGACATAAACAAAAGCTTTTTTATAGGGACGAATAATTAAAATAAGGAATTTCAACTTCAAGCTATGCCAAAAATATGGTTGTAACCGGATGGTATATTTCGAGGAATTAAAACAATGGAAACAGCAGCATTTGTTGGATTCCCTGGTTTTGACTGTTAAATTATTTCATATTCTCAGAAACTACTCAGGTCTCTATTTTACGTTTCGCTGATATCAAATCTAAAACTTAATAAAGCTATTTAGCGTACTTTTAGCAAAAAGTCGTGAGTAACATTTTCTTCGCGGAATTTGTAATCAAATACTTCACTCTTCATATTTTCCGAGAATCAAGACGATTGGGTCTGATTCAAATCGGGTAGCGAGCGGGTGTTACATTGACACTAATTTTGAAACGTATTTCAAATTAGGGTGGGTCAGGAACTGGAAATAATATGAACGCTAAAATGAGACGACAATAAGATTTATATCTATTCAGCATAATTCTTGAGCGTTGGAAGTGGTGTAAATTGCATGATAATGTTTTTTTAAGTTCAGAACAAAGCATCTTATATGTTCATAGCTAATTAAAGTTTGAATTATATTATTTCTTTGCAACCTACCAATGCGTTCTCTCCACCACCCAGAGGTAGATTGGCAGAGAACACTTAAGGCCTTACGTCCGCCATTGCACATTGTGTGCATAAAGAATTAAATAAATAAATATTCACCTATAATTATTAAATATAGTCAGAGGAATACCTGGTCTCCGTGATATTCGGTAAAAAAACGCCTGCTGTAAGGAAAAAACCATTTTGAAAGACCTTAGTGTCAAGCTAATCGCCAGTCAAAAATGTTATTCACTTATTTTCATCAGGTCCTATTCCATGGCCATGAAACTATTAAAACAATATGTTAGCAAGTCGTTAAAGCAATAGACTAGTATAGAATAAGTTGTTTGTGCTTAAATCACTAGATTGAACTCCGAAACTAGAGGTAGGTTACGTGGAGAGGCACTGCCAATTCATTGTAGAATTTACCACGAAGAGGCAACGCTCTTGAAACAAATTAATTTAATTTGCACAATCAATATGCATCATATGAGTTTTTATTTTTAAGCTTAAAAAACTTACTAAATTACCAGGTCTTTTAAAATTGCATTTGTATCAAATTACGTATTTTAAAATGCATACAACCAGATAATAATTCTGTCTTAAAAATACTCACTGAATTTTTATGACATCCGAATACGCTTGCCCAAGATACTAAAGTACTCTTATAGGAATGAAGTATTTCTGAACTTACGAAGTCTGCTAAAATTTGGATCTAGGCTAGGTAATCAAAGTACGGAATTATTGAAACATCATTTCTAGACGGATCATGCTGTCGGCTAACCGAACTGATTTGATCTGTGCAACCTGTGCAACCTAATCTGCTTAGGTGAAACCAGATTTAGCCACGTTTCTCTACATGAATTCCTAGGAAACTAAACTATTCATTTTATTAAAAAAACATTGCGTTTGAATGACATTCTAAGTATCTCTTGGACAGAATGAACTTGTTTCGGAGGACATGATAAACTGTAGGTCCCGGCTGTCATTTGAACATCTTTGGCAGTCGTTACGGGTAGTCAGATGCCAGTCTGACAACCAGTCTTACGTAGGGCTCTTGGGTTGGCCGGGTAACTGGGTTGAGGAGGTCAAATAGGCAGTCGCTCCTTGTAAAACACTGGTATTCAGCTGCAGCCGGTTAGA
Source organism: Helicoverpa assulta (assembly GCA_963856015.1). Lineage (NCBI taxonomy): Eukaryota > Metazoa > Arthropoda > Insecta > Lepidoptera > Noctuidae > Helicoverpa > Helicoverpa assulta. The sequence goes on from CAWLCW010000029.1 coordinate 2,745,442, forward strand.
CTGAAAGCCGACCCAAAAAAAGCCGAGGATGATGATGACTTATTAAAAATATTTCACGTGTTTTTAACTCGTTAACCTGACTGGGGTACTCGTATTTACTCAGTTCTGCTAAAAATTATTCTGCAAAACTACGTCAAACAATTGAGGAGTGCCCTCGGCCATAATGGCCCATAATACAGCAGCATTTTTAATAAATTTCCAGGTTACGTTCCAATTTTTAAAGAAGCTAGTCCTTATACAATTTCACCTTATATACCAGTTCTTAAGTACCTACTAAGTTAAATATACTTTTTTTTGCATAGAAAAAATTACACATTACACATTAAAGGAGCTTTTCCCGTTTACAGTCAAACAAATAGTTTAGTAATTAAAAGACTAAAAAGACTACTAAGTACCTGCCTTTTACCATCGGACCGTAGAGCTTTATGAGAAACCAAAAAGATCTTAATAACTGTAAGGAAGCATTTTTCTGTAAAGTCGACTCAAAGGGCATTACTAAGAAAATATAGTTTTTCAAACTACTTTGAACTAGCTTAATGTTCACATTTTTAAATAAACTTACTTTTCTTGACTGGCGTATAGCATTCATCATTAACGGCCGTTCCCAATATTCTATCTATCTGCTGTTGTGCTTACTAGAGATAGGAATTTGACACTTGTATGGGGCTAATGTCCATGTATGTCTAGTTAGCAAATTCAAATAGAATATTAGGAACAGCCATTGATAAAATGCTGCTGCCTATAAACAGAACATTTGAAGCAACTCCACGATTCAACGAAGTGTGCACTTTTAAAAAGGTCGTAACTCGACATACGTTGTTCTAAGAACTAACAAAGACCTGGATTTCTGTATTCTAAATGATACATATATTATATTCCAGCTGTATAAAATTGCGACGCATTTCTGAGAGCCTCGTTATTCATACAAACAATTGCCGTTTCAATCGTTTTGAAAGGTCAAACTACTCGTTGCGGTCAGCACATTGATACTCTAATAATATAATGTAAAGTGACCTCCATACCGCGGAGTGCACTCCAAATATTTGCTCCCGGCAGTAAAATGAACATTAAAGTGTGAATTTATTTGTTGTAGTATTGAAACTGACGGTTTTATACCACTTGTTTTCTATCAAGGCTACAATAATCTGTCCTACCTCTAGATTCAGAGTTTTCTGAAATCCTCCTGCAGGCCTCGTACTTAGAACAAATAAACATATGTACATCCACTTCACATCACACACATTCCCATTCATATATAATTATAGGTAATAGTGTAGGATTTTGCAATACTCCAGATTTTTTATTACAAGATATATTTTATAGATGCTCTTATGATTAAAATGTGTTATTATCTTCAACAATGAATCATCATCATCATCCTCCGAGCCTTTTTCCCAACCATGTTGGGGTCGGCTTCCAGTCTAACCGGATTCAGCAATTAATAACGTCTGAAAAAAATACGTAGGTATTGAATTTACTCATTCTTACAATCGCTTCCCCCACACGTATTTTTTGCGTGTACGATGTCTGTTGTATAAATAGAGGTACAATCCTTAAAAAGACTATTTATTTAATATCACATATCCAAGATATCGAATTTATCGCAACAATGAGAGTTTTTTCCGAAAATATACAAAACTAGCTTTCCGCCCGCGGTTTCACCCGCGTCCCGAGATAACTGCTTCCCGTAGCCGGATGGTGACAAAAACTATCCTATGTCCATCTCCTGGCTCTAAACTACCTCCCTGCCAATTTTCAGCTAAATCGGTTCAGCCGTTCTTGAGTTATAAGTGGAGTAACTAACACGACTTTCTTTTATATATATACAACATGTAACGTAATTAACGCACACCCTCAAACACCCCAATTAGAATATTATGTTATAATCATAATACATACATTGAATTTTTAATTTAACATTTATATGCATTGTTATTTACTAAATTAGTTATACCAATTCTTGGAGAACTTTTTGGTCATACTACTACGCACGCAAATATCGCGCCGCGCGCCGCTCGACTCGACACAACATAACGAAACTACGGAAAAAGCCGACAATACACGAAGTCTTATTACTTTGAGTTACGGTCTATTTGAATTTGTTTTGACTGTACAGGGTTAATATGACAATAATTTCCGTAGTTTTAATTATTTTTGGGATAAAAAATTACCTATATTAAAAATGATATAAATCGATTCAGTAAACGATTCTGAACAAACTAATTTCAAGATGTGCGTTTATTAAGTTACATGTTGTAGATATGATATCCCCATTAATTAAGCAGAGAAGACAATGTTTTTATTTTCTAAGGGTGAGTTGCACCATTTAACTATAACGACAACCAAATCACAACCAGCCGTACTTACCACCCAATGGTCAAATCGGCGATTTGACAAATGAAAATGGTTCATTTTCGACAAAATTACTACTATTGCTCATTCAGAAACATACTTGGTTGTAAGTATTTCTATAAGTGGTTTGAAGACTTCTCAGCTTTGTTCGCTTTGATGACGGTTTTACCACTTGTTTTCTATCAAGGCTTTTTATTACAAGATATATTTTATAGATGCTCTTATGATTAAAATGTGTTATTATCTTCAACAATGAATCATCATCATCATCCTCCGAGCCTTTTTCCCAACCATGTTGGGGTCGGCTTCCAGTCTAACCGGATTCAGCAATTAATAACGTCTGAAAAAAATACGTAGGTATTGAATTCACTCATTCTTACAATCGCTTCCCCCACACGTATTTTTTGCGTGTACGATGTCTGTTGTATAAATAGAGGTACAATCCTTAAAAAGACTATTTATTTAATATCACATATCCAAGATATCGAATTTATCGCAACAATGAGAGTTTTTTTCCGAAAATATACAAAATATGATATCCCCATTAATTAAGCAGAGAAGACAATGTTTTTATTTTCTAAGGGTGAGTTGCACCATTTAACTATAACGACAACCAAATCACAACCAGCCGTACTTACCACCCAATGGTCAAATCGGCGATTTGACAAATGAAAATGGTTAATTTTCGACAAAATTACTACTATTGCTCATTCACGGCCAGTTTCTTCATCAAAAGTTAAAGTTAAAGTTATGGCTAAAGTAATGTCTAAAGTAAAAGTAACGGTTAAATTCATTTTTTCTATGAATTTTGCTGTCAGTTTAGCCTTGAAAAAACGAATTTGACCGTTACTTTTACTTTAGACATTACTTTAACTTTAACTTTTGATGAAGAAACTGGCCGTTAGAAACATACTTGGTTGTAAGTATTTCTATAAGTGGTTTGAAGACTTCTCAGCTTTGTTCGCTTTGATGCAGTCGGGGCCTCAATAAATTCTGGAAATCTTATACACTCATCGAATACAGATGTAAACAGCTTTTTTACGTAGATATAAGAGTCATAACCAAAACATTAATTCAGTAGAGGAAATAATTACCTCTGTGTGCAGTGAGAAATAACTAAATATATAACAGTTATAGAGGAAATAACATGACAGACAAGCGACAGTATATTGTACATAAAATAGTTGATTTTGTTGAGAACAAAGTTAGACGTAGATTGGTGCTGTAGTTAACTTACTCTATTCCGTTTAAAGGGCTGCATGTTAAAAGGGTACATCGCCTTTTGAATTAGCACTTAACGCAGCTAACAGCTACAAATTTCACAGCATCAAACTTTACCTCTGTAGGCCCAACTACACCGACTTCCGTTTTCTTAAAACAACTGTTCCCCTTCAATTATCAAAGTAAACAATAGTTTTAAGAATAAACCGACGTTTATGTTGTTAGTGAAATTTTGCTTTACTGAGGTTAAAGTTTAGCCCTTAAAATTCGACGTTTTGTGTCTTTGCGGCTGCCGTGCGACAACGGTGCGTTTTGTCACCTGGTCCACGGGACGTTCACTTATTTTCATACAGTCTGGCGTTAAAGCCGGTTTTTCACTATGGGATATAATATAATATATATTTATTATATCCTGAGATATAATATTTTATCGCTCGGCATACATTTATCACTGTGCTATAATGTATATCTCAGGATGTAATTAATATACACTCCCGAGCAAAAAAATGGAATCACCCCCTTGCGCTATACAGATATAACGATTGCCAATGATACAATATTTACAGTTAAATGTTTATGATCTCGTTTGAAAGCCTATACTTTTAGCTTTAAATTGAGAGTAAACATAAAAAAATCGGCGCTGTAGTTTTAGTGCTATCGGTCATAATTTCGAACAAAACAAAGTGTTAGCTTGTTAAGTAAGGTACGAATTGGGATTATTGTCATCCGATACAAACATCCAGTGTCAGAATTTCTTTATCAGTGCATTGCATCGAAGTTGGTTGGTGATAATCTTAAATTAAATAACCTAAAGTGCTGGAAAAAATGGACACCACGCCTGTAGAAGCTGCTCAAATTGTTACATTGCTACGACAAGGGATGAGTCAACGTGTCGTGGCTCGTCACCTTCATTTAAGCCAGTCCTGTGTGTCAAAAATCTACAGAAGGTTCAGGGAAACTGGAGCTCAATTTTATTTTTCGCCTGATTTTCTTTGCTGTCTAAATAAAGATGATTAGCTCCTGAAATACGGAAATGATTTTTTTGTTTCTACCCTTAATTTAAAGCTAATAAGAGCTTTCAAACGAGACCATAAATATTTTAACTGTAAATATTGAATGATTGGCAATCGTTGAATCTGAATAGCGCAAGGGGGTGATTCAATTTTTTTGCTCACGAGTGTATATCCCATAGTGAAAATCTGGTTTGACACCGCGACCGCACCGACACGAATCTTACAATTTGTAGTAATCCTTAATCTGTGCTTCAAACATATTGAAACAATAGGCCAAAAGCTTGGTTTGATATGGAATCTTTCATATAAATAGCTCCCTCAATTGTTATTGCACTATAGTTACACAACTTGGTTATGGTTATTAACACAATTTGAATAGAGCAGAGATTTTGAATTTTGATGGACAGTGGTCAACGTTCTGCCTTTACCTACGGAAATTGGTAGAAATTCGGTAAGGATTGTACCATATTGAAAACCCATTGGTATGCCTTTGTACTGTTATAGAGTGCGTGGAAGTTATAGGTAAATGTGTGGTGTACCAGTATTTGGAATTTCGATGTAAAATATTCGAAGTCTAAAAGCATGAACGGCCAGATAATCCCTGTGTAGCTAAAGCGCAGTTTCGACATGTTTGTCTATGTTTTACTTCCATTGTTTAGTTACCTTATTCGCGGGTTTAGCCGACAGTCATGTAACAGTTTTTTCAGTACTTTGAACAATGCATTCGTTTCACCGGTCTAGCCTACATATTCGTTATAGTTTTTTCGTATTACGGTACAGGTATTCTTTTCCCCACTTTTCAGCTTTTGTCTACATATTCCCAGCAATAGACAGGATTAGAAATTTCTTATTATGCACCTCTCAATATTTCAATCAGGAATTTTATTTAGAATACTAAATAAAAAGCTTTGCTTCCTTTAAAGTGCTGTCGATATGTTTAGTTCCGGAACATGATGATTATTCAGTTCCATAAAGTTAACTTCGGTTAGTCCTTTTATGATGTTCTTCTTTGTTAGGTAAATATTGGCTTTTTCTATCAAAGTGTTCGATAACTCTTTGAAGATGCTGTAAACAGCTACTCGTAGGTAGGTAATCTTACTTCATCGGATTGCGACTAACAGAAAAATAAAATCTAGAAATATGTTTGCGCATTTTCTTTGACGTCCGGTCCATAATCTGTTTTCGCGGAATTTGTTGTAAACTTATTTATCTTATTTCAAGTTTTTTAAAATAACTTTTTTTTTAATCAGACTTTAGCTTTAAGTTTTACTTTAAAGTATTTCTGTGACAGCAATTTATATTAGTGCTAAAGCGATAAAAAAGACTACCGTTTAAGCTGTATTTAAAATTGCGCTTCAATATTTGGCCCTTATTCTTTTAATATAAAAAAAGTTGAAAGAGACACTTTATTAAATTTAAAATTAAACTCGATTGCATAAGAAATAGCAATTGACATAAGATTTTCATCATATAAAATACCGTAGTTTCAATCAAATTCATACGCAGATTGCGTCTGTTATTAACCTATGACGAGTACCCTAGCTGCTGTTTACGAACCCGTCGGGTGCATCAAAACTATCCGGCGCACGCACTTCCATCATAAGCCTTTGAACTTGAATGACAAGCTCGCTGTTTTCGGAGCCAAACATTAAATGTAACGCACATGTTAGCTAACACCGTATTGTTGTTTGGATCCTATTTCTTTAAACATATTTAAAAATGTAATAAAAAGTACTTTTAAAAATATAAAAAATAAAAATCCTATTAAAAAAACCTTTAAACATAAAAAATTGGTATCTAACAACATTTTTTTATATTTCGTCAAGTTTAGAAATAAGAAAGAAATGTGGCGCATTAAATAATATTATACTATGTTCTACTTTTAGATAGTAAGTCTCAGCTTTGTCCGTGTTCACTTACGACTAATTGAGTTGCTTCCAAAGGTCAGTTTTATGAAAGTTGAAAAATATGTTGTAACATGTTACGGCGCAATATGCTTTCTAGTCTAAAATAAGAAATAATTACAACGATGCTCATTATGAACTTAATTGAAATGCCACGAAGGAGGTATCATCATCATCATCAGCCTATCGCAGTCCACTGCTGGACATAGGCCTCTCCAAGTGTACGCCACTGAGATCGATAGGAGGTATATAAATAGACAAATGGTATTATCAGTGAATTTAAAAATACGAATACATTTTTCAAAATTTCAAAATAGATGCAACATAAAAATAGAAACAAAAATCTTCGGTGCATCAGTCCCGCTAACAAAAACGTTGTTATAAAGAAATATGATATTATTGGACACACAAATTCGCGGTTTACGTACTGTTATTGAAATACCATGTCTGACATGAAAATTCAAATACGAAATTAAATATCCCATAGCATATTTCTAACATGGATATGAAAATACCTGGAACCTGTGTTGTTGCTTGTACCTTAAAAGGTTCAATCCTAAATATGAACCCAATAATTCAATATAAGATGGGTGCATGAAATGAGCATCCTTACTGCGGGTCTACGATATTCCTTGCTCTTATACAGGCATATACAGGTATTTATTTATCAGAAATTTTCCACAAGGATGGGTTGTAACGAAATATCTTTTAATACGTTAAACCAAATACTAGCAACCAGTCTTACCTGGGGGTATTGGGTTGCCCGGGTAACTGCGTTGAGGAGGTCAGATAGGCAGTTGCTCCTTGTACAACACTGGTACTCAGCTGCAATCGGTTAGACTGGAAGCCGAGCCCAACATAGTTGGAAAAAGGTTAGGCAAATGATGATGATGACTTTAAACCAAATATTATTTTTATATGATACTAGTTTTCGCCCGCGGTTTCACCCGCGTCCCGTAGCCGGATGGTGACAAAAACTATCCTAAAACCTTCTCCCGGGTCTAAGTTACCTCCCCTCTAATTTTCAGCCAAATCGGTCAAGCCGTTTTCATGTTATGTCGTGACAACGGAAAGCGGGTTTCATTTTTATATAGAAGATTATTTTTCCTTTACATTAACATCTGATTAATCGATATAATTAATAACGACATCGACTTTTGTCCCATTTTCGCCATTTTCCATTTTCTGGTCGCCATTGGAACCCTTAATGTGAAGTGTAAATGACAAGACGGTCACCGATTTACGCACTTCACGTCAGAATTGTCATACGGACAGACATTTTGATGATAATCATTAATTAATTTCTCCATAAGTAGTGGGCTTATATGTTTAATTAAAATATGATGTGCATTATCATCCTCCATCCTCCGAGCCTTTTTCCCAACTATGTTGGGGTCGGCTTCCAGTCTTCCAGTAAAATATGATGTGTATTAATTAACTATAAATTACGTGAAATAAATTCATTTCTCGTTTTTAATTAGTTAAAGCAATATTGCATAATTACTTGATCTGTTTCTGAGGATAAACACCACATACGATCTAAATACATACCTATATCCCGATGCCTATAGTTCTCGACAGGTGTTTCCCAGTCCAGTGGGAACTACTTCACGTACCTGAACGAAAACTAGCCCATTTATAAGTATCCAACACTAAAATATTTTCAAATTGAACCAGTAGAGAGTTCTGTCTACCAGTTGAGAAACAGTCTTCTTTACTACTGCTTGCAAAGAGTAATTCCGATTACCTCAAAGATTGGAAGTAATAAAATCTTTTTAAAAACCCATATGGTTTTTTAGGGTATGCAGCTTCAGACTATTTGAAGGATTAAAATATCCTTTGTCCGATCGTGGTAATAGTTTATTCGAGGCTAGGGTGATAGCAGGATTAACTGGTTAAAACGACAATACGCCATGCATGGTTTTTGTTACATGAGATGAAGTTTTATATGTTGATAGATATGTGTTGCGGCGCTTATAAATGTTTTCAAAAATGACTTTTTGCATGTCCTATAAAAGTACTTATCACGGCTTTATTTTGTGTCGGTATGTTTAGCCGATTCCTGCGGTTTCACTGTCATCCTGAGGGAACTTCTTCCCTCATGTAGATAAAAGTAAACTATGTGTTTCTCTGATTTAAGCTTCGTTACTGTTTTTGCGTGAAAGACGAACAAACATCCAGACATACATACAAAACTTTCGCATTTATAGTATAATAAATTGAGGTAAAAAAATCTTTAAAAACAAGCTTGTTTTTAAAGATTTTTTCACCTCAATTTATTATAGATAGAATTTTTTTACCTCAATTTTTTTACCTTAATTTATTTTATACTTTTCACCTGGTAAGTTCCTAAGTTTAAATTCTGTAGCGGCGGTCATCTTAGATTTTGATTTGGTAAAGTGCACTTTATTCTACTTGTCAAGCCCTGTCATTGGATACCCATATGGATGGGATTGAAAAAAATAGGTTATTCACCATTTTGTAGCGGCGGCCATCTTGGATTTTTATTTCGTAAAGTGCAATGTGTTCTACTTGTCAATCCCTTTCATTTGATACCCATATTATACGTATAGGTACCTTAAAAATAACTAGTCCGCCATCTTGTATATCTAGCCATGTTGGATTTAGGATGACGTCCCATAGCTTAACATGCATTGTCATCCAAACTAAACATGTATGCAAAATTTCAGCTCAATCGGTTGAGGGCAAGTGCCTTAAAATTGAGTTGTAAAATTCCACCCGAACACACATAGTTACATACATACATTGCAAGTTAAATAAAAGCTTGTAATTAATAGAATTCCATTGTTATACAAATACAATTTGATGAAATTTTACCAGGAATAAAAACTAGCTTTTATTAAATGTATTAGTGTTGTGCAGGAATATTCTTTGTGTAGAATGCTTTTAATGAATTATGAAAGAGGTAGCATTATTTGCATTCTTTATGCACTTTGCTTTTGTAAATTAATAAAATTTGTAACCCATATTCGTAGAAAATCGAGTATGTGACTTACATTAAAGTAATTATTCTTTCGCTGTTGGAAAGCTACACTAATCCTGAGTACCGAGAACCGGGACGCGGGTGAAACCACGGGAAAATAGGTAGTATTTAATATTTGAGTGAATCTCGAATCCTGTATAATAAAAGTATTTTTTTACATAAAAATAATGATATGGTACCTTTCATGAGAGAAGATAAAGATTATTAAATTCAGACGGGAGCAAACATTTTGTGGTCGATGCTTTTTAAGTATCCTCTTTGTATCTATTACGAAGTTATGCACGGTGCACAGTGCATTTTGATAAAATAAAGTAATTTTCCAAATTGGTCCAACCGTCTTCGAGAAATCGCGTAACAAAGGAAGACCAAAAAAAAACATCCGAATTGAGGACATCTTTTTGGGAGATCGGTTGAAAATAGCGAAGAGATTATAGGAACATTATATACATATGTACATTGCATAATGTGCGGTTATTGCGGTGACGAAATAATTTTTCGCGGTTCAATTCTGTTAATGGTTGAATACACACGTCAATGCGTAGTATGCTTTGTTCCTGAAACTAGCGTATGCTTTGTGCTTTGTGCTTTCAAACAAACTAGGTTCTGGACTGTGGTCATTTCATGGTACTGTCGTGATATGTGAGTACCTACTCTTCTAAAACAGGAGAGTAGGTTCTCGTATTATTAATTGATATTTAGTTTTCAGTTATTTGAATTAAAATTTACGTAATATGCGGTGCTAAGGTCCGTACTGTTCTCAGAGATTGGATAAGTAGTGAAATGTGTGATGAGCGAGTTTAGTGATACGATTTTACTCAGATTTTCACTTTCGAATTGAGCACCTTCTCCTTTTGAGAAGTCAGTTAAAAATTCCCTACGTCTCGTTTTACCTTTAACTGAACGTCAGTTTGTGAAAGGCATACTAAACAATGGTTATTCGGACAATCTTCACATGTCATTCACATCCTAACATGTTTTGACTCAAGTAACATGAAGCTGATGTTTTGTAACACGATCCGAGTGGAGCCGCGGGCTGTTGTCAATCTTTCACTTAGAGCATGTGACCAACTGGAACCGCCAAGAGCACAAATCTTAGTTTTGATAACAGCTTTACGTAAACATCCATGGTGAGACGCGCTCTCGTAAGCACTGTAGCGCGTAGCACGCTACGGTATTAGAGGTAGGACTTCGGGGTATAACTAAGATGAAAATCTACAAGAAGGTAAAACTTGTATTTATTTCTTTAGATCGAAGGCAGAATTAGCAGTCCAATATATAAATACTTCTTTCCTGTTTGAAAGTTTACAATTTAATTATTATATATAATAATTTCTGTCTGTCGACCAAAAAATTCTGGAACGCATAGATATACAACCTCTTCTTGCTTCTTTTGGGAGAGTGGTACCCACGTTTCCAGTTGGTTCAATAGTCTCAAGATACGTCAAGGTGTTCATGCCTCCCTGGCCAGGCCTTACCGATGCATACGCCTATTTACTATTTATACATAGTTTAATTAATACATAGGCCTCCAATTTCACTCCTCCTGGCCACTAATTAGCCACTGATAACAATAACTATAATAAGCGGTTGCACATTTCACTGGAGCTTTTAATTAAATTAAATGTATCATAATTATCACTGAAATTAATAACTGCGTTTAAAATAAAATATTATGCAGTCTTTTGTTTAAAAACACCTGTTAGAGTGTATGTCAAAGTTCGTGCCAGCGGTTTCAATAAGTTAGAGGATTCCTCTCTGAATGTATGGAAAAAGTTAAACACGCAATAGAATAAACTCTATTCAAAATGAATAAACAAAGAACACACTAAGGTTCAACTAGCAAATAAATAAAAAAGGACTATTAATTTTAATTCTTCAAAATAACAAAAACGAACACAGTAAAGTTCTACTCTGGCAGATAAAAAGGACACAATATTAATCTCCTCTTTTGAAAAAAATATCGAGCTTTTATACTAGAACCTAATTAGCTGTTTACTAGAACCTAATTTTACTTAAATTTCATGAAGATTCTTGCTATTTGTAATACTATTATTTTTTATAGTTTACCACGAAACTAAAGGATTACGCACACCGAGACTCCACGCAGGTACGCGGCATTAAAATACTTACCTATGGAAATTGAAAGTCCGATATAAAATCATCATAAATGGATTTTCATTTAAAGCCATTGTATGTGCGAAAGCATGTTGTTCCATGTCGCTGTCTGTCTGATAAACAGATGGAATGCTTGTATTTAAGCTGCTATTGTGTATTGACCGGCAACAAAATCCTGCATTTCTCATTCACCGGTGTGCGTGGGCCTTTAAGCAGGGCGGTCGCAGGGGCAGCCGGTACCGCGCATGCGTCAGATTCGCGGTAAAGGTATTAAGGCAAGTTGCGCCTCGGTTGGTCCTCAGTTCGAATCGCGATCCCGCCGCGAAAGCGAGCTCAGGGAATAGCTACCGTCGACCCCATCCTTCGCCTACATCCAGTCACTTAGTCACTTAAAATTTCAGGTTGGTGCAAAAAAGTTTGAGAAAATTCGGTTTTTATTTTTTTAAGTTAAAAAGTCTCATTTACATTTTATTTGTTAAAAATTTAATGGTAAACGTAAATTGAAAATATATTTTTCAAAATTCGGATGTGACTTAAAATTTTGAGTTCAAAAAAATATTGAAAAGTTCGGTTTGATTTAAAAGAAAAAAATCACGTTTTAATTATATCTCATCTATCATTTTCAAAATTCGGGGCTTTTCTCAAACTTTAAAATAATTTAGTGTTTTTTTAAAAACACGATTATAGAGAAAATCTATGTTAACTTTAAATTTTAACTGTTAAAAATAGATATTTTTCCAAATTACGATTTTTTCTAAAACTTTAAAATACTAAATTCACTTTTTTTATTTAGAACAAGATTTTAGATAAAGCCTACCTATTTGAACTATACTAAAACAGTCATAAACTCCGATAACCAATGACAAAGTTTCGATAACTTCGAAGCAATTAAAAACTTTCAGAACATGAAGTATCAGTTAGACTATGCAACCGGATACAAGAGTATTAATTGAATTACTCTCTACATAGAATGCGAAGTGTTAGGGGTCAGAATGTCAGAAATTTTCATATTTGTAGCATCAGTTTTCGGTCAGGCCGTCGAACTATTTAGTCAGACAGGACCGCTGCGATCTGATCGCCTAATTTGAACCCTTACGTACAGTCAGCTTCAAAGTAAGCAAAACTAAAGTTTCAAAACTGTTAAACATCTTGTCGTCGATACCTTACCAGAGTATTCTTCTACTTTTTAAAAGTACAGGTGTAAAGTAAATTTTGACGTATGTTTTTTTAAGAAATGACGCTGACCGTACAGTCGCAAACAATGTGAGTGTAATGTGTGATTTGTAATTAGGGCATGCAATACCGGTTTACCGGTTTCGGTTTTACCGGTAAAACCGCCCATTTTCGCGATTTTTAATTTACCGGTAAAAATAATATGTAACCGGTAATTTACCGGTTTTTACGTTTTTGTGATATATATAGCAATTGTTCATTTAACGTCAAATCTTCATTATGTAGCCTGAACATAATGTAATATTGCAGACTTTACATATTGTAAGAGTGTTAAAGTTGCTATTTTTTAGGAAAGTAAACTTATGTGGCTCCTTAACTATCTCTAGGTTAGATACAAATCTTCATTCTCATCTTAATTTATAACATCTAAACAAATTTTATTCATTCGGTTAATCTGAATTTCCTCATAGTTGTCAGTTCCTATTAGATAAAAATGTAGCTTATGCTTATTTTACCTACTCTATGACCTTATTGAGCAAGGGCTTTTACTTCACTACCATGCGGACAGCACTGAGGACACGGTGGAGCACACAGTCTAAGTGTGCACTGCCTGGGAAGGGTACCGCCGTGTCGTCGTCGAGCCAATAGGCAGCGACGACCTCTCGCGTCCGGCCCTGGTTCAAGCCATAGTCCGAAGCGAGAGGGAATGGGAAGCCGTCGCCTCCTTCTGCGAAACAGTCATTCTCAGTCTCTCCCAGTCAGCTCGAGAAGGAGACGGTGGAGCGCCTGCGAGTTCGCACCTCTCATCCCAACCGTTGTAGTGGACCGAAGACACCACGGGCGCCGAGTGTCGAGAGACGACTCCCGGCCACCGTAGGCGTTGGTCTGTGGACGGTGAGTTCGGGTGGCTCATCGTTCCTCCATCTGCATAGACAACAGACCCGTGTCGGCGGCCCGAGTTGTTCCACGCGCGGGGCCAAAACCATGGTCCATAAAATTCGCACGATTTACCATAAAAAAGGGCTTTCACTTCAATGAAATAAATGATTTTTTTTTTCACGGTAATTCTTAGCGTTTATCCCGTCTTGTGACGGGGTCCGCTTTCCGTATCTTCTTCTTCCACTTCGCTCTATCCAGGACATCTTCCTCTTCAAGTTCGTAGATTTTCATTTCATTCATTACGACACTCAACCACCACCGTTTCGGCCTGCCTCTGCGCCTTTGACCGGGTATATTGAGATTGAGTACACAACATTGGCGATGTATTCAGGTGGTTTTCTTTTTACATGGCCGAACCATCGCAGCCGTTTCTCTTGCATTTTGTCGACGACATCGCGTTCGGATGGTACTGACATGTTTTTTTTTACGGCCCACGTCCCAAAAAATTTTTACCACCTTATACCTTGTATTTTTAATTATTTTTTACTTTTAGACTACCCAATCTTATTGATATAATATCACATTAAAAAAAAATACAAAAATTACCGTTTTACCGGTTTACCGGTAAAAATATTTTAGTTACCGAATTTTTACCGGTAATTTTTATTTTACCGGAATTGCATGCCCTATTTGTAATGGCTTATGTTTAACTGACCACCAGATATAGTAACAAATAACAGACAAAAATAGTAAATGATCACCAAAATGAAACTCGCATTTTAATGTAAAATTACAACCAAAGTTTTAACACTTTGCTATCCTATTTAAGTAAAATTACTCCAAGTAAATCATGAGTAAGCCAAAAATGGTAAATGATCACCAAAATTAAACCAACATTTTAAAGTAAAATTATAACCAAAGTTTCAACACTTTGCTATCCTATTTAAGTAAAATTACTCCAAGTAAATCATAAGTAAGCCAAAAATAGTAAATGATCACCAAAATTAAATTCTGCTATCCTATTCTAGCAAAATGAGTCCAAATAAATCATTTTTATCCCAAACTTGATATACATATATGTTAGCAGACATGCAGCATGGAAGCAAACATGCAACATGCAGCAAGCATGGCTTCTGTCACGGCTCCGGCGCTGCGGGGCTCCGGCGGTCCCATGCGAGCTTATCGTCGCAGATGGTTTTCACGCTCACCACCGCAGATTCGGCTTGCTGGCCGGCTCTGCCGGCCAGCGTCAGCCGCGGCGGCGAGCTTTAAAACTACCTGCGCCTCAGCTCGCAGGCCGCCTCGCCCCTCCGCGCCTACGCGGTTTTGAATTGCACTCTAGGGGTAGGGCAAACAGGACAACCTACGTGGAGTCTATATACACATAACTTAATATGGCATCGTAATACTTTATTTAATAATAAGCCTACATTTTATGGCAATCACAATGATTTATTTAGGAAAAATAATACATTATTTTGGTCGTCAAGATTTGGTGATCATTTACTAAATTTGGTGGTCGAATACAAGTTAAAGTGAAGTCGTGACTAAAATAGCTGGTAGTATTATATTTTTAGTCTTTATTTTTCTGGTGTTAAGTAGATATTTTTGGTTACAAAACTAAGGGTATCAAAACATTTTATGGTGGTCAAAATATTTATTCCCATTTGTAATTAATCCAGTTTTGACAGACATTAAAACTAAAAATGGATAAGTATATTGGGAATTTATTTTGTCCAAACTCAAATTGATACCACAGTCTGAAAAAAGTAAGCTGAGTAATAAATTAACCCAGATTGCAAAATTATTATGATATAAATATGTTTATCAAATTATTTTCGTACAAACACCAGTATTTGTCACCCGATAATGACCAGAAATAAATTATTAACACGTTACAAGACATAATAAAAACAACTTTTCCATCCGTGGGTTTTTCCCGTCAATGGAAAATACGTAACAACCATAATCAGCTTTTCCTAGCACAAACTTGGTGCCAACATCACTCCTACGCAGCTTTCCGTACACACAAAAACAAACATTAAAAAGCAAAAAAAAAAAAACAAATAACAAGAGAACTAGAAACCGCAGTCAAAAACATACAAGTATAAAAGGAAAATGTATCTTTATAATGCAGTTATACTTAATAGATCTAAAAATAAACCTTTTGTGAGCAAGCGTATTATAATTTTATTTTTATAAACTACCAATTTAGAAAGAAACTCGTACACAAAGTCTATTACTAAAAAACAATTACAGCGGGCTTACATAAAGAAAATTTATTTAATCATCAGAAGTATTTTCTTTATACTAGTAAAAAAATATCAGTCTTAAGAGTTCCCGCACACTACAGACTTTTAGTCGGCCGATAGTTCGTTGGGGTTTAAATCAATATGAAGATGAATGATAGTACGCTCATTACAAATACCAGGTATTTAGCCGGTATCAGAACGACTAAAGACTATGATTGGAATCAATATTTTCTTTAAAAAAATGCCTTAAAAAAACCTAAATTCAATCTAAGTTTTTAGTCGGTCTGATACCACCCAAATACTTGATCGTTATCATGTACAGTCAGCACCAAAAGTCGATGAACAGAATCAACATGACAAAACACCTGTTCACAATAAAATGCCATAAGTTATAGTCGCAACTAGGAAAGTTAGTGCACGATTATCTGCTTTTTTCCAATTATCCGACCAAGATGCATTTTCTCACGGCTGTAAATCAGTTGACAGTATATTTTTTCTATAAAGCTAGTAAATGTGGAGTCTGGAAAATCTCTTTAAAAGCATTATTCGCCTCGTGACAGGAGTGAAAATCTCCGGCACTTTTTATAAAAAACCGGTCAAGTGCGAGTCGGACTCGCGCTCGTAGGGTTCCGTATCATTATTTAAAATCATGTTTGTTGTATGGGAGCCCCCCATAATATTTATTTTATTCTAGTTTTCAGTATTTGTTGTTATAGCGGCAGCAGAAATACATCATCTGTGAAAATTTCAACTCTCTATCACGGTTCATGAGATACAGCCTGGTAACAGACGGACGGACGGACGGACAGAGGAGCGAAAACAAAAGGGTCCCGTTTTACCCTTTGGGTACGGAACCCTAAAAATCAATTTCTGACTTCACTATTTTACAAATAAAGACTTAAGAACTTTATAGTCTGAAATAGTCGGAATAATCCTATTTAATGAAGAGAGACTATTTTTATTAGATTTATTAGACTTATAAGTGAAAATTGTAAACACTCGATTCGATCCCGCAAAGTTTCAGAAAATGGGGACTTGGTTTCGCTATTTCTTGTTGCCAACAAGAACACATAGGAAGTCGTGAAGGGTGGGTGTTTTTAATCCTGTCTTTCAGTCAATAATATTCTTATCCTATGAACTAAAAATTCAAACCAAAATTGTCCACTATTACAAACTCCATTTGCATTGGATTGCTTTTAACTTTTTATTCAATGTTGTAGCTGTTATTTGTAGTTAAATTAAGAGTTTGGACTTCAAAGGTAATAAGTCGTTTATTAATTTATGTCGAACGTAGAGCCTTTTACAATAAAATAAAAATACCCGGGGCATATTTGTGATTATCACATTTTAATCCATCTCGAAATGCCTTCATTACCGAGCATTATCGATAAAACCAATTATGAGTTTGATAGAATGCATTGACAGTCGCGCAAGTATTTCGCTCTCTCATATTTTGTGCATTTTCATATTCACATCGTAAATGCATAACACATTCTTGAACTTCGCTAAATAATGTTGTTCAGGTTCCATTATTTTTAGGGTTGTCTCTTTGGAGTTTTTGCAGTGGATTTATTACTAAAGATTATAGTGAGGGATTTTTTATTTAATGTCGCGTTGGTCTAGTGGTCAATAAGTACGATTACATGTCCTATTCTTCGCCATCCTATTTACGACGGTTAGACCTGTTTTCCCTTTCTATGAAGTGTTTTTGAATTTTCACGTCTTCCTTTTCCAACAGTTCAATAACTATTTCTTGAACAACAAAAACGATAACATTACAGTTCGCGAAAACTATTTCTTTGAAATCCCATAGCTCTGTAAAGAAAACTTTAATTAAACGGAGACAAAGAAAATAGCGAAATGTTCAAAAACCGTTGTTTCTGTAACTGAGAGGTTCTGCAGCGGACCTGTATAACTTGATCCCATTGTCGCCACTCGCTGAAATAATATTTCCAACGCCTTGTTCAGGAAATTTTCAGACCAGCCCTAGAGAGATAAAGCCGATGCAATCTATTGAACAGTACTAGGAATGCGAAATGCATTGAAGCTTCTAAATTACTTAGTGGATTTAACGTTTCGTTAGTGTTAGTGTCCGTTTAGTTGTTGTAAAGGCCTCGGCACCTGCCTTTAGCCAGTTACATTGGAGTCGACGGTAATAGGACGCAGCGGCCCTTCGGATTTTAACCCGCTTTGTATTAGCTCGACCTGTATGTGACTAATGTAATGGAATCTAATGCTGCGTCATGATAATTAGCAACTGCACGTGGATATACATTAATAGGGTCGAACTGATCTGATGATAGAGCCGGAATATACGAACTGGAACTCCATGATGGAACATCGTATCGTAGCCGTGTTTCGACTTGTTGGAAAAGCCTAATGAACTTTGACTACAATTAGCGTGCATTTACAAATCGTGTTTTTACTAATTTATAATCGAGACTTTATCTAACCACTTCGTTGACAGACTTTCCCTTCTTCCGACGGCATATAATTTGCAAATTACAGCTGGATTTATCTAACGTGCTATCGGAGAAAGTTCCCTGTAAAATAATATCACTATAAAATATAATAACGAAGACAAAAGAATTTATTAATTTGTGCGGGTTCGCTTTGATCAGCCCTTGTCCGGCTTTGCTGTTCGCTACGGTCAATGACGTCGTATTGGTTTCGAACTCAACTTTATTAGGTATCTTTTCATTAACGGGTAGCTTTTGCTGAGTTACTTTACTGTGAAGCTGTGAGCTATACTTACTTTTTTTAATGTCAAAGTTGACCTAAAGTTCTTGTTCACTAACTAGATGCGAATCCACCTTGTTCTTACTGTGTACAAATATGCGTGTGAGCCTGTATGAAGTCTATGCTCTTTTCTATCTACATATCACCCTTTTTCCATCCAATTTTTTTACGTAGGCCTCTTCCGCACTCTTCCACTTCTGACGGTTTTAACCTGGCGACATCCAATCTCGACCTGGGTGTCCTTTAATGCCATCCTTCCAACTCATGGGTGGTCTACCCCTTCCACTTCTTATTCGTGCAGTATGTCCTGCCCATCTCCAGACTTATACTCTAAGTATAAAAAAAAATCATTTTTGTTCCCCGGACAATAAGCTCTTTACGCTGAAAGTCGCAAGACTTTCTCTTAAATAACTTTTCAGTACTTACAGCAACAATGTTACTATGAAAGTTAATAAAATCAACGCTAATTGAACGCTGCAAACATGTAGTATATGTGGCCCTGTTTTGAGTGAAGCCTCGTGTCATTGTAATTAAACTTATTATTGGTTTTTAGCGTTCTGCTCGTACCAAAAATAACGAAAATGGCATTTTTGATTGAACTTTCCCGTTGATATGGTGGTATGGGGGCTCGCACTATAGTCGCGACCAATTTTCTGCGCACCGTAAAAATCATCAAACCAAAATAATAACATTGTAATGAAACGAAACAAAAATATAGTCTCTCATTCATGCTGTTTATTTAAATATCTGTTGTATTCTCAGTAATAGTCCCATAACATACCAAAAAAAAAACACGAACTAAAATTGAATACTCAGTTCTTTTGCTCGGTTGCTAGTTCTCTCGTCTTTATATCTAACCTTGCCACAAAAAAAAATATTCAAGCTTCTTCTCAACCTTTTCACACATCTGTTTCAATTAACAGTTAATAACATAAGCTTAGTACATTAACTTACTTTACGAATTACCATTAAAACGTTCCGAGAACATACCTTAAACATATATTACGCGTGTAATTAACTGTACTTTGTTCGCAACCCCCAGTCAGGCGCGACGGTTCGCGCCGTACGGTCGCTTCTAACTTCCAAGTTAGTGCTGAAAGATCTTTCATTGAGTCGAGACGCGATCGCGAGCTTCTGTCCGCGCCGAAAGTATTCAGGTAACGTCTTTAGAATGTATTTTTTGAGTCGATAAGGGGAATAAAGTAATCATTGTTATATTGAAAAAAAAAAAAATGGTTTGAAGCTTATGTATCTAACTAATGGTTCTTGCATTTTCATAGATAAAAAATAACTCTTTCAAAGTAGTGATTTCTTGTAGGTACTGAAAAGTGGTTTACATACATTGATCAATTAATTTACTGTATACTTATGTATTTTGCTAGCTAAACATGATACCTATGGCTACCATCTTTTAGGTATCTTAGTTTTTAATGCCATATTCTTGCAAGTTTGCAAAACGAACTTTGTCACTTCGCTTAATCGCGCTGACATACATACAAATGAAGTATGGGGTATGCACATTTAAAACATTTTTCCCTGTTAAATAAATACTTACTTTAACTTTTTTATTCGTACTGCATTTGAAATACCTAACGACCGCTATTGATTCTCAATCATTTCTTACTTAATAAATTAAACAGAAAACTTCATGCTATTGTAAGTTTTTTATTCTTGTGTGTAGTTGATTAGCCGTCTACTAGAGGTATATTAAGTAAGTAGGTCACAGATGAATAACCTGTACTTAAATTGACTTGTTTATTTATAAAAATGTCTTTATTGACATATGTAGGTAAGTCGTCGTCATCAGCCTTTGTATAGTCCCACTGCTGGGCACAGGCCTTCTCTCACACGGAGAAGGATTGAGCACGCTTGCTCCATACGGGTTGATGATTTCATACCATAGTCCAATTAGGTACATTTGTATGTATTAGGTTACCAATACTGAAGATTCTGACTCCGAACCTAGATAAACCAGAGGCTATCAGCTTCCCCATTAAAAGTTCTAAATATGCTAAAGTTCTTACTATATGCTAAAGTTCTAATGTTGTTGCTACAAAACACCATTAATATTCTACGCTACTGTTTACTGTATCGAAAAAATTTTACCTATCAAGTATTGGATACAACAAGTATTTTATATTACTTACACTGAAAATATGGAATTTCTCATACATTTTACGGTATAGTCTAAGTCCTTGCCAACAATACATTTTAGATTGTAAGCATCCACGTTGTAAGCCTTTCAATTAAATTCCGTCTAATAGTTTCTGAACGTCTATGCGGTACAATGAAACGTATTTTAAAGAAATTGAATCAATAAAGAAGTTAGTATTTAAGTTTAAGTACTAATATTATAACTTACGTGAGAGTTTGCGGGTTTGAATGCTGGTTCCTCAATTACTCGTTAACGGCTGAACAAAATTTGACATAACTAGAGATCAACTTAAAACATTGACTTTTAACCGGTTGTGGAAAAATTTCCGTCGGGACTTTGACGTAACTGCGACTGCTGGTTAAATATAGATCTTCATAAAAACTTCCGCATTGAAAGTACAATAAGGTGGAAAAAGCCATAAAAGAAATAAAACAAAACCGTAATTAAATCAGTATCAAGCGGAAAAAATAATTACAACCTCCAATCGTTGTGGCTTCTTTAATAAATTAGTCAGAACGATGCCCCTGACGTTCTCTCTAACTTTGAAGGCCATTGATTTTTTTAAAAATGTCTAGTAATTGATTTCTAGTAGGCTTATTTCTTTACCACATCATAATTTTAATCCTAACTGCCGACGGCAACTGCCGACCGTACTTGCAGTGGCTGCATGAAATCAGTCGATATCTAACAGCGACTGCACGATCTGCTGCCGCTTCGATCCAAAACGGTTTCATGTAAATACATACAAACCAGTAGTGTAGCTGGGGTCGACTTCATGCAGTCGGCAGCTACCTTTTCAAACATACCATGAAGGTTCTATGACCAGATAGTCATAATGCTGATCCTTCTGTCTGCATTCAGAAACCTGCATTAATCTGTTGATCCTTTTGTTCCATCAAGTAAACCCTTAATACATTGCCGCTGATCACCCAAAGCAACGTTCAGGTTCACGGTAGCTGTTCATACGAAGATATTAATAGCTTATTAATCTAGTATTACAAGGCATTAGAGCTCGGGTAATCAATTTAACAGTATATTCATGCATCGAAGTGACGATGTTCCAACGTTGCTTAGAAGCTGTAAGGCATATCTATAAACGTATAATAGTACCCGCACACTGCAAACTTATAGTCGGCCGATAGTTTGAGCTCAGAAATCAGTATGAAGATGAATGGTAGTACGTACATTACAAAGATCAGGTATTAAGCGGGTATCAGACCGACTGCAAACCCTGATTGGAATCAAGATTTTAAAAATTAATGGTGACTATCGGTTCAACTGTCGGCCGACTGTTTAGTCTGCAGTGTGCAAGTACTATAAGCTGCCATTAACCTACAAATGTGAGGATTTGTATCATTAGGTACGTATGAAAAGTTTTGCGTAGGATTCAAAACCTCCATACGATACTTCTATCAATAAAATGTGCCACGGAAATTCCCTAAGTGGGAAAATGTTTAATAATAACTTCTCTATTAAAATTCTGATAAACGAGAAAACATGGATGTGTATGAATATAAGAATCAGATCTTACACGTTAAAATGAGGACAACAATAATTATTTAACATACCTAGTAAAATGTTGCACTGCTTAGCATATATCGTCAATAAAAAGCAGAAATAAGTTTGAACGATAGGTATCAAAAATCATAAAGCTTTAATTCAAAGTAGGCTAAAAATCAGCACTTTTCGAACGTCAATATTACATGAGACCCCAAAAACGCCCACCTTTCACCACTTCCTAGGCATAGATTTTAGTGTATAATTTGTTTATTGGGAAGAAGAAGTGGCGCAACAAACTGCCCGGCATCACATGATGCAAATTAATATAAAATTACTAGAAAACGAGCTTAATTATCGGTTCCACTACTCTATATTAGACATCATAATGTGTAAGCACTAATATTCGGACGAACTAACAGATAGAGTAAAATGCAATATTAGCAATTTAACTTCTAATAACGAGGCTCCCTGCTGCTTTTGTCTGGCAATTAGGGTGCGTCTACACGGTACATGTAGCTGGAGCAAGTTAACATGCGCAAGTGTACATGCGCGAGTCGCTGGACTCGCACGTTTTTAAAATGCATGTAACCTGCGCATGTGTCTCAACATGCGCAAGCTACGTGCACCGTGTAGATGCACCCTTATATCTATCGCGGTTAGGGCTAAGTTATTTTATTATGCGTTTACAAATATCGTAGACGAGCTGTTTACCGTGTAATATGTATCAGGATTACATATACATAGTCTATGCCACTTCGTTTTGGAGCCTTTACAGCGCTAGGAAAAAAATGTTTCCTCTTTATGATATTAGTTCAAATATAAATATTCTATTGCGGGTAATGATCTGTAACTTGAATTTTGTCCGGGACGGTGTTATGATTATTTATACATACGTTGTCTTAGAACGCCTTGCAGTTCATTAGAAGGCTCTCTAACGGTGTATTACACCATTTATCTATAACAATAAATAAATTACCCATTTTCGAACCAGATTTGACCAATGGGCGGGAGTCTCATGGCTGGTTATGGTTTGCAACTCACCCTTATTGTTATGTAACAAAAGCTCATTATTGCGGTAACAGTGGAGGTGCAGGCCAATTCTCTGCTGCTAATTTGAAGGCATCATATTCCTACCATCTAATCGATAATAATCTATTCTAACTAAATTACGCCTACATAATTATACATAAGCTGAACAGCCTGATGTTCAACTCTCATGTGATATGTGAGACTTTCCTGTCTGGTTAAAAAGGCTCATAATAGAGTTACTATAAAAATCTTTTTACAAAAAAATAAAACCGACTCCCAAAAAGGTCCTTCTTAGGTGCATCGGCCTAGAAGTCAGTGTCTAATGGATGTTCCAGAGTTTATACGCCACCGACTTCTAGGCCGATGCACCTAAGAAGGACCTTTTTGGGAGTCGGTTTTATTTTTTTGTAAAAAGATTTTTATTTTTGGCTTTTCAGTGACAAGCATAGTTGTCACTATCCGCATTTGTGGAAAGTTCTCATCAATACGAATAATATAAGCCCAAACACGAGGTAGTTTACATATTCAGTTGTCGAGTTCCCTCGACCTTCACCAGTCTCCATCATCAAGTCAGCTCCAAACCTTCACAGTCGCAAAGGTCTCGTCAATACAAATAATATAAGCCCAAACACGATGTAGTTTACATATTCAGTTGTCGAGTTCCCTCGATCTTCTCTCGTCTCCATCATCAGGTCAGCTCCAAACCTTCACTGTTGCATAGTGTTATCAGACATACACCTCATCGTCAAGTTTTTAACCTATGCACGCCTACAATTTTCGAAAGTTGCCCTCAATTTCTCAGGGTTTCCACCATCAGATCCTGACCTGGTGATTATGGGACCACCTGGAAGGTATACCCTATCAAACAAAAAAAAAATTTGCAAATCGGTCCAGGCGTCTTCGAGTAATCGGTGAACATACATAAAAAATAAAAATAAAAAAAATAAAAAAAAAGATCCCGACGAATTGAGAACCTCCTCCTTTTTGGGAAGTCGGTTAAAAATATCTGCGGAATATGAAACATTGTAGTTTTGACTTTGAAAAGCACTCAAACTCAATTTTGCATCACGGTCGTGCCAATAGGGATCAACAACAATATTGCATCCTGCCGACCTCGAAAGTTGGTTGTATGCATTTTGATATTAAACCTATTCTAAACTCCCTTCGGCCTAGTCTCCTCTCGTCTACGCCGTTGCAGTCAACTATCACTCCAACTAGATGAAAATTTAACTTGGCGCGCCTTCTATCTGACCTTTAAGATGTTCTAGTGAGAAATACCAAAATAGGCTGTCAAATCAGCTCTGAAACCGCTGGCAGGCTTTCAAGCTTCTATACTTAGAAATAACTGGCATAGATTTTAGTGTAATAATTAGAACTAATTTTGAAATTTATTTTAGTTTTAGGCCTGTAAATGGCACTATAGACTACCATAGCATTTTCTATGTGATCTTGCAAAAAAGCATCTGACTTCGGACCGAGATCTTGAAGGAAAAATATTTTTAGATGTTAAATTAACTGCTTGCAATTACATTTCATCAGAAAGTTGACTGTATGAAATTGGCTTTATAAGACTCCCTATGTTAGTTTCGTAGTTGCATCAGTGCTTAAAGGGCTTATGGGAATGCCATGAATTTTTTTATCTTCTATTCAATAAAGAACACTCTCACGCTCCCATTGCTCCTGTATGGTACACTAATATTCTTCGCAAAAATACAAAAAAAAGGATACACTTTTTGAAAGTTTTTTAGAACGCAAAGTGCGTACAACGTTTTATACGCATATAAAACCAATAACCAAAAATACGGCCGACATTAAAAAATACTAAAGCAAAAATGGTACCTTCAGTAATATCGCCAAATGGAATTTCAGTAACAGTTTACGGATTTTCGTAAAATCCAGCAGCCATGAAGGGACGAACCAATAAAAATAGTCCATGATTGAGCTTATCCGGATTACAAAGGATTATTGAGTCGATTGTGCATAATGCACTCTCGTTGTTCCTTTTACAAAGGGAAATCGGGAATCTTTAGTATAATTTGCGAATTTTGTGTCATTTTTATTTTGTATTGTTTCGGTTTTTTTCCGAACGTAGAAGGCCTGTAGTAATGCATGTCACATTTATTATTGATGCCAGTACGGCAGCTTTAATTGTATTGTATGAAGAATCTAATGACTTGATTAATCGATGATTAATGCTAATACAGTAGTTTTGTATGTATTTTATGAAGAAGCTCACCTTAGTTTGAAAGTCTCTTAACCCGTTGTATGTCAGGGTCCAGATAGACACGAGACAAAATTGATTTTCTTTTGTTCTATAATTGGCGACGTATAAGCGGTTAGCAATATTAGCTGTCCTGAAATCTATCTCCAGTTCTCGGCCCCAATTTTCGTATCAAAGTATGTAAGTTGATCACGACACGTGAAACGACCGAATTTATTTAAAAGTAGGTTTCCATCGGCGAAATATTCAGCTGTTGGCATTGATTTCAGAATTGTTGACTCGACATTTGAACTTGACCTTATTATAATATTGACATTATTGTTTGCCATCCAGCAGTTTGGAGGCTCGATATGAATTTGCTTTTCACATTGAATTTTTGGACCCGACACTGCATTGTTTTTCAAATAGATGCTTTATAATTTGATGAAACGTCTGCGATATTCTCTCGTCTTCTTATGGTGCTGTCCCCCTTTGTACCACTATTTTTAAATTCTATAAAGAAGTTATAAAGCTCTTTACATTGTTCGAACTGCTAAGGTACTTCGAAGCCAGTTTGGCAACGTGCTGAAGATATCCTTAATTAATATTGTATATGCAAAAGTAACTGATTCCTTTTTGGCATCATTGTCTACGCTAAAAATCGGGATTTGGAATATGATATAGTAGATTATGAGATGTATTGTACTAAAGTTGTTCCCGGGGTACAAGGTTACTCCTTCAACGACCAGCGAAAAAGCAAATATAGTTCTAATCTAAAAATACCCCTCACAACTATGTCTAATATACTTCTATATAAACAATACAAATATTGAATTAAGATGACATTCCGTTTTCATAACAATTATATGAATTGTGTTTTTAATAAAAGCGCTCATTGCATTGCTGACGGTCTCTCAAAGATAGATGTTTTCAATATTACGTCTTTGTAATAAAGAAGCAATAGAATGTCTGTTTTAATAAGTTCTGTAATTGTTACTTTTGCATTGACCATAACATTTTGTACTGGTTATCTAGTGACCTGGTTAAATCATTAATGAAACTTTTTTAAACTAGCTTCTGTTAGCGGTTTCACCCGCGTCCCGTGTCAATTTCTTAACGCTCCCGGATAAAAAGCCTTCGTCTTATTAAAATTTGCCATTTTACGTTGTAACACTACAAGAATTCAAATCAGTCCAATAGTGTTCGGCTTTACAATATTAGTACAGATTAAAATTATCCCTCCATAAGCCCTATCGAGTACTCTCAACAAGTGAGTGGATAAAAACATTGTTGAAATAGGCGTAGCTTTATCACAGTATGCAGGCACTGATTGAGAGCATACTGTGTGGTACTCAGGAAAAGTTCAATTTTATTCACAACATGAAATATGAAATGTTTGAGGTCAGGGCCGCCAATCAGATGAGTAAGTTGTATAGCTCTTCAAACTTTTGAGGTTTTATGCAATATTTTTGTTCAAAATGAGTCCGGTTTTTCAAGTAGTATCAATTATGCAGCAGTTTTGTAGACTGGAGTCAATAATAGCTCTTAATTAGTCGACTGCAATTATTGTTGTAGTCGGCATTTTATAAGTTAATTTTAGTGGCAATATTAATTTGAAGCCAGACTTTGTGGGCGATGTTTCCGTTGGATAAACATGTGATGGTACGTGGGTAGTTGTTTTTTGGAACGTGGCAGGATATCCATCACTAGACTTTAATATCGGCAACTGATTTTTTTACGGTACCTGTGTGTGTTTACAGACATGGGTTGCAGAGACATAAAAACATGGGGATACGAACTCTTGATATTGCGATAAAGACTGTATTTGTTGATGCTAGTACCTATATCTCTGAGGATTTGGCTGTTAGCGTAATTATTCCGATTTACACACACGGATGGGAATTAAGATATAAGTAAAATATTTTCTAATTTACCTTAAACGCTATCAGACTCAATGATTGCCGTCTCGTCGACCATTCTCTCATGGGAAACCATTATGTGTTTTCAATTTACATTAATGGGAAAAGTGGCCAGCTACTCTATAATCCTTTCAATCACTAATGAGCCATTAATTTTAATAATTGACAGTATCAGATTATGCATGTTTTTTGTGCAAAATGGATTACACACTGATTAAAATTGAAGTGTTCGTACACTCATTACTTATGCCTGTTTTAATACGCACTTACTAATTAAAATTGAATGGTGGTGGTCGTGTTGATACATCAACGCAATTATTTCGGTGTATTGACTGATATTATTAATTTCCTAGATATTACCTTTATCGAAGCTTACTAACAAAGTACTAACTGTATTGTATAAGGTCGCCCGCTGTCTGCGGGTGTTTTCGATGAGTACCAGCGACCAGCCCTGATGTTCTGAGCGACAGGGGGAAACGCCGCTAGCGAAATGCTTGCGGCAGACGAGGTAAGTCAAACCCTCAGGTCACAATAGGCATGGCGACCGGTAAAAAGTAATTAGTCCAACTTTAAGATAACCCTAAAATAAAGGACACGTATTTTCTTTTCCGTCAAAAGTAAATAACAAAGAAGATACAACACTATTGAATTTTGTGTTACGTCACTTCTAAGTACAAACTTTATATAGACGTCACGAGCCCCACTCTCAATATTTGTTGCGTTATATCTTAGTAAATATTTATTGTTTTGTTAAAATAAAAGATAAGTGTCCAATGTTTTTGGCCTTTCTAAAATGCGGACTAATTAGAATCACAATTTTTGCCCCGTCATCTCGCCTATTTGTTCTATGGTTTATACAACTTGGGTCGTAAACTGTACGGTGGTCTTAAGGTACGGTGCCTTCGGCACCGTCGTTCTGCATCGACCCCGCCACCGCGGGGTTCTCGACGCGCATCTATAGTGACGACTCGTAGGCGGTACAGTACCAGCGTACCGCCATCCCGCTCATTGCAAAATGACGTAAGTCTTACTTGCCAGGATACGGTGTTCTGGATTCTGAAATTGAATTCGTCTTCTGGATTTTGTTCTTTTTTTGTTTTCAAATACCGAATTCTTGAATTAGTTTTTTGTCGGCATTCGAATTGCGGAGTTTGAGTGTTATTATTATTTAGTGAGTGTTTACCGTTTTTTTTCTGTTCTTGTACTCATCTCTGTTGTTGGTAGAAATGTGTTTTAGCTTGGCTGTATCTACGAATCCCAACTGTGCAAATGTCCGTCAATTAGCTGTAGTAAATAGTATTTAAGTGTGTATTTATAGTTATTTATTCGTGTTGTGTATAGTTACTTTATTAAATTTTAAGTTTTCCGTCGTATGATATTATGTTAGTGTTTAATTAATATTTTAATAGTGTTTATTAAGCTGTCTGGCAATATTGCTGTGCTACCCGTTGCAAGTCTTTTCACAATTTATTTGTGTCCTGGTGGTGTATTTATTTGCAAACCGCCCAGCGATTGAACGAAATTTTAGCATCGGCGAACAAACTTTTGGCATTTGCCTCCTTACTATTCTTTACACCACATTAGTTTATACTGAGCTCGACGCAGGCGCATATGTTTATATAATCTACCGTGAAATTACTCTACGCTGTTGCTCCTTAAGTTAATCATCCATAATACTAATGCACTTGTGCATAGCAAATTGAACATAGTGAAATCTTTCTGAATCTACGTATTAACTACAAATTACATTGCAAGCCGATGCTAAAATAAGTTCAAGAAAGGGTCCCAAATTATTGGTGCTAATAATACTATCTTTTGCAGATCTGTGCACTAGCGGAGGGCAAATCATGGACCGCCTCGGACTACAAACCAGAGACTCTGGAAAAGTCCCAGGACTGGGCCGTCTCTCGCGACTTCTATTCGTCGGGAGACAGCACATTCCACACGAGCGGCTCGGATAATAACATCAGTTATCAGTAAGTGTTCATATTTTTATCCATTATCTTCAATCATCATCCTCCTGCCCTTATTCCAGTTTTATTTTGTGT
The DNA here is from genome assembly GCA_963856015.1 of Helicoverpa assulta. Classification (NCBI taxonomy): domain Eukaryota; kingdom Metazoa; phylum Arthropoda; class Insecta; order Lepidoptera; family Noctuidae; genus Helicoverpa; species Helicoverpa assulta. The sequence goes on from CAWLCW010000029.1 coordinate 2,774,945, forward strand.
CTGCGCAAATGCTTGTGCACTATACCTCTAATATGTCTGATCTTTATATGAGAACATCCGCCGTAGCCGATTACCGGCTAGAAGCACATCATTTGGGCTGGGCGCAGCAAATTTTTCTCTTTCCATACTCTTCTATCAGCCGTCATCTCACAAGTAACGTTCTTTCTAGCTATGGCTTCATTTCACTGCCCTTATCCTTATCTAGATTTCTATCAGGTGTCAGAGCAATCGGAGGATCAATGTTGTAATTCTGACTTACTTAACGTGAAGGAATTAAAAAAAATACTTCTTATTTTCATTTTGAATATGCTGCTGGTTTCTGAGGAATACTACCGTACCGCTGTAAAAGATTAGAAGACTGATTGCACTCTCTTTGAAGGTTACTTGAAAACATTCCTATCTACAAGTCTTATATGCAGTTGTACATGACACTTCCACCTTATAGTGTGAGATCCTAGGGCTGCCAGACTTTACATATTTCACTTCTGAAACCTATACCATAACATAAAGCAATGCGCAGGTTGACTGTTTGCATCAACGGCTAGTTATACACAGGTTCACAATCTGAATATAAAACAATGATTATGTCGCCTACATATTATATCAAGCTCGTTATGATGAATATTTTATCAATTTAATGCTTCAAATTAAGTAGTTACTCTTTAAAAAATTTTTTTTTGACAAGTGTTCAACAGATGTTTAAGTTTTTGTAGTAAGGCTGTAAACGTTTATAATATTTTTTTACAAATAAACAACGTGGGTTTCATTAATCAAGAAAGTAAGTCATATCTGACAGCCCTGGGATCTTGGTCTATAATTTAATCTAGTAGCCACATGTGTGCCATTTGATCTTTTAACGTTGTTATAAACCTACTGCTTCCACGCAGAACATATATGTCTGTAAACCTGCCTAACTGAAACTAATAGACAGTTGGAAACCACACAAATAATCCTAAAAATTCAAACGGGAACCCGAAATTTTTCAATATTTCAACCGATGGTGGCCCCTGCTGTAGGAAAACCTATAAAACATAACGGGCTCATGTTTACGTGTGTTGTCAAAATAGACGAAATAAAAACTGGGATGTTGATTCTTTCTGGTATGGCTACTGGCTGTTTTGATAATGTTCTGAAATTGCAGCTCGAAAAATACAGCGCGAAGAGTAGTAAATATAGACAATCATACAAACGAAGACAGTCAGAAGTATAATGTGATGTTTCTGTTTTTATAAGAACATTTAATTATTTTTTCTTCCCTTCATACATCAAATCTTGTCTTGCACCACAAAAACTGAAAACAAAATATCTGAAAGTAAAATGCACTTGCCAAAATTCATACAGAAAATGTTAAAAAAAAAAAACATAAAAAGATCTTCAGAGCGCAACCAACAATCTTATAAGAAACTATATATGTATATATAAATAACATTCGATCATCTACTAGGACCATTCGATGGTTTGATTACAACTACAGAACATTATTAGGAACGGTAGGTAGGTACTTCAAGTAGATTCTCGGTACAGCTGAGTTATAACCGAGCCGCTGATTTTACCTCCGATACTTGATACTAAGTTCGCAGTTAGTATTCCTTCACGGTGATCTCAGATACCGAATATGAAGATTTGTTAGTGCCAGGGTTGACAGTAAAGAAAGTTTTTTTCTGTTTTTAACCGACTTAAAAAAAGACCGCAATAAGTATACTAAACTAATAAGCGTGTGAACTCGACACTGGTGTAATAGAATAAAGTTTATATAAAATCTGTCCACTGAATTTGAAATCACAAAGTTAAAGCTGATTTGTGACTTTATAGTCATTCACTCTACAATAGAAAATTTAACGTGTACAGTGTGGTTTCTGTTTTGTATGAATGCTCGAGAGCCGAGTGTTATTGTTTAGTTTTAAATATTTCCATTACATTGTTAAGTTGCTTTATAAAATAAATGAAACTGCCACTTGTTGTGCGAGCCCTGTGAGTTTTTACCGACTTGTTACCAACAGTTAAAAGTTTCAAACTTTGTATTGTCAACACTCAGATTGTTATTTGTTACAGGTTTCAACAGTATTTCTAAGCCAGTGGGCAGAATAGATTATCGAGAATATTCTGTAGTTGCTATCAATACTTGGTGTCCATAACGATGTTGGCAATTGATGTTGTGTATGAGGTTTTGGAAAGCCGAACCCTGTTGTGTTGTAGCCAGCCTATGTCCGGCGATTGATTGCTTCAGCCATGACTATGATGGGAAACAATATGTCTATTGATATCCGACATTGCACCAAAGGGCGGTGCCGGAAAGGACAGTAATCATCCACGGTTCATTACGCGTTTGATGGGGTTTCGGCTCTATTTTGGTCTAGGTTTTAGCTAAGTAGTTAGATTTGAAGGGTGCTTATTTGTGCGTTGGATGAGCAGACATATTGATTCTCATGCATTTTTTATAGTTCATTTAGGGATTATGAGTTGATTAGTTAGTCAGTAATATTAATTACTCTAAAATATTATCACGTATATTTGCGTTTAAATCACATCGGAGTATCAGTCAACGTTTGATCGCATATTGTAAGAGCCAGTAGCGCGAAGATATGACATTGTCTAGTCCTCTTTTCTTTTTCTTTTTTTGACGTTAATACTGAATGTTTTTAAACACCAGTACGGAGTATGGGAGTGGACGTTACACCGGTTTCGGCAACTGCAACAACCAGAAGCAGTCGGCGTCCACTCCGATGTCGCCGATGCACGGCAACGAAATGGTGGACAACACTCTTGCTTCACTAGCTACTGTAAGTAAATTATACATTAAATATATTGTATTAACTACTGATTATATGTGCGGTAACAGGTCTACATAATTAATTACAGGTCTTTATAATTATTTAAGATCGCTTTCTCACTATTCGCTTTATTTTTTAAACTGTTAAATTAATAGAGCTGTCATCGGGTTTTGGTCGTATCATGGATGTCGATCGAGAAACGATAGTTGTCATTTGTCTTGTATTATATACCGCGTATTCGTTCACAAGTGTCGCGAGGAAAAAACACATATCCACTAGTTTGAAAGCTTTCTTAAACACCACTAACTTATATAATCTTTAATGAGGAACACCACGTAATTTATTGATTAAAGGTAACTTATTAACGTTAAGTATATAATAATATTAGGGTTTATGTAATCATGTAACATGTATAGTAGGGTGTATACAATAGACAATAACAAACCAATTGGTGAATAGTCTCATTGTTTATAACAATTAATTTTCAATGTAAGAACCAATAGCAATACTTAAATATTTTTTCAATAATTTATTTTTTATTAGTTTTCGAAGGGTAAACTTCTACGTACTACAGATAATATAGATGTCGTGCTTTCTTCCAATATATATACGCTATGCAGTTCCGTAATGACATTACGGTCTATGTTCGGTTTCCCAATGCCAATAGTCAATCGTAGGGCGCAGTTGCAACTATGTATTAGCATTTTTATATGAGAACATGTCAGTGTTGTATTGTTGGCACACATCTATTCTTTTATTTACTGCTTTTAAAAAGGATGCGACAAATAAAATAAAACAGTCACAAGTAATTTGTATGATCATCACTAGTTTAAAAGAAATTTCTTATTAAATACTTTGGATTAATTATGAAAACAGGTGAAGTTTTGTTTCGATTTCTGCAGTCTTCGTACTTAAAGTTGTTCGTAATTATGACTTTTACAAGTTTCACGTCTTATTATTTGGAGACGCAATTATATTTACAATGGACTATACACTATTTGGAAAACTTAATTTCTAGGTAATGGCTATACTAATAATTTGTTAAGGGCAAGTTCGAACGGTTGCGTAGGCGACAAAACGACGACAAAGAATGCATTGTCGAGCGACAATCTAAGTCCTATGGGCGGTCTTTGCGGATAGTATGTATTTACTCTAAGAATCGCTCGCTATCGCATGAACGCACGGTTTCGCACGACCTTCTGAACTTACCTTTATGCTTCACTTTCAATCATTGTATCGTCCATGGAGAACAAAATGACTTGTGGAGATGTCATAACGCAAAATCTCCTAATCCGCCCATTATTTTCAAAGCATACGTTACTTACAAGAAGGCGCTTGGCCTACATTGCTTATGACATCTCCGCTACTTTACCTTGCTCTGTGGTATCAAATCATTCCTTTCTCTAGGAACATCTGACTGTTGAATGGATCGAAATTGTTGAATATTATCAAGGTTGACTCTAATGGTAGGTCCACACGATACCACCTTCACACAGACTTTCATAGACTTTTGTCTGCGCAACAAACCGGTGCATACAAGTGTCTACGCCCATATGCATACATGATAAGTCTGAACAAACATCTTGTCATCATATTTCCAGTCAGACTTTAGATTTTTACTCAGACTTTAAGTTCGTACAGATATTTGTACAAGTTTAAAGTCTGTATCGTGTGTACCCACCATAATATTTATTGTGCGTGATGCAGATGCAGAAGTTATTCGTGTATCATTTGTGCGACTGCTGGCACGTTAAAGCTGGAATTCGGTACCATGCGTTTGTCGCTAGTGACCGATAGTCGACGGCTTTGTCAATGGTCATAGTTTGGGAGTGTATGGTGACGTTTTCGCAGCGATTATTCACATATTTCATTACGTGCGTCTATCGTGAGCCTCGGCCGTCGGCGTCGAACGCACACGACAAACGCGCGATTCAGAATTCCAGCTTTATACAGGATTGTTTCAATAGTGTTTAATATCCGGGTACATTATCCTGATGAAGTGTTGTGATCAATATGCTTTTCACTTACATAAGGCAATCGTATCACAGCTGCATGAAGTAAGATCATAATGTGAAGTAAATCACCAAACCAATTGATGTTGCCTTGCAAAATTATGATGCATTTGAACTGTGCATGTATTGTTCGTGCCAAACTTAATGGCGGCAACTAAAAACTACACAAAAACATTTTAAGATATCGATGGTTTATCTCATGAAAGTGGGTGATCCATACTTGCGTATGTGAATTTAGTACTTGCAGAATAGAATAGAATAGAATATCCTTTATTTCTAAGTATATGGTACATTGAGGTTTTACATTGAATATAGTTTCACATACACTACCATTGCTGGTGTAGAAATATTTAGTTAACCATGCTTTAAAAAGAGAAAAAAAAAAATTGTCACACATTGTCCTTGTATGAGTAAGCACACACGCTCGCCAGTGGCCGAGTCGCCAAATACAATCTGCATGTAGAGACAACGCATAAACCTACGCCAATCTGTCCAATTCCTTCAATAGTTTTCAACCTTATCACAATAATGGAAGGTTAATGTTCGATTGGTAAAATTTGATTCGGATACGTTGACCTGATATCGTTCTACAATTACACACACAAGTGTGGCTCACCCGTGTAGAATAAACCATCCATTCACGAAATAACTTGCCGCTATCAAGTTTGATCTTTAAAGAACTATTAAACTGAAGCCCCCACTCCTCAATCCTTAGGGTTGGTCCATGTTTGCATCATCGGTGACTAAGGCAGCTCGGACGGCAACTGAAAGCGCAGTGCGTTACGGAGGCATCGCGTCGCAAAAGGTATCGGAGATGGCATCTACTGTTACTGAAAAGGTAAACAACTTATATGTTTTTTTTTAGATTTACAGGATTGTTCAAAAGAGTTGCCGCGGCCCTGGTACGTAAAGGACTTAAGAAGGAACATGATGGGTTTTAGTCAGTAAGAGTCTGACACTTCCTCACGCTGCTAACCCACAACGGGAGCGGTGATTTGATGATTGGAACTCGAAAGCCGTTTTTATTTATTTTACTAGATAAAGTATTACCTTTATCATCACACTTTTATCACCCTTATACAAACTGAAAAATATCAAAGTATTCACTTCATCTGTCTAGCCTCTTCTCGACTATGTTGGGGTCGGCTTTCATTCTAATCAGATGCAGCTGACTACCAGTGTTTTACAAGGAACCCAGTTACCCGGGAAATATTCACTTATATAGCTATATTACGGTCGTTGAACTCACCGTTACAACCGGCCTACCGAAGCGTACAATATCATTACAAATATGTCCAATCCATCACTTGCCTACGGTACGGTGTAACTGACCTACGCAACAACTAGTTGCTTGTTCATGTCAGTTCGAGCGCTGACACTTCATGCCTGTCATCTGTCAGTAATGAATTGTTGTAGTTTATATGATACTGGCTGTTGAGGTTTCAATCACGTACCGTGGGAACTACATCCCGTACCGGATGAAATATAGCCTCATGTTACTCGGGTACCAACAGGGAGAGGTTGTTTTAAATCGGTCAAGTAGTTTCGGAGCCTATTGAGCCTCTCTCAGGAATTGATAGAAAACTATTGTCATTATTATTATTTTTTTATTTTTTTTATTTTTTTTTTTTATGAGAGTCCATGGAGTTTCTTGCCTATTCTTCTCTATGAGACCAACTCTTTGGAACCGTGCAACTAGCTTTTTTTTTTAACGACGTCAAAAATCATCAAATGACCCCTCCCGCTGTGGGTTAGCAGCAGTGAGGTGTCAGACTCTTACTGATTAAAAACCGTCGTGTTCCGTCGTAGGCCTTTTATGTACCAGGGCGCGGTAACTCTTTCGAACAACCCGCAGCCCCGGCAGGCCTTGGCCCTACTGGGCTCCGCTGACCATGCAACTAGCTTGACGTTTCGAAAGTACTTTTATAGGCCTATTTTAAATAAAAAAAATATTTTGACTTTGATGTTAAGCAACAATCAAATAAAATCTGATTATTTGATACTGGTGTAGTAGTGTAACTGCTCTCTGCGGTTTCACCTACGTCCCAGGAGAATCAGTTTCTGTCCTTCGATATGTCCTTCCTTAGGCAATAGAGCTCTCTCTTAGTTACCAATCAGTACGTATTTGAATTATTAGTCTTTCATTGCCCAATGAAATACTTTCTACTGCAATAAAGACGCAACACTTTCTTAATAAAACTTTTTTTAGACTTCGAAAGTGAACAGCCTCAAAGTTTTTGAGCTTTCGATATTTCGTTTTTTTTTCTAGATTCGTCGGCATTTAAAAAATAATAGAAAATAAAACTGTTTATTTAAACTGAATGACTAAATTAAATTGACATTTTTCAAGATATTTAAATATAAATTGTTTGAATGGTACTTTCAGGTGAACACCCGCGGCGGTTGGAGTACTCTAGGCGGCACTACGGATCAGAGACGCGCGTCCAACACCAGCACGTCTTACCAGTCGGCCGGCTATGGCGCCATGAAGAGTTCCACTTCCGAACCATACTCCCAGTGGTAAGTCACGTTACTGCCTGTCATCAATGCATGCGTGAGCAGAGGTTACAACTACGTCACATCCCAACTAATCCATGAAAGTTGCACTTCATGACGACACAATTTTTTACAAGTTAATAGATGTCAACTGCGACCTCATTCACCAACATCCCAAAGGACTTAGAACTTTCTAAGTATAGGGGCTACATACTGAAGACCTAGATTTCATCAACCTTTTTATAGTCATACTGCTGGGCACAGGGCTCCTCTCACACAGTGAAGGACTGAGCATTAATCGCTACGCTTGCCCAATGCGGATTGGTAAACAACATTATAGTCCAGGTTTCCTCAAAACGTTTTCTTTCACCTTTAATCTGCCATTGGTCTCCAAGATATTTTAGAAAGTACATACAAACTTAGAAAGTTCCATAGCTCAAATAATAAACAGTACCTTTATCCAAAAGACAGCTCCTTACAGTTGAAAATGCGGGCAAAAGAAGGCTTGTAGTGAAACGTAAACTAACAGGTTGACAGTCATCCGTACTGTTTGAACATTGAAATGTAGTTGAATTAATGCTTTGTGAGAATGTCTGGGGTAGAAAAATTACCGCATCGAAAGCCACACTGTTTGTTCTGACTTCACGTACAAAGGTGGACTTGTGTCGTCGCATTGTTTAACAGTCAACAGTTGTTTGTATTTTTAACCGGCTTCAAAGAGAACTACTGTCTTTACCCGGATAAAATATAGCGTATGTTATGCGCAGATAACGTAGCTTTATAATGATGAAAGAATTTCTCAAATAGGTTCATTAGTTTGGAAACCTTTAGAGTACAGACAAACAATAAAATGTTACCTAGTTATTATGGTACTATAGATAATTGCACATACTGAACAAGTTTCCCAATCACTTCCAGGAACGAACAACTTCAGCCATGGAAGGAATCGGTGACCACCCGCAACAACTTGGATTCCCGTGATCTGTCCCAAGTCGGGGTGTCCAGCCCCCCGCCCGACATCAAGAACATCACCATTAAGAAGAAGAACGCGTCTGACGAAGACTCTTGGGACTGGCTCAATAACTAGGCTGGTAAGTTTAGAAACCAAAAATATGAACGGTTTCATCCCCGCATCTCGAGAAAACTGTTCCCTGTAGCTGGATGGTGACAAAAACTTCTCTCGGGACCAAGCTACTTCCTCTCTAATTTTCAGCTTATACGCTTCAGCTATTCTTGAGTTATAAATAGTGAAACTGACGCAACTTTTTACATCCCATCTCCATCTCTCGAGCCTTTTCCCAACTATGTTGGGGTCGGCTTCCAGTCTAACCGAATGCAGCTGAGTACCAGTATTTTACAAAGAGCGACTGCCTATCTGACCTCCTCAACCCAGTTACCCGGGCAACCCAATACCCCTAGCTAAGACTAGTTGTCAGACTGGCTTCTGACTACCCGTAACGATTGCTAAATATGTTCAAATGACAGCCGGGACCTACAGTTTACCGTGCGCTTCGAAAGACGATCGTTGGTGTCCAAGATATACTTAGAATGTACATACAAACTTAGAAAAGTTGCATTGGTACTTGCCGGACAAGGAATTGGACACACGTTCATACTTGAGAGGTTGGTTCTTTACCCACTCGGCCACCACGACTCCTAGAGAAAAGTCTATTTGCTTAATATGTGAACAAAGTCCTATCAACAGGTACACAATACCTCTAGTTAAATACCTAATCAAATGAAGTATATATCCATACTTATTATATTTTAACAATAAAGTACAATCATGTAAAAACATAGTGTTCTTAATATCATAGTAGATTATATTGTACACTAGCGACCCGCTCCGGCTTCGCACGGGATAACAGTATTTCCCCACTATTTAATGTATGTTATTATACATATAAACCTTCCTCTTTAATCACTCTATCTATTGAAAAAAACCGCATCAAAATCCGTTGCGTAGTTTTAAAGATTTAAGCGTACAAAGGGACATAGGGACAGAAAAAGCGACTTTGTATTATACTAAGTAGTGATTTAAATAACACAAGAATAAAAGTATATACTAATTTAAGCTTTATGTATTTTTCAGATCATCACAAGAACGCGAGAAGACGGCCTTTAAGATCCAGTTAGGGCCGCACATATCTATCCCTTAGTTAAATTACGCATTTTCACACAATATATTATATGTATAAATATGTATTCAAAATTACAGTTGTAAGATATATATATACTTAGATATACCTATTGAGATACAAAATTCACATATGTGTATATGTATTAATTTAGTCAGGCAAATCAGTATTTATAATCATTGGAGATTTTATTTGTAAATACTTTGTAAAAGTTGGCAATGTATTCGGAATTTCTCTTAAGTTGACAATCGTTCTTTATTGTTTTTCTATCGGTTCTTAGTTGTTGTGAAATGGTATGAAAAATATGTTTGGGCAGTGCCCCGAACCATTTTGTTGGTATACAGAAATATTCCTACCCTCATTGGGAAGTGTATCAACTATAAAATCAATATCAAAAATTTATTCAAAATTTGCTGAAAACCAGTACTTTTCGAACATCAAAATTACATTAGACAGCCCACCACTTCCTACTTATATGTTTAATCTGAGAAGAAGTTGCATTACAAAATCCATAGCAACACATGTCTGTCCGTTAGATTTAAAGATCTCAATACAAAATTCATAATATAACATACTATCATTATGTATGTCTAACCAGCATGACCAGACATTTTGTGCAAATAAGATCTCTTTGCTGGACTAAATGTCTATCAGAATCGACACAAAATGGCTTCCGCACTACCCTAACAATATTTTTGGGATTGATTGTGTAAAGCGTACATCTTATGAAGGTAATTAGGTAAAGGAACTAAGAGTCGATAAAACCGTTTTCGCTTGAAAACCAATTGGCATGATATATAATTGTATTGCATTGACCACGCACCCCCTCGGTATTTACAAATAAAATATGTATATAATATATGTATGTAGTTACAGCTTTATTCGAAACTGAACAAATTGTGTTGGTTGAATCTATTCTTTTTTTTTATATCTATTAGAAATGTATATTGATAACATTTATTTTAGAAAATCTACGAAGTTAGTTAATATTAAAATTCTGTCCATTTTAGTGCCACATTGTTTTCTAAAAAAAATATTGTTTAAACATCTGTATATGTGATGGCACAAACGCCAATATCTTTGTCCAACAAAGGAGATTGGGCAAGAATGTATGAAGTTTGGTCCAAATGTCCACCACGAACGAGACCTATATAATTAAATAGCTCACTTAATTTAGAGTAACTTTTACTAAGAAAGTAAAAAAAAAACAATGCCAAAAAAAAATATAGCTAAAAATGTATTCTTAATTTTCGGTAGTTTTTGTATGTTATCATTATTATTTTTTATTTTACTCCACTTCCATTTCCGCACTTTATCTAAAACTAAGATGAGAAAGACACATTTGCATTAACAGACCATATTTTTTGCCCGATGGATGTACGAATCACTAACCAATTGAGGCGTCAGAAGTGCTTGAATATACTCAGCGGTGCCTGGATCTACGAAAGTTCAATGTAGCTGGTGGTGTCTTCTCTCTAATCATAAACAATTCTATTTTGTCAGAAGTTACAGAAAGTACGAAAATCAAACACCACGAAAAGTAATTGAAAAAATGAAATTGAAAAAATCTATAAAATGGTTTATTTGATTTTGCTATAACTTTTTTCTGGCATTATATTTTTTTTTACTTTCATAACAAAAAATGTTCTATATTTAACGGGCTATCTAGCCATATAGGTCTCGTTCGTGGTGGACATTTGGACCGGAATCGCCCATTGTCCTTTAAGAAGGCTTTGCATAGATTCTTATAAAACAATGTTACTACAAAGTGACATTTTCTTCTCTATTTTCATTAATAGCCTCGTGGACAAAGATTGCTCGAAGCCATACTGGCCTACTTGTAAAACTAGGCCTTTATATTGTCGTAATAGCTTAATTTAGTTTTAAGAAAGGTGTAAGACGGCATCGTGAAGTTTGTCATTCAAAAAGACTTAAGTCTGAACAAAATGGCAGACGACGCGATGAAAGATTGCTAGGCAAATTAAGATGAAGGCTTATATTATATATATATACGTGTTTATATTTTGTTGGATGAACAACCGCTATAAACATATCGTTTATAATGTTTTGAGACATAGATTTCATCGATAAATCGTCTTTGCATTGACAGCAGCGATAGTTTATTTAGCAGTGGTTTTCACAACGCATCAATGAGCCCATTCCATCTAAAGAAGCATTTATCCTTCCTTAGGTTTATAATTAGGCAGGCCATAATATGTACTATGTTGCTAAAACGACATTATTATTTGTATTCTCATTTTGAATAAATCTAAATTCTCGGAAGTTGTTTTTGTATTAAAAACTGTTGTATCGTCCGATCCCCTACCCTTTTAGTGATGTCCACTACATCATGTCCTCTCGATGTCGATAGATATTTTATATACAATTTTAATCGTATTAAAACATCCTATTGTAACTACTCTGCCTATCCACTACCGTCCTCTTGTGATTATTCAAATTTTATCGAAATATTATTTACTATGAAAAGGTTAATGTAATTTATATTTTTATCGTCAACAATCTATCGACTTCGGCAAAGCCTTGTACGTACATCCATGATTTGTTGAATTTTGTACAAAAATTGTGATATACCCTGAAATAAATTGCAGAAATTCTTTAAATTCTATAAAAAAAAAAGTAAAATTGGTATCGTTTCACGGAAAAGGGACAAGGCTTACCTTCGTACATTTTGTATTGGATCGAAATAAATTATTTTTCATGTTACCAATATATTTTCGGCAATGTTTTTACCCTCGATTATATTATTTTCTACGTTATAAGATCAAGGTTTATACTTATGTACAAATTAATAATATTATAATAATTTAATTTTATATTTTGCTTGTAAGATTCTGAATGTTATTTACTTTATATTATAGTTAGTTTTACAACTGTGGGCTCACAGTTAAACAGACGATGTAACGATTACTTTAAAATTTTGTCATCAGGTTATTTGATCGAATTAAAATTAGTTGAAGATTATTTTTGTTTTATTTTTTCTTTGGATAACGGTAGGTAAATAAGTTTCCCAAAGCGAAACATACGACTCTTTGTTTAAAAACTCGATGTTATTACAATGACACCACTTAATCAATTAAAGCATTATTCTAAGTAGTATTTCAGTAGCTTTGAAAATTTAATGGCATTAAGTTTGTAAACTGTTCGGGCCTAATCACGAGAAAACCACAATATCACATTGTGCAATAGGGTATTACATGCATTTTTGAAATATATCTTAAATAAATTCTTTAGTCTTAATATATCTCTAAAAAATTATTTTTTTTTTTTTCTCACGTTATGTACGAATATAAATTAATTGTTTTATCATAATTTCAAATTTCGCGCGTATTTCGCGAAAACGCGGCACACAACGGACGCCATGATTGTTTTTTGGTCATGACGGCATTACGTTAGTAAACAAACTACAGCTGTCAGTAATACATATTTTGATATGTATTGAAAATTTTAATAATGAGTAATTATGCTCCGTATCGTTGGTGTGTTGTTTCTGAATGTGAGAACACTAGTGTAAAAACACCAGACAAATTATGGATTCAAGTACCAGTGGATATAAATACTGACACTGATATATGACACTTTTGTTTACTACCGTAATGACGTCATTAGCATGGCGGCGACATTTCGTAGTGTTCAAAGACAGATAAAAAACCTAAAAACTTTAAACTGCAATAAAAAATATATTTATGTACCTTACGAAGTGAAACTAACATTTCCCGATTGCTTTTCCTCTAAACAATCATTGTAATACACTTTTAATTTTTTTCTCATCTAGACTAAAATACCCTATTCAGGTTTAGGGATCGCCTAAAACAATAGACATCCTTCTCCATGTGAGAGGAGGCCTGTGTCCAGCAGTGGGACGATAAAAAGGCTGAACAGTATTGATTCATGTTTTAAATATTAGAGACAGCTGTGATAGTGTAGTTTCATAGACTTAAGGGTACAAGCAAACAAATAAAAAAATGTGTCCTCTTTTCTTGTCGTCTCGTCTTACTGAGCAAAAAGATAATTAGCTGTATTATTGCTAGTTTTTTGGTTGCATCTACGTACGTGAGTACGCTGGGTGTCACCAAGTTTATAGAAGTGAAAATAAGGTACTTTCTCAGATGACATTATTAACTGCTACGCTTAAAAATAGGTACTGCGCCTTCGGTGGGCGTGGCGCGGGGCATGTTGGCAGGTATGGGTGGATGCAGGAATATTAAAACAAAATACTTGATTAAATTAAAACATTGTTCCATTTATTTTATAGTATTTACATAAACAGAAATAAGAACAAGACTTAATTAAAGTTTACACATGGTATTCGTTAAATCTTGTTCAGTCACCTTTTATTTTTATTATATTATTGTAATTATAAATACTCAATTGAAAACACTCGAAAAACTTAGGTATACAACCACCATACTTTTATTGCTACAGAACAACATTTGCCTACTGATATTTTAGGTCATCTAGAAGATCCCGTTGCAAGTTTTTAACTACATACATAATTTGGCAGCCTGTGAAAAATGCTTCTCTTGTCTACAAAGTTTAAATAAACATTTGATCAACTAGTTTATCCATGTAGTGATTTTGCAGTGGGATCTTGGACCCATGGAATGTATATATGCATAGACATACATATGTATAACTGCCACGAGACCCAAATATACAATCGTGTTTTTTGATGTAGGTATCTTAAACAATGGTAGAATTTATATAGTCAGTGTGCAATAGGATGTCAATAAAAAATATACATCAGGATAATCAATACATGTCAGAATATTTGCAAAGCACTTATTAAATACATTTTAAAGTTTTATTTATTGCTTCATTTCACAGTACTTTGTTTGCGTATAAAAATATTGTGGAGTATGTGTAAATATTTAACATTTAATTGGTGTTTTCATATATATTGACGAATATATTAAAAACCTCTAGACCTCAACAATTAACTATAATTACCCATACAGCTTGGTGGGTTTTAGAAACTTTCACAAAGCAGCCTGAAGTCTGGCAGTTCGAGATTGATACACCCGTGCATCGGAGAGAATGTTAATATACATCCTGCGCCTATTCTCTCTCCGGTCGTGTCGGATTGTCCCACCGGGATATGAGAGTGAAGGGAAAGGGAGTGCTCCAGTGTCTGCGCAAATGCTTGTGCACTAAAATATGTCTTGCGCAGCTGGCTGATCTAAGGAGATAAAAACATTTGTGGTCAACAATTCGCCAGGACGCAATTATTACACTATACAAAGATGTATGTACATATTGACGTCAGGTACTAACAATATTTGTTTTAACTCAGCCTTGTAAGCATACCTACCTATGTGCTAAGTCCTATTCAATGACATATTGGCACTTTTGTGAAAATGTAATGTTCTTTACTATTTGTTGAGTAGGAATAAGAGTTCATAAGCAATTTGCATCATTTAGACAGCTATGAATAACATTTGTATAGGTAACTTTGTGTGGAATTGATTATAACAGTAAAAATTAGTGAAACTACCATGTTGCAATATTGCTCAGAAGTAATTTGTAGATGACAGGGGGTGACAAAGATGCCTAGCAGGAGCGAAATAGTTGTGAACTATCTTTCCAAAGATAGATAACAGAAAAACTCGATAAAACTCCTCACAACAGAAGAAATATACAAAATGTAAAAGATCAATGTTCCATGATTCCACTATACAATTTTTTCATTAAATGTAAATAATTACATTCGCTTACTTTGTCACAAATTATAAAACAATAGAAAATCAATTGTGTCTCATGTATATCTGCGCTCTGACATACAATGGGTTAATATGCAAATATGGAGCAAGAACTGGTCAAACCTGGACACAAACAGTATGTGAATTGTTCTGAATTGATAAATAATTTACACAGCATGAAATTATAGCCGAAGCTGCATACTCCTGAGCATTAACATCATATAAATCAACAATAAAAAATTATTTAGTTGTATTTAATTAATACAACATTAGCAATATAATACAGTGAAACAAATAATACCATACCACCCAATATAATTACTTTATAAGAGTTCAAGTCATGATTTTGTTTAATTAAACAATTATGAAGCCCACATGTAGAAGTAAATATCTTGCCAATGACTCAGATACTGTATTATTGGCCCACAAATAAATGACATGGCTGGTACTTTCTTTGTCAGAGATGTAAGAGTATTTTCAATAACATTCTTAGAATAACCATTGTACATAGGACTCCTAAGTAAGTACAGAACAAGACCCAACTTCCTGCGACTTATCTCTAGCCGTTGGTCATAAGACAGATCCTTCATATATTTACCATACAGTTTCATACTTGCCAAGTCGACACAGAGGGCTATGACCCACTGCTTCCATGCTTTTGTACCAAACACTCTCATAGAAGCTAAATGTATTAAAGGCTTCAGAATGTGTAGTGACTCAGCATAAATTAAATCATTAACGTTCACAGGTGCAGGCCTGTCATCTTTGATCTTCACTGGCTCCCAGTCACGGAACGCTACTGAGGGCGCACCGTCTACTCGTCGGATGACGCGCCCTGACCTGCGCAGTGTGAAGAATGAGTTGGAGTTCTCGTCTGTCTCTTTGCCTTCTGTAAACTTCTTTCTTTGTAACGCGGGAATAGGGGGATGGGCTATCGGCAGCTCCTTGAACCTGTATAGTAGGACGAGGGCCGAAGAACACTTGAAGACCTGCAGTAGCGTCGCCACCGTCCATTTACCTCTTGTTCCCCACCTGTTCTTGACTAACAGTTCAATAAATACTTCGCAGTAGTGTACTACTGTTAGCCACAGCTTGATCTGCTCCCGGAGCCCGTAGTACGGCTCGTCTGACCCATAAGCTTCTCTAATGAGCTTGTCGTTAAACAGTGACACGAGTTTAGACACCGAGTACACTAATTCCGAGACGATAGGCGATTTGTTTATCTTCCCAGCCACAAAGTATGAAGACCACGTCGCTACAGTCTCGACGTCCGTCACAACACCAGGGTTGCTGATTACCCATCGCTTGTAAACCGCATACAACTCTTGTAAAGATAATGCTTTATCCATTTTAGTTGGCGGCTCTCTAATAAACACAGCACGGACAGTAATGGATAACGTCTTTCCTCAATCAATAGTAGTTCCCAGAGTTCTGTAGACGTAAAAGTAAATAAATTAAATTATAACTCCTTTTTGCCGCACGAAAACTCAAGTCTTTGTTGACTTTTGCCCCCAGCCGCCCAGCCGTCAGCCCACAATTCCGTACTCGATGGCCCACAGTAATGTCAACTTTCTAACGTCATCAATCAAATGTCATTCAGGGGTCCATGTCCGGAAATTATATTGTTAGGTTTGTAAACAGGGCAGGGTAATATCAATAGACATGGTATAAGATTTGATTGACCTTTACGCATTAAAACATATTCTAACGATAGACAAGAACATCCATACAAATAATTTACCCGCATATGTCGTCTGTTGACATCTTGTTGACGTATTGTGACAAGTAGTCATCCCAGTCATCCCCATTGATGTTAATTGCAGAAGTGACACAATATTTTCGCTCGTTTTTACCTACATTCTTCATTACTCAAAAAGCTTAATAATAAGGACCTTCTATTCATAGGTAAGTGAATTCAAAATCATGTAATATATTAAAACCAGGAACTTATCTTTAGGGATTTTTTAATATTAATTACAATTTTTTTTTTTATATATATACGTTATATATTTTTATATATAGAAATTTCTGGGGTATTTCTCAATGGGATATACGCATTACGTGCTTTCTTATCTCACATCTGACATTGGCAGAATCGTTGATACTGACATCGACGAATAGCTTGCCACTAACCAAGAATAGAATAGATGTTAATCGCAAAAAGTGACACAACGCTTTCGCTCGTATTTTACCAAAATTCTTAATTGCCCTATGTATATTCCAAAATATACATTAATAAGGATATATTATTCAATTTTCATGTAAGTACTTAAGTGAATTCAAAACGGTGAAATATATTAAAACCAAGGCCTTGCTAAGAAATTTTTATTACTTTCGTCTTAAAATAAAATTAATGATCCACTTTCATAATCCAATTTTATTAGTGTATTGTAATAGGCACATTTCTAAAACTCCAGCTTTTTTAATAACCGGTTCTGTGTATGTGTACCTGGTTCAATTTTTCTTTTAATTCTTTGACCATTGCAGTTAAACGTTTTGTTTTTTTACGGAGATATTTATTTTGGTTTTGTATTTTACAAAGTTTTCCACGCAGCACATTTTTTTCAGCAGTAAGTTTTCTTATACTAATTTTCAGCTTATTCATTTCGTATGAATCAAAAATTGAATCAGAGTCGGATATTTGTACTTCTTCTAACGATGTCGGGGAATCCTGTCGACTCTCTGAAACAGGCTGGGTAGGATTACTGCTCGGGATTGCTGTCTTTTTAAGGAAATTTCTTCCAGTTTTAGTCCTATAAATGTCATCAGGTTGGAAGTGAAAAGAACAGACATGAGATACTTTCGAAGGCAGCCACGTGTTTTCGGATCTATCCTTTCGAACAACCTTAATCCATTGGTCTCTATTCGGGTGCTCAGGGTGAACAAATCTGAAATAAGCACAAAATAACAGGGATAGATGATGAATTATGCTCAATTAAAATGAAACTGGGCTGGGCACGTCAGCCGAATGCATCCTAACAGATGGGCCAACATCGTCACCCAGTGGCTACCACAGGATGGTCATCGCAGGCGGGGTAGGCCCCGGAAGTGATAGCGGGATGTCCTGCAAGACTTTGACTAAATTTTAAATTCACATATTTTTTTAAAGTATTAATTTATCTAATAATATTTAATATCTTCACATATTATATGTATATTATATATCCTTTCCCTCTCTTACCGATGAAAACTGATCCCTGATGATGCGCTGATATTTCTTGTAGTGTTCTTGCAGTAGCGAAATACACACGACGTCATATTATTTTCTCTAAAAAGAAAGAACATAAAATCACTAAGTGAAATCTGTTTTCATTAATATTTTACATACTACCAGTTTTATGGCACATCTGCACTGCATGGTTTTTTTGGTCCATCATTTTAAGATGGCGAGTCGTGCAAATACATTTTGATAGTTAATATTTAATTTTAATGAAATTAGTTGCTATTCAATTATTTGAACTACATTTAATTTCATAAATAAATTAGATTACCACTGAATTGTTATTTACATTGTGATTAGAGTTGTCAAATTAATTACGTCTCGCTCCGTACCTACACATCCAACCTGAAGCTATGTCAAAATCGCACTAATGACTGATGTAATGCGCGAAGCTCAACTCAATGGGACAACACGAAATGTTATATACATCGATGAGACAAAGTGTAATTTTATTTACTTGATTATGGAATTGTTAATAATGAGCGCAAGTTTATTTATAAGTACCTACCTTGTTTGGCGCTTCTTACACATCCATCCAAAGACTACAATGTATATACTCATCCATCTGACACAAGTGTCAAAATCGGTCTATCTATGCTCTAATCAGCACGATTAAAATTGAAAATGGTGCGATGTTGAATGTTGAAAATCTAAGAGAATTAAAGAGAATTAAAGAGAAGTCACTTAAATTAAAATCAGGTGGTATGTTTGACCAACAAACTCTTATAATTTGGAACAATGCAGAATTTTATTATTTATTTCTTTGTGTATAATCTGTGAAGTTTCACTATGGCTGTGTGTAAACTGTAAAGAAAAATATTAAGTCTGTCTATGGTTCACGCCTCAGAAGTGAGTGAGATCCTTGTTTTGATTTTTATTTCCAAAAATGGATTTTCTTGTTTATTTGTGTACATGATTAACATATTACTTCGTGTGCAGATAAAATAGAGCTGCGAACCAGCATACAAGATGGACGGGAGTCCTCCCGAGGACCCCGATGCACCGGATATTTTGGAGGACAGGCTTCAAGGATGTTTTCCAGCCTTGGAACCCGAAGAAGACAAAAAGAAATTATTATGGATGGGGGGCGTGATGGAGTGCTTCTCCACCGTCTTCTCCCTATTCAGCACAGCAGACAACAAGCCACAAGGTGAGTTTTTAGTCATTTTATGTGGGGTACGCAATACTGGGACCCTATGCATTTTGTTCTATAAATAGCTCGAGACTGAAGGCCGCTGCGCTGCCTGTTCGATTCGGGGGATGCTGCGTCGCGGCTTTATTGATATTTTGAATTAAGAATTATTATTACTAAAGAACTATTATGTGCCAGTATTACAAGGATGGCGCGTGTCCATGGAGTTTTGCTTTTTCGTTAAAGATTCTGTAAAGGTCGCATCCTTGACCCATTTTCCCAGTAATTTTATCAGTAACTGAAGAGACTTGTTGCTTGTGTTTTCAGTTAAAATGTAATATAATGTTACTATAAGATTCTTATTAGCTGGAAATTGCTATAGAGCTTCTTAGACAGGCTTTATTGCAACTTTTGTGGAAGACTTAAGAGCTTATAGCATAAGTTAAAGAAAGACATGGAAGAGCAATAATGGCCTTGTTGTTCTGCATTCGATTTGGTAGTTATATGCTGTTGTTATTATCTATCAATTAGCTAATATGTTACATTGAATAGCTATCATTATATGTGAATACAGAATTAAATTAATGTTACTATCAGGTTGATAGCAAATTAATGAAACTTGCTTTCATCTTGGTCTCATCTTGGTTTGAGGCTGAACAGCATCTTCCCTAATTTTATATTTGTCACAAATCTAGCTGTTTAGTATACAAAAGGAATCATTGAATCAATCCTTAGTACTAAAAAGACATATTTCAAGAAAGCCTGCAACACTTAACCACCTGATGTACTTCCATTTTCCAGTTCAGTTAGAATCTGGGTCAAATCTCATATTTAGGACATAGGGGCATAGATATTGATTTTACTGCAGCTCAGTCTAGGATCCATTCTATTTATAAATCCCAGGAATTGACATAAACTGAAACATAACAAATACTTATTGAACAAATGAACTACTCATTAAGGTAATGATTCAATTGGTCCATTAATTATTATCTGTCAATAATAATTATTATTGACAATGATTTTAAGGAGAATTTTGAACAGGTTTTATAAATGTCATGTTTTCAAGATTGTATAGGCATGTTAAACTGAAGGTCCATTTGAAAATATTTGGCATTCATTACTAGTTGATCTAGTAGAGAAGCTAGTAAAACTGATAACCAGTGATACCTGGATAACTTGGTTAAGGGGGTTAGATAGGCTGTCACTCCATGTTAAAACATTAGTACACAGTTGTATCCGGTCATGCTGGAGGCCAACGCCAATGTTGAAAAGCTGGGCAGTTGGCATAGTGACATATGATTGGTAAATTGGTTTCGAAATACAAGCTTACCAAAGATAACGATGAAAAAGCTGTTAAGCTTCATCTTTTTTTTTTGAGAAGTGATAGGAAAAATAGAATTGGATATTCAAAATTATTCATTAGTTGCTGTTAGGTACGAAGTACTCCGGGCTGGTTTGGAACCGGTTTGTTTCTGAGCAAGTTTTTTTTGACAAGTGACAGATTGACTTATTTTAGTTTCAAATAGGCCTATTGGAAAGACTGACTACCAGTCTTACCAAGGAGTATTGAGTTGTCCAGATAATCATTTTGAAGAGGTCAGTTGTCACAGATGCATCAGGTAAGATTGGGAACATAACTGCACTCTTAATTATAAACTCATTGCTAATTAAATGTCTTAAGTTATTTAGAATATACACAATAGTGTCTTAGTAGTACATTAATCATTAAAAGTATTATACATTGAGTACTACGGAAACTTACGAAGAAAATGTAGAAAATACATCTGTAATATTTCAAGAACGGTGTAGAATCTTCTGTGTAATCTTTAGGTTTTGACCGTGAATGTGAATGGATATAGTGGAAGGGAACGACACAGAGACAATGGATGGATGAAATTCGATATGGCAAGAAAGATCTATCAGTCATTGCTATTTTATTTAAAGTAACTTATTGTACATACACATAGTCTAGTCCTTTTAGGTGTTGTCTGCGGGAAACATCCAAACGCAAAATTTCCAAAGTAGCGTGGCCAAACTGCGGGTGTTTGGGATCATTCATCGTCCCAATCTTTGGCAGAATGGTTTTGATTTGACAATGTTGTTTTCTCTGGCAACATTGGTGTTGTGAAAAAACCGCTCCGTGATTGAAAGTATTAAACTTTATAAAAATAGTTATTTATTGATATTTGTGTTTAAAATATCTTTATAATCGTGTAATTTAGTTAAAAAGTGTATGTAACAGTGTTAGTAATATGTTTGGGTAGTAAACATAAATTAGTGGTTCCCAAGTTTAGGCTAACAAAATCAAATAAGTCGTTCTTAGGGAATTGTATACCTACGTTTTTATACCAAGCTACATAAATGTATCCTTGATCTCACTGATAAAAAGTTTAAGAATGTAGTTAAAACCATTTTGAGTAAAAAGGCTATTATAAAATTCAGGATTACATTGATGATAGTGATGCCTGGCGTTAAATTAATATTGTTGTTTTCCCTTTCTCTGCACATCTGGCGAGCCAAGAAGAACTTGGTTACCCAATATTTTTTTTAGAATAGTATAAATATTTTTTTTTCTTGTTGCGATTGCAATAAAATTATTTTGTATAATTTATTAATATATTTTTAGCTCAATTTGCATTGTATAAAGTTCTCAGGAATAGATAGAAAACTATAGTAATTAATTTAATTTTCTTTTAAAAAGAGTATTCATGGAGTTTCCTGCCGGTTCTTCTCCATGAGACCAACTCTTTGAATTTTAAAAAATTGACTTTGTCTTTGAACCGGATCGCCTCAAATAAATGATCAGACCTACCGTACGTTACTTGACCTACAAGAAATCGCCTGACCTACGTTCTCCTTCCTCCTTATCTTTCCTTCCTCCGTGGTTTCATCCTACTATGATTTATTTCACTTTTTACTATTTCCAGGGGCTTCGGGAATGGTTCAAAAGTGGAAACACTAAATTGAATTAAATGTTCGCAATCTAATACGAAAAGTACCATAGCTACTTACCGAGTGAGACGGGTATACGCACAGACGTTCTTAGCCAATATTGCTAGGTTTTCTAAGAAAAGCGAAGACTTTCATGAGAAAAGTAATCCGCCGACTTCATAGCATTTGCATGGGCTTACAACTGGATTACGGAATTGCATCTTAATAAATGTACATAGCATGTTTGACCTATAAATCGGTTTGAGCTTTTTGAAGTCTGTGACTGCACTTAAAGCATTATTCATGGTGTATTTATTGGTCATACTAGCGACCCGCTCCGGCTTCGCACGGGATAACAGTATTTCCCCAACATTTATTGCTTATTATTATACACATAAACCTTCCTCTTTAATCAATCTATCTATTAAAAAAAGCCGCATGAAGGGACAAAGGGACAGAAAAAGCGACTTTGTTTTATACTATGTAGTGATTTGATTTTACAGTTAGAAAATATAGTATTGGTTAAGGTTA
The DNA here is from genome assembly GCA_963856015.1 of Helicoverpa assulta. Lineage (NCBI taxonomy): Eukaryota > Metazoa > Arthropoda > Insecta > Lepidoptera > Noctuidae > Helicoverpa > Helicoverpa assulta. The sequence goes on from CAWLCW010000029.1 coordinate 2,797,896, forward strand.
TGGATTTATCTATTTGTGTACTTACAATTATTTTAGACTAACGGCCAGTTTCTTCATCAAAAGTTAAAGTTAAAGTAATGTCTAAAGTAAAAGTAACGGTCAAATTCGTTTTTTCAAGGCTAAACTGACAGCAAAATTCATAGAAAAATTGAATTTAACCGTTACTTTTACTTTAGACATTACTTTAGCCATAACTTTAACTTTAACTTTTGATGAAGAAACTGGCCGTGAAAAGATAAAAGTTAAGGCTTTGGGTTAAAAGTGTCACTAAAAAAAAGCTATGTACCGAACACATTTTAACATGACGTTAAGACACTAACGTTAGTGTGAAAGCTTATTATCTTACCTTTAAATTAAATTGTATGTACCTTTTGTTTTGTTTATTAATATTTTATTAAGTTCCACGTGGTTTCTTTTATATCATGTTCTTTTTTTCTATTTCTTTTCCATTCTATGTTAATGTAATTGGTTTGTAAACTGTTTAAGCATAAAATAAATTATCCATAATGTATTACTAACACTATATGGACCGAAAACAAGTCTGAAATAAATATATTGAATTGAAAAAATTGAATAAACACATTTGCAAGTAGGTACTTAACTCTGTGTCAGACTGCCTATCAAGTTTATTTGCAGTAACACTGTCCATCCCTTTGACTACGTTCTCCATCATTCAATAAATTCGTATTATTGGCTGTAATCCGAAAGTCCTTTATGAGCGTTATTATTCACAAAGACCTATATAGGTGAGGCATTCAAGTTATATAAATGAATCCTATTGGCTATGTTTCGAAATTCCCCTTTGAATTAGTCTTTGACACATCCAGTCGACTGATTTAATCAATTATGGTTCGGCGGAAATTCTAGGTAGATTATTTGGATACGATCGGATTTCAGATTTGCAATACTCAGAATTTTGGTAATGAACATGGAGCAATTATGCCGCATTATTGCTAATTATTTTGAGTATTCCATGCGTGGTTTGCGCCTTCCATTTGAGTTGCAATACAGCCAATGGGGATGTTCGCATGAATCCATGGCATAAATAGAATGTAACCGACATTGACATTCTATCGTTTTTGTTTCTCAGTACATGGGCGTAGCCACACTGGGGCAAGCTGGGGCACTTGCCCCACCCTGGGCCCTGGCTCTGACCTATAAGGTGTCTGATTAAACAATGTTTTTTTTACTAACTCTAACTAACAATATCAACAATCATACGTACTATCCGTAAGTTATTGCACAAAAAAAAATGTCGACTTGAAATGAAAAGAGCGCGATCAAAACAAAATGCACGCTCGAGTTCCTGAACGTGCGCGGGGCGCGCGTCATTTGAAAGCGAGCCGTATTCCCTAAAAGAATAGGTGCTATGTGGCGTAGCGAGCCGAGCCGTCCATCTAATCCAGAAAATAATGCATTGAAGGAGATGGAACTGGTAGATGTGATCAAATTTCGGAAATGCAATTTTATCCTAGTGTAAAAACCGCGCTCGCTATTTTGCTTGCCCAGCCGTGTATGACCTGTACAATAGAACGATCGTTTAGCACAGTGGTTCTTAACCGGTGGTCCGCGGACCAATGGAGGCATTCCGCGAAGTGGTCCGCGAAGCTTATCTGCGCGACGTTGCTATACTTTATCAAACTTAATTTTTATCGACTTTTCTATGCGAGCGAGGGGGTTTTCGTATGGACGTAAATCGGGTGTGTCGTACCTAGTCCCCCCATTCATGAAAATGTATATTTGGGCGACATTTTACATAGTTTTTGGTTTTGAGTCTTAAAAAATAATTAAAATTTCGCGCTCGCTTCGCTCGCGTGTTCAGAAACTATACTATTTTTGTAATTGTCAAGAAACAAAAAATTTAAGTACGTTTGGGCTAAATTTTACGTAATATTTGGTTTAAAACTGATAAAAATTTCACGCTCGCTTCGCTCGCGTATTCAGAAACTATATGCCCTTATTTTTGCATTTGTCAACAAACAAAAAGTTAAGTACGTTTGGGCTAAATTTTACGTAATAAATGTGGTTTAAGTACGATAAAAATTTCGCGCTCGCTTCGCTCGCGTATTTAGGAACTATATGCCCTTGCTTTTGGCTTTTGTCCTGTGTGTGATTGTTTATTTTCTGTACCTGAAAATATAAACCTCTCAAATTAAGAGATTAACAAGTTTGAGATTAACGGCTCAAGATACAAAAAATCGGAGGGATAGGTTGACTGCTGCCCCACCCTGAGCCCAAAGCTGGCTACGCCCATGTCTCAGTATCCTCATTTGTTTTTTTATGTTATCCTTAGAACAAGAATGGGACATACCTTACGAGCAGCTGTCGAACCTGGTGTACCTGGGAGCTGGGGCCCAGGGCATCGTCTTCAGCGGCCACTACAGGGGCGAAATCGTCGCTGTCAAACAGCTGCGAGACGAACGTAGCGACACGAACATCAAACATCTAAGGAAACTCAACCATGAAAATATCGGTAAGTCTTGGAATATTTTGGTATTTTAAAAGGCTCGTTTTCAATGGTCGTTAATTTAATTGTTATGTAGCAAGAACTTTTACAACCTGCTAGCTCTTCTCAGTCAATTCAATATCTAATCGATACAATATCTAATCGCACTCCGAATGCGAGCTTTAATGACCAATGAAGAAGAGCCTTTATTCTAATTATATGTTTTGATATTGTTTTAAAAACGAGTGATTTTTTACCGTTAGCTTCTGGACTAATACATCAAAATCGTTTCGGGTTTCATTAGCTGTAGTTGTTACTACTTAAATTCCTTTTTGTAGTCTTGTAAAAATAGTGATGGTCGAAAATGGTCGCGTGGTATGTGCTTTCGTAATTTTATGAATGTAAGCATCAAGCAGAACGTATGAAAACTACTCGACACTACCGTGATGTGGCTTAAATTAATTCCGGAAAAAACGGTCTTCAGTGGCGACGATAGTCTAACAACTAGCACTATATAAAAGTACATAATGTCAAATTCCTATCTTTAGTACGCAAAACAAAAGATAGAATATTGGGAACGGTTGCGAATTACTTATTTTACTGATAGCATAGGAAGAACTGTTAATATTTCTATTTTATTCCAAAATCGAATAGAAGTATAAAATTGAAATACCATTATTGACCGAGATTTGTGTCCGGGAATCAATTAATCAGGAAGTGCCATTTATATCTAGATTTTAGTGAAGTAACGTAACAATTTAGGTATCTAAAATTACTATGTTCTCTTGAAAATAAATTCATTTATATTGAAATCGTAGAATTAATAGGTTCGTAACTTCAGGCGGAGTTCAAACCAAACTGACTGTCAGCCGCCGAATGTGAGCGAACGTTACGCATATTATTGTAGTTCCATACATATTCAGTTTTTCATTCACATCTAATAGATGCGACGATACGTTGTGCGTAATATGCGTAGACGCTGACATTCGGCGGCTGACAGTCAGTTAGTTTGGACACAGTCTAACGACGATAGGCCCGATGCATTTTCCGTCTGATAAGAACCTTTCATAGAATTCGAGGAATTAATTTTGGTTATCAGCTTGCCTATTTAGATTTCAGATATCTGATGAGGCGTAGCTAACTTATACATTAGGTGATTAGAGCATCTTGTGGCTAACAGCCGCAGGGATCAGCCCATGATATGTTAAGCAAGGCTGTCATTTGAACATCTTTGGCAGTAATTACCGGTGTCAGAAAGTCTGACAACCAGTTTAACCAATGTTACCTTGTTGCCCTGGTAATTGGATGCGGTCAGATAGCCAGCCACTCCATATAAAATGTAGCATCAGATTAAACTGGAAGCCAATACCTATACAGGGTGTGTCGTTCACAATCACATTAAATCCTATCGCATATACTTTATGATATTCTATGGCGAATTGTAAAAAAAATAACCTAATCCATTCAGTGGTTTAACCACAGGAGTCATTTTTCGTTTTAATAATTTACAACATCATGTGTAAAGCAGAGATGAAGTTAGGAGTATCGAATGTTTTGATCAGTTGACAGCTGTCACCTGGACAAGGAAGAATTTAGTTGTTTGTAATGACTGACTTTTATATGGTGTTCTAATTTTCGCACATTTTTATTCTATTTACTTTGTTTGAAAAATTCATTTTTTATTTTTACGTATTTTTCTTTTATCTTTGTGTTAATCGACACATATTACCAGTATATTAACGCATTTCATTTAATGTGATTGTGAACGACACACCCGATATAATAAGGTAAAAGCTAGGCGGATGAAGTGATTTTGGTACTTGTTAACGTCTCGTTCAAGTTATAAGTTCCTACTTTTTTATATTATTTCTAGCTCAATATTCTTTTCCATGTCTGCAATACCGTACTGTTTATTGTCACCCTGTGAACGTACACTCAAAACGACATATCATTGCTTCGACGAAGTCAGGTCTCGCTAAAAGCGGCGTCCTAAAGACAAACAGGATCCAAAATTTTAAAATAAACTTTCAAATGAAGTAACTAATTGGAAGAAATAAATTGTGAGCCAAAATTGGTCACGAAGACTTCTTCGAAATCAGGGTATTCTGCTCCTGTTCTATAATTACCGTGACGTCTGTTAATTTAAAACTTCACTGGTAGTTTATTTATGTACAGCAGTTGTACAAATCAAAGTTTATATAATTATACATTTCAACTTAAATTAACAGTTCAGAGCCATCGGTATATCGGAATTTTATTTAAATTCAATGGGAAGCTTAATGTTTATAATAGGCTCGACCATCGCTGAATACCTTTAATGGGAAATAATTAATTATGCGTCGAAATGCTTCATTAATATGTTGTGATTGATTAATTTTAGTGTTAGTACAGTAAACAATAAAATAATTGTGGGATTAAAACCGCTGACCAATTGAAATACTTTTGAACCGACAAACCGCTGTGATGGCATAATTATTTTGCTTTATATTGAAATGTTTGTTTATTTATGCCAATAGATATTACTAGATATATACAAAAATATTGATTAATTTCATTCAACATGGATTCCGAAATTCATCAGCTAACGAATTGGAGTCTTATACACAAAGAGACGGTGAATTAAAGACTACCTCCTAATTGTGTGTATCCAAATAAACGTAGGCGGAGGTCGGTTAAGGGTCCGTTCAGACAGATCAGTTCGGAGAGGAGAGCAAATTCTTAACACGTTGAAAATCGGGTACTTAGTATTTGAAGTAAGGTTTATTTTTGCATGCGCACTGCTTTTGTCATTAAGAATGCTCGAAGGCGCTCGGTGTGAAATAATAAGAGGAGTCGATCGGCTCCGATGGCGTACTTTTCCTCGGTCTTGCTGACGTCTGGCTCCGATTGCATCTCACGCAGCCGATCGGAGCCGATCAGAGCCGATTCCGGTCTGTGTGAAAAGAAAAATGCGCGCCGATGCTCTCCGAGCCGGTCTATCTGAACGGACCCTTAGGAGGGCATAAACCGACCTTATTAGTCCAAAGGCCAGGCACGCCATTGTCAATCTTATCATTCATGTCTAATAATAATAGTAGGTACCTTAAAATCTGACTTTACCTACCTCTAAATGTTTGGTAGTGGAAACTTACCAATTCGTAAATGACTTGTGAACCAAACAATGGTTTAACAGGGGATTGAACATCAAATTTTCCTTTGTGTTACTATCTCACCTTGAGACAAAGGGACAGACATGACGCGTCTGCCTCATAGGCCTCCCCAAACCTGATATCTTGCGTCTCCCTAACATTGGATACAAACGGATATTGGTTTCGGATTAATCTGGATGCATTGACATTACTAACTGGAGCCTGATACTGACGGACTTTGGATGCTAGGTAATTACATGTCAGAGTTGAGAGTACACTGGCTAGCGGCTAAAAGCGACCATAGACGCCCTTTGGTGTAATACAGTGCTTTGCTAACTGTCATTCCACATAGCTGTTTCGAATTCAGAATATCTCGAAGTTCACCCGAGAGTGATAGAATCTCCAGATAGCACATTAGTTAGATGGTATGAGGTAGGACGTCAAACAAATTACTTATGGTGAAAGCACATCTATCGGTGGCGAACGAACCGGACGAAGCAAATTTTAGTCGTCTTTTCATGAAATCTTAATCGTCATTCTGAACAAATCTTGAATCGTCCTAATTTGGGAGAAAATATATTTCTTTTGCCTGCTCGTACTTGTTCTGTGCCAATATTTATAACGTTCAGATGAAACAACTACCAGAATCATGTCAACAGTTTTATTTATCAAGTTCCGCGCAACTTGATCGGCGTTAAAACATAAAAATGCTTCTAAAACTTCAGATTGGCCTATGACCTATTTAAAATATGATATGCTATGAACATGTTCAAACGAAAAGGATTCCATTATACAGGTAAAATATTTTTTAATCGAATCAGAAAAGCTCTTCAGACCATGAATATATTTTAACTATTTCATGGAAAACCCAATTTGTTCGAGTACTTACAACTCAATATGATTTATTCCATTCTAATACCAAAAACTAATACCACTGGTATTTGTTTCAACTCATATTTTTTTTCTATTCCTAACCGATACCATTGTTTAAACTAATACCAAAACAAGTTCAAAGATATAAGGTACAGTCAGAAAAAATGCTTTGTATGTAAATATAAGACCTTTAATTGAAAAAAAAACAGACAACTCCAAAAAAAAAAAATTTGTTAGCAAACGTCTTGTTCAATGATAAAATATCACTTAAATAATCAACTTTAATATAATTTTAGTTCCTCTCTATACCTGTATAATATTTTTTTTTTGCAAAAACATCAAACAGGAAGAATTTACTTACAATCTAAAAATTACAAAATATCTCAAAAAATTAACTCTTAATTTATATTGAAATTTATCTGACCTCGATGGCGCAATGGTCACCATGCCGGACTGCCGGACCTGAGGTCCCGGGTTCGATTCCCGGTTCGGTCGACATTTGTGTGATGAGCATGCTTGTTGGCCGTGGTCTGGGTGTTACAATATGTATTTATAAATATGTATATATGTAGCTATATGTAGTTTATCAGTTGTGTTAGCACCCATAACACAAGTTAATTAATAACTTACCATGGGGCTAACCGACCGTGTGTGAAAAGGTGTCCCGACATTATTTATTTATTTATTTATAGTTATTATTAGATAGGTACTGTAACGTAGTTAGAAACTTTTTCATTTGTAAGGTTTTATTCATCACAAATTGATACTGACGGGGCAATCATTTTAAATGTATTCGATTTGTTCCATAGAATAAGTTTTAATAAGTCACTTCACCTCTCGAGCCCAAACAATAAACGCAAAGCTGAAGTTATTTTTGCAATCTTTTAATTAAATATCCTGAGATCCCCGGTTCCTAGCGCGCCACGCGCTACAGTACGTAATTATTCACGTCTACCTATCTCATAACAACTATGTCAGGTAAATTTTTAACAAAAATAAATCACTTTTTATCTAACAATTGTAAAATATCACAGAAAATCAACTTTTTGTATAATCTAATCAGTCATTCATCACCTACATAGCAATGAATCAGCATTTTTTTTTTCAATAATATCTAATATGAAAAATTCACTTTAAATCTAACAATTATAAAATATCACAGAAAATCAACTATTAGTATAATCAGCTAAATGACGTGTAAATAATTTCTTATATTTCAACAAATAGCAAGATGATTCACTAGACAAGTTGAGGCGCGCAGGGCAGAGCTCCGCCAGGTGTTAATGGTGGAATGAGAGCAGCGACTTGCGCGACCCACGGCAGGGCACACCGTTGTCGCGGCGGTCAGGCCCGTTATGAAGGAGTGGCTGGAGAGAAGCCACGGCGCCCTCAGCTTCCGCCTGACACAGGTTCTTACCGGACATGGGTGTTTCGGAAAGTTCCTGTGTCGCATAGGCCGGGAGCCCACGCCCGAATGCCACCACTGTGGGATCTGCAGCGAGGACTCGGCGCTGCACACGTTGGTGGAGTGCCCAGCATGGGCAACGCAGCGCCGTGACCTCGCGGCAGCAGTAGATGCTGCGGGAAGTCTTTCGCTGCCGGCTGTTGTGTCCTGCATGGTCGGCAGCGAAGAAGGGTGGAACGCCGTCGCCTCCTTTTGTGAGGATGTGATGGTTTTAAAGGAGGCGGCGGAAAGGGAGAGAGAAACTGCTTCCTCTCTCCCCGCCCGCAGCAGACGTGGTGGGCGTCGCAGGGTGGCTGATCTCCGGCCACCATAGGGCGCGGCCTGCGGGCGACAGACTAGGGGCGTCTGTCGTCCGATCAGAAACAGGCCTCGAGACGGTGGCGTTGTGTTGCGCGCGCCTCTCTTAGTGGAGTTTGCTGTGGCCGCTGGGTGACGGCCACAGAGGTTGACGGTGCCCGCCTTTGAACATCTGGCGGGCCAATACCTGTCGGGGGTACGGAAGAATGCTTTGGCGATACCCGTGCCCTCGACAATAGGTAAGGTAGAAGGCAACACTGGGTGGGTTTTTAGCCGGTAAGAGTCCGGCACACCCCCTCCACCGACCCCAGGTGGAGGGAAGTCCATGAGGATTTTCCCCCTGCCAAAAAAAAAAAAAAAGATGATTCACTAAAACTACTCTTACCTATGCTAACCTTTGTAAAAATATTGGAGTGAAGTGAATTTGGAAAGTTTTAAGCATTATATTACGATTACATAAAAATATTGAAAAACAAATTTACTTTGATTAGGTTTGACTGCGCTGACTGTACCAAATTCAAGTTGTTGGTATTCGTTCGTACATTAAATTAAATTATTTAAAAAGTGGTATCCGTTCGGAATAGAAAAAAAATAAGAGTTGAATCAAATACCAGTGGTATTAGTTTTTGGTATTAGAATGGAATAAATCCTCAATATCAATTGAAGATTATTTGTATTTTATTTTTAATCCGATTTATATCTAGTCCAGCTGCATCTCTATTGAAATGGGACTATTATAAAACCTATAACGAATTCCAATTAAGTTGAATACCAGATCGGAACAAATTATCCTGAACTCGTTGAGTCGGATTGATGAAACGTGAAGTGCGGTTGGTCCGTTCCGTTGACCTACCTCCCAAAAAGGAGGAGAATTTCAATTCCAATTTGAATGATTTGTTTTAGAGTTTAGAACATAAAAACGATGTTTGTTTGCGCATGACTGACTCCCATTATTACATATTTGTTTGAAGGACTACTTCCTAAATGGTTCTGATGATGGCAAACCCTGTCTTACAAGTATAAGGGTCGTATCTTATTGCCAGTGTAAGGATCGGTTCATATTTGATGGAAAATGCTTTGTATCGTAAATGTATGATCAACGCACTAACGCATTATCGGTTAGGTGTGAATGATTGAATGTTTTATCGTATATTTGTTTGTTATCCGATAATACGCGATGCTTTGTTCGTCAGATGTGAATCGACCCTAACTGAATTGAGGATTAGTTACTTACGTTCAGAAATATATTATAAAAGGCTCGGTTCGACTTTGACCGGTTTGCCTACATTCTGACCACTTGTACGGATCAATTGTAGTTATAGGGTGGCTTAGGAATTAGTTGACAGTTTATCGAGTATCATTTGTTTATCCTGATATCTGGTTTCTATTTCTTATTTAGAAAGATACTGTTATACGTGTATGTATGTATGTGTGACTTTGTCTTGTAGATACACAAGACTACGTATTTATATGTGTGCCTTTCAAAGTTTCAAATATCTCCGGTGTCGCTGACAGCAACAATTTTGTGGATTCATCGTACTCATACATATAATTCGATTTACATGCGCCATCCTGATCACAGTTCTCTTTAAAACTTTTGCCGTTTCCCGCTACATTGTACAATTTTAAATTTATTCTAATTATTCATGTTACCCGAGTGAGGCTTCAACAGGTTGCGTACCGCCGGCTGAACCCGCTCGAAGGTTCGAAACCCTGACAATGACCTACTGACACAGTTCCACTTGCCCGGGATACTTGCCGACATTGAAACCTTCAGTGACATATGAGGCCCCTGAAAACTTTACCTGTGCAAGTAAAAGACATTTTGGGACAGATTTGATCGTCTTAAACCTTTGTTTTGTAATCTTTCTTATTTTTGTCTATTTTGTGGTGCATGAAGTCTTCTTCCTAACTTGCATATGATATTATCAACAAGTTCAATGTCTACGTTCAAACTCATAGTTTGTTACGGGAAAGAAGTTCACACGGGGAAAATCTAGTAGAACAATATACTCAAGAGCTCAGTGCAAGAGCTTCTGTCAAACTAACCAACCCATTCGCCTAGCCTTTTCCCAAATATATTGGGATCAACTTCCATTCTAACTGCATGCGGCTGAGTACCAGTGTTTTACATGGAGCGACAGCTTATGTGACCTCCACGACTTTGTATCCCGGGCAACTCGATACCTATTGTGGCACAGGGTTTTAACGGTCAAGTTTCTGTCCTCTTTATCTATTCTTCGAACGCGCTCACGTGCATCATAATAAAGAGAAATATTGCAGCGCAAAACAATAAGTACATAGCAATGTTTGCATATCCATGTTAATTTATCCTGCAACTTCATACGATCATATGTCAAAGGAAAAAGCATATTTTTTCTTAGAACACGTAATAACATGCAAACGGTATGCTGAGAAATGAGGGAATATAGAAAAATATCACTTAAAAAGAGTATGTAACGTAAAGCTTGTCGCCGTTTGTGATGCTTTAATAGATGAGGAATATCAGTTATTAGGAACCGAACCGAAACCTCGAACCAAATAGATGTTGTTATAGATTTCTCATTAGTTACATTCTTTTCATAAACATGCACTTCAGAGTACCTACTGGAGTGGAAGCCGACCCCAACATAGTTGGAAAAAAGGCTCGGAGGATCGATCGCACTTCAGAGTACTGTGATATTTTATTTATCAAATAGTTGGTATAAATAGTTATCTAATATATAAAAATAAGTCGGGTTTTCCTTCCTGACGCTATAACTCCAGAACGCACGGACCGATTTCCACGGTTTTGCATTCGTTGGAAAGGTCTCGGTCTCCGTGAGGTTTATAGCAGAACTTTATATCTTTTAATCACCAAACAAAATGTTACATAAAACGAAGCCATCTGGTGGCGAAACGGAGTTCGCCGGGTTTGATAGTTTTATAAAAAAAAATGCAATTACAATGTACCAAGTTATATTAATTGAAGGATGCTAGTACATTTGATGAAGTCATTAACTACACCGCTCTTGGCTGAAATGGCGAGAAGTAACTGGTGTGACATGTGACAGAAGAATGCCGGTCAAGCTCAAAGGTTTGATCTACAAAACCATCATACGTCCAGTCCTCACATATGGCAGCGAAACATGGGCTGTAACCAAAAGGCACATACATACCATCCAAGTTGCCGAAATGAAGATGTTGAGGTGGATGTGTGGCGTCACTAGGCTGGACCGTATCCGCAACGAATACGTGCGAGGCAGCCTAGGGGTGCGGGATGTAGCGGATAAGTTGCAGGAGAGCCGATTACGGTGGTATGGCCACGTTAAGAGAAGACCATCAGACTACGTGGGAAATTTGGCGCTGCAACTTTCTGTCCCCGGTCGTAGATCACGAGGCCGCCCTAAGACCAGATGGCGGGACGTGGTTTCGAAAGATATGAAGGAGTGCCAGGTGTCCGAGAACGATGTCGTAGATAGAGCGAAGTGGAGAAGACAAATTAGGAAAGCTGACCCCACCACCATGTGGGATAAATAGCTGGAAAGAGAGAGAGAGATTAACTACACCGCCCTCAGGTAGGTCTGGTGGTCATCATTATTCTTCCGTGAGTCCACGGTTGGGCACAGGACTCTCACGGCGAGCTACTTAGTTCAAAACTTAAGCTTTTCCCCACCAATACCTACCCGCTGTCTGACGAAGTTTTAATACTATTAGTTAGTCGGCTTAAAATATGCAGCCGCCGAATAAATAGCTAACTAGGAACCTTCCCTGCCTTTTAATATTATCTTAGAGTTTTAATCTACCCAGGCAAAATTCTAAGGAAGTGTCTTTAAAAGTAGACTTTTTAAGGCTATTTCATATTACAAATTTTCCAGAATTAAATAAAAATGTAGCAAGAATTCAGTGTCTTCAAAAAGGCATCTTGATAAGATTGTAGCAAAAACAAGCAAAAGTAGTCGTCTGCTCTCTTTAAAAACGCATAAAATCATGTTGATAAATCTCACCGCAGTTGAATAAGGAACATCCCTAAGAAACAATTGTAGCATAAAAGAGAAAATGATTCAAGTTAAATATTAAGAAAAGTCTGTTCATCTTAGGGGGCTAAACGGAGAAATTGATTTATAAAAAACCCGCTCCGTTCCGCTTTGGTGCAGTCTCTAGGCCTAACATGAATGATTAATTTTTCGTAGGAAATATGATTTATAATCTGTCTACATATACGATGTTCACATCATCAAAGCACAAAAAAAAAACTTACAAGTCAACACAACCCAGTTATCCGGGAATCCCGAAACCCCTTAGGTAACACTGGTTTTCAGATATCTTGCCTCTAATATACACTCCGACTGTCAAAGGTGTACCAACATACATGTTTGTATATGTATGTATATAGATATTGCCATCCTAACTAAGCATACTGAGAATTGGCAAAATGTCGCACCAAATTCCACGAACTGGGAAATTCGTCGAAATCGTAGTTAGATTTGCTTCTATTAATTTCATAGTAAATTCAATAACAGTCTTAATTTGGAGCTTCAGAATTTGCTGTCAGATGCCACTTTTTCGTTCTAATTACTACACTATTTTAACCTTAACACAGTCACCACATTTTGTTGATTCACAGTTTGTTAGCAAAATATTTGTAGTAAAATTATTATGACGATAGAGGAGAGACGAGATACAGGATACATAGCATAATCTTAATGACTCTGAAACGACAAATCAACCAGCAAGCTAAATCTTTGTCAAAAATGAAGACACACCCTAAGCATTTGTTGAAACTTTAAAATCGACGTAAATAGACACACACAATTCCATAATCAAACTATTATTGACGACCTCGATGGCGCAACGGTCACCATGCCGGACTGCCGAACCTAAGGTCGACATTTGTGCGATGAGCATGCTTGTTGGCCGTGGTCTGGGTGTTACAATATGTATTTATAAATATGTATATATGTAGTTTATCAGTCCGGTTCGGTTGACATTTGTGCGATGAGCATGCTTGTTGGCCGTGGTCTGGGTGTTACAATATGTATTTATAAATATTTATATATGTAGTACCCATAATAACTTACCATGGGGCTAACCGACCGTGTGTGAAAAGGTGTTCCGATATACATATTCTTGGTGAAAACAACAACAAAGTAAATACAGCTAATCACAACAGCCTATCGCATAACAAAACACACCTATTTTCACGGCCAACCGGTTGACAAACGTAAACACAGATTAGATTTCCCCGTGTAAATTGCAGGCTGCAATGCAATCAAGGGAATGGGTCAAAACGTCCCGAACAACGCACACTCGACATTGACCTATTTACATCCACTATTTCACCGCGACATTCAATTATTGCTAGGACTCTACTCGATGACAACTGAATCAAAAGGAAAGTAAACTAGCCCGTGTATTGTCGAGGGTTCGTTTTCCGGCTGTCGGCGGCAGTCTGGAAGGTTACTTTATACAGGATTTCAATGTCAATGTGGCTTGTTGTTATTGGTCATTGTCTGAGAGGAGTCTATTTCTACATATGTTGGTCTATGTGTTTTGTTTCTCGCTGTGTAGTTTGATGGCGGCAGCGGCTGTACCAATTATTATATTTATGTACACACAAACAAATAATTAGCTGGGCAGGCAAGTGGCTCCACCCGGCGCTGCGCGGTGGTATTAAGAGAAACATACATGTTAGTGTGCGTAAAGTTCACGCGTGTATTCCTTCGCCTGGTTATTAATGTGCGTACACAACGGGTTATTGGATACAAACCTCAATAACCCGTTGTGCACGCACACACTTGCAATTTTCTTTTCACTATAATGCTGATGAGAATATGAAGTTAAAATTTAATAATGAGACTATGAAGGCTCGTAGCGGAGGCGTAGAAGCGTTCGTCTAGCGAAGCGGAAGTTTTAAGTTCGAGTCTCACATCTGCATAGACTTTTTTCATAACTAAAATCATTTTTTGTTTTCATTATGTATTTTTTTTATTATTGTAAATAAAATAAGAATATTAATCTAGATTTTAATAAGGAAGTATAAATTAAACAATTTGTAATAAGAAAGCAACAATATTTATTGACTAGGTTTATTTATATTATAATCACAAATTAAAAAGTTTTATGTATGACAAAACTATTCTAAGTCGGACAAGAATTAGCGTTATTTTTCATATTCAGTGGGTAATTATTAATTTATTAGTGATATGAATAAACATGTTAGTAAGTTAGATAATTATTAAGATGCAGGTATCTTAAATTGTAATCTTACTAACAATAACATCACACACATAAAACAAATTTCATTACCCCCTGATATTTTTATTAATAGCCAATTGGTGCGCCACTAGACCTGCATGGAAGAACATTTTTGAGTTATAGCGGTCACCGTCCTTTCGCCAAAGTATTTTGCGACCATCCTTGTCCGACTTAAAACATTTTTCATCGCTAAATATGACTATATTATTGCACCAATCAAAATCCAAACATTCTTTTGCGAAGCGTACCCAGTTTTGTTTGTGAATGTCGGATAGTAAAATTTTCTTAGCTGGCCTACGACATTTCACGCCAGCTGCATGCAAGTGGTTCCTTATAGTTTGTAGTGTCACATCATGTTTAGTCGCCGTGGAACGAGTGCTGAGGAAAGGCTCAACTATATCACGGTGCCGTGCATTGGCTTCTGTGTATGCAAATCCAGCCTTCGGTCCCGGTCGGCGAGGATCAATGTTTCCCGTATCGGCATATCGATGAACCCACAATTGCACAGTACTTCTCTGTGAACAATAATTAAATATTGATATAAATAACAGCAATCGATTACATTACATACAAATCTAAATCAAAAATATAATCAAAAATTATATATATAAAATATTATGTTACTTATATATATATATTACATATAATATGTATAATATTAAACTTCATATTATAATCACATAACAATAATCACAGTATATATAAATATATTATGTTAACATGACATTTAATAATTATTATAATAATAAAATAAAATTACTCACCGATAACTTTAAACGTCTCGCAATTTCACTAATTGAAACGTTTTGCTCATGCAAAACAATTATTTCTGCTCTTAAAAGTGTAGTCAAATGATTCATGTTGATTTGACAAACAAAAGCACTCCTCTCTCAATAAACGCAAAGTATGTATAATCACAGATTATTACAATAGTTGGTATAATGTCTAAAAACGTATCGAAAGCCCGATAGTCAATAGCATTATGAATTTATGACGGTGAACTTAAACTAATAATTAGCTTAGATATGGTTTGTTATTTTTAGAGGGTAGACAGTAAATATATTCCATCCAAAATACAACGCAGACTTACTATTACTTAAAGCAATGAATTCAACAAACAAATGTAAAATATTTTTTTTAAACATACAAAAATCGCTGAGCCGTAAGCGAGATTCGATCCTACGGCCCCAGCGGCGTGGAATCTTAATTTCTGTCCGCTCGACCAACGCGCTATAGAAACGATAGTTATTGATGCCAAATTTATGCGTCATATTCCATCATTAGAGGCATAAGATATTGCAAATGTTTGAGTGGGGACACCGTGTTATTGTGAAGCAAAACTATTGAGTCACATCTGGCGCGGCGACTGATGAATAGGCGAAGTAAAACACGTTTTGCTTTACGCACACTAACATGTATGTTTTTCTCAATATCACCGCGCCGCGCCGGGTGGAGCCACTTGCCTGCCCAGCTAATTATTTGTTTGTGTGTACCTATTGATTTCCTTAGAGGTAGAAGTTTGTCATAAACCCCATCCAAGTAATGTCTTATTCCTATCTCTAGTAAGGAAAACAATAGATAGATAGAATATTGGGACTGGCCGTAAGAAGATTCACGCACGATTTAGTCGCTTTTTTACCGCGCGTTCGGGCGGTGTTTATGCGAAAGTTTCCACGGATTTTATTGACGTTTGAACAATATTTTTTCAGTCAGTGCAAGATAAGTTTCAATAAAAATATCCAACTAGACTTCTAGTTACAATGACGTTCATTAAAAGTTACACAGCATTTTTTTTTACTTATTTGAGCCGTTTAATTCCCATTGGCACACGTCATACATGATACAATACAACTGGTCTTCGTAAAAAGAGATCAAAAAACATGTTTTTTATTAAAATCGTCAGCCTTTTCATTTTTGAAATACCAAAACGCAATGCGTCGCGCCGTATTGTGCCTGTCCCTTAAAAAAAACTGCCGTGCTATTCGTGTAATCTACCTAGTCATGTAGTTCAGCTGAATTTTTAAATTAAAAGCGAAAAATCAAAAAATCTTTTCATTTCGTCCATCTGAACCAAAATCAAATATAGTCTAACCTCCCCACTCAGAGACATTTAATGATTACTTAAGTCACTCCTTAGTGACGGAATGTCATACAAATCCTTCACTAAGGAATGGCTTAAGTAACCATTCAATGCCTCTGAGTGGGGAGGTAACTCATGTTCGATCTGTCAACGTCTATCCATCAGTTCTGGGTACAGACAGCAAATCAAAATCAATACATCCATTCCTTTGAGCCCTTTGAGGCTTAGCAGTAATACCTGGATATAGTATCGCAATTCGAGAGTATACTACTTATAACCGTGGAAGAGATATTCGACGTAACATCTTCATTGCACTGTCAAGTTTAGTTTGATGGCATCGAAATGTTCGAATGGCAATTCCAAGTCATGCTCAGGTATTTACAGCCTTACTACAAAAATTTAAACATCTGTTGAATACTTATCTAAAAAAATGAGGCTGCAAAAACCTTATTTCAACGTTATCTGTCAATTTTTTTGACAAGTGTTCAACAGACGTTTAAAAGTTTTTGTGGTGCGACGGTTTGTGTTTAAATATTTAAACAGTTACTCAATTGCCTAATAAGTAACGGTCGTTTTCAATATTGTAACTATCTGTTTAACTTATTGGAGATAGGAATTTAATATTTCTTCAATGGAGAAATGTGAAAAGTCTATCTCCAGTAAGCAAATCAACGGATAGATAGAATATTAGGAGCGCCGGAAAAAGGCCGGATATCGTCGTTCCCGGTAGAGTGCTTTGCCCCGACGCCTTTAACGTGATGTCAACATCCCGTCGATAAACCACATCTTCAGAAGCTGGTGCAAAATATTGTTAAAGTTTTATCGGTTCGTTCATAGAACACCTCTTTCATAGATCACATTTTAATTTCCTTGAAATGGTACATTTGCGGCACTATGTTGATAACAGAAATAAACCAACGTGTATAGACACGTGCAACAACCAAGTGCTTTGTCAGGAACTGTTTTCTTGAAAAGTTAATGTTTGCTTCTTAGATCCTTTAAAATGAAGTGTTCACCGAGACAAATAAATGGGAGACTGAAGTGGTTTTTCTACTTGACTGCACAGTACATAGTCTATACAGAATTAGGCGATACAGAATTATGTATAACATAGAACTTCCTAATACCCCGTCAGCATTGTGGTACAACAAGTATTTTACATTTACAACACTTGCAATGCTTAAACTTCGCTTTTGGCGAATAGTTGAGTTAAGCTCTTAACGGCTTAAATCAGGCACTGCACGTTAGTGGAATATTAATAGCATTACCAAAGCACCAATAACTTTAAAGAGAACATTTGGAATATTCCGAATTACATAATTACATATAGGTATATAGGCCATAATTCGACCTTCACTAATTTATATCAGACGTGTAACCCACACAGATTTAAACTAATGCAATACTCGAGCAAAAGTGAGTTTGGTTTACTCCAAATATCGCTAGATTGAAATTCGGATTTGTGTAACAGACCAATCTGTATCGTGTTTTGAATCGCAGCAGAAAGCTCTTAACCTAATGCCTTCCTAGTTTCACATGACATCTGTACCCCACATTAACTTAGAATTTCCTGTAAACTAAGACTTGATCCCAGAGTTCCCTACAACTTTCTGTTTAATTAACTCTCGAGATAAACTTGTCTGTTTGTTCTAATTCGTGTTTTCTTTCCCTTCATCTAGTGCAATTCAAAGGAGTCAGCACGGACGGACCACACTCGTACATCATAATGGAATTCTGCCAGTACGGCCCACTATTCGAATTCATTCATAGTGGGTCGTGCTTCTTACCATCGCAGATCCTGAAATGGGCCAAACAGATCGCGCAGGGGATGACTTATTTACACAGTAATAAGATCATCCACAGAGATTTGAAATCTCCGAAGTAAGTGCTTTATTATTATTGTGTACGGTTGCCAGCTTTTTGTCATATACGCTATTGTTTTTTCGCAATTTCCTTTCCATTTGAAACGAAGAATTCCTGCTTTCAATTTGTAGGTACGCCTTTCTAGATGTTTCGTTACGGAGAAAACAAAAGCGTGTCTATGTTGTTTGCAAAGAGCCGACTCAATTGTTTAGATTTAATTTCTTCCATTGTTTTAATATTTATTCTCCTTTTACTGCATTTACTATTCCAATGCTAGAATAACATCAAATAGTCAATACGAGGTCAATAAGTGTATAAGACATTTTTCTTGACAAAAAGCTGGTAATTTTACACCTCATATTTTTTTATGTTTTCAGTACCTGAGAATTTTTCGATTCATGTAATGTATATATGTTCTTGTATGATGTAGGTGTATCGCGTATCAGTGCATTAATTAACAAAGAAGTTCCATACATTGCCGGATTCTTGTTTTCATTACGTTTCAAAAGCAAAAACGATCTTTTGAAAAAAAGCTCATTGTTCCGAGATATGAATTTAATCAACTTTTAATTGGAGTACATATTCCGAGTAAATAAATACTCGTACAAATTAATTCTTTCTCTGTTTCGCCTTTTTTGTTTGATACACCGACAGTCGCCGTCGGCATAGTTCACTAGGCGTATTATTATCTTGTAGCGCTGTTTCAAAGCGCTGTGACGCTCGTTAAAGCGCTGTGCAGCCTGACAAAGCTCTGTACGGGCTAAAATACAATCCGCTGCACCAAAAAATATTAGCTGGTATGCTAAAAAACATCACAAAAATTAGTTAGACAAGGCCATTGTTAGTCAATACGTAGAGAGGTAGTCAAGGTTCCCAGACAACCCTTTTCCAACTACGGATTCCTATTGTAGCAAAACCAATTTGGTTGCACATTGCTAGCTCAACAATTAAATAGGAAGACAAAATATGAATCTTTATTTTTGTGTTGAGTAACAACTCGTGGCATGGTTTAAATCTTTTATTGCACAGCCGCATTTTTTATGCACTAATAATATTAGATCCAGTTAAAAAAAGTCGTGGTGGCCTAGTGGGCAAAGAACCAACCTCTCAACTATGAGGGCGCGGGTTCGATTCCAGGTCAGGCAAGTACCAATGCAACTTTTCTAAGTTTGTATGTACTTTCTAAGGATATCTTAGACACCAATGACTGTGATTCGGATGGCACGTTAAACTGTAGGTCCCGGCTGTCATTGAACATCCTTGGCAGTCGTTACGGGACACGGGTAGTCAGAAGCCAGTAAGTCTGACGCCAGTCTAACCAAGGGGTATCAGGTTGCCCAGGTAACTGGGTTGAGGAGGTCAGATAGGCAGTCGCTTCTTGTAAAGCACTGGTACTCAGCTGAATCCGGTTAGACTGGAAGCCGACCCCAACATGGTTGGGAAAAGGCTCGGAGGATGATGAATATTAAATCCAGTTTTTTTCGTTTTCTTTACCGGCTAAAACTTACCACACACGGAAAAAAGTAGTCTTTGTCCTTTTCAAGCTCTGGAGTCCGTGTACCCATTTAAATCGGCTGAACAGTTCTGTAAAATCCGGAGATACAGATAGAGTTACTTTCGCATTTTGGAAATAAACACATAGGTACTAATGAGGATTGCGCAGACTCGCATATTGTTTTTGGACTCCACGCATTGCGCTCTGTTAATTAATACCATCTTCTGTGTTGGCCGTACGGTGCCTTCGCACTGTGCAGTCATGAATACCTACCTACAATATTGAGTAAGTCTCAATGTTAATCGGTATGTGATTGAGTGTCCAGCCCTATCTCCGTAATGTGATGAGATACGTAATGCATTAGGGCTTAACCTGGACAACTTAGGCTACAGTTTATAGAGCTTATTGAATCAATCCTATTTACTACGTACATAGAGGGCACGTGTGAATCAGAATATTCATAACGAAGTAACTCACTTAATTTAATTGCCGCTGCTTAATTTAATCCAAACGCTATTATTGGCCATACATTTGCAATTTTAATGACTACTGGGTATTCAGCACATCAGTGTCCTCTGAGCAGAAACTATTTTTGTTTGAACGTATTTGTAGGCGTCAACAAAGTACGGTTGGCGCAGTCAATTATTCACAGAGTAAACTGCAGTCAAAAGTACTGGCTTCTTCGAGGTTCCCGTCGATAAATAGAAATCGATAAACTATACTTAAATGTAGGTATATATATGCTTCAGATATTCTTTTACTAAATAACATTTACGTTGAAATACTTACGACAACTATTGTCTCTGTAGAGAATGACTATTGAACGGTATTAGTTCTTCAAATAAGTGGACACCTCTATTTATATCTACAAACCATTGTATTTATGTTTTAAAATGTATTTTATGCCTTTCACTTCTTTTTTTCACTTTAACTTTTCACAAGTACATCTCAAGTAACCTACTTAGGAATTGGATTCGAGTATTGCTAGTTACCGCGTTGTGCCGTTGAACAGTCGGCATTGGCGTCGAAAAGTGCCCCTCTTAAGTACACATAGGGCTCGCGACGGCTAAGTTGGTCGTTAGACTACCTTGTTACCGATATCGATTAACCATTATTAAATTTCCAAGTGCCCTCTGTCCCACATAATCTACCTGTTAAGTTACACAATGCTCTTGTATCTCATATTCCATTTACAGAGCAATTGCTTTAGGAACTAAGCTAAACTTTTACGCGGCGTCGAGTGTATTCAATTGTAGACGCTTTAGAAATTAACAACTACGTTTATAGTTTCTATTTTAATACGTTGTTTCTATTCTTGCTTACGTCTCAAGTCTCAAGTTTTTAATTGCTCGAATTATTTTGTTTGCTTGAACGCGCTAATCTCAGAGAGTACAGGACTGATTGTTTAAACTCGATTTCAGAAACTACAGGACCGATTAGAACTTTTATTTTAGAGTTACATAGCCTATTTATCGAGGGAGGCTGTAAGCTACATGTATTCTATTCTGGTGCGCGGGGTTTCCACGGGATGCGAGTGAAACCGCTAGCGGAAAGCGCAAGAGTTTGTTTGAACTAATCTGAGAGACTACAGGACCGATTTGAAATTTTATTTTAGTGTTAGATGACCCATTTATCGCGTTAGGCTCCGAGCTATAGTTTCTGTCCTGGTGCGGAGTGGTTCTGACATCCTGTCAGAGTGAAGTGGCGGTGCAAGTAAATTATATCCGACTATCTTTTATAATTATTGGTTAATGCAAACTGCACCGTTCATTTATTTGTTCAGCCATAAGAAGATTAACGGGTCGTCTACAAAATGTTGCAACGCCGCTCATAATTTTTAATTACGTCTGGTCACTTTTAAGCCTTTTTACCGGAACTGTAATAAATTAAGTCATTTTACACCCTTGTCAAACTACTCTTTCAATTAATGCATCGTTCAATGTTTTGTATCTACTTGAATGTAGGTGTTATTTAGGGCTATATATAACACAAGCGGATTGCGAACAATTGCGGGGCGGTGCGTTCAAGTCGCAGCGTGTTCGCAGTGCATCCGTAAAGCCCCGAAAGCCCGCTCTACACTTAGTCCGCGGACCGCGCTCGATGGCCGCGAAATGTGTTTCAAACAATATGCGAAATGGCTCCGCACATGGCGTTCGCATCCTTTCGGTATAGGGTAAAGGCGGGATAGATGCCGCAGTGGGATAGATGCCCCATTTTTAAAAAACCTACCTTCCCATGCTCGCGATTAAGAAACAACCATTTAACTAGAAGCCGCAAGCACCCCGCACCTAAGTTAGCCACGCTCCGTCGAGGGGTGAGGTCGCGTTTTGCTCGTGTGTGAATTCATCTCCTCGGCGAACTTAAAGCAAGCGTAACATTTTTAAAGGTGAATATTTGCTGTTGTATAACTTTATAAGAAGATATTAATTCCGTCTAATTTTTTATTACGTATGTATATTGTTTCATGAAGTATACATTTTGATGTAAATAGTTGCTCTATTGTATTTATTTATTTAAAAAAATACTATTGCATCTAACCCTGTCAAAAAGGATAGATGCCCTGATTTTTTACGGTATAGGTGCCCCTAGGGGCATCTATCCCTCCATACACCACGTATACCCTGAATGTATTATAAGTGCTTTGAATATATATTTTTAATATATTTTTGTGTTTTTTATATTTTTCATGCGTTTATGTACCTATAGGTATTTACCCTTTTTATTGATTACGAATGATTTACAGTTTAAACAGTGAAGATGAAGACAATTCACCTAAGAAAAAAGTTAAGGAAAAGAAAACTAAAGGGGTAAAAAAGACTAAAAGAGATGGATGGGATGAGCCTAAAGATACAAATAAAAATAACTGCATAGAATGCTTTAAAAACTATGAACAAATTAAGTCTAAATCCGACTAGATTCAATGTGTAATTTGTCAGTACTGGTTACATGAAACCTGTACACTTTTCAGAATTTTTTGCTCGAGATGTGGAAAACTTAAAGCACTGTCCGGTTAAATATTATGGTGCTAAGTATATTGTGTTATTTTAGTTTTTAAGAAAGAATGATTTTTATGATTTTGCATGTTGAAACTTAATAATTAATATTTTATAATAAGGGTTTTAAAATTTAAAATACATTATTTTTGTTGAACAAATACTTTTAGAATTTTATTGTGTTAATTTTAATTAATCTGATAATAAATATAAAAAGATTAAAAAAACTGCAAAATACTTTTCATTTCAAATAAATTAAAGTAAAAGAATATATAAATATTATTAATATAATGTAATTATACAGTATGAATAAGAGAAGGGCATCTATCCCGCACCGTAGGCATCTATCCTTGCTAGTATTTTCAAGGTGGGGCATCTATCCATAGGGGTAGGCATCTATCCCCAAAAATTGAGTTCTACAAAAAGCTAAAATGTGCAAAACGTGTAGTATATAGGTCCAAAAAGACAAATCACAAATAAACATAAAGGATTAAACTAGTTACATTCATGGGTGTTATTAATGTAGCACCAATATTTATTAAATTAGAAGCATATTTCGAAAAGTGGGGCATCTATCCCGCCTTTACCCTAACGTACTCGCTCCGCCACCGCTCCGCCCAATGATCGCTCGCAATCTGCTTGTGTTAGGGCCCTTCTGACGAAACTTATGGGTAAGTTTTTCATACAAACGTAGATCGTTTCCCCCCTAGATAATGCTGATTGAGTTATTTCTTTCTGAATATAACATGTATACGGACTATATTATCATGTCCTATGATTACCTACATTTTTTTATTAATTATTATCATAATCTATATACATATAATATATTATCATAAAAAGTCGTGGTGGCTTTGTGGGCAAAGAACCTCTCGAGTATGAGGGCGCGGGTTCGATTCCAGGTCAGGCAGGTACCAATGCAACTTTTCTAAGTTTGTACTTTCAAGATGTACTTTCTAAGGATATCTTAGACACCAATGACTGTGTTTCGGATGGCACGTTAAACTGTAGGTCCCGGCTGTCATTGAACATCCTTGGCAGTCGTTACGGGTAGTCAGAAGCCAGTAAGTCTGACACCATTCTAACCAAGGGGTATTGGGTTGCCCGGGTAACTGGGTTGAGAGGGTCAGATAGGGCGGTCGCTTCTTGTAAAGCACTGGTACTCAGCTACATCCGGTTAGACTGGAAGCCAACCCCAACCAACATAGTTGGGAAAAAAGGCTCGGAGGATGATATTAATTATTATCATAGAAGAATATCTCTTAACCTAACACACGCTGTGTTCAAATACTGAGAAAGAAAAACAAAATGTTTTCAACATAACAATTTTGTTTTTACTAGCTGATTCGGACAAAATATAGCCTTTGTTACTCGGGGTTAGTTTTTATTTATCTTTCCAACTGTGAAAGAATTTTTCAAACCAGTTCAGCAGTTTTGGAGCCTTCAGGGTACAAACAAACAAAAGTTTCCTTTTTTGTCGGGAAAATAGCTAGTAGAAAAATATAAAAGACAGTTTCATAGGGAAGCTGGTCGTTTAAAAATAAATATTGTATAAAAGCCTTGGCTATTTGATGTTGCTTCTCAAATGATCATTATAATGAGGTCCTGTGCATGGAACGTCTAACAAAGACCGCGGAACAATGAGGAACTGTTTCAATACGGTTATAAGTTACGATAACTTTATATTTTTCGCTACATAGACGACCTCGATGGCGCAATGGTCACCATGCCGGACTGCCGAACCTGAGGTCCCGGGTTCGATTCCCGGTTCGGGCGACATTTGTGTATTGAGCATGCTTGTTGGCCGTGGTCTGTGTTAGCGCCCATAACACAAGTTAATTAATAACTTAGCATGGGGCTAACCAGCCGTGTGTGGAAAGGTGTCCTGAAAGGTGTCCTGACATAGCATAACGGCCTTTTCCAATATTATTTGTTGATTTGTTTACTAGAGATAGAATTTTGACATTAGCCTCATACAAGTAATGTCAAATTCATCTATAGTGAGTGGAAATAGAATATTGGGAAAGGCCGTTCGATACTATTTCTTAAAAAAAAAACATCGTAAAAAGAAATACGCAAAAATATTGTTTTGCTTAACAATTAACTCAACAAATGTTACATAATATGTATTTTTTGCTGTAATTAATTATGTTAAAAGTTTATTGTTATTATTTCTTATTTTACTATCGGAACTATTAAAAAAAATAGAGGAAGTGCCTACTCTCGCAACGAAGGTAACGGGAAAAGAATTAAAAAACCTCATTCAAAAGTTTACTATTAACAAAAACCGGCCAAGTGCGAGTCGGACTCGCGCACGAAGGGTTTCGTACCATTATTTGCATCTACCTGTTGCTGTTATCGATATCGAGCAAAAATGAGCAAAAGAATCACATTTGTTGTATGGGAGCCCCCCAAAATATTTTATTCTAGTTTTCGGTATTTGTTGTTATAGCGGCAACAGAAATACCTCTACATCATCTGTGAAAGTTTCAACTCTCTAACTATCACGGTTTATGAGATACAGCTTGGTGACAGACGGCCTGATGGCCTTACGGACGGACGGACGGACGGACAGAGGAGGAGGAGCGAAAACAATAGGGTCCCGTTTTACCCTTTGGGTACGGAACCCTAAAAATTAAAAAAACGAAGGCTTAATCCATATAACCCCTTTCTCGCTATTCCATCCACGTTTGGAGAGAACTACTGTCCTCATCTGGATAAAAATAGCCTATTTAGTTCCTTGGGCTCTAGAAAAAATCATTTACATTAGTTTAGTAGTTTCGACTTAAAAGACCGACTGACGGACATTTAAATTTAAATAATCTAGCAAGTCTTCACACGTGTTAAAAGTATTTAAATACAGTGTTTCTGTTGCATGGTGCAAAATACTAAAGTTAGGACTTTGTTTGCGTCAGTGGCTCGGACTTATTAGGCTTAAGATGCCTCAAGTCTACTTAAGGCGGTTCCCAATATTCTATCAAAGAAGAAATAGAATAGAAGCAATGTCAAATTACTATCTCCAGTAAGCAAATCAACAGATAGATAGAATATTGAGAACGGCCTTGAGACCGCACAAAATCGATATCAAACTTTAGTATTAGTAATAAAAACAAGCACCGGACTGTAAAATTAATCTCAATAAATATTACCTTTGGTATTGTGAAGAAAAAAAGAGTTCAAAGGAAACACGTGCAAATAAATTCCCTTTACAAATAAATGTTTGAACAATATAGAGGTAGAATAAGAAAATACTTCACCACCCACTTAAGAATATAGAATAAAAAGATTTTTTGCAGTAATTGACCATTTTACACTCGTGTTTTACTATTATATTTAGCAAACATGTTTAATTATTTGGCATGTCGTAATCCTCAATCCTAACTAATATTATAAATGTGAAAGTAACTCTGTCTGTCTGTCTGTCTTTCTGTCTGTCTGTCTTTTCTTCACGCCTAAATTACTGAACCGATTTGTGTGAAATTTGGTACAGACATAGTATGGAACTTGAGAAAGGATATAGGATAGTTTTTATTACAAAAAATATAAAAATAATAAAATTTAATCCGGACATATAGCGCCATCTATTGGTCAAACCAAAAATCTGCCGGAAGTCACTATTCCACGCGAACGAAGTCGCGGGCAAAAGCTAGTATTGCATAAATGCGAAAAATGGGTACACGGATAGTTACGAAAGTGAAAAAGAATATAGAAAACTATTTATACAGGTACAGGAACAGTAGAGCATACAATAAAAAATATAATAATTTATGTTAGGTAATCCGGTATTAAATAATTTGATATTTACCTCTATATTGACACCGGTTAGACTGGAAGCCGATCCCAACATAGTTGGGAAAAGGCTCGGGAGATTGATTGATTGATTTATATTGACACCAGATTTAAACGCAGTAGGTAGTCTTGCTTGAAAACTGGATTTTCCGGCTATCAAACAAAATAAACAACCTAGGGTTCGACAAAGACAAAAAATCGTTCGCACTCCTCTCCCAAAGACTACCAAAATATGTAGATAGTACAACAGATACTTCCTTTTCAGCATACTGATCGCTGATAATCTCGTGGTAAAAGTGAGCGACTTTGGCACTAGTCGCGAATGGAACGACGTAAGTGCCGTCATGAGCTTCACAGGGACCGTCGCGTGGATGGCACCAGAAGTCATTAGACACGAACCCTCATCCGAAAGAGTGGATGTCTGGTCCTACGGGGTAGTTCTATGGGAACTGCTCACACAAGAAACGCCTTATAAGAATTTGGAAACAAATGCTATAATGTGGGGCGTGGGCACAGACACCATTGCCCTGCCTATACCCTCGACATGTCCTAGTACTATGAAGCTGCTGATGAACCAGTGTTGGAACCGCACACCCAGAAACAGGCCAGTAAAAAACTTTATAATCCAAACTTAAAAATGTTCGTAAAAAAAAATAACCGCCCTCCCTTTACCACAAACACGCAATTAAATTTTTTGGTGGTCATTTTTCTTTTTTTTGGTCGTGTTTATTTTTCTATTCCGTGAAACGGCAAAATAAAAAAATATGGCTTTACAGTTGTAGTTAAAAATGGTTTCATGGCTTTTTTAAGGTCAGTTTTTATTTTGATAGTTCTCTAGGCTAAATAACTCGGCTCTAAAAAATCCAAGTGCCTTTAAAATTCAACCTATACTTTTACGCTGTCCCCCAAAAAATAACATAAATAAATACCTTTATTACATTATGTTAGATAAAGTCTTCTTAGAAAGTCCATTATGTTTGCCCGGCTCTCGCGGTAGATGCAACAAGTCGGGCGAAGTCGGGTAAAGCTCGTCAAGTTTCGTAGTTGACGTCGCCGCCATTTTCACGCATAGCGCTTCCTCTAAACAACTTATGGTTACACGATAGAAACTGAAATCAGCTTTGAAAACTACTAATAAGTTTTTATCCTCAAAAAAAAAAAGATAAGTTTTTAGAGTAAAAGTTAAGATTGATTGACCTACATTTTTTTAACAATGTAAATATCTATGTAAAAAAAATGAAACACGGAAAAAAAGTCATTACATAATAAAAGTACTAAATAAAATGTATGTAAAGCCAAAAAGTTCCATAAAGTTTTCAATAAAGAACAATGATCAACAAAAAGTGACGCCCCTCCATACGGACCAATCACTAAACAGGAAAATCAAAATACACGGTTATGTAGTTATCCACAGCAAGCACCGGTCTATGCACATGCGCAATTCAATTTGAATTCAAGGTACCGCCATCCGTCAGCGCGGCTACGGATGCATGGTGCAACATCAACCCTACCTTCCGGCCAGTGTTGGCTATCACTCGCAGTGTAACACACGGGGCGCTTGCAACGCGACTTTCACTCTAAAATACTGATGCGAAATATTTCCGACAGGCCGCCTTTTAAAATTATCGCCGCGAATTTGGAAATTGCTGGGGACGAAATGGCATCCTACTCGTTTGACCTCTTCAAGAGGACCCAGGCTGTGTGGCGCAAGGAAGTCCGAGAAAGCATGCTGAGATATTACGCGCGGTAAGTTTTTGAAAAGTCACTTTTTTACTTTTGTGTTTTTTATTTTATTTTGTTTTTAGTATTTGAAATATAGGTTTTATTGTCACTTTTTGTGTTATTTCGGAAACTTTTTTATTTTAATTCGTCGTGAGTTTTTTATTTTAATTTGTGTTTTAATTTTTTTGGGATGATTTTAGTGTTTGAAATAATTATTTTCTTTTTAATTTTTGGTGAATTTAAACTTTTTTTTTAAGTTCGGTAATTATGTCTGGAACTACTTATAAATTTATTTTTGATGTGACTTCGATTTGAAATTTCTTATATTTTCAGCCGGATGAAATGAGGTTGATATTCAGTGTTCATTAATTTCCTCGCTCTTCCGTATGTAGGTAGGCAGAGTTGTAGGCTCCGGGAATTATTAATAGGCTTTTAGAGTGTATAGACTTTAGTATGGTTTTGAATTTTCCTGATAATACTGAATATATTTTATGTGTCAGTTTAAAATTTTGGACACCATAAGTGATCAAAAAAATACTTTTGCTGTTTTTGAAAGTGGAAATACTGAATGTAATTTTTGTGATAGTTATGAATTTTGGAAACTTTTTAAAACGTTGGAAACTATAAGTGATAAAAAAGCTTTTACAGTTTCAAATTTTCAAAACTTTTTAAAAGTTTGGAAACTATAAGTGACCAAAAAATACTTTTTCAGTTTCCGTCTTTTTAAAAGCACATACTTTTACTTTTTTTTTTAATTTTGGAAACTGTGATAAAAAAAAAATACTTTACGATTTCCGTCTTTACCCATACTACTTCCGTCATACTTTTAATTACTTAAATTTAGGAAACCTGAGTGACCAAAAAGAATACTTTTACAGTATCCATCTTTTCAATGAAGCCTATTGAAAATCGAAACTTATAGAATATTTTATACTAGCTTTTGCCCGCGACTTCGTTCGCGTGGAATAGTGATTTTTGGTTTGACCAATAGATGGCGCTATATGTCCGAAATAAATTTTATTTTTATATTTTTTTGTAATAAAAACTATCCTATGTCCTTTCTCAAGTTCCAAACTATGTCTGTACCAAATTTCACACAAATCGGTTCAGTAGTATAGGCGTGAAGAAAAGACAGACAGACAGACAGAAAGACAGACAGACAGACAGAAAGACAGACAGACAGAGTTACTTTCACATTTATAATATTAGTTAGGATTACGCGTGACTATCACAGAGCTCCGGAGTGCAATTAAATACAAATATTGTTTTAACTTTTCTCTACTTCGATGTTGTTGATTTTCTTCATTCTTTTAATAGGAAAATCAATGGCAGTTTATTTAGTCGCGCAGTTTTCAGTCAGACAGTTTCGAAAGGCACGTTAAACTGTAGGTCCCGGCTGTCGTTGACAGTCTTACTACATCTTTGGCAGTTGTTACGGGTAGTCAGAAGCCAGTAAATCTGACAACCATTCTTCCTTGAGGCTATTGGGTTTCCCTTGTAACTGGGTTGGGGAGTTCAGATAGGCAGTCGCCCCTCGTAAAACACTGGTACTAAGCTGCATCCGGTTAGACTGGAAGCCGATTCCAACATAGGAAAAAGGCTAGGCAGATGATGATAAAGTTTGTTTAGTTGCCATTTATTAACGTTGGATATGATTTCCTAGTGTTACGAAGGCGACGGAGGCGACGGATGGGACGGAGGGGGCCGGGAGCGGTGACTCTAACCGTCGTGACGAGATGAAGGATGCTCGCCAAGTGAAAAGAATTTACGAGAATCATCTGAACCGAGCCAATGACCTGTATCTCGAGGTGTGCTCCGTTCGCCTACAACTTGAACAGCGCGAGAAGGACTTGGAAGAGTGAGTACTTTATTATTAATGTTGTGTCGTCGTTTGAGTTCTAAAAAAATATTAGATTTTTTTGTAAACTTAAATATTTCAGTGGTAGGCTATAGTAAAGTTAGATTAATTACATTATTTTAGTTTTTCAGTAAAGTTGTGTATTTTCACTTTTAATTGTGTTAGAACTTAAATGATGATTACTTTTACATGTGAGATTTTCTGCAGCCGCAATCTTTCATCACGCCACAGGATCCTACATAAATATTTATGGCCATTTTAACCGGTTACTGATAGAGTCCCTGATAGCCTATCAGGAACTAATCTAACAGATAAACTGGAACTTTAGGTTTCTCAGCTCTCGGATAGTAATATCCGGCAGAAATTATAAGCAGTCTTAACTATCAGATAACTGACACTTTATTTTTCAACCAGTGAACTTCTTTCTTACGATTTAAGAAGTGTTTTCACCGTCGCGTATGACTTGGAGTCGCGACGGTCGGTTGTCTTTTGTTTTTCAGCCGCTGCAAAAGCTACAGGTTGAGTACGCTAGCTATTTGAATTTCCCAGTCAAAGTTTCAAGCAGACGTGTATAGGCTTTTAAGCGCTTAAAAAGCTGAAGCGAGTAAATAAGTTGACTGCACCGATCTTAGTTCAGCTGCCGTTGCCATTGTTGTAAATTGTAGTTTTTGTTCATAATTAGCCCCTTGGTTCATGATGCGAAAGTTTCAAGCTGTGCTCTGCGGGTTTTTATATCTGCGAATGGTTTAATCTCCATGCTGGACAGCCGAAAATGGTCCCGGGTTCGATTTCCATTGGTTCGATTCCGTGGCTCAAATTCGGTGCATATTATCGGGTTCGATTCCCATTGATTCCAGTTCCATGGTTTGATTCCGTGGTTCATATACGTGGTACTAATTAAATAAATAAATTTAAATATCGGAACACATTTCACTCACGGTCAGTTAACCCCATAGTAAGCTATTTTTTAGCTTGTGCTATTGGTGCTAAGACAACTGATAAACTTCTGTTAGTTGCCAGTGGTTACATAAAGGGCAGCAGAAACGAGCGACCATAGACACCCCGCCATTTAGCCGTGCATCTCTGCTTGGAGGATTCCTTTTTCGAACGTCATTGTGACAAGACTGCTTCTGGTTTTTAAGACTTCATATACTTACAATGCTTATAAATACACATAACACCCAGACCACAGCCAACAAACACGCTTATCACACAAATGTTGGCTGTACCGGGAATCGAAACCGGGATTAGCTTCGCTGTCCGGTAACCTTTGCGCCGATGGAGTCTTCTGTCGTCATTTATACTAAATTTTTCATTAATATTACAATGAAATACTTTCATATGCCTCGTACTTGCGCGTCTGATCCGTCCCAAAATAGAGACTATTATGCAGCCTCAGTTTGGACAGCAGAATTCCTCTTTAATAATAAAGTTCAATTTTGTGGTTGCTATTCTTGGTATTAATACTGACTTGATGTAATTACTCAGACTATTTGCGAAAGCAAAAATTCGGTAATAATAAATTCGGTAATTTGACGACCTCGATGGCGCAATGGTCACCATGCAGGACTGCCGAACCTGAGGTCCCGGGTTCGATTCCCGGTTCGGTCGACATTTGTGTGATGAGCATGTTTGTTGGCCGTGGTCTGGGTGTTATAAGTAATATGTATATATATAGCTACATGTAGTTTATCAGTTGTGTTAGCATCCATAACACAAGTTAATTAATAACTTACCATGGGGCTAATCGACCGTGTGTGAAAAGGTGTCCCGACATTATAAAAAAAATGTAAGTTTTTTGCCATGTTGAATTTCCCGTGAAAAACATGTTAAACTTTCTTTTCTTAAATATCAAACAAAGTTAATCCTAAGATTTACGATTTTCATACAGCAAAAATTCTACAAAGAAAATTGTTGAGCCTTAAAGCAATATATTCTGATATCAATTCCTGTAATAATCATATTAAAGGGTTCATAACTCGTACGCGAAACTTGCTAAGAGCTCTTGTAAAACTTGACATAATCATCTATGCATCTGAGCAGCTATTTCATCAAATAAAATGCAAACAAGACGTTCAGCGTATCTGCAGAACTAATACTCTAGAATTTTCCAAATAGGTACTATTTCGAAGAAGTGCTCCCAAGAACTGAATGTACCCGGTCCAATTCTATATTAAATGCTGTTGACCGCTACTGGAGTACCTACGGAACTTTATTTTAACTAAAAAGAATAAGGGGCCATCACTAAAATTACTCTCTGCTCACTAACTCAATATTTTTGTAGAACTACTCCGATTTTTGCTTTCTCTTTGAGATCATTCATCTTTGATTACTTCAACTGGTTCTAAAAGCTACAGAGCGGTTCAATCTTATTAAGTTATTGGCTTAGTCTTTTTTTTTTCAATTTTATTGGCACGACTTAAGTCTGGCTGCAGACATAACCCAGTCACCGATTAACACCGTAACATTTTATTCGGTTGGTCAACTAAATTAAGGTCTCTTTCTCCATTGTCAATAAAAAAAATTACAGCGGTGACATAATGCAGTTTCTACTTAACTTTCAATGACTAAAATCCCTACTAATATTATAAATGCGAAAGTAACTCTGTCTATCTGTCTGTCCGTCTGTCTGTCTGTCTGTTACGCTTTCACGTCTAAACCACTGAACTGATTTTAATAAAATTTGGTACAGAGATAGAGTTGACCTTGAGAAAGAACATAAAATAGTTTTTATCCCGGACTTTTGAAGAGTTCTCTTGGAAACGCGATATAACCGAACTTGACGCGGGCGAAGCCGCGAGCGGAAGCTAGTTAATAAATAACTTTCACATTAGGAAGAGTACTGAATTAGTCAAATAGCAAGTGTAGCAATTTATTGCCACAGGCTCCGCTCCGACGGGAGCCCGCATCTAGTTCTGAAGTCTAAAGTTCTATGCCTCGGCACTGCCATGTATTTTTAGGTATTTCGATTCACATTAGCAATAATTATTAATCCGGTCCTGCTTAAGATTACAAAATGTAAATTGACATAATGCAAATTGTAGAATACAATTAGTCAGAAAACTTAATCTACTTTTCCTTTCCGATACAATAAGCAGAAACTCACTAATCTCTCTCTTCGTGCATATCAGTATTCTAACGTAAAAAGCTTGCAAGTGGCATAATCGCATTATTGGCCAGCCAAGGTCAGTCCGTGATAATGAAAATGTAATACCCGAGACGTATATCCTTTAACCCGATAATATGTGCTATACATTGTTTAGTCTGAAGGGAGTCTCAAGTTCATTGCTAGCTACTCTATTATGTGCGTATGTGTGTTAGGGAAGGGGGTGACCAGAGGTAATGTTCATCTAGGATTTTCTTCACGCAATTTGATGCCATGAATGAGTATCTGGTATCAACCAGATATCAAGTATTTCGTATTATTAATGAGACCTAATGTATCTAAGATAAAAGTACTTTTAAAACCAGTTTTTGGTTGCCGGTAGTAGTTTGGGTGGCGCGAGCGCAAATTGTTTATACGTTAGGGTGCATCTACACGGTGCAAGTAGCTCGCACACAAAAACGTGCAGTTCCAGCTAATCGCGCATGTACCAAAGCAAAATACCCACCCGCGTGCACTTGTCACTTGCGCTCCAGCTACATGCACCGTGTAGACGCACCCTAAGCAACGCTTGATGCGGTCGGTTCGTGAAAGGGTGACGCATCTTGTCATGACGAGTTTTCCGTGTTTCGGAAGGCTCGTTAAAGTGGTGGGTCTAGGCTGTCATTTGAACTTCTTTGGCAGTCGTTATGGGTAATCAGATGCCATAAACTTTGACAACCAGTCTTACCAATGAGATTGTCCGGATAACTGTGTTCAGGGAGCCAGGTTAGACTCTTAGCTGATCCCAACATAGTTTTGAGAAAGTATCCATTTTCGGATGTCTATTTTTATTTGTCTGTTAGTTACCTAAATTATTTTCGGATTTAAAGAAATTCCGGATTAAAATATTCCAAGAATCAGTAAATTAATTAAAACATGATCCTCGGTATTTACTCCGAAATACTTTAATTTATAAATAAATGTTTTTCGGAAAAATCAAGGATTGAACCCACGCTGTGAAAATAAAATTTCGGGGAAGGAAATATGTGTGCAGTGATTATGTATATCAGACTCATCCATCATCCTCCGAGCCTTTTTCCCAACCATGTTGGGGTCGGCTTCCAGTCTAACCGGGTTCAACTGAGTACCAGTGCTTTACAAGAAGCGACTGCCTATCTGACCTCCTCAACCAGTTACCCGGGCAACCCGATACCCCTTGGTCAGACTTACTGGCTTTTGACTACCCGTAACGACTGCCAAGGATGTTCAATGACAGCCGGGACCTACAGTTTAACGTGCCATCTGAAACACAGTCAATGGTGTCTAAAATATCCTGAGAAAGTACATACAAACTTAGAAAACTTGCATTGGTACTTGCCTGACCTGGGATCGAACCCGCGCCCTCATACTTGAGAGGCTGGTCCTTTACCCACTAGGCCACCACGACTTTTATGTATATCAGACTACATATACTGGATAATTAAGTACGCGGATATCTGACAGTGGGTCTATAGAAAACTGTTGCTCTTGCGATCTGTCTCTTTTATCTCACGAATGCGTGTAGACTCGGGTGTAAAATATACATGCACGTTGTCTTTGTATGACTCGGTGACTACTTATTGGCAAAACAATGTGCGTGTCTTTTACACGTGTAATAATACGTCAGCTCCCGTTTAGTAGAGTTATAGATTACCAGTGGAAGTAAATTGAAAATATTTTAACTTATATTTGCCAGAATAATCTCAAGAACAGAAACCTCAAAACAAAAAAAAAATCTAAATTATTCCTTTTATATTAAAAGAATAAGATTTGTACAACTATACAAATAAATATATGTAGTGTCTGCACTGAAGGCAACTTTTTCCCGTGAATCTTCTTTGAGGCGGATAATAACGCAGTAACCTTGAAATCTAGGCAGACATAACGCCAGGTAGAGAATCATACCTAGCTATTTACAACGGAGCTTGTGGCTAACTCACAGCTATGCGGTCCCTAAACCGCATGATATAAGGGAAGGTTCATATCTGACTGAACGTGCGTCGCGTAACGCTAAAACAGACAAATCTATACTAATATTATAAAGCTAAAGAGTTTGTTTGTTTGTTTGTTTGAACGCGCTAATCTCAGGAACTACTGGTCCGATTTGAAAAATTCTTTCAGTGTTAGATAGCCCATTTATCGAGGAAGGCTATAGGCTACTTTTTATCCGGGTCCGTGCCGAGGTTCCCACGGGATGTGGGTGAAACCGCTGGCAGAAGCTAGTATATGATAAAACATTCAATCGTTCACACCTAACCGATGATGAGTTGAGTTATGCCCAATTCGTCATTTTAGTGATTTGGCATCCATAAAAAACGTGTCCCGATTTGATATTGTAATATGTTTTTTTTATTTATATTGTTTGTATATATGTTTTTTTCCGAATATGGCAAGACGCTATTAATAAAATCGCGATTTCAACGGCGTCACACAACGCACGACCAAAACCAAAATACCAGGATCGCATAAATCAGATGAGTAATATACCAATCAACGAGTGTCCATGGAACTGCCCGCCGTGTACTAGGACCGCATAACTTACAGGAGTATAGCAGTCAAGAGTGTCACGATTTTACGATATATAAAATCAGGTAATAAAACAGAAGCCTTTTGTTTTCTAGAAAGAGACAAAATATAGAAGAAGGGGCAAAGTATGGTCCGGTTTCTATTGTTTTGTGTAAGTAACTATTTAAGGTACTATTATCGGTGAGGTGGTGAGCGCTCTGTTCCCTTCGCGCGGGGAACACTCTCCCCCGCCCATGGCTCTGCAACCCGCGGTGTCAACGACGGACCACACTTCCGACGACGACGATGTCCCCGAGGTGACTGGGGTGGACCTGAGAGTGGCGGTGGCTAGGCTGAAAGCCAAAAACACCGCCCCAGGGCCTGATGGCCTGCCTGGCAAGGCCTGGGTCCTGGCCCTTGAGGCTCTCGGGCCTCGACTTAGGGGGCTTCTCAGCGCATGTTTGGAGAGGGGCCAGTTCCCACTTCGTTGGAAGACGGGGAAACTGGTCCTCATTCGGAAGCCGGGGCGCCCTGCGGACTCTCCGTCCGCATACCGGCCCATCGTGTTGCTCGACGAGGTGGGCAAGCTCTTTGAGCGAGTTGTCGCACACCGCCTCGTCGCGCACCTTGGGGGGATAGGGCCGGACCTTGCGGACCACCAGTTCGGATTCCGCAAGGGGCGCTCAACGGTGGACGCCATCATGCGCGTGAGAGCTCTCACGACGGGGGATGCTGTGTCCCGGGGGGGGGTCGTCTTGGCGGTGTCTCTTGACATCGCCAACGCCTTCAACACCCTTCCTTGGAGTTGCATCAGGGAGGCACTCCGGTATCACCGGGTGCCGACCTACCTTCGTCGCGTGGTCGAGGCCTATCTGTCGGATAGGTCCATCATTTACCCTGGTCACAACGGGGAATGGAACCGGCGAGAGATGTCGTGCGGTGTTCCGCAGGGGTCGGTACTGGGGCCGCTCTTGTGGAACATCGGCTACGACTGGGTGCTGCGCGCCGACCTCCCTAGCGGCGTCAGCGTGGTCTGCTACGCTGACGACACGCTGGTTCTGGCACAAGGGAGGTCGCACCAGGAGGCGGCCGACAAAATGACGCGCGGGGTTGCGATAGTCATCGAGAGGATCCAGCTGCTGGGACTGGAGGTGGCCTTGCACAAATCCGAGGCCATGTGCTTTCATGGGCTTCGGAACGCGCCACCTTCAGGCTCCCAAGTCACGGTGGGGGGGGTTACCATCGGCGTCGAGAGGGCGATGAAGTACCTGGGACTCGTCCTCGACGGCCGGTGGAACTTCGTCGAGCATTTCCGACGTTTGGGCCCCAAACTGGAGAAGGCAGGTGCTGCATTCAAGCGGCTCCTGCCCAACCTGGGCGGCCCAAACGCCCCCTGCCGCAGACTATACGCGGGGGTCATGCGGTCCATGGCCCTTTACGGGGCCCCGGTATGGGCACGTTCGGCACGGCCGCGGGCTGTGCACTACCTGAACGTGCCCCAAAGGGTGATAGCCATTAGGCTAATCCGGGGGTACCGCACGATCTCCCGCGAAGCAGCTGGCCTACTCGCTGGACTGCCACCGTGGGATCTGGAGGCGAGGGTCTTCTTGCGCCTGTACGACTGGCGCGAGGAGGCTCAGCGCCGGGGAGAAACCCCGTTGCCGCGGCAAGTTGTCGCGCAGCGGGCGGAGCTCCGGCGCGATCTCATGGTGGCCTGGAGGGAGCGACTGTCGCAACCCAGTGCAGGGCACGCCACCATCGTGGCGGTAAGTCCCCTCTTTGAGGAGTGGCTCGGGAGGAGTCACGGCGCCCTCACGTACCGCATGACGCAGGTCCTCACCGGACACGGTTGTTTCGGGAGGTACCTGCACCGCATCGGTCGTGAGGAGGCGCCCGGGTGTCACCATTGTGCGGACAGCCCCGAGGACACGGTGGACCACACAGTCCAGGTGTGCCCCGCATGGGAGGGGCACCGCCGGGTCCTCGTCGAGGCTTTGGGCGGCGGCGACCTCTCGCGTCCGGCCTTGGTTCAGGCCATGGTCCGGGGCGAGAGGGAATGGGATGCCGTCGCCTCCTTCTGCGAAGCGGTCATGCTCGAGAAGGAGGAGGCGGAACGCCAGAGAGTTCGCACCTCTCATCCCGGCCGCCGCGCTGGACCAGGTAGACACCATGGGCGCCGGGTGTCGCGAGATGACTCCCGGCCACCGTAGGCGTGGGTCTGTGGGCGGTGAGTTCGGGTGGCTCATCGTCCCTCTGTCTTTCTAGACGACAGACCCGTGTCGACGGCGCGCGTTGTTCCACGCGCTCCTCAAAGAGATGTCAGCAACCCCAGCGGGGCCCAGCAGGGCCAAGGCCTGCCGGGGCTGCGGGTTGTTCGAAAGAGATACCGCGGCCCTGGTACATAAAAGGCCTATGACGGAACACGACGATTTTAGTCAGTAAGAGTCTGACACTCCCTCACCGCTGCTAACCCACAGCGGGAGGGGTCATTTGATGAT
Source organism: Helicoverpa assulta (assembly GCA_963856015.1). Classification (NCBI taxonomy): domain Eukaryota; kingdom Metazoa; phylum Arthropoda; class Insecta; order Lepidoptera; family Noctuidae; genus Helicoverpa; species Helicoverpa assulta. The sequence goes on from CAWLCW010000029.1 coordinate 2,836,269, forward strand.
TTTACGTCGATAAAAAAAAAAAAAAAAAAAAAAAAGGTACTATTATCGGTATTAGCAAAAAAACATGTGGTGTGAATGCATTATTAGTTGGTTGTTGAGTTAGTAAAAATGAATACCGGAAAAACAGTAAATAGCACAATTTGTGACCAAAACTTAAGCTCATTTAAATAAATAAAATAAAATAAATATATTTTCTTAATTGTGTATGGATGGTAATTGTCTATTTCACCACCACCCTAAGGTAGACTGGTAGAGAACGCCTAAGGCGTTAAGTCCGCCGTTGTACAATGTGCAAAAAGTTTTTTAAATATATAAATAAATAGTAAGAACAAGAAGTTTAAGAAGATAATTGATCTGAAACGTTCTGTTTATACGAATAAGGTCCAATTAAAAAAAAAACTGCAGTATTTGCAACACAACTGCTGACTAGATTCAAATTATTTTTGTTTTTGAATATTTTTATGTATACAATCTCTTTGCTAGTTATGGGCTCCTGGTACTTTTGTTACCGGTACAAAAAGTATCGAGTCACATTTTCGGGTTTATATAAAATGCCCATGTTGTCTTCACCTGTGTTTTAATGTAAATTTTATTATTTTATTATACTTATATGAGAGTTATTAAAACCTTTACCTACGTCGAAGTTTTTCATTTAAAATTTCTTCAAACACTTTTATTTCTGACGGTACTCTGCTACGTGAAATTTTATGCGGGTGACGAAACGAAACTCAAAATTTAAATATTAAATTATTTATTTTGCTCGAATGACCAATTGGGATTTGGTGTATGGAAAAAATAGTTGGTGACCAATCGGTACTAATGACAAATTGGGAATAACTCGATGAGTTAGTGCATCGATCATACATTAAGGCTGCGTTCAAACCAAACTGACTGTCAGCCGCCGAATGTGAGCGTACGTTATGCAGTTTATTGTATTTTCTCTTTTTCGTTCACATCTAACCGATGATACTTTATGCGTAATATGCATTGATGCTGACATTCGGCGGCTGACAGTCAGTTTGGTTTGAACGCAGCCTTACAATACGCTCGACGCATTTCCCGTCAGATATGAACCTTTCCTAATTGCGAAATATAATTTACATTACAAATTATGATTTATGATGATTACAAATTTAATCCTCGTTTTTGGAAGAAAACTGCTGTTAAATGTATTTATTTTCGGCATGTAGGTATCTTCCATTTTTCTTCCTTTTTATCACATACATTTGATTTCCAATACTGAGTGTTTTGATGGTTTCCTGCGAACACACTCGTTCCTCAGTATTTGTAGATAGAAAGTCCAAATAGGCATACGTCGCGGTTATAGCAACCACGGTTTTTAACATTCAAACGAAGATCGCGAAATCGATTGCTGTGGAAGCTAAAAGTAACTCCCTTTGATCCTTTGAACGTACGGTTTTTGCTTATTTAAATATACAGGCCGCCCAGTTAATATTACTACATACCAGTTAATATCTATACTAATATTATAAAGCTGAAGAGTTTGTTTGTTTGTTTGTTTGAACGCGCTAATCTCAGGAACTACTGGTCCGATTTGAAAATTTCTTTCAGTGTTAGATAGCCCATTTATCGAGGAAGGCTATAGGCTACTTTTTATCCCAGTACGGGAAGTAGTTCCCACGGGATGCGGGTGAAACCGCTGGCAGAAGCTAGTTACTACATATACGGAATATCAGGAAAGAATTCTAAGTTTCGGTTTTTTATTTTCAAAATAAAGGTTAATTAAGTACTTTCGGATTAGATCAGGTTCACATATTTTTGAACTTCTAGAATATTAAGTCAATTCTGGCGTTTGTGTTTCAAATCAATTTATGATCGCTACGTTGTTTAGCAGTTTCTAAATTTTGAAAGTGCAGTTAAGACTTTAAGGGCTGACTGTTTAGGGTTAAGGGTTTGGCTGTTAAGGGTTTTGTACACCAAGCCACAAAAATATAGACATTATGAAATGTTTTTCCTCCCCGCTCCCCCTCACCACGGAATCTCTGGTTGCTCATTAATTATGGCATTTTTGCGGAAAACAGATAGTCAGCAGTTTGTATACTTAGTCATGACTGTAAAATCGAGTTTTCATATTTTGTTGGGCTATTTTTGTTATGGGAGTTATAAAAACGTTTCTCATATGCTCAAAGTTAATGGAGTAAGTAATTATGATTTTGATTTTATGGTTAACTAGCCTGTTTCACGTGTATCCCGGGGAACTTCTTTCCGTTCCCGGAGACTCAGAGAAGCGACAAAGAGATTTTCTCAAATTGGTTTAGTAGTTTCGAAACTAAATTCAAACAAAACATTTTTTTTCTCTTCATATTGTTAATTTAGATTTTTCGCCTTTGACATATGCCTGTCCTCGAATTCAATGTCAATACCTGCAATTTTAAATCAGGAGCTTATAAATGTATGGTCCAAGGTGCGGCCCCCTTCTCAGAAAAGGGGCTTAACTATCACTGATTTTAGACAGGGAATATTTGAATAAAGGTTTTCAGAAAATTTAATCTTTACCAAGTTCACTAGAGAAAAGTTTGGAAAGATAAACTTGAAACTAGCTTCGGTAGGAAAAGTGTCATGTATATTTTATTTTGTGACGAGTCACGTAGAAAATTCAAGGTCAGATACGACGGGTGTTTAAATTTTGAAGGGGAAGAGTGTAGGAATAGCTTGCGATATATCGATTTATTTGTTCATATTTTTTTTAATGAATCGGTTTTCGTCATTTCACTGAAAAATGAATCAATAGAGAATTGCTTGCGTGCATGATATTTTTAAACTGAGACTATTTTTATGATGAATGCTCTAGTGTCGTTAATTAAGTAATCGTTAACTGCCTTGTTGGTCTAGTGGGCGCACGCGCGACTTATATGTGGTCTCGGGTTCGAATCCCGGGTCGGGCCGACATTGCTCGGATTTTGGAAGATGGTGATTGATACACCCGTGCACCGGAGGGCACGTAAATATCTGTCCCACGCCCGATCATTGTTCGGTCGTGAAGGAATATTGACTGCACCTGTGTCTGCGTAACAGCTTGTGCACTATAATATGTCCTGCACAGCTCTCGGATCTCCTTACGAAATCAGACGCCATTACAATCACTTACAAATACTTTTTCGAAGGGATGTCTTGCTGGGCCTACTACTAACTTACAATGCCTACGCGAAAGTATTATACCTGCCCCTGGACTAAGCCATGAAAAATATGTCTATACTATCTCTATCATTGGTATACTAATAATATAAAGAGGAAAAGCTTTTTGTTTGTTTGCCCCCATTTTAAAAATTCTTTCACTGTTGGAAAGTTACAGGGAAGAGCCCGAGTAACATATCCCGGTACGGGCAATAGTCCCAACGGGACGCGGGTGAAACCGCGGGAATGTGGCTAGTTTTAAATAAAACTACAATATACTAGTTTTATTTAAACTTATTGTAGAACTTTTAGTTTTGTTTGTAGATAAATAGTTTATCACAAATTGTAGACTGAGCTGTGAACCGTGGGAATTTACGCCGTATGGTCTTACTGCCCTGTAATTTTCAACTTTGCTTTCAGCGATTTAAACATTTGGACTATGCATTTAAAGTATTGGTTTTATTCGATTAATACTTAATTAATATTAATTAAATCTACAATTGATATAAATAAAATATAAATTATTATATACTAGCTTTTGCCCGCGACTTCGTTCGCGTGGAATAGTGACTTCCGGCAGATTTTTGGTTTTACCCACATAGTTCCCGATCTCGCGGGATTTTTGAGACGTTCCCGCTCCCGCAGGATTTTTGGGATAAAAACTATCCTATGTCCTTTCTCGAGTTCCAAACTATGTCTGTACCAAAGCGACAAATACAACGGAACCAAATTAGAATTTACGAAACAGGACCAATCCACATAAACGACCATACAACCGACAATACAATTTTTCCACGACGGTACCGAAGCGCTCGGCCGATACCCAACCAAATGCGTGTAACGAAACCATAGCGCGATCTATTTCGATCCCAACGCCATCTATCGAGCATAGTGACAACTCGGATTATTTATCTATACTCCGTTCGGGCATTTTCTTTGTACTAAAAGTAGTATTATATTGTTATTATTTTTTTCATACCTTTTTACTATTTATTTACTTTTTTCCGATGAATTAAAACAACATGAACCGAACTCGTGTAACGATCGACAAAATTGCGCGTAGTACTAATAGAATTATCTATACTCCGTTAGAGCATTTTCTTTGTAGTAAAACTTTTATTATATTAATATTAATTTTTTTACACCTTTTTACTGTTTATTTACATTTTTCTGATGGATTTTCCGATGAATTAAAACAATAACATGAACCGAACACGTGTAATGACACCATTGCGCGATTAACGCCATCTATCTACGGAGCATAGGAACAGCATTTCGACATTTGACCAATAGATGGCACTGTATGTCCGTAATAAATTTTATTTTTTATTTTTATTTTTTGTAATAAAAACTATCCTATGTCCTTTCTCAAGTTTCAAACTATGTCTGTACCAAATTTCACACAAATCGGTTCAGTAGTTTAGGCGTGAAGAAAAGACAGACAGACAGACAGAAAGACAGACAGACAGACAGACAGACAGAGTTACTTTCGCATTTATAATATTAGTTTGGATCTTGTGGCGTTACTTATATTAAAAAAAAATATCTTATCTTCCGAGTTCTAGTAACAACTGAAATTTTATCATCATCGGTACAGCTATTTAACGATCCACGTGAAAAGACAGACAAACGTTCAATATAAACTATCCAATTAAACTAATCTGTTAGCCAATTGTTATTCAATAAACGCATGTTGCACGTTGCGTTTAGTTGCACTCAAAGCGTTCATAGGTCTTGTGCTATCATGAATGGTACAGCTTAAAGGCTCCTACTATAAGTAAGCTTTTACTAAAATAAAACTATTACCGCCCCCTTCACTGAGAGAAAACAGAAAGAGATTGACTAAAAGCGGACGATGTTAACGTGATAAAGTTACTGCATGCATTTGAAGCTTGCGTACCGTAAACTTAGGGTTTTAGTTAAAAGTTCAGCGTTTAGCACACTGCCACAGATTTTGTGGATGAACCAACTTTCCTTGCCACCCACTTTATATCGGTCGATGTAAAGTCAGCGCTAATGTGTTTACAATAAAGGCGAATGTTCATTTTTTAAGATAAGCAACTTATGTACTTATTATTTAAATTTTTTAGTGTATCGTTTTGCAAGATAAGCTAGCGGCCCTTTCTGCTAATGTTTGCCCCTTTCATGCTTCGGGTTATCATGATCTATGCTGTTTATAAATTTATTATATAATAATCAAGTTCGCGGCGTGTATGAAAGATTGTGTCTGCCTGTGTATGATGATGATGATATGATGTCCTCCCAGACGTGTCCGTCGACGGCGACACCCTGTCAATTCCCGGCAATCTGTCTTCGCTCATGGGCCCGGTAGCCTGTGTAAAATAGTACATGTTACTCCTGATCCATGTTCGTCTGTCCCCTCACACAGTATGTCTTTTCAGACGTGAGACCGCACTGAGGGCCTGCCGCTGCGGACAACGCCGCAACTTGAAGTACCACTACCAACCCTCTAGCTCGTCCTCTGACCTACCAGCCAACGAGGCTTGGCGCCGCCTGGGCAAGAAGAAGGAACCGGCACAAGTTGTCGTCTGCTACAGCGAGAAGAAGCAGCGAGGCTCCACCGTGACCGTCGCCGTCCCCGAGGACGACGTCGCTGAGGTCATGCATGACGTCACCTGCTTCTGCTCCACCAGCACCCAGCCAGAGACTAACAATAACTTCACCGCGCCCCAGATGAAAGACACCATCGTCGAGAAGAACGGCAACATTGACTTCAAGCCCAAGGGCAAGCGCCGCAACGACAACCAAAACAAGGTCCCAGATATAGCCCACGTGTAAAACGTGCCCATCTACTTATGTGTTTTCTAAGGCTCAACTAGTGAGCCTTCTCGGTGTCTGCGAGGCAACGCCCCGCTCTTCTTAGTTGGAGGAAAGGATCTCATCTGGAATCTCACTTTGTCTATCATTCTATCTGTCCGTGTTTCAGGTGTTATCATAAAACAATAAAAACAATTAAAAAAATAACTGTTAGCGTAAGTACCCATGCTCTGTCTGTTTGTTACGATCCAAACTAGACGAGCAATTATTAACATATTTACTGAATGTGTGTTGTAGTGATTTCTTCGCGGAGGCAGCATTTCTCGTCGATTTACATCGAACTTTTACAGCGGTTTTATTATGAACTATATTCTGGTCCACGATTAAATTGACGACAAACTTGACGACAGACTAAGCTCTTGATTCAAAAATGACAATTATCGATCTTTACTTTTAATCGTAGACTTGAATATAGTTACATAATAAGAAGACTAGCATCCTAATTGCCTATTTCGACATCTTTCAGTCGCGCGTCATCATCTAGCATTTATTTTCAAATCATCATCATCGAAACTACATCTTTTTCACTTTTGTAGTCCTTCACTTGTTTTTTCTTCATAATTAGGGTGCCAGTCGTGCTGCTTCCGAACGACATTACAAATAATATTGTGAGTAGCTCTATCCTTTACAGTTGATCACAAAACCCATGTATTACGGTGTATACTCAACATTCCATCGAAATCAATACCGATCCTTTCCTTATTTCGGGTAGCGGACTGGAAGTTCACCATCACTGTACACGGTAGCGCGGCCAAGCCCACATGATATATATTCTTAAAGACTTTTTTGTTCACGAGAAGCCCCGATGACTTTGAATAAAATTAACATCTAGTCTAAAAAAGATTAGGCGGCCGAAACTGGGGCTAAATAGCCTTTAATGTGGTCTGAAACCGTCTGCCCACTTGTTAGACAAAAATACATAATACCATCAAATCATGCACTTTCCATAGGTCACAATTACTGGCACGAAACCACCATATAATGCCAATAGTAATTTCGCATAAAGAAAATGTGAACTTACTACATCATTTATTTAACGACGTTCAGTCCGCGATTTATAACTGTTGTAGTTATGTAAAGTAGAAGTAGTACGTGTATAAATACTATGATTTCGAATTGACTAGTTTGAATTACTCTTTCGTTGCCCCAATTTTTATATACGATCTACATTTAATTGTTTTCACAACGAAGTTCGGACTAATAATTGAAACCAATCATAACGGAAATGTATAAAAAAGCGATTTATCGTGAACTATATTACAAGCATATTCATCCGAAACCTCTCCGATGCGGGGACAGGATGAAATTCGCAGTTTAAAATTGGAATTCAAAAATATTCTCCAAAAACGTTATTAGCGAAACTTTATTCGCTTAAATATTAGTATTTCGAAAATAGCCCACGATTTTTTACAATCACACATAAGTTGACGAAATTCATATAAAGCAGATTCCATATTTCACCTGAACATTGGCAGTCGGAAAAAGACTTGTGATGCTAAAAATAAACTCCTATTTTAATTTCCTCTTTTATACTTTTTTCTTATTTAGTCTATTAACTTGTCCTGATTTAAATCAGTCATAATGTCATATTAAAGTACATAACTATATGTGCATTACGGCCAGTTTCTTCATCAAAAGTTAAAGTTAAAGTAATGTCTAAAGTAAAAGTAACGGACAAATTCGTTTTTTCAAGGCTAAACTGACAGCAAAATTCATAGAAAAATTTAATTTAACCGTTACTTTTACTTTAGACATTACTTTAGCCATAACTTTAACTTTAACTTTTGATGAAGAAACTGGCCGTTAGTATAATTATTTAGTTAACTTAATTTTGACAGTTTTAGCTGGCCTAAAACTATTTACATATGTATGATTTCCAAAGGATTTCTTTTTGGCATTTTGACGAATTTACCAGTTTTGTTTTTTGATTTATAGGTTAGATTGATCGATAGTCGTGTTCCGCTGTACAGTGGGCCGACCATTGGTTGCAGTTTCTTCACGTTCCGATTTAGCTTTTCTACCCTATTATTGTATAAAACTTAAAATTACGAGTAGTGAAAAGTAATATTTTTATAACATATTTTTTGCTAAGCGTGTCGCGTCGCGCGCCGTGCAGGATACTCACAGTAATTGAAAGATCTCTCTTTTGGCGTTGAATTTAAAATAAATCCTAAATTGAAGAACTTACTTACCTGGCCGTTAACAAGCTTTCCGAGGCCAGTTTTGCAAAAGAGTACTTTGGCAAATGATTTTCACGATAAACTTCGGGCAAATGACTTAAATAGCTGGCAGTACAGATTCCTTCCCCTTCGTACGAAGCGGAGGTATCTGGCCTGGTTCATCTATCAATAAAACTCTAATTCCTCTCAAGAACAACTTTTGAACAACAACTTTTCATAAATAAAATAAACCTGAAAATACGGTGTTGTATTCTGTACGGCGTATTATCGCGGCGAGTCGGACAGAAAGGGGGCTAAGTTAGGAAACAAATAGTATTATTAAAATTTTAATATAAGCCCATGCTTATGGAAAACCATGGTAATCTCATGGCGTTCGAAGCTAACGGGTAAATTTAAGAGCATTGCGCTCAGTTTAGGCTATGGTGTAATTGAAAGCGGTCTTGTACAGTCAACGTTTCATGCTTGCTTAGGATAGCGAAAACGTTGACTCCTTGGAAGTCAATTTTTAATTTCATCAGCATTTTAACGTATTTTTATTTCAATTAGGACGTCCAAGCGAATAATATTTAGGTATTTTATAACTGCTGTAAAAACATACGTTTCACAACGTATTCGTAAAATCCAATATGTCTAGAATAGAAAAACAGTTTTCAAAATTCTTCACTAAAATCATGGGAGTGCACTCGACCGCTTTAGAGTTAAAATTGAATTAAGAGTGCGATTGCTAAACTTTTGTAAATATAATTGTCACGCGAGCTAAAACTTGCCAGAAGCAAAAAATATGTTACCGTAACTTTATCATTTATTTATTTACTATTTTTGTACTCTTTTTTTTGGGTTCCGTACTTACTCCTATATGGGTGCTCAATTTTTTGTTATTTACTTTGTATTTAGGTTTATAATTAACGGAGTTGTGTAAGGGTCCAAATTGTAAGATCTCGAAACGGTTGCATTTATTTTTCACTGAGATTGTTTGTATGTTTATTTGTGCGGAACCCCGCGCCATTTTGTGATTGTAGTTATATTATTTTTAAACAAGATGTTGTTGGTATCAGAGTGGTTTGGGATAAACTCGATCAGTGTTACAAGGCAATATAAACCAAAGAATTCGGGTTGACCATTCAACTTCTGGTATCAACTAGAACTCACCGCTTAACTAGAGGTTAGGCTACTTTCACTACACTACGAAAAGAATGTATAGACTGCAATTAGTCTGATTGATATTTTTTACACTATTTACTATTAACCTCTTGTAATGACCTTTTGGCACTGTTCTCAACATTTATAACGTAGTTTGGAACCACTTTTGGCACAAGAAATATACGAGGTATTTTTACGATTTTTGAAATGGTAGCCGTAAATTAGAAAAAAAATGGACACAAATATTCGATGTATAGAAATCTGTAGCTGACGGTCAAAAGTCACTATTTTATCTGCATTTACACCCGACAGTGCCAAATTGTCGCTGTACAGCTAAAACCCCTAGTACCTCTCTGCTAAACTTATTCGCTATCTGTTATAAATACTTTTTTATGAAGGTTAATATTTCTAGACTACAATTATATAAAAAAAAAAAAAAAAACAGGAATTCGAACAAAGTTAAATTACAACGTACAATACTGTGATTGGCTGAAATCCAAGTTCCATATAAACCGGTTCAAACCAGTTTTGGCGAAGTCCGGTTACATCCAGATTTTTAACGACTAATTAAATTCGTATGAAAAGTTCATCATGTCATGTTTCAAATTACATGCGCAGGAGTATTTATAACAGATGCAGTACCTAGAATGTTGTGAAAAGGTTGTAAGTCACGAAAAGTACATTTTAGTGTGTGTATAGTTGGTATCAGTATTGGCTAAGATCGCTCTTACATCGGCTGGCGATTCGGTCCATTCCGAATGTCATATCCGCCCATTTACCATTCTAGAACATCTCACGACCGATGTTAAAAGTTTATCTACGCCTTTTCTAAGCAGCGTGAAGTTTTACCAACATTAACTTAAAAAGATTGTTAAGTAAGAGTACTCTTCGAATATAAGTCAATATAAATATAAATACCAGGGCCTTACACTATTAGTTTGTCCCGATTAGTAGTTTTTTTTGAAAGTAGTCACCATTTTGTTATATAGTTTTTGCAAATAATGTTTGCCTTGTTTAAATTTAACTACGGTCCTGGTTTATGATTGGATTAGCCTAATTTGTGGTCTAGTCGAATTAGTTTTAAGTGATTTCGAATATGTGTGTGATTTACGATAAATAAATAATATATCAATAATATTGTTTTTTTTTCTGGTTCCACATCCATGGGTTTAAATGAATATAAGTCATAATCTCCCGAGCCTTTTCCCAATCATGTTGGGGTCGGCTTCCAGTCTAACCGGATGCAGCTGAGCATAAGTATATTTTAAATGAGTATGTATAAGTAATCTTCAATATACTTGATGATGTCCTCCTAGCCGATTGTTGGCCACGGCCGCTCCATATAAGGAGATCAGTCAGCTGCGCAGGACATATTATAGTGCACAAGCATTCGTGCAGACACAGGTGCACTCTATTTCTTCATTCTCATAGCCTAGGCTTATCTGACATTAGCTAGGTTCCAATAGATAGTGGGCGATATTCAGTAGTTTTTTGAGTGGGACTCACGCAAAATCCACTGAATGGATTTTGATAAAACTTATCAGTAGCAGTAGGTATAGCTCATTTGTTAGGATACCATACAGGGTACTTTATATCCATGTGCTGGGAGAGATATTTTAACCGCGCGGGGCAAGTAGTAGTTAACCTAATTCAGGGGGATTTTTCTTTTGTCTATCACAATACACACAGATTCTACTAAACTCGTTTTTGTACTAGCAACTAGCAATACTATGAATTTTATTTTAGCTTCCACTCTCGATTGCTTTGTAACAGATTTTCAATACAATATTAACAAGTTACGTTGTTTTGTTCTTTCAACCAAAAGCTGGATTTATTTGGTTTAGAATTCATTTTTCTATGTGCTTCAATATAACATACAGGTTGATAGATCATAATAGGTTCACATCAAACTTTACATAGGACAGATAATAATCGGTTCGATTTTTTGTAGGAGTACTTTCTGACCGAATTGTTGAAGAAGATGTGCGTCGCACTATTGCTATAGTGTTCTATTCTTTTCCTACAAAAAATCGGTCACCGATATCGGACATGGGCGGGCAGCCACAGGCTTTGCGTGGTGGATCCTTGGACCATCTATGTTATAACGAGTTCTGTTTCTCCGACAATCGGTATGGGTAATCGGAAGCTAGAATGTCTAACAACCAATCAAGCTAAGGGGTATCGGGTTGTCCAGATTAACTGGGCTAAGGAGCTCTGATAGGCATTCGCTCATTCGCTTCATGTAGAATACTTAGCTGCATTGGGTTACACTGGAAGCCGACGCCAATCAGTGGTGAATCTACCGTAGTGGGCACTGTGGGTTGGGCATACCTTACTTATGACATTACATTTATATGGACTCCCTTATGTACCTACTTTCCTTATCTACTCTCGTATATAATTTCCTAATGCACTCTCTTTATATACATACTTCCCTTTTATAGAGGTATTTCCCCTATGTATGTATCCACCTGGATATGCCCACAACCTTTTTAAGGGCTGGATCCGGCCCGTGCCCCAACATAAGTGTGAAAATTGCTTGCTATACCTTATATTTGCTTCATTTACTACTAAGTATTTAGTGAGTGTCAGCATGACGAGTGACAGGGAGGAATGGAAGCGGAAGACTTACTGCGCCGACCGCAAATAAACTTGGGACCAAGCAGGACGAAGAAGATTCAACTAGGTATGTACGACCTACAGAATACAGGTAAGAAAAATCATTTTATTTTTCTACCAATAAACTACTTCTCAGATTTCATTAATCATTAATTTATTGCAGCCCTCGAGAATCTCAGATCGAAATCAACTTCAACTTACATAAGATTATGAATTCGTAGAAATAAATTCATATTCTATTCTAGAGAAACGTCTCGTGCTTTGTGAACTCAATTAAAACGTACGACAGATCTTACTATTTCGCAGTTATAAAGGCTCGAAGTTATAAATAAAATAAAGGCTCTGCATTAAAATTCGGATTTCGGTTTTTTTTTACGGAATCTTTCGATGCCCATTAAAGTAGTAAACTTTCTTTACCTAATTTAAATTCATTTCTGTAAATATTTACATGCACATGTAAATATGTAAATAAATAAGTTTTATAAGAAAAAAAAAACTAAATCTGATAATACCAATTGAATTTTTAATGATTAAAAAGATCTTTTCCCATCATGATCATGCGCTCCCCAAGGAAAGCTAGATAAAGGAATCCAAATTCTTCGGCAGCTGCGCACTGGTGACGCCTTTCCTGCTTGGATATTCTGATTATTCCTCCAGCCCTGTCCATGGCGAAAGGGGCCATTTGTTCCATTAACAAATATGCTACAAAATACGTAGTAAGTAAGTGGACGGTAATATGAAAACCTCTCGAGGAAATCTATACGACGCTTGCTCAAGGCGGACTTTCAGACTTTCATAGTCAGAAATCGCCAGTTCGTATCTTTATTATTGTGTATTGACTGCCTCGTTGGTCTAGTGGTCGCAAGCGCGGCTGCTGTGCTCGAGGTCTCGGGTTCGATTCCCGGCTCAGGCCGAAATCGATTTGTGGGTTTTCTTAAACTTTCACAAAGCAGCCCGTAGTCTGGAAGTTGGTGATTGATTCACCCGTGCATCGGAGAGCACGTAAATGTCGGTCCTGCGCCTGATCTCTTTCCGGTCGTGTCGGATTGCCGTCCCATCGGGTTATGAGAGTGAAGGAATAGGGAGTGCACCTGTGTCTGCGCACATGCTTGTGCACTATAATATGTCCTGCGCAGCTGGCTGATCTCCTTAAGAGGACGAATTGGAATTTTTGGCGCCAAGGATGTCAATTTTTCTCAGTAAATACAAAACGGATCAAAATACAACTTGGTTACCTGAAAGTTCATGATATAAACCTTATTTTGTTAGACGTAGAAACATGATTAGGTAACTTTTATAACAGAGAAAAATATATCAAACATATCTCTTTTTAAAAAGAGATTCACATATTATGGGCAAACGGGACCGATTTAAGCCTCTTAACTTTTTTAGTAGTTGAGTATATACATACTCTTTAAAATTGTAGAAGGATTTTTTATCAAATTATCATTTCTAAATAATAAAATTACAAAACCATTTTGTCGCTTACGACTTTTAGTTATAAGCTAGCGCGCGTATTGTTATCCTCGCCCCGCTCAGACGCTCCGACCCCTTTTGGCGCCTTAGATGCGCGTGCCGGTTATGGAATTATTGTTGACCAATTCGTCGCCTTAAATGAGAACAGCCGCCGTGGCCGAAATCGGCCGTGGACGGACGCCATTATTGTGTATTCTTGCACTGCAAATATCTAGTTTAAAATATAAAAAATACATTGGAATGGTATGGAATTATTCATTAGTTCCTTATACGTGAATAGATCTTATAAATACCTAAACCAGTTATTTTTGTATATTTTATGAAAGCGCCTGCTGAATGTAAGGGAGTTACCAATAGCAGGAGAGAAACAGACTGTTACAAATTCTGTAGGTAAAATTATTACACAAGTTTTACTAAATCTATAGTGATATATTGTGGTTTAAATTTTTACAAACAATTTATAAAATAAATAGTACAAACTATATTTACAAGCTTAAAATTGCCTTCTATCACTAAAATTCTACAAACTAAAATAAAAAGGATATACTGGATATAAAATAACCAGCTGCGTGTAGGTATTATATTGTGGTAATATTCAAGTTTTATTCACTATAGAAATGAAGGTGGTAGTTATAATTACATCGGTCGGCTTTATATCAAAATATTATAATTTGGTACATTTTTTGGAAAACTTAAAAGTCGAAAGTCGTGGTGGCCTAGTGGGTAAAGAACCAACCTCTCAAGTATGAGGGCGTGGATTCGATTCCAGGTCAGGCAAGCCAGTAAGTCTGACACCAGTCTAACCAAGAGGTATTGGGTTGCCCGGGTAACTGGGTTGAGGAGGTCAGACAGGCAGTCGCTCATTGTAAAGCACTGGTACTCAGCTGAATCCGGCTAGCTGAAACTGGAAGCCGACCCTAATATAGTTAGGAAAAAGGCTCGGGAGATGATGACGATGATTGGAAAGCTTAAAAGCTTACCTATATAGGTTTTGAATAATTTGAAGCTGCTGAATTCATACAACATTTTATATAATGTGATCATAAAAATAAGGCTTATACGATAAGTATACCTATGTACGTACCTACTACCTACTATAGACGGTAGGTAAATAGAAAGAATAAAGGTATTAAGAAAAAAATATCGTAATAGGCTAAGTTTTGCTTATATGGCACAAGAATACACATGCATAACCAGTGAATAGCCGAATTTATCTGAATCGATGTCAATAAACTTAAGTTAGACAGAGATATGTCTAATATTTGTCAGGAGGTTGAGACCAGGTTACCCAAAACATTTCTCGGATCCATGTTCTAAGGTAAGGTTAAAGTTTATTAAGTGCTTAAAGTTCATAGAAAGCTTGGACCGTCAGTCAATCAGCTGATCGCGTTCAAATCCGAGCACACTCGCGGTATTGGCAAAATATTCGCGTCGTACGAATTTCGGTGGCGCGCGCGTAACATTTTTCCGTATTATTTTTAGATAGGCGGCGGGCGGGCGGCGTCGCGCGCACACGGCGAGTCGCGCGCGCGCCGAGAGGACCGGAGCCCTATGGAGCCCCCGGCCTTCCCTCACAGCGGCCTGGCCACCGTCCGAGCGGCACCCGGGAGCGACGCGACCCTCGTTCTACCTCTCCCCACCGGCACACCACCCTTCAACTATCAATGGTAGGAGTTTCACATTTTTTATGTCCAGCCGAACGGGTTTAGGTTATAATTGAGTCCTGTACTACGATCACAATAGATCGTGCAGTGTTCGCTGCGGCAGCATGTAGGTTAGGCGAGACGGGAGGTGCGCGAACGCCGCTCGGCGGCAAGCGTTGTTTGTTTTTCGTGTGTCGATTATAAATACAACACCAGGAAGCTAGCAAAGACACTTGACACTTCAGCGCTTACTGTTATTATAATTTGGGGCATTTCATTATAGAAAAATGTGTGTATAGCATCAATGATGTGTTATTAAAAATAAAGACGGGATGCAGAGCGCTACATTAGCCCGAGACGCGGGAATGTTTCTGTTTTATTATATTTTTAAAATTTTAATGTTACCATTAAATTTTTGTTTAAAGTCGATGTTTTTTTGGCTGTCAATGTCAGTTAGGTATCGATCGCTGGGTGCATGTTGTGTATGATGTGTGCTATACACGTGCGCTGTATGAGTAATCGTGTCGTTTGCCAAACATTACTGGAACTAAATACTTTCTCTGGTGCCGGTCGATCTTAGTTTGTAGTTAATATTTTAGATTGGATTTAGAAATGTGCAAGTGTCGTTACGCACAGCTGGTGACCATTCACACGAGATGTTTATTGCTTCTATTCTTTACCATGTTGCTAAGAGTATCATTAGTGTTACACACATACACCTATTATCACGATCGAACGTCGTAAAGACTTAAGGTACGGACAGACGTGCTCAAAAAAAGCATGCTCATGAGCTTGCTTAAAATTAGCATGCTTTGCAACTGTGCAGATTTGCTAGCAATAAGCATTTTTTTATTTTCAGCATCCTCATAAAAAAGCATACCCAAAGCAAACGTACGGACAGACGTGCTATTTGATACCAGGCTCTAGATCAAAATGGATGTATGTGACAGTGCTATCCGTACAGAACTCACTAAAATAATCATATTGCTTGCAACGGAATAGTGTAAGAATATAATATTCTGTGCGATATTGTTTTTATACAAAGGAGAATGTGTATTCCATAGACATTTGTAACTTCGATAGTACGACACAAAAAGCAAAGTTTTCTCTTCTCCCCAGCGCGACGTTTTGAGGGTTTATTTTATTTTTTAATTTTTAATTCAACTAGATAAAGAGCATACTCATAAGCAAACCGGTTCAGACATGCTCAGAGCAACCCCCCCCCGCCTACCCGCGCCTCAGCTAGCATGCTCAAAAATCAAACGTCGGTTGATTTTTTAGCACGCTCTTAAAAAGCACGCTTATTACTAGCAACCATTGTACACACGCTCTAGTAATGAGCACTTGCTCAATAAAAGCATGCTTTCGTGCTAGTAATGAGCACGTCTGTCCGTACCTTTAGGGACATATGAAATCATAAACGCCTAGTGAAACGGTATTTTTGTGTGAACTGAAATGTATACGCATATATCTATCTACAGTAATGAAGTAACAATTAATTTCCAAATTACTAGAGAAACAATACCACTAAAGGCCTTCCCAGTAGAATTGTGAAATTCTGTTAATTACACCGATAAATTAAGCAGTCATTAACATACAAACAATTGCAATTTTCAACTAAAAATTAAGTTTACATTTTTCGAGTTTTTACTCGTGTAAAATATTCCCTTAAAAACCATTTTACTTTTATAGGTAATTATTTTATAATAATTTGTTCCGAAAACATTTTTAAGGCAAGGCAAGTGCTTTATCAGGTTTCATTGCAAATTCTGGCTTAACGAATGGTCTGGGAAACTCAACAATTAAAGAGAAGACCATTCTCTGAAATCGTATTTATGTGTTCCACATTGTTCGGCTATGTATTGGTATCAAGGAGAGGATATACAAATTCTTTAATGAAGTAGAATATTTTACACTAGCCTGTGCTTTCTCGAGAGTCTTTATAAGCTACCATGGGAACTACTGCCCGAGGCGGGATGAAATATAGTCTATGTTAGGTACTGGGCAAGAGTGTAGCTTTCCAACAGCGAAAGAATTCTTCTAATCGTTTCGTCAGTTTCGGAGCCTCTAGGCTACAAACACAATAATGTTTCTTTTGTATTATATTAGTATAGATATATCTACCAAATAAACAAAGACTCGCAACCTTTTCCGCTAATTAACTACTTACTAGTTTGTGGTTTTCTAAGGCAACTCTAAGTGGATATGACCTACCATAAGTTTTAATCGCTTTAATAGCTCTCTTTTACTTTAATAGCTCTTCAATTGGATGCATTCAACTTTTCAATATGCAGATCGATCAATATCTAATATTTTCTCCTCTTTTCCGTGTTTTAAAATTATAGAATACTTATGGATTTAGCCAAAATTCTATGAATAAAAAATAACAAAATCAAACGACATGCGACAGCAAAAATTAACGCAGTTTTATGAATTTCTACACAAAAACGAACTACTTAGTACCTTTGCGCAAACAAAACGTACCAGCTTTGCAAATATTGTATTTAAATAGGGAAGCCCGTGAAATAAAATAAGTAATGCGTAACAACATATTTAAATTAACTATTTGTTCGCCTATAAGTCCACATGCAGTTTGAAATTAGTCGGTTTTCGTTCACAAAATATTTGTGAGAAACGGACACTGTTTGTTTGTTTTGTGATTAACACAAACTACGAAACCTGGACAGTATTGTAACATTATTTTGGTAAAGTACTTATAACTTTATTTGTTATTCATTTAATTTTGTAACATGCATCGTGAAACATGTTATGGAAGCTTAATAGCTCCCGTATTCTGCAAACTTTTAGTCGGTTGATAGTTTGTTTGGGTTCATAAATCAGTACGAATAGGAATGGTAGTACGCATATTACAAAGGACATGTATAAGTATTTATTTAAAGTAAAGGATAAAATTTTCGGACTATGGAGAGTACAGTAATGTTCTCGTACCTATGTATTTTATTAACAATGATTCTGATTTTTACAACTTCAGACAAACCTCACAAAAAAGCTAGTCAAAGGCACTTTGTAAACAGTCCAACTTTACTATTAAAAAGAAACTGTCTATTACACTTTCACGTCTATACCACTGAACTGATTTTAATAATATTTGGTACAGAGCTAGAGTTGACCTTGAGAAAGAACTTAGTATAGTTTTTAACTCGGACTTTTGAAGAGTTCTTTTCGGGTAACTGGGTTGAGGAGGTCAGATAGGCAGTCGCTTCTTGTAAAGCACTGGTACTCAGCCTAATCCGGTTAGACTGGAAGTCGACCCCAACATGATTGGGAAAAAGGCTCGGAGGATGATGATGACTTTTGAAGAGTTCTTCTGGAAACGCGATATCACCGAACTCGACGCGGGCGAAGCCGCGGGCGGAAAGTTTGTTTAAAATAAATGAAGACACAAAATCAAAACACACCATCAACATCCTTATTTCATCTTTTTCCTCGAATGGTCGCGAAAAACTGAAATCTTCAAGTCAAAGTATCTTAGAAGTAAAGACTAACATGAGAATATTTTTAATTACCGAGATGCTGCGTACTGCGAAGGGTCTGGTCATTAGTCTTTTTATGGCAGTGAAGGAAATAACTTTTTGCTTGGTGTAAGATTGTTGGGCAACAGTTCGATGTAAATGTTAGACTAGTTTTGTTTTCTATACTAATATTATAAAGAGGAAAACTTTGTTTGTTTGTTTGGTTGTAATGGATAAACTCAAAAACTACTGGACCGATTTTACATATTCTTTCACCATTAGAAAGCTATATTATCTGCGAGTAACATAGGCTATATTTTATCCCGGTGCGGGCAGTAGCTCCCACGGGACGCGGGTGAAACCGCGGGAAAACGGCTAGTTCTTAATAAATAGCTAATTTGTACTTTACCTTGATTTTTGTATGTACATACGTAAACAGTAATATGCACTAATAATAATATTATAAAATAAATGCGAAAGTAATTGCCTTTATCTGTTTGTCCTGATTTCGCGTTATAAGTAGAAACATACCGATTACCTAATGTGAAATGGAACACAAAAAGTCTAGAACCTGAGTAAGAATAATGGCTTCATTTTATCCGGGTGTGTGAATTAATTTATTTGAGAATAAGGTCATAAATAGTGTATCTACTGTGCTACTAGGCGGAAACCTCTTTATACACAGAGAACAAGAGCACAACCAATTACTTCTCAAAGTACACTGTCTTACAAAATAAGAATATTTTTTACCAGACTTTAATATATTTTTCTTGACCTTCATAAGCTTCCTTGACAGACTTCAAAAGAACAAATGACTTAGAAAACCAAGATTATGGGTACAAAGTTTTTCAACCAATAACGGTTTAAGACGAACAATGCACTTAAATTTTTAATATCAGTCAAAAGGATTCACTTTACAAATCTATCCCGTCGTGTCTACGTAATATTTCTATCATTTGGCAGCGTATTTCAAGATTTACATACGTATAGGAATTCAAGCTGCATCTGAATTATCTTGTGTACATATAGAGGTACATAAATGTATCGGTGTGTATTTATAGACGGCTATCTTCTGGCTGTTACTGTTATCGTCAAATTACAACTATGAAGTTGGCTATAGAATAACGATACTAATGTACATACACAGACAATTTACAAATGTCGTCAAATAAATGTGCAGCTCCGAAGTCAGTCAATTTTGTTAGTCACAGAAAAGGGTTTTGTTCCATGTTTGGTGCTTGTGTAACCTGGTCTACTGTTTCGCAGTAAGATTGAGAGAGACAAAGTTGATGACGGAAGCTGCTACTGCAATGATGTTTGTCACATCAGTTTTTTATTGCCCCATATTGGAGCTGCGGCCTCTTGTCATACACAGAAATCACCAAGCTTAATCAAGGCGTATTGGCGATTCCTGACTCTAAAGTCCAGGATTCCATCAGCTTTACTTAACACATATATTAGTTTTTTAGAATGTTAGTTATAATTTGTCTACGCTATTGCATTAGGATAAGTTGCTGTAATAATAGTCGTAAGTTGATAATAATAAATAAATAAATAAATATAATTCACACACAATTTTGAAAACACATATAATTTAGAAAAGTTCCATTGGTACACGCGTGACTTGGGATCGAACCCTGTCACTCGTAGATAAACGGCTGGTGCTGTACCACTACGCCACGTGGAATGACGTCATCTAAACGTCAGTGTGTAGTCATCATGTTGTCATAGTATTATTGATACCTATATTCGTGCTCTTCCTTATGAGTGTTCCAAAGGAATGTTTTGCTATATGCACCCACGTTAGATTTTAGTATTTCAATAATACCGTTTATTGCTGACTCGGTCTTGGCCGTGACTTTGTCTGTGTATGTTTATC
Organism: Helicoverpa assulta; assembly: GCA_963856015.1. NCBI lineage: Eukaryota > Metazoa > Arthropoda > Insecta > Lepidoptera > Noctuidae > Helicoverpa > Helicoverpa assulta. Next base: position 2,856,652 of record CAWLCW010000029.1, read on the forward strand.
TCGAAATTATAGAATTTTTGGCCTTAACGGAATCAGTAATATGTCCCGAACTCTGGTTAATTTATATTTTTAATTTTTATCATCATCATCATCAGTTCATTTATTGTCCCACTGCTGGGCACAGAGCTCCTCTCACTATGTGACCAAGTTCTTGTGAACAGATATTATGCTTAAAAAGGTTATCCATGGAGTTTCTGGCTCGGCTAGTGTGACGTTTCATAAGAGCCTGTTTGAATAAATGTCGTATCTATCGATCTTTCTATTTGAAATAAAAATATTTCACTTCGATCTAATCACAGAAACAAAAAATATGATAAATAAAATTTTCTCCAACCTTTTTTTATTTTATTACCTATTTCTATTTCTGATCTCCCTCTCCCCTCTGATATTAAAATTAATTCCCATTTCCTTTGGGCACAGACATCACGGTTGAACGACTCAACCGATTGCTAATGCATTTATGTTCAGTTTTTTTTAGTCTGCAGACGTCTTCCTTAAAAAAAAAAAAAAACACTCCGGCAAATACACCGACAACATTAACATCTGTTTTTCTTTAAATAAAAAAATTTACAAAAAAAAAACTTCAATAAAAAGCATGTAACGTTCTAATTCTGACAAATACCTATTCTAAAAAAAGCATTAAAATTGGTTCCTCTAAACGTCAGATAATCGCGCACAAACCCATATAAATACATACTGAGAACTTTTTTTAGAGTCGGTTAACAACTGCGTAATTTGAAACTTGAACGTGAAAATTCGTAGTACACAGTTGTTTTAACTAACGTTTATGCTGTCGGTGACCTTAGCCCTTCGTCTAATCCTATGGCTTACTTAACATCGCTTCCTACCTGAGTGATCAGGATGCGAAGCGGCGCGGCGCGAAATCATCAAACATTCAATACCATGGAGAAGGACAGATGAGCGGAGATGCCATAAGGAAGGTAGCTCACGCACCTCCTTGTAGGTCAAGTAATGTACAGTAGACGTGATTGGTTCCTCATCAAATGATCAATCTCTCAAAGATTGGCCTTTATTGATTGGTGATATGGTTTAAACAATGGGCAGGTTCCATAGAAGGCGCGAAGTGCGAACTAGTAACGTTCCTCCTCCCCCGAATACGTGCATTTTTTAAAAGAGATTTTGCGTTAAGTATGACATCTCCGCTAGTCATTTTGTTCTCCTCTCTGGTCGATACCTATAGAAATGTATGGCGGCGCGGGAATATTATAAATACAAACGTTTTTAAGGATATATGTCAATGTTTGACACTCTTTCACACAAAAACTGTAGGCTAGTTTTTGATGAAACTTGTCAGTACAGTTAGTAGTGTCTACGGAGTTTTATGCCGGTTCTTCTCTATGAGACCCAGTCCTTGAAACCGTGCAACTTGCTTGACGTTTCGAAAGAGATTTTGTTAGCCTTTATGAAATAAAAAAATATGTTTGAGTTTAAAGTATATGCCAACTTTACAGCCTGATTTTTGCCCACGTGTGGGAAATAGTTAGCATTATTACATAATTCTATAAATAGTGTATCAAGTCTGGTTATCGGCGGGCAGTAAGCTCGGCTTCTGTCTAACATGATTATCTTTTTTTTAACGAAGTCAAAAATCATCAAATAACTCCTCCCGCTGTGGGTTAGCAGCGGTGAGGGAGTGTCAGACTCTTACAAACTAAAAATCGTCGTGTTCCGTCGTAGGCCTTTAATGTATCACAGCCGCGGACGCATGATTATCTGCGGTGGTAGTCAAACAATTATCTAGAGTTTGTAGGTAACATAATACAGGAGAGCCAGGTAATAATTGCAGGTTATAACCTACGTAACAGCTACCTCTGCTTTATATAAATACTGTTTTTCGACCACGGCGTCACTCGTGTTCTCGTATAAAGACATATCCTGCCATCCAACGTGGCAATGCTGCCATCCTTTTGGGTACATTACCCAGTGACAGCGATGAGGAGCAATTTTTTGATGCACTGTATTAGTTTTAAGTTGTATATACAAGGTGTTGATTTGCATTTGTGCCATACTTCAGGAGGAGGACATAAAATACGTAAATAATCGATTGGAATTACAGTAGACGGGAAATAGCTAATATGCACTGCTTTTTTTGTCATTGTAATGTCATAGTATTTCAGATGTAATCCAATTTTATGAATGAAATTTATGAATAATCGTTGCGTATGCTTTGTGTTTGCGTTTGTGTGAGGTTGCAGCACGGTTTTAAGGCCAGTAACACACGCGCCAAGTTTAAATACGGCTAGAAGACATTGACGGATTTCCGAAAAAAAATTAAAATCATGTACCAATTTTTTTGTTGATTTGGGTTGAGAATCATTAGTATAATTACGTCCTTGACTATGGCACGGATGCAAATCAACAGCTTGTATATATAAGTTTATTTTAACCTTTTTAAATTAATGTAAATATTTTGTAAACAGCCTAATTGAATTAAAATCATAATAAAATCCTGTATAAGTACCTAAAATATATTCAAGCGCCATATAAAACATTGGTACTCAGCTGTAACCGGGTAAATTGGAAGTCAACCTCAGCAAAATTAGGCTATATAAGGCTAGGCAAATAGTTAAACACACTTCTAATTAATAAATTAAAACTTTAATTAAAACAGTTAAATTAGCTTCAATGTAGTGCTGGCATTAGTTTCCGTTCCCACATAAAATATGGCTTTTGTCACTCACAAATAACGTGGTTTGTTGTTAGTAAAAATACCTAAAGTAACTGGCAGTTTATATGTTGTACAAAAGTAGATACGACGAGAAATGTCCATCAACATCAAGAATAAGTTTCACTAAACTAAAATTGGCAGTTGTTAATATTGAAATCGGGGAAAAAATACTGGCGTCTATGTCAAATATGTATGTTTTTTTTGTATACGGTGCTCACATTAGTATATCACGAAACATACATATTTATATAATATAAATAAATAGTAAAAATATACTCTCTTCGGTAATGTTTGCTTTTTAAAATATTTATATATCAAAGTGCATACCTTTCAATCTGATTAGTCATTGAAAAGATTGCACAGTTAGAGTTGTAGTAGCGTAGCCACGCTACGCCGTAGCAGACCCTCTACGAAAGAGCTCGAAACTCGTAGCAAGTTCCTCGTAGTAACTTTGAAACACATTGGAAATAAACATAGAAATTATTTGTGGAAAATAAGCTTTTCGAATGTAGGTACTACATTTAATTTAATTAGAACATTTTTCTTTATATTTTGTATATGAAAACACACACAGAAAAGTTTTTTATTGAAGACCAAATACACTGATGGTATTCCCAAACAATGCTTGGTTTTATTTTGGAATGACAGGAAATATATTTAAGAGGTATAATAGATTTGTTGTGTATGTTTAACTCGTAGTCTTTAACAAACTGAATATCGATAACAGAGCCAATTCGCGAAAGTAAAATCATGATAAACAATTGATTAATTGCAAAAATATTTTTTAATAATTCACTATTAAAAACTTCTTCGGTATTGATACTAAAAATATTTGAACTATTCGAGAACTAGTGTTTAGCTAAAAGGTGTTAATTAAAAGCGCTGAACATTCAACTTCAGAATTATAATTTCGTATTCAAGCAAATAAAGTGACTTTAATAATCATTTAATTTATAAAATGTAAAACAATGACCAATCATGATCAAATCATCAAATGAAGAGGTCACTGTCCGCTGTGGGTGCAGCGTGAGGGAGTGTCAGACTCTTACAGACTAAAATCCATCATGTTCCTTCTTAAGCCCTTCATGTACCAGGGCCGCGGTAACTCTTTCGAACGATACCGTAGCCCCGATAGGTAACAACCAGCCTAAACTACATATAAAAATTATGTATCATCATGTTATTTATTTCGAAACTTATTATTATACTATTGAAAAGAGCTACTTAATTTCTTCTATGAAGTGAGTAATTGTCTTCCGCAAGCAATTTCCCGCCCCGTCATAGTAATTAACTACTAATTATGTCTACCTTTCTTACTTTCAATCCTTTAGTTGCTGCTTCCCTTCAAGGCAAATTGCGTTATGGAACGCTAGACGTTTTTCTGTCTACGTATAACTTCATTAAATGGTTATGAAAGTCCATAAGTTTCAACTAAATAGTTACAAAGAGGTACCTACATACAAATAATTGTAGCTGGCCTCTACCATTAACTACTAGTCGCACATAAACTAAAAGTATTCTCATGTTCTTTTTATATTATACATATACAAGGTGTTAGTGTGAACACCGCTATCCTTGAAACCATAGGTAGTTGACTTGATTATAATTTTATTTATCTGAATTTAAAAATAAATGAACTTTTCTTTCATTTAAAATCTATACATATAATAAATCTGTAGAAAAGTAATTTTTGTACATTGAAGAAATTGACAAAAAAAATAGCCGGCATGTTAAAGGATAACTGACAGAACCCATTTCCGTCATTTTTGTCATTTTTGTCTGTTTGTCTGTTTGTCTGTTTATCTGTTTGTTTGTTCGGGATTCACGTAAAATCTACGAATTCAATGCAGACAATGCTTATATACAAAAATTCTACGTAACTTGAGGTATTACTTAGTTTTTGTTTCATCGAAATCGATTCACTCTATCAAAAGATATGATTAATTTTGTGAATTCAAGATGTAAAATATTACGACACGCAATCTGTTTGTCAAAACTGTACATTTGAATGTTGTACCTATATTAGTTGTTCGGCCTATTATTAATCTTTACATAGAAAATCACACCTTTATAAGTAACTTCGGAAGAAAAAAAAATATGAAAATTTTATTTAGCTAAGGTTAAAGTAGCTCCATCTGTGGTAAAAATACATCAAATTTGTCAAAAGAGCGAGGTGGTAAATGACAATTAATTACCATACATTCTTTATAGAGGATTATTATTTCAACAGATGGAGTTGTGTATTTTCCGTAATTCACCATATTTTAACACGTAGTGTAATTTTTCGATAGACATTTCAATAGTGTTTGTCAGTTTGCCGTACCACATCAAAATCCAACTATAATTATTACCTTGATGAAAGGAAAATTAATAGTTCTCAGCCAAATTTAAAACGGTGCCATCTAAATTATTTTTTGAACATTATGTCAAAAATGATGACTTTAGTGAAACAATTAATTATCATTTAAAGTTACAGATGGAGTTCATATCAGGATTTTTTCATAAACATAGTTTAGCTTATCTTCCACTAATGTGGTGGCCTTAAAACAAATTACTTTGAGTGAGTAGTATTAAGTAGACCTTAATTATTTTTTCTGATGCAAAATATGTAAACTTAATCCTAGAAGAAATGAGGACCTATCTCTCGCAAGCGCTGCTAAGCGTGAGGTAGGTAATGTAAGATTCTGTAGCTTTAAAAACAAGCCCAGATACAAAGTGCAGATAAGAAATGGGATGGTATTTAATACCATACACACGTAAAATGCTTTATGCACCTGAAAACGTACAAATTACGCGCCGCATACCAGAGACATGCTTACTTTCAACTTCTGATCGCAAATACACTGTTCACGATTACGAACAGTCTCAGTTAGACCCGAGCCAAGTCTAAAAAAACACCTTTTATATAAAACTACGTTTGATGTCATTCAATTACAAAGACAGAATTGTTCTCTGCTGCAAATCCTATCCACCTATATCCTATCCTAATCCAGCATGCATTGCAGGTGTGCATTGCACAAAAACCAATGGTATCCTATTCGAGAAGTCAAAAGAGTCGGCCTGCCAACGTCAGCTTTTGCGCTAAGCAAGTGTTCTTAATAGTACCATCAGAATTACATTCATCGTTGAATGAGGTGAATACATTTTCAATAATAGTAGGAGCCAAAGCGTATGATCGCTTCATAGAGCTCTGATTGGCCCCAGGTGACCAACTCAGGTCTGATTTGTTCGTTCATCAGATCTTTGAAAGTGTTTCGGTGGATACTTACTGTCGTCCTGTTTACGTGTGACACAAATTATGGTATATAAACGTCCTCCGCAAGAGCGAAATTTTCCCGGTGAGCGGTAGCGACGCACAGTATACAACACTTCTGTTTCTTTTGATTTGCTGGCTCCACCAAGAAATGACAAATTGCGAGCGTACATTTTGAAAATCTTGGCAAAACTGCAGGTTTCAAATACGAACACATGAAGTGGACTCTCACAGATACGTACATTTTGCCTATTCGTGAACTAATGCAAACATTTCGGTGGAGTCCCTCCCGGTTTAGACCTAACCCCACATTAGGCGTGCGCGATCCTCGGGCGTGTGAGTAGCGCGTGCGTCGCGAGCACGCTGCGTGAGCGTCGCGTTTTGCTGCCCTGCGGCATTTGCAGCGCGCTCGACTTGACGTTTAACTGCTAAGGCGTTTAGCGGGCGGCGGGGATAGCGGGCGTAGGGGTAACGCAACTCGAGCGCCGCGTGCTCGCCGCGAGCGCGTCGCTTGCACTCTTCACACATGCCGCAGGGCAGCAAAACGCGACTTTCACGCAGCGCGCTCGCGACGCCCGCGCTACTCACACGCCCGAGGATCGCGCACGCCTAATGTGGGGTCAGCCTTACCATAGTAAGTAAGTGCACAGAAAATCCCCAATTCATACAAGTCATACAAGTGTTTCTCCCCAGTAGTGAAACTATCCTACCCTATGCGCCTGCTGATGATGATGACTCATTTTATCATCCATCCAGCTATTCCCCAACTATGTTGGTGTTGGGCTTCCAGTCACCGAATCTGTTTGAGTACCAATATTTTGCTTGGAGCGACTACCTATCTATCTATCTTCAATCCAGTCAACTACACAAGACGATATCCATGGTAAGACTGACAGACTTTCTGGCTTCTGCTTAGTCGCAGCAGCTGCAGAAAATGTACAAATGACAGCTTTGTCAGACTCAAAGCATATAGACATAGATTATAGCTATTTCCTGTGAAAATTACTTACGCACCATACGTAATAATTGACTATTCTATATTGCCCACGCAGACGAAGTTGCGGGCAACAGCTAGTTTTTAATAAGTTTCTTTCCGACACTGTCCGTAAAATGGATACTATGCGCGCGAGCTAAAGGGCGGTGACCTGCATCACTCCGTTTAAAACACATACAAATAACCTGTGATGTAGGTCCCTTTATACTTTTCCTGGCTTAGGACAGGCAAAAATACCTATTAGTTATCGGCACGGATATTGAGCTCTCGGCGGAAGAGTGGGGATCGCTTTGCGCACTGGGGCCCGATTCTCCTAATTTTACTTAAGCAGCATACGATTCACATTCGACTGCGATCCAATCCCGACAGGATTACGATTGAAGCGTATGTGGCATTCCGCTATTTTTTCTTTGAAATAAACGTTTTTATCCTTTTCTGTCATTCAATAATGAATCATTTTAAATAAATAGCTACATCTATCTATTTTTTTTATGTTAATAGCCAAATCTGAACTTTACAATAAAATCAATAGTATTTACTATTTTCTAAGTTGTCTTACCACTTACAACTTCACGAGCAAACGTTTGCACACAGGCAACAGGTAGCCCGGCAGACTAATCTCCTTACCACTAACTTTGTCTACCGTCTGCGTGTTGCAGTGAGATTGTGTAATCTGCCATATTGCATTACGGCTAGCTCGAAACGGCCCTGTTTTTGATAATGGCTTATCAAACCGTTTTTCGATTTTTATATATCGAATGAGCGGCAGGTTTAATCAAATCAAAATAATTTTATTTCAAAATAATTGGTCCATAGTGTTAGAATTTTCTCAAATCAGTTTGAAGGCTTCTGATGTCAAATTATAACAATGACTGCAACTGAGTATCAATCATGGACGCCGGCTTTACCTGCCCCTCTCAAGCGCGGAGGTGTAACAGAGCTAACTTTTGGAGTCCAGACTGCTTTGTGAAAGTTTCTAAAACCCACAAAGCGATTTTGGCCTATCCTAGGAATACAACCCGAGACCTCGTGCACAGCAGTTGTGCTATGGGACTACTAGACTAACGGGCATTGAATGCATTTGAATAAAAAACCCCCAGAATGCATTAGCTGCCATACGTTATTCAACACGGCTAGGGAAGTACCAAGCGGCTAAACGTGGTCGTTTAACCGCTGCATTTCAAAACGGCAGTTTCTTACGGCTAGCCGTAATATAATATGGCGAACTTACAGCTTGGCAAAAAAGAGTGTGGAATAAATGAGGTCAGCACTATCGCACTGTGGCAACCCGGAATACTACGACTACACAGATTTTGATATTTGTTATTTTTGGAGATATTCAATCCTAAGTAGGCGATGTCCCTTGGACACTTCAATGTCCAGTATTAACGATGTTAACAATTTTTATTTGATTTTGATTTTTAGTTCCAACTGTCACCGCGTCAGACTCTTTTTTGCCAAGCTGTACACAGCGTTACTGTGTACGCAGAGCATCCATCTTTTATCCGTGGTATTGTGTGAGGGCTAGACAGGTCACAAAGATCTTAAGGGCAAAAGAATATACAGGAATAAAGGTTCTGTTGCTGAATAATACCATGGAAGCTTATCTTTTGTCTGGGTCACAGGTCTGGGTATTTTCTATAAATACGAAAGCCGCTTTCAGAGGGACAAAGTTTAGTCGATTTTAAAATCTGTATCCTGTTATTGTTCTCTGCGATGCAACCTGCGTGTCGAGGGAGCTACTGCCCGCACTTCGATAAGTAGGTTATGTCGTTTTTCAGGCTTTAGGTTATCAGTAAGTCTGACACCGGCCTAACCAAGGGGTATTGGGTTGCCCGGGTAACTGGGTTAAGGGGGTCGGATAGGGCAGTCACTGGAAGCCGACCCCAACATAGTTGGGAAAAAGGCTTGGAGGATGAGGATATCTGTATATCGACTTAAATTGGTTGAATAGTTTTGGCTTGAAAGCCGAACAGACAGAGTTTCCTTTGCATTTATAATGGTAAGGGTGAGTTGAACCATTTAACTATAACGACAACTAACCTTAACCAGCCGTGAAATTGCCACCCATTGGTCAAATCGGCGACTTGACAAATGAAAATAGATTGGTTATTGTTATAGTTAAATGGTGCATCTCACAGTAAGCAATGAGAATAATAGTCATAGTGAAATCTGGAATCGATCCAAAAGTTGAACATGCTTTCCGATCCAATTCCTTGTCCGTCCCCCATCCATCGAGCGACCGCAACAAGCGCCTTTTATCCTAAACCAAATGGTTTGTAAACTACCTCCTCAAAGCTAAGTTTTGATCATTTGATCACGTAGCTTCAAACACTAAGATCTAATATACTAATCTATATTTGCTTGTGTGTTCGCTCATTACTGCATGAATAATCCCCATCGATTGTCAGTTATTTATTGGGCCAATGAAAATAAACTGCGCGCGCTCCATCTTGCGGTGGCAACCTAAATAGATTCGTCCTATCTGATGCATGTGCAGATGCATCTGACATGCTTGGCTGAAGCTACTTGTAATTGGGGCAGGGCAAAAATATGGGAGTAATTTTCAATCCAAATAAAATATTTGCACAAATATATGATAAAAATAAGAATAGTTAACTTTTTAATTGTTGTATAAGGGCGTTGAGTTGTAAGGAATTTCATTAAAAAAACTGTTGAGTCAATATTTTCTTAGACTTTGAGGTAAATGTTGTAAGGGAAAACAAGCTTAAGTGTTTAACTTTAATTTGAGAAATAATTGGTAACGCTTAGTAAATCTAGCTAGTAGATAAAGTCAAAATAATCATTTTTAAACACAGCTGCGACATTTACTAAAATCCCAGAATCAAAGAGACGTATGATTGGCAGTAGTCAAGTGAAATATGCCTTAATGGAGTTGGCAATGAAATAAAAATAAAGGTAAAGTGTCTGTATCCAATCTCGCGCATACCACACGCAGAGACACAGAGTAAATTTACCAGCTGCTAAATCCCAGGCCGGGAATACTAATCAATTTAAATAAAGGCGCCAAACGCATCCGTAGCTAATTTTTCTTTCACCAATTTCCCCGGACTATCGGTCTAATTCAAAACGGTTAATTTAGAATTATGTCTGCCGACATGTTTACCTTTTAGTATAAGATCCCGCCATAGAACGACCTTCACCGGGCTGGTTATTGGTTTAAAAGTAATTTTTAGTTGATAAAATGTGCTAATAAAGAGATTGCAAATGGGTTGCCAAAAAAATTCCTGTCCGGAATTAAATAATTGATAATAAAAAAAAACTTTTTTTTCAAACCTTCCACTGGTTTGTTTATTAAAAAAAATATATCCCAATCGAAAGTATGCAACCCATAGAATATGCAAACGTTAGGTTGACTATTTTATTCCCGTCACTACCCTTGGGTTGCCAGGTATAAACAGGTAAATTGGTACACTAGTAACTTGCACCGGTCTGGTTATTTAATGAAATTTATATGAAAATAAAGATTATTTAATTACAAACTCGGTGGTATAGGGTTGTTTTCAAAAAATCTGTCATGAATGCCGGTTGGCGATTTTTTAAAATTGAAATATTGCTGCGAGTTAATACGTGCGACAGAGAGGTACCAGTAAACTAACCCATGCGATAGAAGAGGACACAGCATCGCAGCTGCCTCCACTTCGATCATTAACAGAAAACGACTGCGCTGCTCTCTGCTCTCTGAAAATGAGAAAGATAGCGATAGCTTAGGGGGGCAGACTCTTCTGAAGTCATCGATGCTGGTGACGACACCTGCATCTAAGACCCAGAGTCTGTTGCATGATAGCGATAGACTCACACACGCTGCGTATTATTTTTGAGTAAAAGTTCGGACGGACTGTTGTAAACGTGACATGGAAAGCTTCAACATCAACACTAAGTCTTGGGAAGCACGCGCCAATGAGAGGCTCTTATGGAGACGCGACCTGCACACTGGAACTGCAAAATATGACGAAGCCTGGATCGACAATATTAAGCAGAAAAGGCTTCGTATAAATAACGCTTCACCCGTGGACGACCCTGCCTGCGACAAATGCGGCAAAAAATGTCGCGCAGCTATTGGCTTATGATCTCCGTGTACCGAGTGCGCGCTGATCGTTGCAACAGACTCTGGGTCTTAGATGCAGGTATCGTCACCAGCATCGATGTATACTTCAGAAGAGTCTGCCCCCCTAAGCTATTGCTATCCTTCTCATTTTCAGAGAACAGAGAGCATGCGCATACGCTTTCTGTCTATGGTCGAAGTGGAGGCAGCTGCGATGCTGTGTCCTCTTCTTTCGCATGGGTTGGTTTACTGGGACCTCTCTGTCGCACGTATTAACTCGCAGCAATATTTCGATTTTAAAAAATCGCCAACCGGCATTCATGACAGATTTTTTGAAAACAACCCTATACCACCGAGTTTGTAATTAAATAATCTTTATTTTCATATAAATTTCATTAAATAACCAGACCGGTGCAAGTTACTAGTGTACCAATTTACCTGTTTATACCTGGCAACCCAAGGGTAGTGACGGGAATAAAATAGACAACCTAACGTTTGCATATTCTATGGGTTGCATACTTTCGATTGGGATATTCTTTTTCTAATAAACAAACCAGTGGAATGTTTGAAAAAAAAGTTTTTTTTGATTATCAATTATTTAATTCTGGACAGGAATTTTTTTGGCAACCCATTTGCAATCTCTTTATTGGCACATTTTATTAACTAAAAATTACTTTTAATTCAATAACCAGCCCGGTGAAGGTCGTTCTATGGCGGGATCTTAGACTATTTTACTACCAAAAATAAATGCGAAACTCTAGCGCGGCGGCGCTACCAACGCCATCTAGCATTATATGTCGGAAACACATTGCCACCGTGACCTAGTAAATGTTTGTTTGTACAACGCCATCTGTTAGCGGGAGCATGAACTAGTTTCATGGCAGTTTATTTATACATAGTCAGGTCTTTTGTTAGGCAATATAATTTTAGTAGCTTAATTTCTTCGAAAAGTTTGTTTTTACTTTTGAAGAAATTGCCATGCTCCAGTTTTATTATACCGGACAGTGATACAGAGCTCATGCGTTTGCGTGTGAAAGCGTTTTTCTATTACTTTCTAGTTTATTATTGTTGTCAAATATTATAACAATAAATGCCTTTATAATGTTGAAACGACTATTTTGAAAATAGCCACTTTGTCAATCAAATCCATTATTACAAAATGTTAATAAAAAACCAATAAGTTTAGGTCTGAAAACATGTGTTTTTAGTGTATCCAAAGCTGCTGAACCCATTTGAAAAATTCTTTCAAAATTGGAAAGCTGCACTAACCCCTGTAGCAGGCCAAACCACGAGTAACAGTTAGTTAAAATAATAAGGCTTTACCTTTTACAATACCCTTTCAACTAATTAAACAACAGAGCAAGAAATTTTAGTTTTACAAAGAACTTATTAGCACTTGCCATCCCGTTACAACACGAGGCTAACTTACTGACTTAGCTATTGCTTAAGACATGTTAATTAAAACTATTTTAATTAAGAAAACATTCCTTCCCTCTTCCTCGGATTACCTTTATCCGAGGACACAGCCTTTTGAAAATGCATCTATGACGTTTCATAAGAACCTGCTGTCTTTTTTAAATAAAAAAATAAAAACTTTTGACTTTGACTGTCCACCCCTTTCTTTGAGAAAGAAGAAAAAAAACAAAAGGGAATTTTCTGTCTGAGTAAAAAATTACTTTGTGACGTCTCTTTAATTTGTCTTATGAGGGACTAGCTCTGCCCACAGTTTCGTCCATGTAGTTAGTAATAGTTGTCTTGTGTAGGACTATCATAGGTACTATAGGTACTATCCATCTATATTGCAAGCACCTGACTATGATATCTAGTTTCCGCGGTTCTCTTGTGGAATAATATAGTGCTCGAGATAAATTAAACGATGTCCTATAAAATATTGCTCACATATTTAAAATATACGCGAAAATCATAACCCTTTTTGGGCTAAAAGTAATGAAATGTTCACGTTACAAACAAATGGACCCACTTTCAAACATTTATAATATCTATATATCTATATATATATAAAAATGAAACCCGCTTTCCGTTGTCACGACATAACATGAAAACGGCTTGACCGATTTGGCTGAAAATTAGAGGGGAGGTAAATTAGACCCGGGAGAAGGTTTTAGGATAGTTTTTGTCACCATCCGGCTACGGGACGCGGGTGAAACCGCGGGCGAAAGCTAGTATATACATAAAAATGAAACCCGCTTTCCGTTAAATAAATAAATAAATAAATAAATAAAACGGCTTGACCGATTTGGCTGAAAATTAGAGGGGAGGTAGCTTAGACCCGGGAGAAGGTTTAAGGATTTTTGTCACCATCCGGCTACGGGACGCGGGTGAAACCGCGGGCGAAAGCTAGTATTTGATAAGGATTTGTCTTGACTTTGACTTTAACAAGTACTGGCAACATTATTTTGTAGTAAGACAACAAAAAGGGTTTACTTGTATATCCTAGCTACTTACAGGGTATTTCAACTCTTATTAAATTAAAATAGGTTTCTTTCGCACCTTTTCTTACCTAGAATTAAACAAGAATTTGAACAAATAAATTAGTAAGAATTTTCTTAATAATGTATGTATTAATTTCGTATTGAAGGCAGTTTTTTACACTAACTTTATAAATCTGAACTTGCTTGTGGTAATCTCAGGAACTGGTCTTACATAAAATATTATTTCAGTGTTAAATCAGCTAGATAGATTTATTCAGCGGATTCATGTGTAAACTACTCCGCGCTCTCGAATTAAAAGCAGCCTATAGTCTACCTCGATGAATGAGCTATCTAATACCGAACTAATTTTCAAATCGATGCAGTAGTTTCTGATTAGCGAACAAATAAAGCAGCTTTTTTAGTGTATCCGAACTTTACAAACATTTAGTACCGAGAGTTTTTTGGGCTCAAAATCAGTATGAAGATGAATCATAGTGGGCACATTACAAAGATCAGGTATCAGACCTACCGCAAACTTTGATTCGTTTCAAGATTTTCTTTAAAAAAAATGTTTGCCATCTATCGGGTCAACTGTATTAAAATCATGTTATAAAATCAATATCAACTATTGAACAGAGCAACCCACAAATGTGGTGTCTATGCGTCCCCCACAAGTTTTGGCTTCCCAAACCATTTCAAAACTTGCATACATAAGTCTTAAGTAATAAGTTGTTAGTGATTGGCAAATGCAAACACATAAGTAGTTTATATTGACGCTAGACGCTGTAATCTGATTTATTAAGTAAGTAGTACCTATAACAGTTTGAAGACGGACATATTGAAAGGGGGTATTAACAGCCTGGCCAGCTCGTTAGGGTCCATCTACACGGTGCATGTAGCTGGAACAAGTTAACATGCGCAAGTGACGAGCACGCGGGTGGGTATTTTGCCTTGGTACATGCGCGAGTCGCTGGACCCGCACGTTTTTAACATGCATGTAACCTGTGAGTGACACTCCCATGGTCCGCGCGGGGGACAGTCTTGTCAGATGTAACGGTCCAGTCATTGAGGAGTTGGCTAGGTTGCGGTATCCGGTTTTTTCTCCCATACATGTAAAACTACCGGCCAATGCGAGTTGAACTCGCTCGCGAAGGTTTTCGTACTGTTACATAAAACTAGTAAAAATAGACGTGTATAGAAACTCCTTAAAATGCTTATTTATTTTAGGTTTCAATATTTAATAAAGTAGATATATAAGGAATACATTATCTGTAAAAAAAATACTGTCTTGCCATTACGGTTCATGAGGGTGTCAGATGGACGGACAGACGAATTACGGAGTCTACGGAGTCTTAGTAATAGGATCCCTTATTTTATTATATTTACCTTTGGGCAAGGAGTCGTGTTGGCCTAGTGGACAAAGAACCAACCTCTCGAGTGTGAGGGCGCGGGTTCGATTCCAGGTCAGGCAAGTACCAATGCAACTTTTCTAAGTTTGTATGTACTTTCTAAGTATATCTTAGACATCAATGATTGTGTTTCGGATGGCACGTTAAACTGTAGGTCCCGGCTGTCATTGAACATCCTTGGCAGTCGTTACGGGTAGTCAGAAGCCAGTAAGTCTGACACCAGTCTAACCAAGGGGTATCGGGTTGCCCGGGTAACTGGGTTGAGGAGGTCAGATAGGCAGTCGCTTCTTGTAAAGCACTGGTACTTAGCTGAATCCGGTTAGACTGGAAGCCGACCCCAACACAGTTGGGAAAAGGCTCGGAGGAAGATGACCTTTGGGCAAGGAACCCTAAAGACAGAATAATTAGTGTCCATAAAAAAATTATGCTTCAAAAATCTGAAATTGTAAAAGGAAGACAAACAAAACTCTTCACCTCAATAACATTAACATAGAATTTATATTCATGAATAAATATCATATAGGTAAGTAATCATAAACATACTTACAGCGAATTTCAATAAACCCCTATGTTAAACTAACATACAACACATTTTCTGTGTCGCGAAAATGCCGCTTTGAATATTTGAGCAACTATAACACGCGTGTTTAGCGAGCTATCTTAGATCAAGTCTCGTACAAGTTACAGATTTCTAACTTAGTTTGGATAGTTATCTTGTCTCGCATAACAGTTGGTGTATCAAAACTTTTTATCTAGGACACGATTTTGAATTGTTACAAGTTTAATCTTGAGAATAAAGTTATTTGGGTTAGGAAAAATCGATACCTACAGCTGAAAATGTTCAATATTTATATTCGAGCAATATATTACTATAAACTAAAACTAAACTATTGAAAAAACTAATATTAAAGCTAAAGAGTGTATTTGTTTGTATATGATTTACCTACTTGTTAGATTTAAGAGTTCGGTTTTAATTTGTCACTGAAGATTCACCCGCACGTATTTTCATGACTGGGCCAGATGTCCCCAAAGACGTCCTCTAATTACTGGGTGTCAACATGTTTGTATTGTGTATTATTAATCCAGGGATAGCCAGAGGGAAGCTCCTCTTTAAAAAAATCTTTTTGGATTTTCTTGCTTGTTCTTCTCCATGAGACCAACTTCTTTGGAACCGTGTAACTTACTTGATGTTTCGAAAGAGCTATTTTAGGCCTACTTGAAACTCTACCGACTACTGCACTGAGGTAAATTCAGGAATCATGTTGGATAAAAAAGTTTGATATTCAACTTGACCCGTATTACTGACGTAGAAACAGCTCGAGTAGTCTATTTTAGCTACTTTCACAGCGTTATGTCCTACGGTATTCTTCTGTGGGGCAAAGCTGCTGACATTCAAAACATATTTATATTACAAAAACGAGCTGTTCGTGCGATATACCGGTTAGGTAGTAGACATTCGCTAATAGAGCTCTTTAAAGAAATAGGCATTCTTACTGTGGCATCACAATTTATCTATGCCAATATACTTTACATTAGGCAAAATATTCATTTGTACACCAAAAAAAGCGATGTTCACAGTATTAACACTAGAAACAAGCACAAACTGTGTGTACCCACTCACAGACTTCATAAGGTTCATGGATCATTTTTGGGGCTCGGTATCCGCTTTTACAATAAACTACCTCTAACTTTACTACAATTACCGTTTCATGCATTTAAATTACAAGTAAAGTCAATTCTTTCAAAGAAGGCTTATTATAGCATTAATGATTATTTAAATGATAGGAATAGTTGGTCGCTAAGTTGAACGCAAGGCAGCTCATTCTTGTTATCACTATAACTAAATTATTAACTTATTATTATTATTATTTTTTTTACATTGATTGACATTACTTCAGACATTAATTCTGATTTTTTTTTTAAATTTACTTTGGGAACTTGTGTTAAATTTTGCTTAGCGTTGTTGCTTTATGGCTTGCTAGTACTGCAGTACTTCTTACATGTTCTACTTTTGTTGAATAGCTGCAAGCACGTCATGCTCCCTTAGACGGTATGGCCAGCGGTAGCGTTGGGGGTCGGGTTGTCCCCTTCCCTCAAAAATGTGCGAAGGGGGCGATGGCTGATCCTCGCGTTATACTCGTGAACGGGTGCTGCTGGCGGTACCAGGTCGTGTTGGTGACTATTGACACTATTAATAATAGTATGATTTTCTATTAGCTTTTTTTGGAGTAAATAATAATACTGTAGTCCTAGCAGGTACACCTTGTTTGTGTTGTACAGCTACAACATAAACATCTGCGCATGTGGGTGGGCACGCCGATTTTATGCTTATATTAAAAATACATTTTTATTTTATTAACAGGAGGCTTTAGATACACTTAATAGACTATAAGTAATGCTTGAGTACTTAGTTTTTATGGGTGTAAATCTGTGTGCTACCCTACTTGTGTTAAGTTTGTACTGTTTTTTTTTTTTTCTTTCCTAATTTTATATAATGGTTATCATGTGAAAATGATATTTTTATTTGACTTGTTTTGTATACATTCTGGTTCTTCAAACCTTACAGACAGACATGTGTTGCTGGGGAGTTTGTTGCGCCACTTCTTCTTCCCAGCAATAACACATAGGAAGTGGTGAAGGGCGGGCGTTTTGGGTGCTGTCTTTTGTTTTTGACGTTCGAAAAGTGCTGATTTATCAGCCTAATTTGAATAAACGATTTTGAGTTTGAGTTTGAGTTTACCATGTAATAACGCATTTTCATTAAAATTGCTCCATTTTTACACGTGCCAACTCAACAAAGATATCGTGTTCTAATATTGTAAAAACTGCTAGTGCAAATGTTATGTGTATAATTGAAATCAAATAGAGAAACTTATTCAAGAGCAGCCGCACACTGACGACTGAATAGTCGGCCGACAGCTGACCCGATGGCCGGCAATTTTTTTTTACAAATGTTCTTTTTAATCAAAGCACTTAAATCGGTCTGATATCGGCTAAACACCTGGAGGTCGATTCTGCTAATTTTACTTAAGCGACATACGATTCACATCCGACTGAGATCCAATCACGACTCAATTACGATTGAAGCGTATGTGGCATTCCGCTATTTTTTCTATTAAATAAACGTTTTTCTCCTTTTCTGTGATTCAATAATGAATCATATTGTCTGCAAATCATTTAGGTACGATTGTAATATCATTGGAGAGAAAACTGCCCTATAGACCAAATGGCTCTTATATTAGTAGCAGAATGCCCACTAAGGTTAAAACTGCTATCGCGATTAAATTTTTATTCTATTTTGACATTATTAACTTAGTAGAATCGGGCCTCTGATCTTTGCAATATGCGTACTACCATTCACCTCCATAGTGATTTATGAGCCCAAACAAACTATCGGCCGACTAAAAGTTCGCAGTGTGTTCTTAATATGCATACAAGATTTAATCCTGTAAACTTTTCTGAGGCGTTGGATTAAAAAATATGAACAGCATTTCTCTTGAAGCACATTTTTTCTCTTTAGTTTCTAGTAAATAATCTTTTACACGAGTAAGCTAGTTTGTGTTTATTTATTTTATTATATTTAATACTGATTTAATACTGATTAAATACTGAACTGATTAAATATATTTGTGTTTATTTATTTTATTAAATATAATAAAATAAATAAACACAAATATATTTAATAGCAGCAACTTATAAGAAATGATTACACTTTCTATTAGTACTAGCTGTTCTCCGTGGTTCCTCCCGCGTTTTTAGGGAAGTAACTTCCACACCGGGATAAACAGGCTAAGTAGGTAAAAGATAACGCATTTATTATAATAAATAATAAGATCCTTATGTAAGTCAGACCACGGGACTATAGAGTCCCGGATTTTTATAAGGGAACGTGGGGCCGAAGCCAACACGCTGAAGCCCTTTTGAGACAACTTTAATGAAGTGGTGACACAAAACCGACGATTATCCCTGTGTATACTATAGAAATGAACCCAAGGACAATCCCCGGTTCTGTGCTAAACTATTGCTAACTATGGATGAAAACTACTTGGACTATTGTGACGGGATCGTTATGTAATACAAATAAATATTCTAATTCTGATTTTGATAGGTTAAAGACTAGAAGGCTCCAGACTGAATGTGTACCACATTTCATATAAATCAGCTCAGTAATTATGCCGTGAAAGTGCGGCAGAAGGAGAGTCGGACAAACTTTATAACATGTATTAGTCAAGTTTAACAAAAAAAAATACCTAAGAATAAAACGTAAACTCTGTTTTCAAATAAAATACTTAGGTATGTAGTACGATTTTTCTATCAGATATGTTTCCGTCATATCTTTGCTCACAGATTCTCTATATCGCCTTTGAAAATCTTCCATACGCGAGGACATTTCCCCATAGACGCGAAGCTTGTCAATATTTTACTATAAGCTGACGTTTCTGAGAAAACGTAGCTAGGAAAGGCTCGTTTATGTATATTTTTATGATTTTAAAATTATATTTTGGTTATTTTAAATGTCTTGAATGCCTTGGACTCGCACTTATAATACTTATGGCAATTTAAAAACAGTTTTTTTTCGTTTTCATTAAAGTTCGCTTTACCATGTTGAAGAGCAATATTTTACTTTTGACCAAAATTTTGGGTCACTTAAAGTGTCAACTAGCCGCTTTGATGTTTAAACGGAGATGAGTATTCAGACCCTGCGTCCTAAGAGTGTCAATTAATACTGACTCAAAATTATAGTTTTACTTAGGTAAAGTTTGAAATATATTTGCGCGGTTGTAGGTTTTCTGTAGCCGTAGCAATGGACCCAGCACAGCACGCCGAGCTAGGAAAGGTCCCAGTACCTTGGAAGGTGGTGGAAACTTTTGGGAATACCTTTCAAGTGGCAAGTGTATAAGAAAAACTCATGTAGTTCAAAGCCACAACAAAACCAGAGCGCATCAAAAAATCCCTTAGCTACGCGAGCGAAACTGCGGGCAACGCCTATCCCAGCACCGAAGCCAAGCGCTCAGTCTCGCAACATTGTCAGTCGCGTGAGACTCGCCCCGACCGCGGCGCTAGAGTCGCCTCAACGAAAATACACCAGCGCGCGCGCAGTTATAACCCAGCCCCGCGGGTATTCGAACGAAATGCGCCCTCGATATGGGCAGCAACTGTTGCAAAGGCGATGCCGGCGGCAGACCACTCAGGTCTAACTCCTCTATATACAGCAGGTATTTCTTGCTGGTCCTAGCGATTCTCCAGGAGTTCTGCAGCGTCCCATTGGTCCTCAGGCATTTGCGTTCGTACGTAGTGTAGTGTAGTGCCAGTGTCGTGTTGTGCTTGAGTTAGTTTATTAGTTATGTAATTAAGGTCGGTACTGTGAAGTTACAGCATGGCTGAAAATCGAACGGTAACATTTTAAACGGCTGAGTTCGAATTTTATAGCTTTTGTTTTTGAGCGATTTTTTTTATAGTTTATTTATTTGTTTCATAAAATATCGAGAACCCTTCGAATGCGGTTAGTGTCTTTTAAATCTGTGTTAAAAGGATTTTTTACTTTTAAAGTTTAATGAGTTCATGTTTTATTTTCGAGACTTGTTATTTTTGAAGAAAATGTTTTCAATGTCGTATTTTCTTGTTACGATCTCATCGTAAAGTATTCCGTTGTGCGCGTATTGTTTTTAGACGTCAAACACAAATGCATAGCGACTTGTTTTTATTATTATATAATGTAAAGAAAAAACTCAAGATCAGTCATTTTAAGAGAGAGCGAGTAAAGAATTATTCAATTCATATTTTCTTAATAAGATTACGAATAAATCATTGGAAGACACAAACATAGTGCCCTTGACATACAATTGGCGCCTATTCATAAATTGGTGACTTTTACATGTATCTCTAGTATTTATAGCATGTTTCATTTACAAAATAGAAAACAAATGTAACGGCTTCATTAAAATATTAACGTAGAGAGCAATCACTGAAAAACGAAATAAAAAAACGTATTGATTAATTTAATTACGAAGTATGTAATTATCGCTGTTAAGATCCGGAATTAATTTTTCGCTGAATGAAAGTTCAATATTTTTTTGCTACAAACATTATCTTTTATTAATGGCGAATACACATCTGCGTAGCTACAATGTAAACATTTAACACCAATCTGTCTTTATCAATAACTAGCCGTTTTCCCGCGGTTTCACCCGCGTCCCGTAGGAGCTACTGCCCGTACGGGATAAAATATAGCCTATGTTACTCGCATTTAATATAGCTTTCTAATGGTGAAAGAATATTTAAAATCGGTCCAGTAGTTTTTGAGTTTATCCATTACAACCAACCAAACAAACAAAGTTCTCCTCTTTATAATATTAGTATAGATTTCATTAATAAATCTATTTGGTACAATCGTAGAAATAACTCCATATACTGAAATAATAGGTAAGCTAGGTAACAGCCGCTAGGGTCGATTGATCATACATGTGAAGGGTGACAACTATTAAGATGATCTTGCTCTCAAGGAAGGTGTTAAATTGGTGGGGTAGTCAGAAGTCAGAAAGGAAGTCTGACAACCAACAAGTCTCGCCAAAGTGTATCGGGTTGCCTAGGTAACTGGGCTGTGTAAGTCTCTCCATATAAAACACTCAGCTGTATCCGGTTAAACTGGAAACCGACCCCAATGTAGTTTATGAATAGGCTAGACAGATGATTATGATGACTTGTGAATAAACTGCACCTATGTATAAATGCACTTCGTAATATCCCATCATAAAATAAAAATACCAACGAAAAGCTAAAATCAAACCCGTACAAAAAATATCTCGATAAAAATTGATTGCACGAAAATTGCACTACCGTGATATATTGAACGATGGCTATTATACGGAGAGCCCTTTGATATTCCGAAGAATATTGTACCTGTATTGTATGGCAAATATATTAAATTTCGTAGGTAAAGGTGTTGTACTCGATGTTTATGTTTGCGTAGGAACGATACTTCAGGACCTAGAGACTCCGGGACTGCGGGATTGTTCGAAAGAGTTACCGCGGCCCTGGTACATAAAGGGCTTAAGAAGGAACATGATGGGTTTTAGTCAGTAAGAGTCTGACACTCCCTCACGCTGCACCCACAGATGGAGTGGTCATTTGAGGATTTCCCATCTATAAAAGAACCTAGAGTTTGCGTATAGAGTAGGCATGCATACCGACTCTTGGTGGCCCTTTAAAAATATCTGTGCGCGTAAAGAGGCCCCTAAACCAACAAAAAAATTGTACGATACTTAATACAATAAAAATATTGCGCAATATTTTTTTTGTAGCTAAAAATATTCTGCAATCTTCAATATTATCCAGGTCAATTTCGCATAATATCATATTGCGCAATTTAATTGATCGTCCGGAGAGCGCGTTACTAACTACGCATAAGTAGGTACTATGGCAACACAATTTGTGACAACCCCATGACTCTCACGATTACATACGTTGCGCGCAGGACGGGGTCTGATCAAAGCTATATACAAATAAAAAGTGTTTCGGAGTATGCGAAATGAGATGGCCTTAACAATGCCTGAAAAATGAGATGGGATAAGTAACACAATCACAATGCTGTTGAATTACGTTTGTATAATTACAAACATATTACATATACTTTCCAAGTATTCGCGAGATTCGCGTTAGTGTATATTTTGTTTAGATTTCGAGAATCGTGTTAAACAAATTTTGACGGAACCCAACCACGATTGGCTACTGAATAATCAAATTGTTTTAAACAGTACCTGCGTTGATATGGAAAAGCCACAATATTATAGAGAATTTATTACCAATAATAATTGTGATAGGTGACATACAATGTTATTTTGACTAGACAGTACACGGAATTGATCTGTGTAATTTTATCAAATTAATTTTTAATTTGATCTTGTGCAACTCACCTTACTTTCCACATGACATAGGAACTACGTAAATTCATTTAATCATACATTAGTTATAATTACAAAAGACTTTTGATCCTTGAGTTTCTTTCGGTCTTTCTCTTCAAGGTACTTTATATCGCTTTTAATGAAAAGGACAATGCCGGATTTTGTATGGACCCTGTCCCCACCCACCAACAGACTTGAAACTAGTGTCATCGGAAGCGCATCCTTCGATAGATCATGATTATCAAAACGATTTACTCCAAATGTATGGGGTTTTGGAAATACACGACATTTTAATATCCTTAATAATCAATTAACGTCAAGTTTGTTAACCAATTACTCGGAGTTGCGTGGACCGATTTTGATTATTTTTGTTTTAATGCAAAGAAGGTGTCTCAACGTTAGTCCGATATAATTTTCATCGGGATCTTTTTAGCGACTTTTGAGTTATCACCGGTTAGAATGATAATTGGTTTAATGATTTTGTATGGACCTTTACTGACTCCAACAGAGTTGAACCTAGTGTCATCAGAAGCGCCTTATCCGATAGATATTTTTTTACTATGACGACATTCTCTAAATGTTTGGGGTTTAAGATATATTCGACATTTTAGTATCCACAATTAACGTAACGTTAGGTTAGGTTAGTAGGTGTATAAAGCAATTACTCAAGACTAAGCTGATTCTGATTATAATTTTTTGTTGGACAAAAGCTGCCTCAAGTGTGTCCCATTAAGTTTCATCCAGAACTGACTTATAACAAAAAAAACTGTGGTAAACCTAACCCAGTTTGATACTTAGTTAATAGTTACGATCAAAACTTACTTATTGAAATAAATAAATAAAATATTTGAAACCAAACCCATATTTTATATGAACTCAGAAATGTATAAATAAAAAAAAAATCATAGAACTTTTCTCTTAAGTAAAAATCATAAATATGTATTGACATTAATTATTTAACGTTACATCTTAAAAAGAACACATGGTTAAGGAATAGCTGAATGGTTAAGCGGTCCAAGTTCAGCTACCCAACTGACAATCGCCCTCTTAAAACATTGATATTAGGTGGTATCCTGTTAGGCTGGAAGCTAACTCCAATATAATTGGATAAAGGATGGGCAAGTGGTAAACAAATAGTAAAAAATATTATAACATCAAAAAACTAATAATGGCCGCGTCTCTGTCACTTGAGTTTTATGCTGAAGCATTTCGAAAAAAGTCCATATTATGCGTAAAATGACAATACAATTGTATTACAATAAGAAGCATCTGATAATTTTTAGTCATCAATCTGCAGGCAAGTTTATTTTATATCGGTTAAGTTTAACGGAATGATTAAAGAAATCAAAAGTCAAAGAAACAAACTCAAAAACTGCTGGTCAGTTCTCGATTCAAGTTGTATAACACCATCCTTGAAGTAATCTTTCGATAGGAAAAAAAAAATAACCAGCATTGTCTACTCAGATCTAGGTAGGTAGTCGGTGAAAAACCCGAAGGGATTCGATTATGTATGGAATGAAATGCCTTATAGTTCCTACTACCCATACATTCGGAGTACGTCACCATAGTAAGAAATGATCTATCAAATGAGGCGCTTCTGATGACACTAGGTTCAACTCTGTTGGAGGTGATGAAGGTGTCCTTACGACATCCTACATTGCCTCTTCAAACCGATTATTTTAACTGATGATAACTCAAAAACTGCTTAAAAGATCTTGATGAAAATAAAATTGGACTAGCTTTGAGATAGTTTGTCTACATAAAAAAATATATTTCAAAATCGGTAAACGCAACTCCGAGCAATTGGTTAACAAACTTGAAGTAAATTGATTATTAAGGATAATAAAATGTCGTATATTTCCAAAACCCCATACATTTGGCGTAAATCGTTATGATAATCATGATCTATCAAATGAGGCGCATCCAATGACACTTAGTTGAACTCTGTTGGAGGTGGTTAAGGTGTCCTTACGAAGTACTACACTGTCTCTTCAAACCGATTATTTTAACCGATGATAACTCAAAAACTGCTAAAAAGATCTTGATGAAAATTAAATTAGACTAACTTTGAGATAGATTCTTTAAAATAAAAATAAAAACATCAAAATCGGTCCACCCAACTCCGAGTAATTGGTTAACAAACTTGAAGTTAATTGATTATTAAGGATACTAAATTGTCTTATAGTTCCTAAACCCCATACTTTTGGAATGTGTCTCCATAATAAGAAATGATCTATTAAATGAGGCGCATCCAATGACACTACTTTCAAGTCTGTTGGTGGGTGGGGACGTTTTTAGGCATTGTCCGACATGTAAAAAAGTGTTGTTTTCATCCTATTTGCAAATAAAAATTGCAATTAATCCATCAACAAACTGTTTTTAATCGACTTCCCAAAAAGGAGGAGGTTCTTAATTCGTCAGGATCTTTTTTTAAAATGAGTAACTTAGATATTATTATATGACATATGAAAGTGCAAGTGGTTCTGGGACAACGCGTCACGCTCCGATGCGCGTTGTGACGCATCTGTTTAGACGCGTGTCGACGCGTTCTCAGTAACTAATTATATGTATTCAGGATTACGAGATTCCTTGAACTATAACTGAAAGCATTATTCAAGTAGGCTACAGTCTGATAGAGAGGTAGGTATGTCTGCTTGATTGTCACGGGACATAAAAAAATATAGAAGTGCGGCGAAAGAATGCCTTTGTTCCATATCCAGTTCTTTGTTCATTTGATCTTAACCCATAAGAACAGTGCTTACAAGGGCCGCGGGATTGTTCAACAGATTAGGTTAGATCCGTGGCGGACTTGACAGGCTGTTGAAGAAACACGCGCATAGTCTATCAGACGTACTTAGTGATATTTTCTCTAACTCCCTTCATTAGGAGAAGAATGTTTCTACTTCTTCGTCGATTCTGTCGAAAGACATCCACTGCTGGACAAAGGCTTTCCCCAAGGTTCACTACTTTGCTCGGTCTTCAGAAAACCGTATCCACTTCTTCTTCAACTGCTCTTATTTTAAGGGAGCTCTCCACTAAATCAGTTTTTTCGCAATTGGTTTTAACTTATATTACATATATTTACTTATCAATAGAAAGGGCATTATAGAGGAATATTCTACGGAGTAGCTTCTTCATTTATATACACATACAAAGCCTCGGTACTAGTGCAGGTATAAGCTAAAGTACTATGAGAGAGCTACGTGTATCAATGCAAGGCTCCATATTCCTGAGAGTAAAATAATCCCCTTGTTCTATACCATGCGAGGCTACAAATTGATCTGTTCTATGGGGTTTAGTCGATATGGTTAAATGGAGGCTGCTTGTTCGTGTATTGACTGAAATACTGGGAAATCGCGAAGTATAATCTATAAACAATTTCCCTTTACAATATAGGTTTAAATGATTTATTTCATACTAGCAACCCGCTCCGGCTTCGCACGAGTTAACAGTATTTCGGCACTATTTAATGTATGTTATTATATATATAAACCTTCCTCTTTCTATTAAACAAGCCGCAGGAATATCGGTTGCGTAGTTTTGAAGATTTAAGCGTACAAAGGGACATAGGGACAGAAGAACCGACTTTGTTTTAGTATATAGTGATGTGTAGGGAGTGATTTTCTAGGCTTCATATTATTTCAGCATAATTCTCTAATTAACAAAATTACAATGGTCATTTGACATAATGTAGATTTTGATATTTTTTGTTTTGTTCGGAAAAATACCTAAATTCAAAACCAAAGTTAGTAAAAACTAATTACATTTATTTACAACCGTTGTGATAAACAGTCATTCGGGCTAAACCCACGGAAAAAATGCAATAAGTAGGTAAGTTTTTACAATTTCGCCACGATTTGGTGTTAAACCCACCTGAAGTTACTGCCACCAAAATTCTCAATTTAAACTCAAAAATATTGACTTGTCAACTATTTTGGGTCGTCGGGCGACGTCCTGAACTCGTGCGCATCTGCCAATACTACTTAAGATCTATAATTAGCTATGCTATCAGACGACAATAAAAATAAGCACTTAAATATGTCATCGTTGCTTTTCATACTTCATTTTGGTAACCTTGTAACAGGTATTTGGGTCAGTACATAACATGTATATAATAATAGTATCTTCGTCTTACAAGGCCATTTTGTCATTCGTTTTAAGAGTATAGTTTTGTAGACTTTCATGGCTAAGTTTTTTACATAACTGAGTTTCCTTACAATGCGAAAGTAACTCGTCTATATATACCTACGGCTTTCGATCCCAAAATTCTGAACTTGTTTGAATGGATACTACTTACCTACATGGATAGTTGGACGCGGCAACTTTTTTAATCAGGGCGCGGGAATAACTTGCCCATGAACACGGGGAAAAACTATTAGGTCTTTAATTACAAGTGAATCAAGTCAATCTTTTTTAATTCTTTCAAATCCAACGCATCATTTATCGTTTACTTTTAATACAAGCCACAAAGTTACAAACATACATACCTACCGTATTTTGCACATAATAATATTACTCTCCTCTGTATGGCATAGGGTTGATAAACACATTGCCATCCTTTGAGTGGCGCAATAACGCAAAAAAAATATCCTATACACATGAAAAAAAACTATCAAAAATACAAGTCCTTTGAAGCCGACATTAATCACGAAGTTTTTCTCTGTAAGATCAGATACTGGCAATACGTCCACCCTTGTCAATTAGTGAAGTCCATCCCCGGAGTAAGAAAAGGAAACGGAGATGCCATAATGCAGGTAGGTCAGGCTCCTTCTTCTAGGTCAAATTCATACGGTGGGCATGACCAAACGTACGGATCGTTTGAAGCATTTGTTAACAATTTTTGATATTACAAAAAATAGTCGGTTCCAAAGAGTATAAAGGCGAAAACAGTGACGTTCTTCGTCCCCCGCTCACCCGCATTTTGGCGCGCTACTTTCTTATGCGATTTTCCGTTATGGCACCTCCGCTAGTCATTTTGTTCTCTATGAGTCCTATCATACATTGGTAGCCTGAGGGCGTACCCACAGCCTCTATGTCGAAGCTAGAAGGGAAAGCCGGATATAGGGGGAATTAAAAACTGTGGTTTAATAAACATACACGGCAGAAAAAATATGTTGACGAGTCCTTTATGTAGCCCAGTAGGGGCTTATTGGACATGTAATAACGAATATTTGTGCAATGTAAACTTTTATGGGATTTGTTTAAGATTGATCTGTTTTCAAAAAGTGTACTAATGGAAAAAGTTAGTAAAGTTACCTATGGCATTAGTTACCAGTTTGAGTAGGGTGTTCATAGACGAGCGACCATCGTCGAATGTCAGGGACACAATTTTGAACAATTATACGTATAGGTACGCCGGTACGGTCGCAAACCGTCGGCGTCTGTCGCGAGAATCACAGACCCCCGGTAGACGGTTAACTGAATGCACCCAAAAGAAACCAATTAATTTTTTTTGCGTTTTATCAATAAACTTTTTATTTATAATTCAACTAAATATTTACATTAATTGAAAAAATAAAATAAAATAAACTTACCAATTAATTAATTACTGAGATAATTAATTACCCGCCAACCCATCCTCCCAGAGACAGTGGGATGAGCCGCTCTGCAGAGTAATACGGAAAAATCTCATTGATACGTCAATTACTTCTGCAGAGCGAGCACGCCTACTGGCTGTAGGTGAATGGGAGTCAGGTCTTTGGCTTCACGCATTTCCGTCGGCAAACATAGGCACCATGTTTGACGACACCACTTTCAGACTCGCTGTCTGCCTGCGTCTGGGTGCTTCGTGCTGCACTCCTCACCGCTGCCACTGCGGGGAAGCTGTCAACAGCCTCGGTCACCACGGCTTGTCGTGCAGTCGGAGTGCGGGCCGCATACCACGACATGCGAATATCAACGACGTGATCCGTCGGGCTCTTGTTGCCGTCGGCGTGCCAGCCGTACTTGAACCAAATGGTTTGGCACGCGACGATGGCAAGAGACCAGACGGCATGTCGCTATTTCCGTGGAAGATGGGTAGGACTTTAGTGTGGGACGCGACCTGCGTCGACACTCTTGCGCCATCCCATCTTCCTAGAACTGCGTGTTGTGTTGGCTCCGCCGCTTCACAAGCAGAGGACCTCAAACGGCGCAAATATAGTAGCCTTATCGGGAATTACATGTTTGAGCCGTTTGGGGTTGAAACTCTCGGGCCGTGGGGTCCGAGTGCTCACGCGCTTGCGAAGGAAATTTCTAAGCGCCTTGTTGACACTTCTCGTGACCCAAGGGCTGGCTTTTATTTCGCACAGAGGTTTAGCATTGCCATCCAACGTGGCAATGCCGCCAGCCTTTTGGGTACATTACCCAGTGACAGCGATGAGGAGCAATTTTTTGATGCACTGTATTAGTTTTAAGTTGTATATAGGTATAAGTTTATTTTTAATTTTTAAAATTAATGTAAATATTATATAAAAATAGCAATAAAATATTACTGAGATTGGAAATTCTTTCAGACAAGACTAAACTTTTGTACATCGTTTTCCAACACACGAGAAACAGACAGATATTTCCAAAACATTTTACCAATCAAGTATTTTACATTAAAATTCTCATTCCACATAGACTTTTTGAATTTCGATTCATTAATACCATAGAGCAACAACCAAATAAACACCTCTTTCGGAAATATCACAGACAGCAAACCAGTGAATGAAACTGGCCAGACATAAAGGGTGATTTTAGGGGGTTGCTCCCCCCAAAGCCGTTTGCACCTCACTGTTGTATTGTCCGTACAAAATGTTACGTGCAATGAAATTAATTTACAACGGACATTTGGTATATCAAATGTTTTGATGTAATCTTGTGGCGGAATGTGAAACTGCGTTGTCGAGTCGCTTTGTTTATTCAATTTTGAGTTAGAACACCATGTTCTGGAACGTTTTTAATTTGTTTTTGTGTTCGTGAAGGTTTGGAATAAGGTGGTTGAGGGCTTATCCATATGTTTTATTTGGATATTGTAAAATTGGCTGTTTTCGGAACTAATTTCCGTAACCGCAAAGGTAATAATTTGCCATTTTCAAAATCTAGATTGTGTTTGCACCAAATTGATTCAGTAGTTTGACGTGAAAGATGGCTGGCTAATATAATTTAAAAAAAGTAATATTTTTATTTTTAATACCACTTAATGGATTAAGCGTTTCGGATAGCGGATTGAAGATGAAAATTCGGATTGGATATTGTAAAAGAATTAAAAAAAAATTCAACATGGCTTCACATTTTCATTGAGTAAATTATAATGTGAGCAATCAACGATATGTGTGTTATAAGGAGTCGCCATAAGACAAGTAGGTCAGGCGCTTTCTTGTAGGTCGAGCAACATGCGGAAGGCGTGATCAGTTGCTAGAACGAACGAGGCCTTCGGGTTCCTTGTCAAATCAAAACCAATCTGACAAAAATTGGTCTTGATTGATTGGTGACTTAATTTTGAAAACAATGGGGTTCCATAGAAGGCGTGTAAGGGCCGAGCTAGAAACGTTCCTCGTCCCTCGAACACCCGCATTTTGGCTCGCTACATTCGTAGAAGATTTTGCTAATATGTGTGTGTAGTTATTATAAACTATCGACATGAAAAAAAACCGTGTATCCTATAGATAAAACTTCTAGCTGAAAGATTTAAGTTTTAAACAGTTTTAAAAATGTATGTTCTTAGCTAAAGAAATTCGGATTCTACCGAAATGTTTACGTAAAATTAAATTGGTAGGTGTAAGTTTTTTAAGACTTTACACTGCGAGGCAAAAATTAGTAGTCAGTGATGAATGATACCGTAAATAGAGTAACGGAAGTTTGTATTTCAGAATTTACTGATATTTTATGTAGATTGAAGTGCTCAGAGACGCCGTGATGATGATGCACAAAAATTGCAATTTCCACACTAAAGACTAAACAGTTCACCCGATAGTTGGCAAAAGTTTTTGTAAGAAAATCTTGAATCCAATTAAAATTTTCTTTCGGTCTGATACCGCCTAAATTCCTGATCTTTGTTATGTGCATACTACCATTCATCTTCATACTGATTTATGAGCCCAAACAAATTATCGGCTGACTATGTAGTGTGGTAGGTACTCTTCATTGCATATTATTCATAAGCTTAGAAACTGCAAAATTGATTGATAGGTAAGTAACACTTAAATCTGTAGATGCACTTTATCTTACCTCTACATTTATAGCGCACTATTATTGAAAACTTGGTAGCAAGTAATTTGAGCCAACTTTAATATTATATTTCAATATTGAAAACGTTTCTACATTCGTAGTAATGAATCCGGGTCAACTGTAAAGTCTACGTAATTGGAAATCTATGAATATGAACTACTTATTATTTGTGCGGAATTAACAGTCCTGAAAAGGAATATTATGCACAATAACAGTTGTTATATGTTTCATGTTTTCATTTAACATTTTCGTTCTAATTTACGCATATTGATAGAATTTCCAATAAATGTTCATCTGTCAAATAATTTCAATCTATGAGCGCATTGAATCACAGTGGACCAATAATATGAAGGTAAGGGTGGTTCAATCATGTATGTATTATGTTCAAATATATTACTTGCTATTAATAATTTATTGATTTAGTATTAAATTGTTGCTAGCTTAGCTTTTCCCCATGGTTTTGCCCCCGTCCCGATGAGGGTACTAGTTACCGCACCAGGATAAAAAGTACTAGCCACAAGTACAAGCCATAGATGAGTTAGAAGGATGACATTACCAAGATCGAGGGTAAAAATTTAGCAGAGTGGAGACAGTGGAGACTTTAAGATGATGATGATGATGTATTTTCTCAAGCTGCAGTTAGACTACCCCGTGCACCCTTCTAATCAATTTTGGCTTGATTCGGACAGCCAGACAAATAAATATACTTTAATTAATAGTTTACACACATTGAAACTCAGTCATTAAGTCCAATATTTAGTCACAAAATCAATATTACAGTACAATACACGGTTATTTCCATATATACACATAATATTCCATATTTTGAATGCGCCGTACATTTACGCAAGTAATGGACATTTTCCCACACTGCTGAGTGAAAACTGATATAATGTTTTGTAAATATAATTTCATAATTAGCTGAGTTCGTCAACACGGCTATTCATACCATATAATAATGTGCTTTCGTATGGCGCAAGCACTGTGCCTACGCTCGGGTGCATTGAAAACAGACGACTATCAGAAGTAGTCTATGTGCGAAAGGTCTGGTACGTAAAAGGCATACGAAGGAACATGATGGGTTTTAGTCAGTAAGAGTCTGACACTCCCTCACGCTGCTAACCCACTGCGGGAGGAGTTATTTGACGATTTCCCATTTATATAAAAAAAAAGTAGTCGATATCTGAAAAATAACATTGTATTGTATCGAAAAAAAAGTTTTTTTTTTTTTGCAAAATTAACACACATGGTTATGAATTGTAAATTCCTCATTTTATTTGCGGTCAACACATATGTTTTTAACCGACTTCCCAAAAAGGAGGAGGTTCTCAATTCGGCCGGTATGTTTTTTTTTTTTTTCTTTGTATGTACATCGATTACGCCGAGGTTTTCTCCTTCCATACTCCTCTATCTGCCGTCAACTCACAAGTAGGTACCTAAGTTTCTTTCTAACCATGTCGACTTTTACACAATCCGTCCATCGTTTCTCTGACCGTCCTCTTCCACTACATCCGTCCACGTTCACAGCCAAAACCTTGCTCACAACATGACTTTCATTCCTCCACATCTTATTCAAATCATATAATTCCTCTTGCATAAATGAGTACACATACAATAACATTTTGAAATTCATGATATAATAGTTGATGTTTATTTCATAAGCAAATAATGAGATGTTCATACTGAGTCAAATCAATTGTTCTGAAGTGTATATCTTGTTCAGAGATGAGTGTACTGTCTAGACGGTATGAAACTCGATAAATTACGTAACGTAGGCAGAGGTTAAAATATACATCTATAGGAGTTGTGGTTGTAGAATTAAAGGCACCTTTGTAGTTATGTGGATTTATTGTATCTTCACAGTGTTTACAAAAGTTATACTTTGCACTTTAATAATGTAACTACAATCCTACAGTGAGAGCTAAGAAGGACACGTGGTATCGCTACTTAGTCTCCCTAGACACACTCTTAAAGACTGCTAGGCTATCGAATAAGAGGGTGCTTACTGAATACGAGTGGACTGCGGGGCTATCGCACTCGGATCCGTCTAGTTAGCGAATGAATCTGGTAGGCCTGCGCTGGCCTTTATATAGTCGCCGCGGCCGTTGTTGTCGTTGCTGTCGAAGACTCGGTGACACGTTCTTTGTATGTGTGCGTGCGCTGGCGGTGATGCGTCATTGTATTGAGTTGTTTACTTGGTATGTTATATACTCCCCCTCTGGTACTCTGAAGTCGTCCCGACAGGAGTACCAGGATCTTTACGTGGTCTGCCTCGTTTACGAATTGGTTTGATAGGTTTAGGCATGTTGTCATCTCTCAAATTGAATTTTGTTAATGCTGAGGTATGGTACTTCCCAATAGGTTTTGTAGGTGTATCAGGATGTGCTACTTCATATGTAGAGGTACCATATTTCTTCAATATAACATAAGGACCATCCCGACGTGGAGCCAACTTTGCTGAATACTGATTTTCAATATTACTGATAGGATGAGTCTCTACCAGTACTAGGTCACCGATACTATATCCTGGATCTTGTCTTCGTTTGCTATTAGCCTTAAGTCGATTTGCTTCTAGATTATTCTCAATATTCTCTTTTGCAAACTCTAAATCTTGAGCAAGCCTTCTCATAATTGGTGTAATTCCTTTGACAAAGTTTTCAGATTCTACTATCGAGCTTAAATCATGTGTTAAATCATACACTGTTCTAAGTTCACGACCAAATGTCAGATAGGCTGGCGTGAAATTTGTAGTTTGGCAAACAGCTGAATTCATTGCAAATCGTATTGAAGGTAATGTATCTGGCCATTGGTGATGCTTATCTTTAACCATGATAGCAATTTGTGTCTTCATATCTCTGTTCTTCCTTTCCACCATGTTTGGTTCGGGGTGGTAAACTGGAGTATACACTTGTTCAATTTCCAAACAATATGTGACTTTTTGCATAACTGCTGATATAAATTGCACACCATTGTCACTGATCATTTTCCGTGGTAACCCATAGCGTAGAAATATTTCATTTATTAAGACCACTGAACAATTTTCGGCGGTAGCTTCCTTTAGAGCGAATAACTCTACCCATCTAGATGCGGTATCTTCCACAATAAATATCCATTTTTCACCTAAAGGACCTTTTGGCAAGGGCCCAAACAAATCAATTGATAGTGCCTCAAATCTTTGATAACTTGGTGAAGACTGGTATAATCCAGCAGGCTTTTGATTTGAAGGTTTGTACTTTTGACAATCAGTACATGTTTTGATGTGATGTATTATGTCTTTTCGAAGTCCTTTCCAATAGAATTTATTTGTTATGCGTTGAAATGTTCGTTCTACACCCATATGTCCAGCAGTAGGAGCATCATGGAATGATTTCAGAATATTTGGTATTTCATGTCTTGGAACTAATAACTTTGCGTTTTCATCCTCTTGTTCGGGAATATAACGATACAAGACTCCTTTATGTAATAGAAAACCTTTTTTGGTCCACTTTATGTAGTTCTCAGATTCTTCTCCTTCTTCTAATGTTTCAATAATTGGTTTTAATTCTTCGTCTTTTAATTGTTCTTCTCTCAAATGTTTTTCATTCAGTTTTGGCAACTCTAATTCTACACTACATATCATACAATTGTCGTTGTGATTTGTACACGGTGGTCGCGATAATGTGTCCGCAACTACATTAGTGCGACCTGGAGTATATTGTATTGTAAATTCATATGGTTGCAATTGTAGTGCCCATCTTGCTAATCGACCCGTGGGAGTTTTAAGACTCATCAACCATTTTAAGGGCTGATGATCAGTTATAGTTATAAAACGAGAGCCTTCTATATAACCTCTAAAACGGGAAACTGCCCATACTATAGCTAATGCTTCCTTTTCTGTCACTGTATAGTTGCATTCAGCAGGAGTAAGCAACCGACTTATATATTCGACTGGGTGTTCATTGTCACCCTCCCCCTGCACCAAAGCTGCTCCTATAGCATATTGACTCGCATCTGTCTTAATAATGAAAGGTAGGTCTACATTTGCCTGTTTTAATACTGGTGCAGTTGTCAACGCAATTTTTAGTTTATTAAACGCTTCGCGTTCTTCTGTACCCCATCGCCAACTAACTTTCTTTCGTGTTAAATTAGTCAATGGTCTCGTTATTTCTGCGAACTTGTGTATGAATCTGCGATACCAAGATGCTGTCTGAAGAAACGATATCAATTCTTTCAGATTTCGGGGCTCCTGTAGATTTAAAATGGCAGACACTTTCCCTGGATCGGGTTTTATGCCTTCAGGCACAATAAGATGTCCTAAATACTTTACTTCAGAACAACAGAATTTACATTTCTTTCTATTTGCACATAGTTTATATTCTCTCAGCTTATCAAATACTTCTCGTAAGTCTGTCATATGTTGGGAGAAAGAGACAGATCTTATTATCAAATCGTCAAGATATGCCAGTACAAAGTCCACTTTTAGTCCCCTTATGAATCTATCCATTAATCTTTGAAATGTTGCGGGTGCATTGCGTAACCCGAACGGCATTCGTTTAAAACGGAAAGTTCCAAACTGAGAAACGAATGTTGTCTTGTCTTGGTCTTCTGGTCGGACCCTTATTTGATGGTATCCTGACTGTAAATCAATGGTGGTCATGTACGGCATAGCCTTTGCTTGATGTAGCAAGTCATCAATGCGTGGCAAAGGATATCTATCAGGTTTCGTAATTTCATTCAATTTTCTGTAATCAATACAGACTCTTACGTCATTTTCACCCTTAGGTACAAGAATAACAGGTGATGACCATGGGGAGTCACACTCCTCAATAATATCGTTTTTAATCATCTGATCAAGTTTCTCTCGTAACTGTTCTAATCTAGTAGGTGATAATCTGTATGGTTTGATACTAATAGGCGAGTGATTGCCTGTATCTATACTGTGCTGTGCAAATGGAGTTGGACTTGAATTTTCTTCAAATATATCTTTATATTCTAATAACAAGTTATTGAGGATAACTCGTTCATTGTTTGTAAGTAAAGTGCCTTCATGGGTTTGTAAGGAAATATCAAGAGAATACAGTTTAATACGGTTTATTGGTACATAATTAATACGTGGATCAATACGAGAATTATCGTCGGCTGGTTCCCGTGGGCGAATCGGACGTGGCGGTGTATCCAATTTATGTAACCTCCATCTCCCTTTTTTGTTTTCCGGTGGGCTACATGGGTCCCAGAATGGTGACGGAGTGTCTTTCAATGGAGTGACCATGGTTAATTCGTGTGCCCATTTTAGGAATTCCGGCAGCGATTCTTCTTCATGTTGTTTCTCAAATGTAATCATTTTAGCGGCTTTCAGTGGTATGTTTACATTCTTCAATTGCAGGAAGCTAAACATTACATCAGGGTCGTCAATAAAATGCCATGACCTCTGTGGAAGATTCAGTACTATACCCGCTGATTCCAGGAAATCTATGCCCAGAAGAGTTCGATTATTGTTAGCTTCGGGCATTGCAGATAATGTTATAGGTCGTATACGTTGGCCTATAACTACGTCTACTTTTGCAGCCAACAAAGTTGTTGTTTTAACTGTGCCATCCGCTAATTTAATCTCTGTGCAATTTTCTTCAAATATTATACCTTTTTGCACTAACATTTTATATAATTCGGTACCGGCGATACTTATTCTCGCAGCTGTATCGATATATGCATAACCAGTTTCACCTTTTATAGAAATTTCAATAGTAGGTATCTTAGTATTGTTTTCAACTGTGGCTTGAATCTTACAGAATGTTACTGGTTTTGGCGGCGTTTCTTTGTTTTTACACGTCACACAATTACTTCTCACTACACCAGGTGTACCACATCCGTAACAAGTTATATTGTCTTTGTGCTTTGGCAATTCACTTGTTTTCATTTCTGACAATCTTTTGCGGCATATTTCCATATTGTGACCTTTCTTTCCACAATAAGTGCAACGTTTTATAGGTTTACGTTCACTTAAATTGATAATTTCTCCGGCCTCTTTTGCTAAACTTTCGAGAAGACGTCCTTTTTCCAGTAAATCACCAAATGTTTTGATATCATGTCTGGCTATCTCTTTCTTGTAAGATATCTTCAGAAGTCCATACACCATATCAAGATGTTCCTCTTCCCTTTGACGTTTCGCTGGCAATTGTGCTAACAGGGCTCGCTTTTCACAAACAAACTCGTCGATGCTTTCATTACCTTGTTTCTTACTAAAACACTCGATGTATATTTCATGTGGCTGTTTCTTTGGTGCAAAAGCCGACCTTATTGCCTCAAGAGCTTGATTCCACTTCTTTATTTCGGTTTTTACGCCCATCCACCATGTAGCGGCTTTATCGGTTAATAGAAGTGTAAGTCCCTCTAACGCGTCCTCGTCTGATATTTTCTCGATCTTCTTAAACACCATAATACTTGTTATAAATTCTTCCACTTTGTTATAACATCTTTCGCCATTGTACTTGGATTTGCATTGAGCAAAACTTTTAACTGACATCGTAGTTGATGATACTTTAGCGAATATTTCACTAAACTGTTGCATCTGTTCTAACGTAATCGGTTCTGATTTTGACATTTTATATTATTTGTGTGTAGGTAGACACCTCACTTATTATTTCCGTTTATATGGATATATGTGGGTAATCCGTGCACATATGTGGGTAGTTCCAATAATATGTGAGTATACTTCAAATTAATTTCTCAACCTTCTTGTGGGTATATTGAAAAATATGTAGTTGTGCGCCAATATAGGTGTTGTAGTCGATAAGATAACGTTTGGCG
This sequence comes from Helicoverpa assulta, assembly GCA_963856015.1. NCBI lineage: Eukaryota > Metazoa > Arthropoda > Insecta > Lepidoptera > Noctuidae > Helicoverpa > Helicoverpa assulta. The sequence goes on from CAWLCW010000029.1 coordinate 2,894,372, forward strand.
CTAATGTAGGTCAACATATATTTTATCCTGTGGGCTATTTTATAAAGTTGGGCGCCAATATAGGAGTTGTGGTTGTAGAATTAAAGGCACCTTTGTAGTTATGTGGATTTATTGTATCTTCACAGTGTTTACAAAAGTTATACTTTGCACTTTAATAATGTAACTACAATCCTACAGTGAGAGCTAAGAAGGACACGTGGTATCGCTACTTAGTCTCCCTAGACACACTCTTAAAGACTGCTAGGCTATCGAATAAGAGGGTGCTTACTGAATACGAGTGGACTGCGGGGCTATCGCACTCGGATCCGTCTAGTTAGCGAATGAATCTGGTAGGCCTGCGCTGGCCTTTATATAGTCGCCGCGGCCGTTGTTGTCGTTGCTGTCGAAGACTCGGTGACACGTTCTTTGTATGTGTGCGTGCGCTGGCGGTGATGCGTCATTGTATTGAGTTGTTTACTTGGTATGTTATACATCTAAATATACCGTAGACAATTCTCAAAAGGGGTGGGTACGCGCTACACATGGTTTCCTCGGTAACTGGGTTGAGGAGGTCAGATAGGCAGTCAACTCATGTAAACTACTGATATTAATGCCCGATACCAAAAAATATAAATTATAGTAGGTAACCGTTTCCCGCGTCCCGTGGGAACTACTGCCCGTACCGGGGTAAAAATATAGCCTATGTTACTCGGGAATTATATTGATTAGCATAGCTAAGTGCCTGTGCAAATATACAGTCATCATCCTCCGAGCCTTTTCCCAAACTATGTTGGGGTCGGCTTCCAGTCTAACCGGATTCAGCTGAGTACCAGTGCTTTACAAGAAGCGACTGCCTATCTGACCCCCTCAACCCAGTTACCCGGGCAACCCGGTACCCCCTGGTTAGACTGGTGTCAGACTTACTGGTTTCTGACTACCCGTAACGACTGCCAGGGATGTTCAATGACAGCCGGGACCTACAGTTTAACGTGCCATGCGAAACACAGTCATTGGTGTCTAAGATATACTTAGAAAGTAGGTACATATCAACTTAGAAAAGTTGCATTGGTACTTGCCTGACCTGGAATCGAACCCGCGCCCTCATACTCGAGAGGTTGATTCTTTGCCCACTAGGCCACCACGACTTACCCAAACAAAACAACAAACGACAAATATACAGTACTTTACCCAAATTATGTATTTAGAAGTTTTACCCAAATAATGTTAGTTCTGAGGAATCAAATCCTTACTAACTACTCCATCGGTTCTCACGTCATAACGAAACCCTAGCGCGTAAATAAACAGTGGCATTTGACGTTTCGAAGACCTCACGCTATACTAGCGCCTCTAGCGGCGATTTCATACGCGGTAGCCCTCATTGGCTGCGGGTTGTTCGAAAGAGATACCGCGGCCCTGGTACATAAAAGGCCTATGACGGAACACGACGGTTTTTAGTCAGTAAGAGTCTGACACTCCCTCACCGCTGCTAACCCACAGCGGGAGGGGTCATTTGATGATTTTTAACGTCGGAAAAAAAAAAAAAAAAAAGCCCTCATTGGAGCCAAACGTCAGCAAGACCGAGAAAAAGTACACGATCGGAGCCGATCGGAGCCGGTCGGCTTATTTCACACCGAGCGCCTTCGAGCATTCTTAATGACAAAAGCAGTGTGCATGCAAAAATAAACCTTACTACAAATACCAAGTACTCAATTTTCAACGTGTTAAGAATTTGCTCTCCTCTCCGCGCCGGTCTATCTGAACGGACCCGTAGTAGTAGTACAGCAATATTTTCTTCATAGTAGATAAGTATGTAAAATAAAATAATTTTACGCATCTTTCTTTTTTTGAACCAGCAGGTAACAAGATACCTATCACATTTTGCCCGTGATGACTATCTCTGAATAACAAAAGACAGTCAAAACACGGAGTTCAGTAGGTCTTATGTAAATGGTAACCCATCCATGCTCCGACCTTTACACTGGCTGCTTAACCTCGATCCTTTGATTCTCACAGTTGAGTTACCTTTCTTATTCCGTTGATATAGGATTACTTATTTGTTGCGTACATATAGTGAGGTTAAAATTGAAGTTTATACAGCGCTGTAATTGAAAACTTGCTATTATGTTCTCGTAGTTTCCTGCTATAATATTCTACTTCGATTTTGTTGGTTGTAATTCGAGTGCAATTATTTGGTATTATTTTTTGCCTTGTGTCTGAATTTGATACGTATCTGCAGCGCAGAATTTTATATTGTTATTAAATATTGTCAATCAATATGAATTTAAGTGATTGTTTTAGAAATTTTATGAAGTTACTAGCTGTTTTCTGCTCGCTCCCCGTGGAAACTATAATTCCCCTAGCCGGATAACATATTGTGTTATGCCATCCAGGGATAGTGTATATTTTCCGTAATGTCACGAAAAAAAAAACCAGTTTCCTGCAAATAGACGCAAGACCAACACCTAGTTAGGCCTATTTTTTTAAGAAATCTCGTTTTTTTTTAAGGATTGAGAACCTCCTCCTTTTTGGGAAGTCAGTTTAAAAATGACTGTTTACTTTAAATTGAAACTTATAGAAGTTAACAATAAATTACTTATTGTCTTAAAAATATTACGTTTATTTGGTCGGTGAATTTGAGAGTTACTGTTATCGCATTTTATTTGAATGCTATTAAACCTGTTTATGCCATATGCATCTGTCAATAGACAGGATTGCAAGATGCTTGGACGCTGTCCAGCTTTTGGGAGTATTTGCGCAACTCTAAGACGCCAGGGGGCAGCACTGAACTTTAGTTTATATGACATGTTGTTAAATTCCGTTTAGTAAGAGAATTTATCTCACCTGTGCTCGTATTTTGAGTGTACTATTCTACTAATATATGCAAAATGAAACTATCACAGTTAAAATTATGTACAGTCGGCAAAACGGATAGGTATGCAGGCCACACAAAAAGAGCGGATCTAGCTTCGCGAAAGGGGAGGGTCACACAGTCGTTGACTGTTGATTGTGTTTGTGAAGCAGCACTGATATCTATACTAATATTATAAAGCTGAAGAGTTTGTTTGTTTGTTTGTTTGAACGCGCTAATCTCAGGAACTACTGGTCCGATTTGAAAAATTCTTTCAGTGTTAGATAGCCCATTTATCGAGGAAGGCTATAGGCTACTTTTTATCCGGGTCCGTGCCGAGGTTCCCACGGGATGCGGGTGAAACCGCTGGCAGAAGCTAGTTATAAATATACGAAGTAAAACACGTTTTGCTTTACGCACACTAACACTATAAGTTTTGTGTGTGTGGCCTGCATACCTATCCGTTTTGCCGACTGTACATAGGTTAGGTATATACCTATACTAATCTAATGTTACTAATACAATGGAGAGGAAACATTTTTTGTTCGGAAGCCCACCCCAACATAGTTGGATAACTAGACTATCTCGAGTGGGGCTGCCATCCGACCCCGGGTTTCTTGGTCGAATCCGGGTAACACCGGAAACCGCGCTAACGCTAGTTTCAACATAAAAATAATCAAGGTGCCAAGAAGTAAGACTAGATTTTGAAAAAATATGTTTTCAAAGTAACCCGTGTTTATGAAATTGACTTTCAACTTATTATTTTATTCAATTGAACTTACAAATCATGTCATCAGTATATAAATAATATGCTCTTGTAAAAGACTATATGAAAAGGTAACTATCGCTGTGTGTGCGCGCTTATAAATGTATTAATGCAGTAAGTTGTTTGTATGTGTGAGAGACTGCTGAAAGTGTGGTTGTTTATTTATAACATTTAGGGACATTTGACGGAAAGTTATTAAGATTCTTAGTTGGATTTGGAGTTTCTTGCTCTATCGATTGGTATACATAAAATCTCACTATCTTTGTTTTAAACTTGAAAGTTGCAGAACTAAATCTGGACGTAACGTATGAGTAGTTCCCATAGAGATGATTTATATTAGGCCGGCCGTGTCCGGGGCGTGCCGTGTACGTGGATCGTACGGGGCACGGATGTGAAACGTTACATACATTTTGTATGAAGCAGTTTATATTACACAGTGCATGATCCGTGGCCCGTCCGGGCCACAAACGACGCTCGTCTTTAAAATTTCGTAAAAGCCCGGACACGGCACGGCACGGCCCGGCCTAATATAAATCAACCCATATACTAGTGAAACCGCTGGCAGAAGCTAGTATCATGTATAGATTACCTGACTACATCTTAGGGTCCGTTCAGATAGACCGGGTCGGAGAGCAGAGCAAATTCTTAGCACGTTGAAAATTGAGTACTTAGTATTTGAAGTAAGGTTTATTTTTGCATGCACACTGCTTTTGTCATTGACAAAAGGACTACTACTAAGTACTCAATTTTCAACGTGCTAAGAATTTGCTCTGCTCTCCGACCCGGTCTATCTGAACGGACCCTTAATGATTCACAAATTGTTTTATGACGTGTTCAAAGACTCCTGGCCTAGTATTACGAGTTGTCAATCACTACTGCACTAGTACGTTTGTTCTACACTTGCGCAACACTGAGTCAGCGATGATTCTTGCTATACTACACGTTATTGGCAGACCTTCTGAGTGTGTCTCCATCAATCTCAGTCCTTATCTAACGCCAAATGTTTGTGTTGTAGTGTAATCGAAATTATTGTCCATCCCGTGACCAGTTAAAACAAACTACTTATAACTAAATGGGTCAGTAGACCCTAGATTCTAACCTGTTTAACTGTTTTCAGGTTTTACACGTCAACTTTTACGAGGCTGAAAACCTTGCTCATTCTTTTAATAACTTACATATATTTTTTACTTAATGTGAAAGTTTATATATAATTTACTTAAAGAAAGTCGTGGTGGCCTAGTGGGTAAAGAACCAACCTCTCGAGTATGAAGGTGTGGGTTCGATTCTAGTTCAGGCAAGAACCAATGCAACTTTTCTAAGTTTGTATGTACTTTCTAAGTATATCTTGGACACCAAAGGCTGATAAAAAAAAGGTAAAGGAAAACATCTTGAGGAAGCCTGGACTTATACAGTCTGAAATCACCAACCCGCATTGAGCAAGCGTGGTGATTAATGCTCAATCCATCTCCGTGTGAGAAGAGGCCTGTGCCCAGCAGTGGGACGATAAAAAAGGCTGTAAAAGTAATGTGAAAGTTTATCACGATGTACCTGCCTGCCTAGAGAGGTGCTGAGTATGTTTGTTCACTCTAAAAGAACTCGATTGAATTTGGGAGTACCTACCTAATACTTAAAGCATGTATGTATAGAAGAATGACATAAGTACAAGCTACTTTTTACCAAAGAACCATGAGTGGAGCCAGTACGGCAAGTAATAAAATAAATTATTATTTGAATAAGTGAATCCGTTGAATAAGTTGTCTTTTTATGCTTTTTCAAATTCCTGACTTCATTTGAGTTATAATCTAAACAAAAGAACACTGTATTCAATCCTACACATAAAATCCGCGGTAATATTCTCTATATTCTATTCTAATAGACAAGCAGTATGATTAACAAGTGACCCGACTTTATTTCTATGTCACTGGGTTTACAGCGGAATTTTGTTATGGCTCTTTATGCTCGGCGGTTTATCTCACAGTATGGTTATACTAGTGGTTCCCCGCGGATTCACCTACGTCTGAAGGGAGCTACTCCCGCACCTGGATAAAACGCTCTTGTCATTGTTTAGGTTCTAGGATATCACTATTAACTCATTTTACTTATATTGAGTCTAGATATATAATTAGTTTTGTAATGTAAATATTTGAATTACCTAAGTGAATAGAAATTAGGATACACATACATAATATCGGCTTTTCTCTGATTGAATTCACAATTGGTCCAGTAAGTAGTTTTGTTTTAAAGTCAGATTTACTTTCTCCAGTTTATTCGTTTTTTTAACATAAGTACTTCAAAAGAGTTAGGAGGATCTCAATTCGTCAGGATCTTTTTTCAATGGTTTTTCATGCATTTTCAAACCTGACTGTATTAATTAAGCTATCCAATACCCCCAGATAACGCGTTTTACGTACCTTCAGAATTAATTACCGTCATAAACGCCTCATTTGGTTCCAGCTAATTCCATATAAAAACATCCATGAAAATAAGGAAGTTTACAGAAAAAACTATCTCAAAGAAATTGGGGCGCTCCGTATCCGCTTCAATTCCACGCATTGCACACTTTTAGAGTACCAGCACACTGCAGACTTTAAGTCGGCTGAGAGTTTTTTTGATGATGATGAAGATGAATGGCAGTACAAACGAAAAAACGACAGCTAGCCGATTGTTGTATGTTTAGCCGGTATCAGACTGACTGAAAACTTTAATTTAAATGATTGTTAATTTTTTTAAAGAAAAGCTGGGTTCCAATTAAAGTTTTCAGTTGGTCTGATACGGGATGTCTGAATATCTGATCTCTGAAATGTGCGTACTACCATTCATCTTCACACTGATTTATGACCTCATAAAAACTATCGGCCGACTAAAAGTCTGCAGTGTGCTGTTATACTTTTCCCGCTACATTGTAGAATCTGGCTTAAATTAGTCAGTGACGTCTCATAGTAATGTTGCATGCAAAGTTACTAAATAAGACTTTGTACCGATTTACCGGACACGTTCCGTTACGCGGAAGCTCTATTTCGGTTGTATTTCGGAATTTTAACTGTTTTCGTGCGTGTTTTGTAATTTTAGATTTTGTTTACGTTTCCATTGTTAGTTAAGTATGAGGGCGCGGGTTCGATCCCAGGTCAGGCAAGTACTAATGCAACTTTTTTTAAGTTTGTATGTACTTTCTAAGTATATCTTAGACACCAATGACTGTGTTTCGGATGGCACGTTAAACTGTAGGTCCCGGCTGTCATTGAACATCCTTGGCAGTCGTTACGGGTAGTCAGAAGCCAGTAAGTCTGACACCAGTCTAACCAAGGGGTATCGGGTTGCCCGGGTAACTGGGTTGAGGAGGTCAGATAGGCAGTCGCTTCTTGTAAAGCACTGGTACTCAGCTGAATCCGGTTAGACTGGAAGCCGACCCCAACATAGTTGGGAAAAAGGCTCGGAGGATGAGAAGAAAATGTATTTAAGTTTATGTGAAGTAGCGGCTTCCCGCAATTTCACCATCGTCTTGTGAGAACCATTTTGCGCAGTCGGGTAAAAAGTTTAAGTATGATAGATAGATAGATATAGATAGATAGATAGATATATTCTTTATTATGCACACCAATTAACAATCAACAAGAACAAACAAAAATTTTGAAGTCGGTGACACAATGGGCGGTCTTATCGCTAAAAGCGATCTCTTACAGACAACCTTTGGATGGATTGTGAAAAAAAGGAAATAACCATATCGCAGGTAGTTTTGGTGCACTATGTATATATAATATTAATACGTAAAACAATAACAAATAAAATATAATAAATAAGTATATATTTATATATTTATATATATAATAGATAAATATAACAGAAATATGTATATATATATATATGATAATTATATATTTAAAGTTGCCAATTAAACTTGACAATAGTCTGCAACAGTATGGTATTATACCCAATTATAAATTGGAAAGGTAATGTTTTTGTACCAGGTTCTTGAAAACTGCTAAAGATTGAGCTTGCCTTATTGTTACGGGCAACGCATTCCACAACCGCACAGCTTGAACAGTAAAAGATTTATCAAAGAAGTTAGTGGAATGCGTTACCATCTCTAGTCTCAAATTCTCAGATGACCTTAGATATTTTGTATGTGTGTCATAAAGGAACTTAAAACGTTCTTTGAGATAGGACGGGTTTTTTGGATTGAACAAAATGTTGTACAGTAAAGACAGGATATGAGTATTCCGGCGAAGACGTATAGGAAGCCACTTGAGTTTTGAACGGAATTCAGAAATATGATCATATTTGCGCAAGCTAAATATAAATCTAATACAAACATTTTGAAGTCGCTCAAGTTTATCAAGCTGTGCCTCAGTGAGATCAAGATAACTGACATCAGCATAATCAAGGATTGGAAGCAGGAGGGATTGTGCAAGCGCAGTCTTGGTGGCAGTCGGGAGAAAGTTTCGCAATCTCCTCAAGGACCTGACAGATGCAAACACTTTCCGGCTAATTTCTTGTAGTTGGGGACCCCACGATACATTTTTGTCAATGATAATCCCTAGATTTTTAACTATGATTGTATCAAACCAAACATTTGTATATTTAGAGTGAAAGCCTGACAGACGGACATGAATGCTTTCGGATTAATAATATTAGTGAGAATATAATGTTTTTTAAACTGAAAGTTTTGTAAAGTGGAACTTGAATAAAAGCAAACAGAAAAAGTATGCCTAAAACAGAAAAAAATGCAATCACATTTCAAAGTAACTTTTTAAAAAGAAATAAAATTAACCTACGTATTTAGGTACTACAGCAAAACAAGCAAAAACAGCAAAAACGATTACGAGAAGCAGAAAAAGTAACCACGCTTTTAATACTAGGAATATCCCTCTGAAAAAGCACATGAATATTTTTCAGTTTTCTGTGGCACTCTGTTACAAGCTATATAACGTAGTTTTGTGAAAAATAACCGTTTGTTGATATTTTTCGTCGTGACCGCTAAATTTAAAACCCGGTCAGCACATGTAGTTGTCGTAATATGGATTAAGAGTATCTGTATATACCTTTCTTTTTTTTAACGACGTCAATAATCATAAAATGACCCCTCCCGCTGTGGGGTTAGCAGCAATGAGGGAGTGACAGGCTCTTACTGACTAAAAACCGCCGTGTTCCGTCGTAGGCCTTTTATGTATCAGGGCCGCGGTAACTCTCTTAAACAATCCCTTAGCCCCGGCAGGCCTTGGCCCTACTGAGCACCGCTGGGGTTGCTAACATCTCTTTGAGGAGCGCGTGGAACAACGCGCGCCGATGACACGGGTCTGTTGTCTATCTAGACATGAGCGATGAGCCACCCGAACTCACCGTCCACAGACCCACGCCTACGGTGGCCGGGAGTCGTCTCGCGACACCCGGCGCCCGTGGCGTCTACCTGGTCCAGCGCGGCGGTCGGGATGAGAGGTGCGAACTCTCCGTCGTTCCGCCTCCTCCTTCTCGAGCATGACTGCTTCGCAGAAGGAGACGACGGCATTTTTATGTACCTAAGTCGTTCATATTGTTTGAACTTATTATCTGCCGATTCTTTTTAAAAATAAGTAGGTATGTTGGGGTGTGGAATTCCACTATAATCAAAAGCAGCCGAGCAGGTTTTTATTGAACTCCGAGGGTTTTTTTTTAAATTGAAATTTTTCTTGGTACCTAAACTTTTTTATACATATAAACCAAATAGGCTTTTTTTATTGCTATCAAAGGTTCCTCATCTACTTTTACTACATGTTTAATTTAATAGGAATAACAAACAGCAGTTGAGCAGTAAGTATATTAAATGTTAATATAACACACATTACAGTACCTACAGAAGTAATACCTAAATATAGTCCCCAGTGTATTATTCACAGATTGATTGTTTTCCTTTTAAATACTTATTTAAAAAAAAAAACAACTTTTGCAAGCTTAAATAAATTACCTATACGTAATATTGGGCTATATTCTGTAAAGTACATATTAATATCCTTTTCAATGTACGTAAAACGGTCATTAAATAGTGCAATTCGCGTAAAACTGTTCACGATTAAAACAATAGCTCAATGTGATTAATTTCATATTTTCGTTAATACGTAGGTACAATGTTATAAGTACAAAGAGCAGTTTACTCGTATAACTAGCTTCCACTCGCGGTTTCAACCGAGTTTTGAACTATAATAATAAAAAAATATTTATGCACAGGTACATAAGTTTGCCTTAAAATTACGTTAGGTACATTGAATTGATGTAGGTAGTAGTACCAGTGCTTTACAAGGAGCGACTGCCCTATCTGACGCTGACCCCCTCAACCCAGTTACCCGGGCAACCCAATACCCCTTGGTTAGACTGGTGTCAGACTTACTGGCTTCTGACAACCCGTAACGACTGCCAAGGATGTTCAATGACAGCCGGGAGCTACAGTTTAACGTGCCATCCGAAACACAGTCATTGGTATGGTTCCGTCAAATCCGTTCATTATTTTTGAGTGAATCTAACAAACAACATCCAAAAATATGTTAACATCCAAAATGAAAATCATATATTGAAAGTATTTAGATTAGCACTTTTTCACGTCTACATTCAGGCACATTGGACAGCACCCCCAAAACCCGATCCTAGTGTAATGATTGGGAAGAAGAAGTGGTAATGACCAAACCACCCAGCAACATAGCTGTGTGTCATGATAAATAAAATTCTGTTATTATTTTATAATCTCATTCTCATTTTTACATTATAATCCGTTAAATAAATAAGTAAGTTTGTTTATACAATGCCAGACACAACAAAACTCAGATATCAATTTCTAATGACTAAATCCCCTCATTATAATGAGAATGATCATATTTATAAAGGTTGGTTTCGTCTTTTGTCATTCAATATCACATCGTTGGTCAAGACCATGGAGAACAAAATGACTTGCGGAGATGTCACATTCATTCTGGATATTCGCACCAGGATATAAATAATTTTTCAAATTCGACCAGTAGTCCCCCAGTTTAGCGCGTTAAGTAAACAAACTCTGAAGCTTATTTAATACTAGTGGTTTTACTGGCGTCCCGTGTGAGCTAATGCCCGTAAGCACACGGAAAAACCACGGGCCCGATTCTCCTAAGTTAATAATGTCAAAATCGAATAGAAATTGAATCGCAATAGCAGTTTTAACCATATCGGGCATTCTGCTACTAATATAAAACCAATCGTATTCCAACGACATTCGATTGGTTTGCGATTGGTCTGCTATTTTGGTCTATAAGTACGGTAGTTTGCTCTACAATCATATTACAATCATAAATCATTTGCAGACAAAATGATTCATTATTGAATGACAGAAAAGGATAAAAACGTTTATTTCAAAGAAAAAAATAGCGGAATGCCACATCCGCTTCAATCGTAATTGAGTCGGGATTGGATCTCAGTCGAATGTGAATCGTATGTCGCTTAAGTAAAATTAGGAGAAACGGGCCCCAGACTGTCGAAGGATTTTTTAAATCGGTACAGTCGTTTCAAAACCACTGACTACAAACAAACAAAAAATGTTTCCTGTTTATTATACCTCTATAATTAGTACAGATTACAATAAAAGGTAAGTACTGATTAATCGATATTGTTAGGTTTCCCTCGATGGTTTATTTGTATGATTTCAGCAAAATATTGTATAAGCGCCCAGATTAATCCTATTGGATAAAATAATCGATCTACATTAAATTAATATCAATAACGCGGACAATTATCGTGTATGTTAATACTGTTTAAATCGAATAGATTTATGATCGATTAACAACTCGTTAATCGAAATCGCGTTTCGTTTTAATAAGGCTTTAATATCGATGTTTGCAATTAGAATAGTGTTTAATCGGATATTTAATCGATTTGATGGTAATCCGGGAGTTATGGACTTACATGTGTGAGTGAAGTACCGGCAGACGATAGCACATTAACCTACCATAATATGTATTTCTTTAATATTTCTTCAACCCGATTAAACAAGTGGAAATAAATGTTCGATTGGTAAAATGTGACAGATTGGGATAGTTGGACAATTTTTTTATTTATGATTATACTAGCTTCCGCCCGCGGCATCGCCCGCGAAGAGTTCGGTTATATCGCGTTTCCAAGAGAACTCTTCAAAAGTCCGGGATAAAAACTATCATGTTCTTTCTCAAGGTCAACTCTATCTCTGTACCAAATTTTATTCAAATCAGTTTAGTGGTTTAGACGTGAAAGCCTAACAGACAGACAGACAGAACAGAGTTACTTTCGCATTTATAATATTATAGTAGGGATAAGACTAGTCGATTTCCCGCGATTTCACCCACGACCCGTGGGAACCAGTGTCCGTACCGGGATAAAATATAGCCTATGTTACTCGGGAAGAGTGCAACTTTCCAACAGTGACAGAATTTTTCAAATCCGTTCTTTAGTTTCGCAGCCATCAGGGTGCAAACAAAGAAACAACAAAAAAAATGTTTCCTTTTTAGTTTATTAGTATAGATTAACGACCTTATTGCTAATGTCATAGGGTACATTTTCCCATGCACTATCAAATATGGATATGCAATTTTTTTAATTTATTATCAGGTTGGATGAGCATCGCATGGTTTATGGTTAACTTTTCAAAAGTGAAGTTTGCACAGTGCTCAAAACGTTTTGCGATTTGAGCAAATAGCGCAAGTTAAATAAAACATTTTGAAGCGTTGTTTAATTTATTAACTATGTAAATATTGTATAATTATTTCGATAAACATGTTAGTTCCGGCATTTTACACCGGCGTTCACAATTTTGCGGATTTCAAAATACTAGACTTTACCATAATATTTAACTACCAGCTATACACACATATACTGTTTTCCAGCAGTACTACCAGTATCTGGATCAAATATAAATTTAATCGCTTTGTGGGTTTTCTTGAACTTTCACAAAGCAGCCCGTAGTCTGGAAGTTGGTGATTGATTCACCCGTGCATCGGAGAGCACGGTCGGTCCTGCGCCTGATCTCTTTCCGGTCGTGTAGGATTGCCGTCCCATCGGGTTATGAGAGTGAAGGAATAGGGAGTGCACCTGTGTCTGCGCAAATGCTCGTGCACTATAATATGTCCTGCACAGCTGGCAGATCTCCTTAAATGAGAATAGCCGCCGTGGCCGAAATCGGCCGTGGACGCCATTAAAATATAAACAATGCTACTCGGGAAGAATCTAGCTTTCCAACAGCGAGTGCTTTTTCCAAATCGGTTTAGTAGTTTCAAGAAATACACAGATAAAGAAAATATTTCCTATTTATGCATGTATCCATCCCTACCAATATGTATTATAAATGCGAAAGTCTGTCTGTTACGCTTTAACGTCTAAACCACTGAACTGATTTTAATAAAATTTGGTACAGAGATAGAGTTAACCTTGAGAAAGAACATAGGATAGTTTTTATCCCGGACTTTTGAAGAATTTTCTTGGAAACGCGATATAACCGAACTCTACGCAGGCGAAGCTGCGGGCGGGAGCTAGTGTAAAATATAGAAAGACTCCTATCGCCTTTTGCTCATGAACGCGGAAATATGACTGTGCAAAAGACGACGAATGTTCCATATGTGAATTTCACACGGTGTGTGAAAAATTGACAGCGTTCGTGTAACTATAATATACGAGTAGGTACATGTTAATAAGACCGCACTGTAAATTTCTTGTCCGCTTATAGTTTGAACGGCCTGATAAATTAGTCTATAGATGAAATGATAAATAGGTAATAAGTATCCGATCAGTACCAAACTGACAAAAAAATCTGATTAGATTTACGATTAGCTTCAAAACTGTCAGCCAACTATTGGTCGACAGCTTAGTTCGCATTGTGCGGGTGCTAATGTCTGCGTATAAAAATCTGCACGTGGCTCATAGTTGAGAGTTCTAAAAGTGAAAATTCCATTACAAAAACGTCCATCACATTCACTCGTTTTGTGGAATGTCAATAATTCATTGAAGAGTTAAATATTTCCCGTAGGTACTGACGGATTTTAGACCAGTAAGCCGTGTCAGTGGGAATGAACCAGTTTTGCATGGCCTAAGTTTCGTATTGGTAGCCGTACGTAGCAATTTTTAAGGTATTTCAACTACGTTTGTAAAAAGAATTTGGAACACTAAATATGGGTACTCGTAGATAGAGTCCCGAATAGGATTTTTTGTTTGCTTGTGCTCTAAATGTTCCGAAACCACTAAACCGATTAGAAAAAATATATCACTATTGGTAAAGCTACACTATCTCTGGGTAACAAAGGCTACTGAGGTATATCTTATCCATTTGATTCTTTTCAACCATCCACCTCATTATTTTGTGAATTAATTAGTTTCTTTCTATTTACAATCTTTACTAAAACTTGCTCTACAATTATAAAGTCGAAGAAATTTTAAATTTCGTAAGATCATACTCAAAGCTACACATCGGCCGTTTGATATGTTTACATTGATCTACTTTCTAAATATAATTCCTAATAGTCGAGAAAAGATAAAAGAATGTGACGCTAAATTACAGCTGTTTTACATTGATTAATAGCTCGTATTCAAATCTTTTTTACGCCTTATTTGATCTCGATTCAGAATTTCAAATTCCGTATTTTAGGCTCAGCACAGACCAACATGAGACGATTTTTATAAGACACTCTAAAATCAACTTCATCTTTATAGAAATAAAGTGCATATACTGTCAAACCTGGCAAAAGTCGCTCGCGAGCTCTCGAGCATTCGTGGCTTTATTTTTATAATTTTAAAGTCGATTTTCGAATGCCCTATAAGAATCCTCTGCGTTGTCCTGTAGAATGTCTATGAACACACGATTTTGTACAATTTTGACATTCCAGTATTGAACATGGTACTGGCACGTTCCGTGGTACGCAGTGCATGCGTTGAAATGCACCCCGGCTGTCATGGTAAGGCAATAGTTCGTCATGAGCCAGTAATTTTGCCAGCCACTGGCATGGCGCCCTTAAAATTAATGCAGCCGTGCTTTGCACCTCTGGTTCATGGTAGGAACGTTGGGAACCGCATCTGTTTTGGGATTATAGTAGGCACCCAGGAAAAGAATAGGGTCCCGTTTTACCCTTTTAGGTTACGGAACCCTAAAAACAATCACCTATCAAAGTCTGTGTTGTTTTCCATCACAAATACCATGACCTCAGTATCTTAACCATGTCATAAATATTTATGGTCTTACTACAAAAAGTTAAACATGTGTCAAACATTTGTCTAAAAAAAGTGTGGCTGCAAAATGGACCTTATTTCAACGTCATAATCTGTCATTTTTTTAGACAAGTCTTAAACTGACGTTTAAGTTTTTGTGGTAAGACGGTTATTGTTCCATTATTTTTTTTTTCAGTCAAAAAAAAAAATATCCATTTGGCTTCTAAACAGAGCTGTCTGCCTTTCTACCTTCCGTATCGTACAATTTCGAAATAGACTTAACGTTCCGAATCGCCTATCAGAGCGAAAGGTCCGTATTAATACACGGTTCATTATGGACGGGTTCTGACATTTCAACGTTTGATACCTGCTCCTGGATGCTGTTTAGACATGTCTTGGATCATTTAACTAATTGGAGAGGCCTTGAAAACAAATCTCTATGCGAAAAACTCTGCAGAAAATAGTGTTAGCTAGTTTCGCAAAAAACACGACATTTAAAAAAGTTTAGTATCGGAAACCTACTTTACGTGATGCTAACGGAAGCTAAGAGGCTAAGCCATAAACTAAGCACAACTTAATTAAATGATAATACTTCCATAGTGATTTTGTACAAATACCTAAACACGTGTACCTATGTCAAAATAATCCATTAAATATATTTTTTCCTCATTCTTAGTATAATTCTAAAACTCACGATCAAATCCGAAGCACGATTATGTTTGTTAAATTGAAGACCTATGTTATGAAGGTCAAACTTGCGGTACTTATGAACCGTATTGCCTTTGGCAAAGGGAAGGCGAGGTAACGCGGTGTCCGGTTGGCTCAATGATCTAAGAGACGTGTTAATCAATTGTAGCGTGTGGAATATAGCGATATGCCCGAAGGCGTGTTAGCTAATGTTTGCTAGGATTTGAAAGTGACGGGCTCACTGAGGCACTGGCCAGTATTTTGTGTTAGGCAGAGAAGTCGGTAATATTACATTTCAATCTAGTAATTGTAATGACAGTTGTTCGATTTTCAGTTAATTTGTATTTAATTGTAAATAAATTTTGTATTTTAAAACTAGAAGTGACTTTCTCAAAATGTTTATTTAATTATTTTTGTTAACAACAAAAATATGTACAGAGTTATTTAAAATTAAAAAAAAATAGGAGAGGTATTTACTTAATTATAATTAAAGTTTTTTTTTTAAGATAGTTCCAAACCCTGATCCCGGTTATTTCAAAACATCATTGACATACCTAATTAAAAGATTTGTATTATCATACTGTACACACGTGAAGACGGATCCCAAAATATCCGCCGTGCCATCTCGCCGATAGATCGTTAGATGTATCGCAACCTTTACAGTACCCGCACACTACAAACTTTTAGTCGGCCGATAGTTCTTTTGGGCTCACAAATCGGCACGAAGGTGAATGGTAGTACACAAATGGCGCACATCTATACTAATATTATAAAGCTGAGGAGTTTGTTTGTTTGTTTGTTTGTTTGAACGCGCTAATCTCAGGAACTACTGGTCCGATTTGAAAATTTCTTTCAGTGTTAGATAGCCCATTTATCGAGGAAGGCTATAGGCTACTTTTTATCCCGGTACGGGAAGTAGTTCCCACGGGATGCGGGTGAAACCGCTGGCAGAAGCTAGTTATAAAGATCAGGTATTTAGGCGGTATCAGACGGACTGACAACTTTGATTGGAATCAAGATTTTCTAGATCAATTTAGATATAGTTTTTTTTTTAAATTGTTTTACTAGGATATTTTTTTTTTGTGTTGTAAATATCTGTGTATATAACTATGTAAAAAGTTATTAAATAAATTATGGTCTCTGCACACAGCGGGCGCGGCGCGGCGGGACGGGACGGCGACGCGACACAATGTACTAGATCGTCGCGTCGCGTCGCGCCGAGCGGGACGGCTCTGTGTGATGTTGTCCGTAATATCTAGTACATTACAACTGCTCAGCGTCGCGTCGCCGTCCCGTCCCGTCGCGCCGCGCCCGCTGTGTGCAGACACCATTAAATACAGATTTTCTATGAAAATAAAAATTGCCAGCTGTGTGTCAACTGTCGGCCGACTATTTATTCTGCAGTGTGCTGGTACGTTAGCTACAAATAGGCACACTTGACGCCAGTAAATTTTTATTCCCTCGTCTTGTTTGGATCCATGGGATCTATTTAGGCGGGTTCACTGACCTCTTAATACCGTGCTCTATATAGACTTTGAACAACATAAATTATCGGCAAAAGCTTTTGTTAGACTTGGAATTTAAGAATATGGGGAAATGGTGTTGAAAAGTCTGTTATGGTAATGATTTTATGGTATATGTTTAATGGGATTAATTAATGACTTTTTAAAAATCATTGTTTAAATTATATGTTTTACTCCTATTCAACTTTATGATACTTACTTGAATGAACGGGAACACGTTTGCCCATTGGTCATTTCATGATTTCCCACAAAAAAGCTACCTCTACAGCTAATATTATTATTTATCCATGCTATAACTATATGTGTATAATATTCCATCAAGATGTGTGTAAATTGCGCAAGAGTTACGTTCAAAATACCGCGACATCAACAATGCAAAGTTTTTGGCAATGTCTTCTGATGTTGACGCTCTCTGGCGTCTGAATACTTATGCGTAAGAATTAATGTTTTACGTAGAATGCTTTTATGTGCGTTGTGAACCAAAACAATATTTGAAAATTAAAATCTGTGGGTAAATTATCAGTAAGGATTCTTTCCTTAAGGATCATCATCCTCCTGTCCTTAACCCAATTTTAGTTGGGTCGGCGCAGCATGTTTTCTTCTTTCACATTCTTCTCTCTACCTCTACGAAGGTCGGTACTTGGCACAAATTAGGTGAGTTTTATTCATTATCAATTGTCATATTGAATCACCTTTTTTTAAAAAAGCTCGATTTTTGTCAAGACTGTACTAATTCCTGGGTCTGCCATATCCTTTTGTGGGTGACTAGAGAGAAACGAAAAGTTTTCTTAGCTGCAGCTGCTGTTAAAATTCTTCGTTAAAGGCCGTCAGGCAGATTTGAAAATACTATGAAAAGAACTCCGAACGGGACTGAAGTTATATAATTTAAATAAAATATTAATGTAACGAGCCCTAATCTCCCTCCATCAGCCCCAATGTCCCTTTCTGCGTCTCACATTTACCAACTATTTGATTGGCCTATAAATTACAAACTAGAACGAACACTAAACGATGTACAAGCAACTACCAATCATTAACCACATTGACAGCCAAGAAGCTTTCTCAACAGATAACTGGGCGTCAGTTTCCGATCGCAGACAATAATTGGGCTACGATTTTGGCGACGGGCTGATATAACGCAATGTTATGTTTATTTCGGGACGGCTTGGGGCCGGGTGATGAAAGGGCGCAAGGTCAGCTTGGCTTCCAACATGTTGAAGGTTGGCTGTTGGTCTTTTGTGTTGCTCTGTCATTTCTGAATAACCCCAAATAAAAAAAAATTGTGGTTATGGTAGGAGGACGGTTTTCGGGTGAAATGAATAGATTCAAGAAATGAAAGATTTAAAAAAAGTGATAGTGTCCGAAATACATATGTAAAAAAAAAAACTGACAGTTTATTTCCATAAAGCCAGAAATACTTACTTTGAAACGGCACTTTAAAATAAAAAAAATCTTCAATTGTTTTCCTCTTTTTGAATTTCTGAACTAAAGTTATTTTTGAACTTTAGTTTTTGTCATTTATAACAATATTTTAAAGGGCTTGCCATGGATCAATTAGTGAAAATTTACTCCTTTATGTTACTAATTCTTGGTAATGACATAAAACTTCTTAGGTAATGATAGTAAAAGCAACTTACAGAATATATAACTTTCCTACTAAAAGTTTTCCTATATTGAACTTGAGAAGACAAACATTTTCTATGAAATCGCCAACTTTCGTATAAGGTCTGTGAAAGTTAGGGTACCTACGTAGGTACGAAGGTTCTAAGGACAAATTAGCCGATTCCTAGAACCTAGAATATATATTTTAAATATTTAACTTTTTCACGTGCAGTACAAAGAGCACCGTTAAGTTAGGTTTTTCAGATTGTAGACGGTTTTCTGGATCTACTTAACTGATTATCAACCTAACCCTTTTCATTGAATTTTTCACCAATGTTAGTACAAATAATTTCCGTAATCCGTCTGTTACTATAATCATTGAGTGAATGATTTATAATGTAGGGTTTTTTCGACCTCTGCAATCAATTCAACATAAAATTCAATGTTGTCTTTCATTTTTTCAAACTAACGCGACACAAAAAACGAACAAGTTCGATCTTGAAACAACACACTTAGAAAAGTTGCATTGGTACTTGCCTGACCTGGAATCGAACCCGGCGTGGGTTAGCTCTTTACCCACTATGCCACCACGACTTCTTCAGGTATGATAGAAACCGATATAACAGAAAATATTATCCAACTTCCCTCTTTTACCGATTGCAGTAACAACTGGATATAAGAGTAAACGAACTCTAAATAGGTACTAATGGCCTTACTACAAAAACTTAACCACCTGTTTTACACTTGTCTAAAAAAATTGTAGCTGCAAAATGAACCATATGTCAACGTCATAATTTGACATTTTTAGGGTTCCGTACCTCAAAAGGAAAAAACGGAACCCTTATAGGATCACTTTGTTGTCCGTCTGTCTGTCTGTCTGTCTGTCAAGACCCTTTATCTCAAGAACGCGTGGACGTATCAAGCTGAAATTCACATGAAATACTCAGGTCTATTGTCCCTCTAAGCTGTGAAAATATCAAACTTCTAAGCCAAGCCAATCAAAAGATACATCAGATTATGTCGATATTTTCAACAAATTTTCGACACTCGCAAAGGAATCAAAACCTACAGGATACTTCCCGTAAACTCAGAGTCTTGAAATTTGGCACGAAGCATTGTCATATAATGCAAATATAGGGAAAATTTCGAAAATCTCATTTTTTTAGTTATATAATATAAAAAAAAATATTTTAATAAAATGAAACTTACTACCTTATTTCTCACGAACGAATAAAGGTATCAAATTGAAATTTATACCAAATACCAAGGTCTATTGTCCCTTTAGGCAGTGAAAAAATCAAACTTCTAAGTTAACGCGATCAAAAGATACAGCAGTTATGCCGACACCTTATACGAATTTCCGTCACACGCTAGGGAATCAAAACCTACAAGGTACTTCCCGTGAACTCAGAATCTTGAAATTCGGCAAGAAGCAACGTTATAAAGTACAGGTAAAGGAAAAATTACGAAAATGATAAATTTGAAGTTACATAAAATATTAAAAAATCAGGTGTAAACATCAAATATTTTCCTCATTTCAATGGAGAATTTAAACGACCAAGTTTGACGGATTTGAGAAATCATTTCATTGTAGTGAAAGAGTATACTCGCCGTTTATTTCCATTGTCATCAGGTCAGGATCTGATGATGGAAATCCTGAGAAATCGAGGGCAACTATCAGAAATTGTAGGCATGCATAGGATTAAAACTTGATTCTCAGATGTATGTCTGGTGATACTATCAAACAGTGAAGGTTTAGAGCTTACCTGATGATGGAGACGTGAGAAAGTCGAGAGTACTCCTCAACGGCATGTTTTAGTTACGTCGTGTTTGGGCTTATATTATTCGTATTGACGAGAACTTTTCACAAAAGTTAAAATTAAAAACTTTTTACAGAAAAAAAAACAACTTCCAAAAACAACAAGAAAACTGTTTATATGCATCGGTCTAGATCTCGGTGGTTAAATAAATATAGATGCATCCTCTAGACACCGACTTCTAGACCGATGCACCATCATCCTCCGAGCCTTTTTCCCAACTATGTTGAGGTCGGCTTCCAGTCTAACCGGATTCAGCTGAGTACCAGTGCTTTACAAGAAGCGACTGCCTATCTGACCTCCTCAACCCAGTTAGCCGGGCAACCCGATACCCCTTGGTTAGACTGGTGTCAGACTTACTGGCTTCTGACTACCCGTAACGACTGCCAAGGATGTTCAATGACAGCCGGGACCTACAGTTTAACGTGCCATCCGATACACAGTCATTGGTGTCTAAGATATACTAAGAAAGTACATACAAACTTAGAAAAGTTGCATTGGTACTTGCCTGACCTGGGATCGAACCCGCGCCCTCATACTTGAGAGGTTGGTTCTTTACCCGCTAGGCTACCACGACTTCTTCCAACATCTTTTCAATTTCTTTCTTGCTTTTGTTTTCTTGTTGCTTTTTTATATGTTTGAAGTTGGATTTGTTTGTAAAATGCTACAAAATAAAATAAAGCCGACTTTATAAAACAAAGAAAGGGACAGAATTACACTTTTTTCAAGGCTCTAGAAACGTAAAGCCAGCAGCCCCGAATCCTACTCTCTAGCAGTCGTTGTTACAATTCGACAGTTACAAGTCATCAGGCAGTTTCGAAAAAAACATGAAACTGGGGCTCGTTAGGTGATTAATCCCTCAAAAATAAAAGATCCCCTTCCTGCAATGGCTGCTTTAACCCAAGTTAGTAGTGAATTCTCATCACCTAAAATAAAATAAGCTCCCACATAAGGTTACGTTATAAATTGTAAAAGAGTTCCCATAACTATATCTGATCATTGCTATCGATCCCACAATGGCAGTCAAACCTATCTATCTGGAAAGTCTTCGCCAATACGAATAAAATAAGCCCATACACGTGGTAGTTGCAACATACCGTTCAGGAGTTCGCTCGACTCTCTGTAGTCTCCATAATCAAATCAGCTCCAAACCTTTACTGTTTACCAGTACCCTCAAAAATACAGTCACATGTCTGGTTTTGATTCGATGCGTGCCTACAATATTCAAGAGTTGCCCTCGATATCTCAGGGTTTCCAGATCCTCATCAGATATGGTCATCCGAATTGGCATCTTCCTTCTTTATGAAAAGTCTTTAACAATAAAAACTAGCATTGCAACCTGTACAATCCTCTGAAACTGCTTGTCTTTTATATTTTTCAAACGATCCTGGACATTCGTCTCCATGGAATTTTAATAAAATATTTATATTCAAAGAAACGTCATACCATTCTCCACGATTTAAAACTACTTTGATTCATGTCCGCCACTTTTTACAAAGCGGGTCAGATATGCCCAATGACCTTTAAGACATAATTAGTTATTTTCAATCAGATTTCTGAATGATGACTATAAAATGTTGTATATAAATAACTTTAATAAAATAACTTTTACAAGGTACTGGCCTACTATTTTAGTTATATTATAAAATAAAAAATATTAACTATTTTGACTCTCACGAAATTACCATAACTATGATTGTTCTAAACTGAACGGTTGGCGCGAGACTCACTTTTTATCTATACAGGATTTGTACGGAACCCTCGGTGCGCGAGTCCGACTCGCACTTGGCCGGTTTTTTTTAGATAAGTCTTAAACTGACGTTTAAAAGTTTTTGTGGTAAGACGGTAAGCATATATTAGCGTCCAATTCATTCCGCCCGTTGTCCGAGTCGGAAGGTCGTCAAATCTAAATATCACACGACTGTGAAACGTAACTAGAAATAAATTAGTTTCAGTAGCCAACGGCTTCCATTCATCACGGCGTCATCTCTATTTAGAACTATTTTCATGTGCTCAGAATGTTTCTACAGGCCTACTAGTAATCTTTGACAAAACGATATTCCGAGCAACGTTTATTTATTTATTTATTAAAGGTTTACCAACAGCTTCTGTGTAGAAGAAGCTTAGAATACAAAACTGTATTTAAATGTTTAAATAAATATACCAATTTCCGACCGTTTCCAATACAATACCTATTTATTGTTTTGACGTAAACGAAATAATTTATCAAGGAAAAAATTATCTGGTCCACTTGTTACAAAAATTTCCATAGTGCCTTATAATAGCTTACAGTAAACTATTGTAACTAAGCAAGGGTTGGTACATGAGTATTTCAGTGGTCCCCAAACTAATCTATGCCAGTATCTTGGGGGCCTGAGTTGTTGCAAGCATGGTCTCTAGTAAGAAAATCAATTCTTCTTCTTTCGTGTCGATGACATGTCTTATAGTGAGACTACACTTTGTCAGCCCAATATGCCGCCACAGCGAGAAAATATTGGACACAGTCCTGAAAGTATTGAAGGTCACCCATGGTGTGGAAATGTAGATAAGCCTGGAGTTTAAACGCGACTATGACCATTGAATTTGTAAAAGTAATTCTAAAATAATTTTTGGGTTTCCATAGAATTCTTGCACGTGTTCCAATGAAACATTGACATCATGAAAACTACATGAGTATCTATTTGTGTATTGTTAGAGAATCCGATCGAATTTAATCGATAATTCATAGTACCGCGGCATGGTGACGCCTCCGAATGCTTACGAGAGCTATTTTGTCTAGTGTGACGTCCGTGCAATTTGAGCGAATACTCGAATAGTGCGTAATCGATAAAAATAATCGAGAATTTAATCCGTTTTTTTTTCTCGAATGTTGTAGTGGCTTCGAGGTAAAGAACCAACCTTTCAAGTATGAGTTTGTGGGTTCAATTCCAGGTCAGGCAAGTACCAATGCAACTTTTCTAAGTTTGTATGTACTTTCTAAGTGTATCTTGAACTGTAGGTCTCGGCTATCATTGAACATCTTTGACAATCGTTAAGGATAGTCAGAAGCCAATAAGTCTGACAACTACTCTTATCAAGGGGTATTGGGTAGCATGGGTAACTGGGTTGAGAAGGTCAGGTAAAACACTGGTCGGTTAGACTGGAAGCCGACCCCAAAATAGTTGAGAAAAAGGCTAAGCAGATTATGACTCGAATAGTGCGTAAATACGTGATGAAAATAAAAATAATCGAGAGATATTTAATCGTTTATTTTTCTCGAATGTTTTTGTAATTGTCTGTAAATCAAATTATTTTTAGAATGATGTTCTAGGTCGTTAATTAATTTGATTTATTCTTCAGTTGTCTTGAATAACAGACTGTTGTATAGATCTAGTATATCAAGGCACCGACCCCTTTGTAACTCTACCTGTTTGACGTTTGTAGTCATTGTCTTTGGTACGCTTCTTGATCTTCTATGCGCATGCAAGCCCAGTTGTCTTTTATATAAGAGGGGTAGCACAATGGATATGCTGAGAATTTAAGAAGCTGAATGCACCCAAAACTGCTCTCTTACTCTCTAGAAAGAGAGAGAAGCCTGTTGACGCGACGTTCGTAACGATCGTAACATACATATAAATTAATAGCTTTAAAATGAGTTGATTAGGTAATCAAAAATTAACCAAGTTCTGTACTTACATATGGACTCGTTAATGTTACAAATTTTATCAATGTACGTAGATAAGTAATACAGATATTTTTGTTGGAAGATCATTTTAAGAGATAAGTTTACAATTTTCATTCAAGAACGTGTTTTGAAATTAACAGGGTTCTCGGAAATATGTTCAAGATTAATATATTTTTTTTTTTTTGCCGTCAAAAACTGTATAGATTTGGCCAAAAAATTGATTAAGACAAGTCAATTTCGGCATTCAGCGCCTTAATTGTTTTTTTTTAGTCAATAATTTTGTAGTTTTGGTATTACAAATGAAATGTATGCTACTGCTAATAGGTTTGGTTTCTAAAGTTACTATCTATTGTTATTGTCTTTGGTCGATTCATTTGCATTTTTAACCGCCGCGCAAAAATGGGGATATTGTAGATTTGACCCCAAATTACGTTTATCTGTGGCACCATAGCTCTTAAATGGATGAACCGATGCATTGTTCTAAGAAGTTTAGTTAAGATTTTTGTTTAATTAGTAAATTTTTTGTAATGAGGGTTTTCTAAAATGGCGTCCACGAGGTGGCAGCACCGAGTCGTCAGGTCCAGGTACCTGTCATAGCGCTTATCTTTACTACGAACCGTTAATGATTTTAGTGATTTTTTATTTTATAATTAAAACATTAATGCTCAATCCTTCTCC
Source organism: Helicoverpa assulta (assembly GCA_963856015.1). Taxonomy (NCBI): domain Eukaryota; kingdom Metazoa; phylum Arthropoda; class Insecta; order Lepidoptera; family Noctuidae; genus Helicoverpa; species Helicoverpa assulta. Next base: position 2,919,093 of record CAWLCW010000029.1, read on the forward strand.
GTGTGAGAGGAGGCCTGTGCCCAACTGTGGGACGATAAAAAGGCTGTAACAGTAACAGTAATTAAAACAGTCCATTATTGTTTTACAATTAACATGCCGCCGATAAAAAACTAAATCATATTGTGTAAACAAATTCTAGTAAATTACGTTATCTACCTTTCAATGAGCTTTTCCTTAGTACCAGTAAGTTTTGCACCCCTCTTTCTGAGCTCAATTTTTAGTTCGGAAACCTTTTTCTGACATTAGTCCTTATTAAAATCAATAACACTTCCAATATAACAGAATTTCAATAAACAATAAGTTCGGCACCTACAATTCCATACTATTTGACAGCTGTTTGGACCAGACGCATACGTGGCGCCACCCGGTGGCAGAAAAAGAAGAGAAAATTCTCATTGTCTTATTCACTGTTGTGTAGTTGATAGAAGTCTGTGTCTCATCGTGTCATTAAATGTATGTTTTTTGTCTTTCATATTCCATATGTGATCATTTAATGAATCGTAAATACTTCAAAGAAATCATTTCACCTTTATGTTCAAATATTTGTCATTAGAATTGCAGAGTGTTATAAAGTAGTCCCATCTATATGTTGTAAGGGAATGAAAATCATGTTCGTTTTGTTATAAATAAGATGAACTGAAGTCATAATAATAAAATTTGAAAGAACAAATGTGCATACCGATCTTACGTAAATTTTGTGCAGTTTTTTACTGTTTCAGTATTTTACTGACTTACAGTGACTGTCAAATGCACCAAAAACGATCAGACTGTATGCGCATTTGTCCTTGTCTTATAATTCATGGAATCGTTAACTGTAAATTCTGTAGTTTTTTTTATCTTGCATCAATTTAAAAATCAACAAATAATTATTATATTTTGAAAATTATTACTGGCTAGATGTTCTTTCATATATTTTTCTTCTTGGTGTTCTTATTTCGTTTTTTGGAATCATTACTGGCAAGCTATCCTTTGCAATATCCTTTTTCGTAATCTAATTTTGTTATTCTTCTGTGTGTTTACAAAGGAGTCGCGCGGGAGCGTCGCTAGACGAACGGTTTCAGGCTTCGGACGACGCGGGCGGTGTCCGGCTGACGGTATCCTCGGCCCGGACCGGAGACACCAATGTGTACACACTACAGGTGAGTCATCGTTTGTTTGTTTTATATAATTTTGTGACGTATAAGGAAGATACTTCGTAAATTTCTGCCGGGGTTGTGGGATTACAGTGCGCTGGTCCAAAAAGGGCTTAAGAAGGGACATTTTTACGGGAAGGGTTTTAGTCAGTAAGAGCCTGACACTCCCTCACGCTGCACCCTCAGCGGGAGGGGTCATTTGATGGTTCCTAGCAAAAAAAACTTCGTAACTTGATTAAAATTATGCAAAACGGACGCCTAGAAATAACCTACATATATGTCCGATGATTTACTATTAGGGCATAATGTCAAAATTCGATCTGTAACCTCAAATCAAGGAATAAAAAGGTTATAGAAATGCACCATTAGTAATTATTATTGGGTATAGATAAATCAAACCTACAAGTGAGCACGTTCCTTTACAGCGTACGTTTTGATAACCCCATATTGTTAGCGCAGGATATTCTGCGACCATCCATTGCTTGGTAGACTGGCTTTAAACCACAGGACCGAGTGTGACTATCTACATATTGCTTGTGTATCTGTGAAACTTATCTGTATGTTTGTATGTAGGTCCGTTGAACATACTCCTTTATCGACGAACAAATGAAGAACCTAAGTACCTAAATTAAAAAAAAAAACTTTAGTGCCTGTAAACATAATAAAGTTGCAAGTGAATACCTTGTCTAACTGCTTGTTGCCTGCCATATACCTAATCTTTTTAATCTCGTCTTATTCCATACTAAGGTTTTCTGGAAGAGGTCAAGGGATCGCTGATAGCGATAAGACCGCCCAAAATCGCACATACTTACTTTAATTAGAATTAGGATCAAAAATGAAAAAATGGTGTACCTACCTAATAAAGTAAATCTATGTATCTATCTATCATTACCATGAGATGTAAAAAATACTGGCACACATTTAGTGTCAAAGTTCCCTTTCAGAAATCCTACGAATAGTTCACGTCACGATTTTCAGAGGTCAGTGACCGCTTGTCAACGCCTTTGAGGTACTTTAGCTACCCATCCTTTGTGCAGTTGGTAACGTGTGCAGCAGGACATATGGGAATGGTTAATCCATTATCGATCAGCTGTTTGTTAAATCTGACACTAGGGAACTAGTGGGGATTTGGAATTTCTGGGGATAGGAATTTAGTACTTGTATTTTCTTCTTTCTTTTATATTTTATTTCGTTTGTGTACCTCAATAATCAGAGACACAAAAACCACTTTTCTGCAAAATGAGCTTGTTTGATACGGTTTCGTGCTCAAAAAGCTGGATTGGTTGAGATGAGATTTGGCCTGGATACTTAATTTAATACTTAGGAAGTCAATGTGCTTATAATAAATAATGAATGAGAACCTATAGATCCAGAGTGTAAGATATTTTACTCACATCTCGTCACCCCTATTCCCAATTACGTTGAAGTCCAATATAACCAGATGCAGCTGAGTACCAGGATTTAACGTGGACTGCGTATCTGACCTCCTCAACCCAGTTACCCTGGCAACCCTATACCCTGTGATAACACTGGTAACCGCACCTACAAAACCATTTTACAAAGTCTTTCTTTTTTATTTGAAGAAGACAATTACAGTAGCTTTGTTAGAAAAGTGTTCGGAATTATAGCCCTTTAACAACATGATATGACCTGACCTCGAGGGGACATCGATCGTATAATAATAATTGACAATAACAACAATGGCCGTGCTCTAGTACCCTCGTTCTCAAGAAAATTTACTTTATAAAACTACTATTTGTTTCCTTACAAGTTTGAAGTAGCCTACTTTGTTAAGGATAAATGACTTTTTATAGGTAGACTAGCCTAGCTTTTAAAATATGTTGTGTTAAGTAGAAATAATGTTCTAATGAGTGTCCGTTTTTAAAAAATAGTTTATTTCACTTAGCCTGTCTGTCGAAAAGGGTTCGATTCCCGAAACGGTCAACATAGAACAGAAAACAAAAAACAGTCGTTTTCCTTAGAAGTTTCCTTACATGACTTACGGCCAGTTTCTTCGTCAAAAGTTAAAGTTAAAGTAATGTCTAAAGTTAAAGTAACGGTCAAATTCGTTTTTTCAAGGCTAAAGTGACAGCAAAATTCATAGAAAATTTGAATTTAACCGTTACTTTTACTTTAGACATTACTTTGACTTTTACTTTGGCTTTAACTTTTGATGAAGAAACTGGCTGTTAATGATTTGACATGACTTTGATAACTCCACGCAGGACGCACTTTGACCCTTGCCACCTCTTTTCAGGCGAGCAATGCAGCCGGCAGTGACACGAGCCGGGTGCGCCTGGAGGTGTGCGCCGACGAGGCACCCACTGGCGAGGACCCCCCGACCTTCCTGCGACGTCTGCAAGACCTCACGGTGAAGGTTGGCACCAGGACCCGGTTCCTAGTGGAGATTGTCAGCTCGACTGAGTGTAAGGTATGTTATGGATGGTATGGAGGAATAATGTATGCGGCATTGCAACGTATTTTGGTTTTTATGTGTTGTGTTCCTTTTGCAAAAATTATGCTGGTTTGCAACTGTAGAAGTTGAAAGATGAAAACTGGGCTTTCTAGATGGTTTATTTAATCTCGTGAATGATAAGTGCATACATACATATCTGCACAGTCAAGATACTGGTGCTGGCAACACTATTTGGCAATACGTAATGTACGTAGGTAACCTCGTCCACGTAATATCCGTTATGCAAAACACGTAGTTTTAATTACTTTTAATTATATTATAGGTGAGACCGTAGAAATCTAAGGTGAGCCTTACATTCGCACGAGAAGCACCTAACGTTTTAATTTACAACTAAACCCGTACATTAATGACGCACAATATATCTCATATCCAAATAATGTTTCATTAAAAACTAATTTACAATGTGCGGCAAAAATAGCGACCAGCGAGCGTAGTAACTCTAGCGCAAAAACATGACTTTCAAATAAACATCTATGACATAACAAGATAAAGTGCTTTTATATATATATATATTCATAATAGAGACAGTGTTTTGTAACATATGAAAACAAATATAAAATTAGCCCACGCTTTTCCTTTTTAATGTTTAAAATAAATAGTAATAAAATAATTTTGAAATACAACCGTATACAATTTACTAACCGCTTCGTGTAATCTTGAATATGGACCAATGTCTATTGAAATGTAGCCAAAATCGTGGACAGCTGGAGTTTGTGGGTTTACAAATCAACGACTTTTCTTTCGCGTGTCGCCTTGTTTACTACCACAGAATAAAAATGTAGGTACAGTTGTGAAGTTACTGCTAACGTTCGCAAAAATTTCACTCACACACGCATATGCATCGACGAGCTTTTGGCGGCGCTATCGGTGCTATCGGTGCTGTCAGTACTGAGTGTCCAAGCATCGACCACATGCGTGTGTGAGTGATATTGTTACGAACGTTAGTACGTAGCTTCACAACTGTTTACAAGAGAATATATTTAAATTGTGGTACTACCCACGGTTCGCCGTAACACATTTTCATTAAAGTCAGGCAAGAACCTTGAAACACATCGGAATGTCCAAGAGAGTGCTCATGACATAATTCGTCTATTTCAAACCGCATCCGCTAGGTATTTATAATCTGTTATTCCGTTCCCGCGCTTTCATTGACAGCTGCCGGAAAAACAAAGATGGCGACAAAGGGCGCGAATTAAGAAAAGAGTTTATTTGTGCAGATTCTTTATTGTTTGGTTTACGTGATTTATGACGTTTGAAATGACATTCTATGATTTTTTTACCGAAATACAATCTATAAAGAGGAAACATTTTTTGATTGTTTGTTTGTACCCCAAAGGCTCCGAAACTGCTCAACCGAGTTGAAAAATTCTTTCACTGTTGGAAAGCTACACTCTTCCCGAGTAACGTAGGCTACATTTATGCCGGGTGAAACTGCGGTAGGAAGCCAGTTATGAATAAAATTGGCCACTGTTTACTATGCAATTAATTAATAACTTTTAATGAGTTGTGTGATTTTATAATAGCTTTGGAAGCCTATGTGAGTGGCCACATGGTACTTATTATCAGTTCACAATTTTGCTAAAATTTTGGTCAACATACAAACAGTGTTTGCTATAATATTGTTGCCTGGTTACATATCGTGGTGTTACCATCATTTACTATTTTAAAGCTTTTAATAATTTTGTGTTTTTAACACATATTATTTATTAAGTATTTTTTTTTAAATTGTGTTAAAATAATTTCTCATACAAAAATAAGAGAGAATCAATTATTTACTTTGAAAATTGAACTTAAAAATTTATTTTAAGAAGACCGGCGTTTATTTTGTTGGTGAACTTGGGCCGTAGAGTTGGAAATTGCTTAAAAAGGATCTACCGCATAATAAATAATATTGTAAGTACTAATACCGGAACACATGATCATTAAATAAATTATTTCATATATCTATTAACAGAAAAAGGCATAAGTAGACAATTACCTGCCCACTAACGACTGTTCCTAATATTCTATGTATCTTTATGTCATAAGCCCCATACAAGTTATGTCACTATATTATATAGTGTATGTATGTACAAGGTGTGTCGTACCTAATCACATTAAATCCTATCATATATACTTTATGATGTTCTATGACGAATTGTAAAAAAGTAACCTAATCCATTCAGTTGTTTAGCCACAGGAGTCATTTTTCGTTTTTAAAATTTACAACATCATGTGTAAAGCAGGGATAAAGTTAGGAGTATCGAATGTTTTGACCAGTTGACAGCTGTCAGTTTTCAAGGGAGAATTTCAGTTGTTTGTGATGATTGACTCTTATATGGTGTTCTAATTTTCGCGCATTTTTATTCTATTTACTTTGTTTGAAAAAAAAAAACGTTTTTTTATTGTTAAGTTATTTAATTTTTTTTTGTTTGTGCTAATCGGCATAATATTAACGTATTAACGTGATTAGGTACGACACACGCGATATAGTGTATGTATCCCTATCTCCAGTAAGCAAAACAACAGATAGACAGAATATTGGGAGCTGCATCTACCTACCGTTTATAGACATACAGACGTCATGTAAACCCTAGCATTTCAATTAAGCCGAGCTCTGATGATGGCCATCAAAATAATAAGCTGATAATCACACAAAGCGATGCAAAACATTGATAGCATTATCCATTACGGACTAACTGTGATACTGTTATATTGAGATACTTAACTATACGTGTAATGTATAGTGTACAGATGCCAGTATATGTAGCTATCTTTCTTTGATGGATTTTCAACTTTTTCTTCTGATCAATCATTATGGACTTAGAATTCATGTGTTGAAAGTTAGTATAAATTCTTGACTTCCATGTCGCGATTCAAAATATCCCGCCGAATCAACGGTAATGTCATATGTCAAAACCTTGTCGAGCAGAGAGGAAGTGTAGATGATGTAAAATAGTATATGGACTGGCGACAAAAAGCGACGGATTGAGATAGATGAAAGGCTATTGGGGAATCTTTGCTCAACAGTGAGACAGATCGTAGGCTAATAAAAAAAATAGAGGCATGTAATAATATTACTTAACGTTGTACTTAGTTATGAAACATTAAAATATACAAATCATTGGCTACTGAGAATACTGTCACAGTAAATTATTTTGCTTTAGCGAATTTAAATTGGGGGAATGTTAAATACGTATTTAACATGTTCTGAGAACCACTCCCCGCAATTTCTACATACTTTCTCAGGCTCTTGACTATCGGGGTGGTAAATTTCTTTGAAATAGGTCTATAAGTATAGATCCCTAGACACTTTTGATGTTTGTGATTCCTACATGTTGCAAATCTCATATTGAAAGGTATGCTACCAGCCAGATTCCACTACGATATCCCTAATTTAGGATAAAATTGAAATTAAAAACTAGACAGTTGCTATTCACAAATTTTTCAACTGTAAATACAACACCAATATTTTTAGCCCGCAATCAAAAATGTATTGAAAGCTTTATTTCAATAGAGTTCTAATTAAAATGACATCCGATCCGAGTTAATAAACAGTATTTTTTATTCCTGCAAAATTGTAATTAACCACCTGATAAGCAATTGCGAATGTTTTTAATTAAAATTTTGTATTGAAATTGTTAGAATATGAACGTGTAGTTTTCATACAGAAACTGATGATCAGAATTATTTTTTTTGTGTTCGTTTCGAAGCTCTCATTTCAACATTTTTTAGGAACAAAAGCGAACCGCGAATAATTACTTGCTTAATTTGTGACAAATAGAGTATTTTATGATTACTTGAAATGTATGTATAATTATATATTTTACCTAAAATCACACAGTTACATTCCGTCTATGCGGAGCACTAGAAAGCCTAAAATACTATACCCAACACGAATTGCCTAAGCGACTGTACCTTTACGTATGTGCCACATTGCGAAATTCATTCCAATGCAAAAAACTGTTGCTACTTTTATTTTCAGAAATTGATGCGTTTAAACTTATCAATATCTTCGAACTAGTTTAGATATAAAAATTTAATCCTTATTTTCGTGGCAACAACGTTACGCCACGGCAATTTTTGTTCTTTTATTTATTGTTATCAGAACTGCGGACAACAGAGTTCCATATTTGGTTACTTATTACGTATTTTCGGCCAAAACATTTTTAGGAACTGCGCAAATTACAATGATCAGGTATTTGGCCGGTATAACATAGACTAATTTTTTTTATTGGATTCGTGCTTTTCTTTAAAAAAACTTAACCACCTATCAACCGACTGTTTGGTCTGCAATGCACTTAGTAACTATAAAAGACCTTAAATAAGCCCTTTATTTTAACCTTAATTAAAATTGTATTTGTCCACTCAGGTGACATGGTTCCGCAATGAACGTCGACTCCTAGAAGCGGAGCGGGTAGCACTAGCTCGGGATGGCAACTTCTGGTGTGCTGACGTCGCCGCCATCAGCGTGGATGATGCTGGCCGGTGGACGTGCACGGCAGAGAACGCTGGCGGACGGGCCAGCTGTTCTGCTCACCTTAATGTACTTGGTAAGTGGTAACATAAGTAAGTCAGACAAATGCACTGAGGAGCTTAGGGGGCTAAATACTCTAAGGGTCTATTTGACGAAAACATAGCTGGATCGTGGCGATACTTTACGATTTATAAACGATCAGCCACCATGCTTGCCATAGACACTGTGCTTCGTCCGTCGAAGATGGCGCAAATTTATCCACAATGACGTTTACTTACAAACGAACATGGTCCTGCCCGTGGTGCACTCTGCTGTAAAAGGGACGAAGCTCTGGAGACCGACTGCTGGCGGTTTAACACAATATGACACAGTATCAAGTGTGATATTAAATACCATGCTCGGAGATGCGCAGCGGCATTTCCGAAGCTCAAACTATCCTACAACAAGCAGGCCCATCCAGCAGTCTTTTCTTATTGTGTCTGTGAGAGCGCGACCGTTGAAAACTTTGGGATTTATATGAGACCAATGCATAGACCTTTGCCCAGCAGTAACACCATACATAATTTTAGTTTGACTATGTAAAGCAAGGAAAGGTATTGGAACCATAGCAGATAACAGGTATAGATACTCAGTTAAAGATCTTTTCTATCTAATTTCCTATCATTTGATTCCAGTACCAAAAGCCTACAAGCGTCCTGAATTCGTGGAAGAGCTCCGTGCACTCCTGACTGAGCAGGGGACGGTGTCGCTCGAATGCAAGGTGGTCGGCGTGCCCACACCCGTGCTGAGGTGGTTCAAGGTAACAACATGCAATCTTTGTCTATTGCATCCTAGCCGCTTGTCGGCCACGGCGGCTGTTATCATATAAAGAGATCAACCCGCTACATGCAGGACATGTTAGAGGTATAGTGCACAAGAATTTAATAAAAAGCAAAATACGTGATGTAAGGGGCAAAAAATTATTGAAGAACATCCAGGAGTGGACAGTATTGATACCATAGATACCCTTGATGATCTGTTTCGTTCTGCAAATAAGTAAACTCGTTGAGATAATGTGTGCTAGCCGACATGGTTATTTTTTTTTTCTACAATTTTATGTAGGTACACAATTTATAAGTTTTGTATAATGATATTTTATATATCAGCGGTTCTTCAATCCGTACAGACAGAATTGTGTTGTTGGGGAGTTTGTCTCACCACTTCTTCTTACCAGCAAAAATACATAGGAAGTGGTGAAGGACGGTCGTTTTGGGGGTTGCTAGCCTACTTTGAAGAAATTATTTTTATCTTTTTTATGTAGCCATTTAAAGAACAAGACATTCTTCTTTAGAAATTATGATGGGTTTTAGTGCAATTATTCAAGGAACGGCATGTTTCGAGGCATCATAATTGCGTTTGAAATGTAATATTCTAAGCAAAACGTACATCTAGAGGTAAGTTAAAACTGACATCTCGAAAAACCTCCTTTACTAATTTTGCAGGACAGTCGCGAAATAAAAGCAGGCGACGTGTTCGCGTTAACAGCGAATGCGGAAGACCCCACCTCTCTCGGCACGTACACTTGTGAGGCAGTCAACTGCATGGGCCGAGCCTACTCCTCATCGAAGGTCCATGTCGTCGGCCGCGGCAGCAGGGAGGGATCCGCTAGGCCGAGTACCAGGTAAATAGCTTGTTGAAGTTTCAGCAAGAAAAAATGGATGTACATACTTTTAGGAGTCAACCAGGCCATCAAATTAAGACAGTGATGAAAATAAATGGCTTAACATACACAAACAAAAAAACAGCTAACGAAAATTGATTTTTTCAAACCTATCTGTGTTTTTTCGATGTCATGGTGTATTAGTGGCCAAGTTCCAGAATCCGAGCTGGTTTAAGAAAGTTCTTAAAACCCACAAAGTGAATTCAGTTCGACCCAGAAACCGTACCCAAGATGCCGTACGCCAACGAGGCAGTATCCTCTAGATACCTTATAGCTTTAACATTAATAACTGGTAATGACTAACTGATAGGTCTAGTTTTGGAGGCACTGTCCAATGAATTTGAGGTGAAAGAATTCTAATTTAATAAACCTAATTTCAACAAACGAATTTGACTTTGACTTCAAAACCATGTCCTTCAAGCAGCGTAACTCCAGAGCCTCCGCCGATCTTCACGAAGGAGCTAGAGGACCAGTTCGTGAGGGTCTGCGAGCCTCTGACCCTGGGCTGCCACGTGGTGGTGCCACCCTGGCCTCGCAGCGTCGTCTGGTACAACAAGGAGGGGAAGGTGGAACCCAGCGAGAGGTGAGTACGACCCTGTGCTTTAAAGTATACGTTAAATGATATGTATTTACAGTACTCGGTGCAAACTTTAAGTCGGCCTATAGGTTTTGGCCTCATAAATGGTATCACGATGGATCATGGTAGTACGCACATTACAAAGATCAGGTATTTAGCCGGTATCAGACACACTGAAAACTTTGATTGCAATCAAGATATTCGTCAACCATCGGGTCAATTGTTTAGTATGCAGCGTGCTTTAAACAAAATTGATTAAATCAGTTTTACAGGTATTTTTGGAGAAAGAAGAAAAACTGATAAATCCTCAAGTCTCTTTCCAAACAAAAAAAAATTAATAGGTACTACCCCTACACCATGGATGAGCAATGTTGGATCGCGTAATGTCGTAGATTTTTTATTCCTTAGAAAAAATGCAGTTAATATTGTATTAAGAACTTATGTTCATAAAAAGTTGTTTCAATAAAAAATACATTGAAACACGGCAGTCATTTTATAAAACATGGCAAACTATATTAAAAACAGAACTGCAGAGAGAAAAATCTGACTGCAAAGTTTGGTACAACAAAAGCAACTTATATTAGTGCACTTGATAAAATACTTTTTGCTGAATGCAAACTTTTCAATTGCCTGAAACGCCCTTTTCACATATAACGAGTAGCATTGTAGTCAAGCTATGTATTTCGCACTCGGAAAATCGACAAAGGGACAAGCAGAGTTCACATTTCCTACCTTTTTTTGACAAGCAAATGTAACAGTCAACATTTTTTAATATTTCATTCAGATTTTTAAACGTTCGAACATGGCTGACAAATATTTTATTTATATTTGTTTATTTGATCGTTTGTTTTTCATCATAACTATAAAATAAAGTATTGAGTTTGTATTCAATTTGAATGTTGGATTTTTTTTTTTATACAAATTGGTTGGCCTTCGAATAATATTGAGTGATAAAAGTTTTATTAAAAAAAAAGCGGATTTTGAAGAAACACTCAGTATATTATTTCAATATACACTCTCTTCAGGCATTTAAATGCACGTTATGTGGACTTCATTTCATATTCAACTCGTATTCGAATATTTTTTTATTTTAGTATCTAAGCGTGACAGTTACAATTCGTCATTGTATATCAAACTAGCCTATGTCATTTCTACATACTAAACTTTTAACTTTTTTTGTTTTTTTCTTGCTTACTATTAAATCACAAGAAAGGAGACATACATATATCGCCCATCAAAAACAGTATGACGCTACTACCTAGGTATAAATTGTGGAACTAAAATTATTTAAAAAACAACACCCTATAAATTCTAGGATGCTACCTTTTAAATAAAATCGTAACGCACTTTTCACATATGGTCAGAGCACGGCAGCCATGCACGTGAAAAGAGCCTAATACGTTTAGTGCAAAACACGGGGTTTTGTCGGTCATACCTGTCACCGTCCTCTAGGACAACTTTTTGGCTGTCGGTCATACGCGAGTGACGAGAAACCCGTAACAAGGTTATAGGCTGCCAGTCTTTCGTTATTACGAACATTTCGACGCTTAGAAATGAGCTTTATTTCTATTTTACATACTTATATTGCAAAGAAAGAGCTCGTGGCTAAGCTAAAGTCGATCGGTCGGTCATAAAGTTAAGCAACGCTTGGCTCGGTCGGTCCGTGGATGGGTGATCATCTTGTCATAACGAGTACTTCCGTGTTTCGGAAAGCACACATTCCGCTATGACTACATAAATATAGCTGTGCTACTGTTCCACGAAAAAACTACTTTTGGAATTAAACTTGAAATGTATTTACATACCGGGAAACGATTTAAACCACTAGTAATGCAAAAACATATATTTCTTCTCTTGCAAACATTTTTTTGCTTAAGAGTACCCACACGCAAACTGCAGACTAAACAGTCGGCCGACAGTTGGCCTATTTTTTTATGAATATCCTGATTTAAATCCAAAGTTTTAGTCGGTCTGATGCCGCAAAATACGTGATCGTTGTTATTTGCGTACTACCATTAATTTCCATACTTATAAAGCGCTCCATCAAACTGTCGGCCGACTAAAAGTTGGTAGTGTGCGGATTCTCTTATATTTATGGGTAAGTATGTACTTTGTATTTCGCTGAACAAACATTCAAGTAGTATTTTCAGTTTACTATTTCTGTACCTATTTGGAGTAAAATCGACAAAGTATATAATAGCCCAGTTCGCTTTTCTTAAAATAGCAAATTATTTCGAGCTTTAAAATCTTCTTTCCTACTCGTACATGTTCAAATGAAATATTTAGTCGTGTTTACACTGACTTTAACTATGTATAGTTAACTTTACTCTAGTTGTTTGTTTAGTGGTAAAGAAGGGAACTAGGTTAAGGATAAGAATATAAGAATAATCTAAGAATCTTTATTTGCAGAGACACGGTATTAGGTACAGGTGTTTTGGTTAAGTTACATATGTAAAGTACGTGCAGATCTCACCGCTCACTCGGTGTGCAAATTTTGAGTAAACAGCGGTACATACTACATTGACATAGCATAAATTAGGACATATAAAAGTGATTTTAAACAATTCAATAAAATTACCAACAATCGAGAGAATACAATTATTAAATTACAATCTATTTAATTTTACCTACTTACAATCATCATACTAACACACTAATTAAGCATTGTCATCCTCATCCTCCGAGCCTATGTTGGGGTCGGCTTCCAGTCTAACCGGATTCAGCTGAGTACCAGTGCTTTACAAGAAGCGACTGCCTATCTGACCCCCTCAACCCAGTTACCCGGGCAACCCTATACCCCTTGGTTAGACTGGTGTCAGACTTACTGGCTTCTGACTACCCGTAACGACTGCCAAGGATGTTCAATGACAGCCGGGACCTACAGTTTAACGTGCCATCCGAAACACAGTCAATGGTGTCTAAGATATACTTACTACTACTACTACTTAAGCATTGTCTCATGCTTTTTTGCGTTTAATTCTAAATGGATTCTGAAGCCGAATAAAAACATTTGTCAAGTAACTAAGTACTTTTTAAGTTTGATTTTGAATTTGGATAATGGAAGTTCTCTGATTGTCTTAGGAATTGAGATAAAAAGCTGGATCGTCATGCAGTTACAATTAATTTTTCTTATAAGTACAGAGTTGTTACAATTTCCGGCAGAGCTAATTTTGTTATGTCGCGTGTTTGGTAGATACCTTTTATCATCACTCACTTTTTTAAACAATTTGTTGTACGTGTTAAGGCGAGGAAGTGGTCAACAATAATTCCATAACCGGCACGCGCATCTAAGGCGCCAAAAGGGGTCGGAGCGTCTGAGCGGGGCGAGGATAACAATACGCGCGCTAGCTTATAACTAAAAGTCGTAAGCGACAAAATGGTTTTGTAATTTTAATATTTAGAAATGATAATTTAATAAAAATTCCTACTACCATTTTAAAGAGTATGTATATACTCAACTACTAAAAAAGTTAAGAGGCTTAAATCGGTCCCGTTTGCCCATAATATGTGAATCTCTTTTTAAAAAGAGGTATGTTTGATATATTTTTCTCTGTTATAAAAGTTACCTAATCATGTTTCTACAACTAACAAAATAAGGCTTATATCATGAACTTTCAGGTAACCAAGTTGTATTTTGATCCGTTTTGTATTTACTGAGAAAAATTGACATCCTTGGCGCTAAAAATACCAATTCGTCCTCTTAATAACGTTTATGGCATGATTTCACTACTATACTAATATACATATGTATACTATAATACATATCTAATTACCTACTACATATATAGGTATGTAGTAAAGATATTATTTTTTGTACCCAAAAGGCTCCAAAACTACTGCACCGATTTTAATATAATAACATTTAAATACAACAATTTAGCATACCGATTGTACGAGTAATGTTTTTCTTACGCACCACAAACAACGCGGCACCTTCTGTGCTGCCCGACGTGCCCCAACACCTGCACATTGGAAGACCTATTTGCCACCACTGACTTATTGTGGCTTTTAGTACGTTGCTATGTGCGTATCGAAATACCCCAAGTTGCATTTTACATGATCATTAGCTGGGTTGAGCATTGAAAAGCGACAACTTGATCTGCCGTCTTCCATAAAACCGTAGAAAATTCTACAAAGTTCTGGAACATTCTGTCTTCAGGTACCACGTGCTAGAAGACGGGGCTGGTGGGTACTTACTGGAGGTGCCGTGCGCCGAGTGGCCGGACGAGGGCGAGTGGAAGTGCGTCGCGACCAGCAGCGGCGGCCGCGTGGGCATCTCCACTTGTTACGTCACTATGGATGGTGAGACACCTTCAGTCGATAGTCCATCTTAAACCGACTTCAAAAAAGGGAGGTTCTCAGTTTGACCTGTGTGTATGTGCGAGATTATGTCACGTTTGGCTGAACCTTTACGAATTCGAAGTCATCTTAGTACTTGCTAAGCATTTAAAGTTACATTCGATAGCTACAAGCTATGGAGAATTGTTATGTTTCTATACGGAATATTGGACCTCAGGCACCTGAAGATATACCTCTATAATAAATGTAGCAATATATGTAAAAATTAAATAAGATTTAAATGCTTGTGCTTTATATTTTCAGTGCCCAAAAACTACCGAAAACCGAGATTCATGGAGAACCTTCAGGCGGTGTTAACAGAAGAAGGCTTAGTCTCCTTTGAGTGTAAAGTTGTTGGCTTCCCAACACCTGTACTCAGCTGGTTCAAGGATGGACAGGAACTGAAGCCAGGAGACGTCTACCAACTGACTGGCACCAACTCCTTAGGGTCTTACTGCTGTATAGCCAGGAACTGCATGGGCCAAGCCAGCAGTTCTGCTGAACTGACAGTCGAGGATATTCAAAACCAGTTGAATGAAGAAGAGAAACTGCAGCTGTTCTCCAAGAATCAGGCACCGAAGTTCATCCAGGGTTTGAAGAGTGTCGAAGCTAAAATTGATGAGCCATTCCGTTTTTCAGTTAAAGGTAAACTTTTTCACTTTAATTTACCGTAAATAAAACGCTTGTGACAAATTTAATGTTCTGGTAAAGGAGGTGTCTACTCAAGCGCTTTACTCATTTATTACAAACTAGCTTCTGCCAGCGGTTTCACCCGCATCTCGTGGGAACTACTTCCCGTACCGGGATAAAAAGTAGCCTATAGCCTTCCTCGATAAATGGGCTATCTAACACTGAAAAAAAATTTCAAATCGGACCAGTAGTTCCTGAGATTAGCGCGTTCAAACAAACAAACAAACTCTTCAGCTTTGTAATATTAGTATAGATTGTCGCATTACTGAATTTGCTTAAATACGTACATACACGAATCAAAATAATTATCATGTAATTAATATAAATAATTTTAATTGTTCATTTCAGTCGCCATTCCGCCTGAACCATCGGTACTATGGTACCGAGACGACCAGCCGGTGGACGAGTCTTCTCGCTGCCACCACGGCCGGGAAGACCGAGGGGTGTTCTACCTCGACATCCAAAGCCTTGAGTTCCTCGACCAAGCCGAGTGGAAGTGCGTCGCTATGAACGACTTCGGACACAGCGTCACCTCATGTTTCCTCAAGCTAATCATACCTAGACACTATAAGAAACCTAGATTCTTAGAGAATCTTCAAGCAATATTGTCTGATGAGGGAGCCGTGAACCTTGAATGTAAGGTCATTGGTGTCCCACAACCTGTACTGAAATGGTACAAAGATGGCGAAGAACTAAAGCCCGGTGACATTCACAGGATCATATCTGGCCAAGATGGCACTTGCTGCCTAGGAACTTACACGTGTGAGGCGCAGAACTGTATGGGTATTGCAGCCAGTTCCGCTTCACTACTTGGCTTTGATGATTCAATGAAAGCAAAGAAGAAGAAAGCTGAAGAACAGGCTTTGCAAAGGAACTTATCCCTCAGCACTATACATGAAGAAAGAACTTCACAGATGTATGATACTCCTGTTGGCGATGTAACTACTCTTGATGATAAAGGTGAGATCTCATTCTCATTTGACGGGAAAGAAGTATCGGTGTCTCTGTACGAAACTCCGGACTTGACCGAAGAAGAAGCCTTACAAATTGTTGAAATGTATGCTGACCAATTATCAGAAAACATTACAGAACACAATGTGGTTGAACTTCCTCCATTAAGATTCGTGAAAGAAACTTCGACGTCTGGTAATTTGTTGATGGAGGCAGTTATAATTGACGTCTCACCCGACTACTTTGTGCCTGATGAAGATATGCGTACTGAAGCAGATATCGAAGATATATCGATAGCCGACGAAAACGGTCCACCTCAGTTGTCGTTAGACCAAGATATTGGAATGGGAGGAGAGGACTATTTAGAGAAAACAATGGCAATGCTGTCTGAAGAAAAGTCAGATGTTTCTCTTAAATTAGGGAGGAAGAAGTCGGATTCCCAGAGAAGTGCCGATGACTTTTTCAGCTTATCACGAGATCAATCTCTGTCTGAAGAAAAGAGGGATGATGACACTCAAGCAATGTCGGATCTACAAAGCTTTGCGAGTGCGCATAGTTCTGGAAAGCCTAAATCTAAATCTTCAAAGCCTTCAGGAGAGGATGGTCAGGAATCATCAGAGCCTACAAAAACTATTCTATTCAAGGATGAAGTATTGCGTCAGTCATCATTTGAAGCAGAGCCATCTCCTGTTATTAAGCCTAAGAGAGAAAGGCGTACCAGTCGTAGTTCAAGACGGTCCAGCTCAGGCAGTGAAAAGTCTGTAAGCAGAGCCAGGGAAGACGTTCTCAGGAAAAAAGAGTTCGTAGAAATGGAATTACCCAAAAAACCCTCCATCACAGATGAAGAATTTAAAAATAAAATGGTCAACATCAGCACTTCGCTATCTAAAGTAATAAATGATGTTCAAATTATTGAAAGAGATATTATTCTCAAATCTGAACTCATGTCATCGGCAGCAACTGCTTCGAGAAGCTTAGAAATTATAAGTAGTTTAATTTCTCCGCTGTCGGAAATACACAGTATTGCAGATGCTGTTAAAGAATCTGCTGTGGAGTCTAAAGAGGTTAGCAGTACATTATTTAATAGTTTGCCGCAGCCATTGAAGGCTCTTCAACAATCATTAGCCTTTATTGAAAAGTGTATTGATATGGAGAGTGACAGTAGAACTCTTGTAAAAAAGACTTGCGTAGCATTTATCGAAACGTGTGGTAGTGAAATGCAGAAATTAATCACAGACATTAATTCTGTAACAGCTACAGATTATTTGCTCACTGAAGACAGAGTCCTTACAGAAATCGAGTCATTAAATAAGGAAATGAGTACAGTTATCAAATTTTCCGCAGACACTATCAAAGCCAGAAATCTTCTTAGTGAAGCAAGTGAAATCAAAGTCGACGAACCTTCTCTTGAAGTCAAACATCTTAGGGATACCCAAAAGGCAGTATTTGAATTGAAAAGTCCTCTGATGTCTTTGCTCTGCATCGCTGAAAGTGCTGGTAGTGGTAAAATTATAGATGTTGCTAAAGTACGCAACAGTGAAGTTATTCTAAACGATATGTCCGGTTCCATACAGGACTTGCAAACAGCTCTAGAACAAATTGAAACACTGTCGGTAAAAGAATCAACTTCACCGTTACATAAATACAATACTGAAATTATTGAAACTGTTATGGAGTCAGTTGTTAAGCTAAGAACTTCTTTTGAACAACTCTCTACTGAATCTGAAGGTGAAGATCAAGCCGTACTAAAGGAAGCAGTAGCCTTAATTAAAGAAAACCTTAATAAAATATCGTCACAAATACAGGTAATTGAACAGAACGTTGGCACCTTTGACGTCTTGCAGAGTGAGAATAAACTGGATGCTTTGCAAAAAATGGCCCAAATCCTTATTGCTTTAGAAAACAACCTGCCGAGATTAGAACCGTTGCCGGAAGTTAAAAAACACATAACCGTGTTTCACAAAAACTTGACGAAAGTGTTAGAAAATGTAATAGAAAGTAACGAGTCTAAGAAATATTTCACTCTTATGGAAATCTGTGACGCAGTTAATAGAATTAATGCGTCTATTAAGAATCTAGATGTCGATAATGTCTTGCCTCTTGCGAGTCTACACAACACGTTAAGGATTATACAAGACCAGTTTATCACGAATGTTTTTGATTCAGAGCTTAATTGTTCACTTCTTACTAATATAGCAGACACCTTGGTTGGTATTCAAGAAGCTATCAATACGGCGGAAGAAATGACCATTCATGTTGATTCTGAACACGTACAAGCTATCGCACCTCATGAGTATGGCGAAACGAAAGCTAAAGTAGCAATTGAACATATTGATCATGCAATAGCTGCAATTGAAAATGTGAAAGCAATAGAATCTACTCAAGAATTTAAGTCAAGCATTACGCCCACGCTGGAGAATATTTGCCCTGTTTTAGAAGAACTTAAAAAGAGTATAGCTTCAACTAAAGCTAGTGGAATCGAAGAAGAACATATTTCAGATATATCAGATAAATCATCATTTGCTCAAACATTCGCTACGCCACTCTGTGAACTTAACCAAAATATAATTGTTTTGAATCAACAGATAGTGGAAAATATTGAAAGCTTCAAACAAAACAGTGAAATTATAACAACTATTGCAGAACCACTTCATGAGCTTCACACAACTTTAGAAATATTACAGCAGGATGTTATATCTCAATATGGTGAAGATCTAACTCCTTATGACGTAAGTGTAAATATGGCTAGCGCTGTACAAAATCTACAAAGCTGTATTTTAATGGTACAAGAACAGGGTGGAGTAGAAGCGGCTGATGAAATGTCAACATTAGAAGATATATCAGGAATCAAAACAACAGCAGACACTCTTCCATCTGACCGCTTAATGCTACCTACTGCCGAAGAAACTGCTATTGAACAAGCGATATTGCCATTCAATCAGGAGGTTCAAAGTACAGCAACAGCACAAGCACTACAAACTTTGAATGAACACATCACTGTGTTACAAACTCCAGAAATAATTGATGCATTAGATACGTTATCTGAAGTCAGTGATTATTCTAGTCTAAAGTCATTCGTTATAGGATTAGGTGAATTGCATTCAGGAATCGAGGAGGTTCTACACCCTCTTGTTATGGAGGGATCAAATGAAATACCTAATTTATTGAACCCATCAAAACTTACAGCTATTGCTGAGCCGATGCAGGAACTACAACAAAGTTTGTCGGTGTTAGACACAAGCAACATTCCAATATATGAAAATTTGTTAGAAATGCCGACGGAAAGAATACATTCCGTGATTCAGAGCGTATCTGAATTTAAAGAGCATTTAGATAAGTGTATGCTCGCTGTATTCCCTGCTATGCAAACGGCCGATAATACAGTTGAGATAGCAAACAAAGTTGGCACACTAAGAGAAGTGTGCGAGCATTTAAAAGACATTATTGAAACTACTAAAACTGTGGAAAATATTCCAGTGCCAGATGAAGTTAAAGCATTGGAACGCACTGTTGATAGTTTACTTGATGCTACCGATGTCTCCAAAGGAATCAAAATCGAGCAAGTGAAAACTATTACAGAAGAGTTATATGAGAAAGTCGCTACTGTGCAAGAAGAGCTCATTCAATTTACTCCGCAAGCTCCAGAAAAGTTGGCTAAAGAAGTTGCATTAATTCAAACTATTGATGAAGTGCAAAGTAATATTGCTGTGCTAGAGCAGTATGATTTTGTGGACCTATCTCGCGTTTTGGACTTGACATGTACTTCACCACAAGTAGCCGTTGAAATAGAATCTGATTCTCTTATGCTTATGGAAGATATTGTAGATAGTGCCGTTAATGTGGTGCAAGATTCCAAACCAGACTTACCAATGGCAGACCTTATGATAGTTGAAGACTTTTTCAAGACTTGTAAAAGTGAATTTACAATTTTGCGTTGTCTAATATCAAAAGCTACAACTCATAAAAAGATAATAAGATTATTACAAGAGTTTAGTTCTCTACAAAGTACCATCAACGACTTTAAAATAAAGAAATCGGAACTCAAACTAACTGATGACCTCAGCGGCTGTTTAGCTACTTTCCTTATTCATGCTGATGATTGCCTCGAGAATGTTCAAAGCTCTCTTGTGAAGATAGTGGACTCTCAAGCTGAACTTTTGATTAAAACACCATTGGACAAGTTCGAAAATTCAGTTAGCTTATTAGAAACAGTAAAGAAAACTAAAGACGACAAACAAATCATTGAAACAGTGGATAAGTTTGTTCAAATCATTGAAACCGCCAAATCTTCTCTGCAAAATATACAGACTGAGATTGTTGACGAAATTAAGAGTGCGAGGCCCAGTAAGATTGAAGATAGTAGACTATCTGACATGATTGAAGAATTCGCCACATTTATTGAAACAGAGAAACTAAAAAATGAGGATATGGGCACAACAGAAATGCTTGAAAAGGTATCAGTATGTATCGAAAAACATAACGACTTCAAAGATGCGAGTGGCACAGGAAAAACTTTGATCTTGTTGAAATGCCTATCAGACTGCACAGACATATTACAAGAGAGTCTTCTCCAAGTGAAGATTCCGAAACAAAAGTTAGAAGAAGGTCCTCTGAAAGCAGTTTTGACGGAAATGCTGGAGCCTTTACAAGCACTGCACAGTCAACTAACAAATGTTCAAGAACAAGTTCTAAGAGGTGTGGATGAAGATTCAATATCTGTTGATATAACAACTACAGAATCTCTTGTACAGACCATGACAGAGAAACATAAAGAAATGATGGAAAGGATGGAAACTGAAGAAGTAATTGCCAATGAAGAGATTTCTTTAATCATGGAAGTGGATAAAGAAATACATTCTATACAAGATAGCCTGCGATCTTTAGAAAACGCTCAAGTTGCACAAGTTGTAAAGGAAATTGCTAAACCGGTGGAAGATATTGAGAAGTCAATGCACTCTATTTTGACTTCGGAAAAAACAACTGCTTACAGTGAAGATCTTCCAAAAGGTGAGTTTATCATTACAAAGAATAATAATAAGTTAATGAGTAGTTCTTTAACCAGGGTTAAATCTTTAGATCTGTTGTACCTACTGATCTGAGTTGTAGAACATAATAATTTGTAAAATTAATTGAAACTGGTTGAAACCAATAGTTATTTAGACACAAGCCACGATTTAACTTACATAAGGTTACACATGTATAATTAGTTTAATTAACTTTTTGCCAATTACGAGGTAATTTATTATATAAAAAATGAAAATAATCCTGTTTGCCTTATATCTTTTACATATAGCAAATTTTGATTTTTTTGTCTCCGTACTGGGAAAGTGAGAAAGGTTGATAATTTTAATAAATGTATTGATGTCAATCAAAATTTTTTATAGATGTCAATTCGAATATCGGTTCTTTGGAAAGCGCAATTGACCGTTTCATAGGTATTGAAATGGATCTGTTAGTCGCATCAGGCACTTTTAGCGACGCTGACTTGAATGAAAGCCTAACAATAGCAAGCGAACTGCAAGGACTATTGGCACTAAAACCCGATGATTCGGCCTCTTCCAAAATATCAGAATTAAAAACTAAAAAAATTAAGTCCCTTAAAACTATAATGTCGAAATTCGATTGGCAAAGTACAGAAGTGTACAATGGAAAGAACCCATTAGAAATTGAAAACATGAAGCACGTATTCCTTGCCGCTTATCAGCTATTGGTTGAATTGGACAAAGTAGATAAATTGGAAAATGTTGAAGTTAAAGAAGGTAAAGTTAGAGTGGATGTCAATAATTTGGCTTAGGTTACATTAATCAGCGCTTTACACAAAGTTCATCGTTGTAAAAAAAGGATTTATGCTGCTCGTTTAAACCTCATTACTATTAACTATTTAAAATATGATTAATTGATTACCTTCACAAAAATACAAGTGAAGACCAAATCAATATAACATGAACATCAATAAACAACATTATTAATCCCATTTTTTTCAATTTATGTTATTCTAAAATCTTCGTGAAAATTTTCGTTCATCGCTGGTTAATATTGTCGCCGATGTTTTTTTTTTAATTCAAGTAATTCTGTTTTAAATCATGCAAGCGATATAAAAACGTGATTGGATTAACATGGCATTTATTTTTCAGAAAAAGCTAAGCAAATTATTCAGCATATTGATCAATACATTGAGTTAATTGAAATAGTTGAAGAAATATCAGCTATCATAAAGATTGACGATTTGAAAGAGACTATTGATATTGCGAAAGAGTTACGGGAAAGCATTGCTGCTTCAGAACTAATTACAGAAGAAGAGACAGATCTTGGTCGGGAGACAGAAATTCGCAAAGAACAAACCAGATTGGCGCAGAAACTCCAAACAGCATTGTCTGCTCTCCAAGTTCAAGTCCTTGAACACGTGCAAGAGTTGGCGCCAACGCTTAGCACTGAGGTATTACAGCGCATCACCAGAGTTACCGCCCAGTTGAGTGCAGACTTGGTTGCTGTTACAGGAATTCGAGTTGCACTACAGGCTCCAGCTGAGCCTCTAACTGAAATCCCACAGGCGACAGTAGAATCTCAAGCAGTCGTAGCCATTCCAGAACTAGTTACAGCTACAGGATCAGAAGAAACTATTTTAGAGCAAACTGGTGTAGTAGATCAATTATCGTCTTCTGAGCAATTATTTGTAACAACAGAAATGTTGGAAAAAGCTATCGCTGTAACAAAGGAAACAGTCACATCGGAAGATGCTGAAATCATAGCCTCAGAAACAACTTTAGAATCGGCTAGCCCTCAAATTGATGAAACACTTGCTGTCGAGGGTACTCAAGCCATTGTCATGGAAACAGCTAAATCTGTAGATACAGAAGCAGTTATAAAGCAAGATGTAAAGCCTAGTGTTGTTGATAATCAAACTCAAGAAGTAGCTTCTTCAGAGATATTGGAGACGGAATCTGTTAGTGCTGTTGTGATAGAAGACCTTGGACCAGTGCTGCATGAAGTTGAAGTGGATGAGAAGCATGTTGATATTGGATTAAGCCAAACAGCTGAACTACAAGAGCCACCTAAAGCTACTATTGGTAAATTACTTGGTTTTCCTAATTATACTGCTATATCGTGTTCTTTTGAAGATTTTTATTCTTTGCTTTTGTTTTTCAGAACTGTTAGTTCAACATATAGACCAGTTTATGTGTGATGATATAACAGAAATAATAAACGAACTGTCCAACGTCATCAATGCTGAAGAGTTGAAGCAATCTATTAGTATTGCCAGAGAATTGCGTGAGAACATCGCTGCTTCTGAAGTCGAATTAAAAGCAGAAACTAGTGATGTTCTGAAGGATGATGTCAGTACAGGAAATGCACAATTAGCACAACAATTGTACACAGCTTTGGCAGCGCTTGAGAACTTATCATTAGACAATTTAGCAGATGTCCCTTCAATCAACAAAAATACTTTACAACGTGTTGCTACAATCACTGAAAGTTTACGAACCGATCTTGCAGCAGTCGTCGCAACACAAACCGTGTTTGAGGAAATAAAGCTTGGGCAATTGGAATCTGATAACAATCAAATAGAAGCTACAGAGTTAGAAGTGGCTATAGAAACTATTTCAGCTGAACAAGTTCGGGCCACGACAACTGAATTAAGTGTAAAAACTTCTGTATCAGAAGGTAAAGATTTAATGACAATGCAACAAGCTGATGAAGAAACTTCGCAAGAAATGCAAGTCGAAGCTACATCAATAGGACAGCTGGAAACTCAGGCTTCTCTTACACTTGCTGAGAAAGAAACGTTTGAAGTTAGTGCGACAATTGACGAAGCAGTAGCCATTCCTTCAGACACTGAACCTATTACTTTGGAAGAAGTAACAGAGAGTGATATTAAAGCAGTCAGTTTCGAACAGGCGGTGCAGAAGTCTGAAGAGCCACTCAAAACAGCTACAACAGGTAATTTCACTCTTTACTAAAATATTTCGATTTTTTTTATCAATGAAAGTTACAATATTGATGACAAATGAAGTTAATCTATAATTTCGCTATTACAATTTATAGTGACTTATTTATTTTACCCAAGATCACTGATTGAATGACGTTATTAAATATTTTGAACATTTTATAAGTGTCGTGAAAGTTCCAATTACCTTTGAAATAATTAAGTGACACACACCACTTTAAACAAAAAATTTGCTTCTATAGATTCTATGTTCACAACCATAGTATAATACTGTACACTACATCCGAGTTACATGTTTTCAGAAACACTTTTAAAATACATCAATGATTTCTTATCCGACAACATTATTGAAACAATTGATATAATATCTGCAACACTTAACGTTGATGATCTTAAACAATCGATAGCAGTTGCAAGTGATTTACGTGTGAGTATCGAGATGGCTGAAAAACCTGTAGAAGCACAATACGAGCAACTTCAACAACTACAAAATGCTTTATCTACAGTCCAGGAACTTACTTTACAAACTGCTGATGAAGTAAAACAAGTGATCGGAAACGATGCTTTACAGCAATTAGCCGATACAAGCACACATTTATCAACAGAAATTACAGCTATTATATCCCAAGCAAATGTACAACTGGCAGAAGAAAGTAAATCAAAATCAGACGAGGATAATGTTAAATCGTCCCAAAAATCAGATGAATCTGAAACTACAAGTCTGGAAAAAGTTCTTGAACAATCAGAGAGTAGCGTCGAAGTTATCACGGACATTTCACCAGAGAATGTCACAGCACTTGAAACTGGACCGCTTTCTACAGAAATTGCTACAGAAATAATAACTTCTAATGAGACTCTCGCAACAAACCAAGAACAGGTCGCCCTCGAAATAGTAACCCAACATATTAGTGAGGATTCCAAGAAAACTAGTGCTGAACTTGGAGTCGAAAGTTCTCTCAAAACAGTTGTTGCAACAGAACAACTGATAACAGAGAGTACCACTGCTGATAGTACTGATGTCACTGATGATACAAAAGAGCCCGTCAAAGAATCTCAAGCACTAGAAATATCAGAAACTATCCCTGTCACGGACTCAATAATTAGTGATGAGACTCAACAAAACATAGAATCAGCTGCTGAATCAGCAAAAACGACTGAAGAATCTTTACGTAGTGAAGGTGTTGTTTCTGAACAACCAATAGTACTCGAAGAAGTGACTCCAAGCGATGCTAAGCAAGACAGCTCTTTGCAAGTTACGGAAGTAATAACGGATCCTTTGGATTCTACTGTAACAATCACTGAAGTTTCCTTAACTGAGCAAGTAGGTGATATGATTTTGGAAAGTCCAATACAAGTGGTTGATATTAAAGAACAAGACCAAAGTGAAAAAGATAGTCCAGCATCAGTATCTGAAAATATTACTTCAACTACTGAAGTTGTAACTGATGTTCAAGAAGCAGAAAATATCGTGCAAATAGCTCCAGAAAGTATAGTCACTGATATTGTAACCAGCGAAGAAACGTTACCTTTACAGACAACATTGGGAGAGGCCTTAGTAGAGAAAATCACAGAAACTCAGGAAGAAGTTGTTACTGTTGAGGATGTTATTTCACTTGAACAAGATAAGCCCAACGCCCAGACTGCTGTACTAGAAATAATTGATGATATGAATGTTACAAAACTAGGTGAACCTTTACCATTAGAGACTGTAGTTCAATTAGATACACCATCCAAAGAAAGTAAATTTGCTACTGAAACTGTACCATTAGAGGGTGTAACTACATCGGAAGAGGCCATAGTAGAGAAAATCGCAGTAAGTTCGGATAAAGTTGTTACTGTTGAGGATATTATTTCACTTGAACAAGATAAGCCAGACGCTCAAACTTCTGAACTAGAAATAGTAGATGAAATAAATGTAACAAACCTTGGTGATCCTTTACCGATAGAGTCTGTTGTGCAATTAGATACATTATCCAAAGAAAGTGAAGTTGCTATTGAAACTTATGAAGAAAAAGGGGCTGATCAAGAATCCGTAGCATTATCTCCACCTGTTGTTGATACAGAGTCTCAAAATATAGAAACTAATACCCAAAATGTTAGTACAAAGGAATCACAGATTGTGTTAGAAGAACAGTCAACTTTACCTGCAGATCAAACTGCCACCAAACAACTTCCCAAAGAAGAAAGAGCAGTCGAAGAATTATCTGAAAAATCTATGTTTCTTAACGAAGCAGAATCCAATAATGCTGACCAACAGACCATAACAGAAAGCGAAAACGTTGATAAAACAGCAACTCAGAACTTTTTGGGTTCAGAGAAACAGATAAATGATTCTAAAGATCAAGCTGAACAACTTACCAAAGAACTACTAGAAGATGAGGTTAAGGATGCAGAATCGTCCTTAACTGATATTGATAGAAATCTGTCAAATGTGCCCGTTGAACAGTATTTTACAGAACAACCCACTGTAGAAGAAGGAGTTACGGAAACTCCAGAAAAATCATTACCGATTATTGAAGCAGATTTCAAAGATGCAGAATCGTCCGTAACTGAAATTGATAAAGAAGAAACAAAGGACTTGGTCGATTCAGAGAAGCAAACAAACATTTCAGTTGACCAAGTTGCCAAAAAACAGCCCGACATAAAAGAAGGTGTAGTCCAAGAATCCTTAGAAGTATCCTTGGTTATTGAATCAGATTCTAAAGAATTGGAGCAGTCCATAACGGAAGGTAAAGAAGTTGATGTAAAAAAAACTGGTGAGAATTTATTAGATGCGGAGAAACAGATGAATGCTACTACTGTACATGAAGTAACCGTAGACAACGCTGATACACTAAATATTCTGGAAGCCAAATCTACGCCTTTAGAGCAAACAACAACTGAAGCAGAAGCAGATGTAGTTGAAAACGCCGTAGATAATATCGAGACTGAAAATACCCAGGCTAAAGCGGTACAATTAGAACCTGAAATAGACAGTGCTATAGCAGAAAGCTTTGAAGAGACTTATGAACAAGCGACCGAGAATGAAGCCGTTACAAAAGCGTCCCTTGAACCTATCGCAGGTACTGAAGTTTCTGATTTAAGTCGAGTTGATTCAGCTGCCGCTGCAACAGCAGTGAATAATGTAGAAGAATCTTTAGTGCAAGATAATGTTACATCTTCAGAATTGATCAATCAACCAGCTGATCAGGGTACAGAATGCGTTAGTACAATACCGACAGACGTGTCAGATTCAGGAAATGAACAGGCCGTGGTTGAGAAAACTATCCAAGCAGAAGAAACAATCATTAATGAAGTGGTGGAAAAATCACTCGAAGATATTGGTAAAACTCCAGAAGTTATGGAGGCAACCCCAGTTCTTCCATCATCTGAAGAAATAATAACACCTGATGAAACTATAGCAACGGAATCGGAACCAGTAGCTGATAGCAAAGCAACTAATATTCCTGAAGACAGTAAAACGAGTGGAACTACATTAGGTGATGCTGCTACTACACCTGTGACTGATGAAATAACTCCAACAAAGGCTACGGAAGAATCTTCTCAACCAACGGACGCAATTAAGATTAGCATTGGTAATAATGAATGTCGTTATGCTGTATAAACTTTGTAAAAGAGCTTTTGTCATTCTTCATAGCTACACAGTATGATGCTCAGTAAAAAAAATGGTGGCGTGGGTCTTTAGAATTTATCTCATCACCGGGTATCTTATTATTTATTTTAGTAATTAATATTCCATACTGTGAAGTTATAATAGCGTAGAAAGTAACAAGGATGTGTAACACTAAAGCGGGCTTTGACACACTTTTCATCATCTGGCTAAATATGATTAATCCTATGCCATATAGTAAAATTATATACACCTTTTATCTTACTTATTACCTACTATATACACTTGGTATAAATATTTAAAATAAATGCATAAAAAAACTCCTAATCGCTGCCCACCGGGAGTGTACCCAAGAGGCTGGCAGCATTGCCACGTTGGATGGCAATGCTGCCAGCTTACTTTTTGACCAAAATAAAAACCAGCCTTTGGGTCACTTATTAAATATATGCCATATTCGATTTAATAGATAATAATGGTATGCTTTGCACATTTTATTGTATATCAACTTGGTCATTACATCGTTAGAACATATCATAATGACTTACAAAAACTATATTAATTATGTTCTAAGGCTTTTGATAATTTTCCCAGCGGTTCTAATACTCACATAAGTAAAATATGTACATTGGATCTCTGCTTAATTTATGTTAACTACTTTTCACAAAACACTACATTTTACTGCTCACACTGCACACAAACATACATTTTCACTTAAATTGACGCAGTTTTCTTTTGGGAAAGTAGATCATTGGTGTTCAAGTAGAAAGCATATTTTTTAAATATTATTTTTAAACTGAAAGAAATAGGTGACGACCATTGAACTGCAAACTAATCATTACAAAATTACTAAAAACCATTTAAGCTTATTATCAAAATCATAATGCATAAATAAATAATAGCTTACCTTTTATGAAACATGTAAAACACAATTACAAAAATGTGTTTTTTTACAGAAACACTTTTAAAAACACTTGACGAATATCTATCTAATGATATTATTGACACAGTCGGACAGCTGTCTGAGACATCAGAAAATACAGAACTTGCAAAATCAATCCGAGTCGCTCAACAACTGCGTGATAGCATTTCTCAAGACATTGTACCCAAAAATACTGAAATTAATATAAATAACGATCAATTTGCGTTAGTTCAAGACTTGAATAGCGCTTTGTTGGCCTTGCAAATAGTAGCTCTTGAAAGTATAGAACAACTAGACGAAACAACCCACAAAGAAAGATTGATAAAGGTTCTTAATATTAGTGAATCATTTGCTAGCGTACTTAATGTTTTAATATCAGAACATTCAAAAGCGTCGGTGGATAATGAAAACGTTGATAATTCAAATTCCATGGTTTTGGAGAAAATAGAACCTGAACCTGAAATTAGAACCGAAACTTCAATAACTGTTACTGATAGTAATGAATCAGTAACTGCTGAAACTCCACTTGCTAAAGAGAAAATCATGACAGATTTGAACCCACCATCAAATACAAGTCCACTTGATACTGATAAAAAAAATAAAAATGACAATAACGAAAGTGAAGAAACAATCTTTAATAAAGATGAAGCAACTAAAGGGATTGCCAAAACAAATGAAATCGAATTCAATGTGAATGAAGAGATTACTTCAGACCAAGATAATAATAGTATTAACGAAACTAAAGTACAAACAGGCAAAGCTAATGATGATGAAACGGTCCTAGAATCAAAACCAACAACTCATAGTGAAGTTATTGAATCTTTGCTTATAGAAAGCGCTAAAACTATAATAATACCAGTAGTGGGGGAAGAGTTTGATATTCAAGAATTAGCTGCTACCAACGTAGGAGTTTCTGAAAAAAATGAAAACAATGGTAACTAACTATTGACTCTTTTAGCTTTTTTCAAATACATTTTGATAACGCGTTTAGAATGTAAAAACAGCCAAAACACGCTAGCATCTTAAACATACATAGCTACTAGTAAGCGCTGTGCCTATTTTAAAATAGCAAACTATTCTCATTTTATTTATTAGCTCTGTTGTAAAAAAAATTAATCTTAAATTTTCTCACATTTGAAAAAATTAATGTATTTTGAAAATTGCATTTTTAACAATTATAAAATGTAAATTTTAGTTGCCCATATAACTATTAAAAAAACCTTGAAATATCTTAAAAAAATGACATTTTCAGAATCAAGTGTGAATATTGACATAACAAAATTACAAGATGAAGGTAATAAGTCTAGAGACGAACTAAAGAAAACAGGCGATGAATTGTTTTTGAAAGAAAGTACAACACCAACTGATTTGGAAATTGCTGTTTGTGATACAAAAGTACAACATTCTGATCTGGAAAGACAGAAAGACATATATGAAGAGTCACTAGATAATCTCATTGAGAATATTGTTACTGAACAATCTTTGCCAACTGATGGCTCAGTGACGACAGAATGGGAACATTCTCCTGAACTTACGAAAGAAACACTCCCTAGTAATGAATCAGATGGTACTCGGGACGATAAAGGCGAGACAGTTGCGGTTTATGATTATTCAAAAACTATTCAAGGACAGGACGGTAAACGATTAATAATTCTGTTTATAATCAATTACTTGACATTGTAGTTACAATAACTTTATCATGCATTCGTGGAAAAAATACAAAAAAAAGAAGTTTATGAAAACGCTTTCTAGAAATACGATCGCAGTAATAAAAGTAACAAAAGTAAAAGGCTATTAAATAACTTAATAAAAGCTCCTAAAACTTAATTTAATACGTAGATAATTAAATGCCAATTTGGAAAACCACATAAATATAAGAAAAAAACTTACAAGCTATTCTTTTACAACTAACTATTCTCTCAAACACAGCACACACACACACACATACGAATGTATTAAAGCACACTTTCTTACATATTTTCAGACACACTCTTTGAAACATTCGAAGACACACCGTCATTGATTGATTGTTTGATCGATGACATTAAGACAAGACATGAACAAACACCTTTTGAAGTAGGCGGCTCAAATGAAAAATCAATCTCGATTAAATTACCTTCAGTCCAAGAACTCATTGATGCAGACATCAATGAGGAACCAGTTCATTTAGTAGAACCCATAATATTACATAGTCAAGTAGAAACAGAATATTCTACTGTACAAGATAATGTAGATAACAAAAACTCCGTAGTTTGTGAAACTTTTAAGCCTTTGACCATGGAAACTTTAAGTTCCATTGAGGAACATGCACTTGAAGTTAATGTTCAAGCAGAACAAGATACTTCTGGCAAGTTTGTGCCTCACCAGGAAATTCAGCCAATCGTTTTAGAAAGTTGCCTTGAAGAAACTGCTGAACACATAGCCGAGATAAAAGAGGTTGATTCTCATGAACTTGCGGGTGAATCATCGCAACCTATAGTATTTGAAACTGTTGCAGACTTGAAAAACAATGTGATATTTTCTCCAGTTTCACAAGAATTAAAAAAGGATGAAATCAAGTCCGAGCAAGCTCAAGACAAATCTTCGAATACTGGAAAAGATTTTCTTGATACAGAAATCATGGTATCTGAAACTAATCCACCCATTATTTCAGAAATAAAGGCTACTATCGGTGTGGATAACAGTTCTATACTTGAGTTGACCAAAGATGCGATATCCATCGGCGAAACATCCGAATCCATTGTTTTAGATTCTGTAACGGATATTGAAGAGAACCAGCAAGCCTTTGCAATAAAATCTGATGAGCAGTTAACTGATCAAATTCCGCCAGTTTACAAAAGCTTGCCACCTATGCTGTTGGAGTCTATAACGCCAATTGAAGATAAAAGTCACGAATTTGCGTATCCTAGTGTTGAAATAAGTTCAGTACCAGAAATGAGTGTTGGTCAAATAGGTGAAGTTATTTTATCAGAATCATTGATGTGTGATCATATTGATACAACTACAGCATCATCAACAGAACAATATAAAAATGAAACTAAATCGTTGATTGAAAATTATCAATCTCTAGTGCCTATGGACTCAATTGTCACAAAAAATGTTACTGAAGAGATTTTAAAAATTGATTCATGCCATGAAATTAAAACTGATATACCCATAATTTTAGAAGGTTTAATGCCAATGCAGGATATTCAACTAGTCAATGCTACTGTTCAGAAATCAAATGATGATAAAATTGAGAATGTGGTTCCAACTCAAATCGAAGAAGTTTTACTTGAGCATTTGGAGGAGAATGAGAAGATTGCTGTCAAGACCTTGGAAGACAAATTAGGGGTTATTGCTGTACAACAGAGTACCTTACAAGTTATAGAACAAGCACTTCCCATCGAAGAAATGGGAACATTGAACTCGAATGTAAACCAAACACCGGAGGAAACTAATTATAAATTAATGTTGAATGAGAATTTATGTCCATTACTTCTGGAATCTTTGTCATCTATCGAAGAAAAGAAATGGGAATCGGTTGCTGCCCAGTCTACTGAAAATAAAGAAAACGAATCCATGTATTTAGAAAATATTAACAGTGAAAAAACCGAATGTATTAAACCAAACATTTGTTTAGATGAAAAAATGTTAGCAAGTGAGAATATACAACCTCTAGTTTTAGAAAATCTAGAGCCCTTAATTAAAAATGAACAGAATGCAATCGGCTCAGAACTTGAAAGTAACACCTTTGGAACCGAAATGTTTGCTCCAAGCTATGAAACTGAATTAATGGTGCTTGAACAAATTGAAGACATTATAAAAGATGCAGTCAAAACTATTGAAAATGACATTAATGCTAGTAACATTCAGGAGGATTCAGAAAAAGCTCTTACAAACATAGAAGTCACAAGTGAAACTATTGTTTTCGACGACGATGATGATAGCAATCTGGAGGCACGAACATATCACGTTTCAGAATCTTTAGAAACTGAATGCATCGAAGCAGATCATTCCATCCAAATTTTTGAGACATTAATATTAGAAGAAGTGACTCCATCGGAAATGAAAGAAGATCATGAAAGACAGATACCTACTGTGATAGAGTCTCAGGTTTTAATAGATATCAGTGAACATGTAGACGATATTGTAAAACCCTCGATTGTGGCAAATGCTTTGTCAGACAGCCCAAGTCTGAACACTGATGTTACTTACAATGATCGTATATCTACAGAAAATCTAGAATCCACGGTAAATAATGCTTCAACGAAAGACATTGAAATTGTTAATAGTGCAAACCCACTTGCAAATTTTGATGACACAACAATATCAAGAACTGACGAATGTAAAAAAGATGATGCCAGGCCGCATAGTTTTGTAAAAGGAACCGGTAAACAGATTATGTTATTAGTCATGGGTTTGACTTTTAATATCTACCATACTTACATTTCATTTCGCAATACATAAGGTGCACTAAGATACTCGAAGGAAATAATCGTAATATGACTACTAAGTTTTTACAAATTCAAATCAGTAAAGTGCTATTTTTATAGGCTTTTAGACTTGATAATTTAAATGTAACACACTACACCACCCACACACACACACATGCACAGTTTTACACGCAAGTACTAAAAATGTATATGCAATGTACGCTAAGCTTTTGATGGTACCTATCAATAGCATAATCATTACCAAAGCTAAAATGTTTTTCTTTTTACAGGACAAGGGGCACTCATTAATCACATCGATGAGTTTATATCAGAAGAGGTGTCCGAAGTGGTAGGCGAAATTTCTGCGTTAACCAACTCAGAAGAACTTAAAGAAACTATTGAACTAGCTAAAGGTCTGAAAGAAAGTTTAGAGTTCGTGATCGGCGAAGAAATTGTTTCATTGCGTAATGTAAACAAGGAAACAAAACAAATTGAACAAGTAAAATTGGCTGAACAGTTACAAGACGCATTATCAGTATTACTTGATAAAACATTGGAGAACGCCGAGGAAATTGCGCCCAGGGTCGATCCAAACGCTCTTCAAAAAGTTTCAGAAATCATTACGCATTTACAGGAAGATTTGGAGAAAACTATAGTATTTGGTATGCCTGATGTTCTGAATGTAGCAGAAATAGGTAATTACAAATATAGTGGTAGCTTTTACTTTTACTATATTATTTTTATTATTATATGATAGTTATTGTTTATGTTACACCGTAACTCACACATACGCGATAAGGCAATGATAAATGAAACACTAATTTGGGTAACAAGAGCATGTCGAAATCACATTTTAACATCTTTTTTTACATTTCAGTTGAAATGGCTGAAGAAGAAGAAAATTCAATGAAACAATTGGAAGTGTTACTTCAAGAAGTAACAGATAAAATAAATATTGCAACAGTTAGAGACGTTGAAGAAACCGAAGCTTTAAAAGATGTTCTGGATGAGGTGCAGACCGTGATTATTAAACTCAAGCGGGATTATGACGGAGCAGCAAATGACACACTCAATGAGACTCTTGAAGATTTAGAGTGCAGCGTGCGAAGTGTGCAGCTCCAGATTAATGAGGACAGTCCACCTGAATTACTCCAGGAAGCCTGTGCTACATTACAACTGCTTGTCAACAACATGACTGAAACTCAAGATGTTAGTACACAGGTTGCTGAAACAGTTACCGTGGAAGTCAAAACCGAAAATATACTCGGAAAGTGTTCCACCGATACTGATGAAACAGTTAAACTGTTAGAAGAGGCGTCCAATGCCAATAGCCAGGATGAAAGACTTTCGGGTATTGTGTCCAGTTTGAACATTCTTAAAGACACAATCAAAACACTTAAACTCAGTTTTGTTGGCAACGCTGACGTTTTAATAGAAAAAGGCGTTGATGTTGTGCAAAGTTTAGATCAATTAGAAGACAAAGTTTTCACTCTTGAGAAAGATTTGGCTGAAGTTAAACTTAGTACTGAAATAAGAGATCACATTCTTACAGCCATACATTCTGTTTATGGTAGTATATCGAATATGCAAGGAACAATTTCCAGTATACAAAAAAGATATATGTTCGAAAACTACGGCAAACCAACTGAAACTATACTGCGTTCCATTAAAAATGTGTCAGGAATTTTAGAAATTGATGATTCTAACAAACAAGGCTGGAAAGTATTTTCCAAGTCGCTGCGAAAAGTTTTGAATCACTTTGAAGATATCAAGTTTTACATTAATTTAGATAAAACTGCTCGATTACCAAGTGATGCTGCATTCACAAAGATCATACTCGAAGAGTTAAAATCAAATATTTGTGAAACTCTTGTCCCACAAGCTTCATTATTAGGCCCAGAAACAACAACAAGGGTCAATGATCTATTAGAATGTTTAAACAAATATCTTGCTGACATGGAAACTAAATCAACTGTAGAGGTAAAGGAGAAAATTCCAGTATTTCTAGAAACTTCATCGAAAATTTACGATGTTGTAGATTTAATAAAGCAGAAAGTAATTGAAAAATCGAAGGAAATGAAATCAGAAGTGGCAGAAAAAGAGCCAAGTGATGAACAAGCAAAAGAGGATGGTGTTCATGAGTCTGCTCATGAACCAAAACAAATCGCAAAAGAAGGAGAAGATTCCACCTCCGATACACCAACTATAAGTAAAACAGAAGAAAAACCTGTCGAAAAGAAGCAAAAGCCTCGCAAGAAAGTACTTATACAAGAACCAGACACAAAATCTGAAGTAGAACAAGTTGCGTCTGAATTTGTAGAAGAAATCACATCATTAGCTGTAGCTGCTGTTCAAAACTTAATACAATTTGCAGGTTTACAGAAAGATGAATTGATAGAGGAGGGTTCGTCTCATTCCATTGAAGAGGAAGCAGGACAACAAGAGGCTGAATTAATTGAAAATGATGAAACTGTTGAACAAGAGTTGAAGGGTCAAGAACCTAAACAGAAACTAGAAGATGAAGTTCAGGATACTCCAACCCAGGAAGATGAACAGGTGGCTACAACATCGGTTGAACGAGACGAAACCGAAAAGAAGAGTCAAGAATCTGCCGCACAAGAAGCTGTAATACCAAAAGAAGATGAACTTACGGCTCAAACTGAGCTTCAAGGAGAAGAGCATCCAGAACAAAGCGTTGAAAAGTTAGAAAAAGTCACACAGACATCAACTATGGAAGAAACAAAAGAATTGGAGGAGGCAACTAGTTCAGAATTGAAAGAAGAAGCTGATAAGAAAGAAATATCTGAAGAGAAAGCAGAGCAAGATAAGGTAAAGAAAGAGCCCACGCAAGAACTAGATGAAAGTGCTTCTCAGCAGAAAATGGAGGAAAAGGAAAGCAAAGAAGAACCTGGAAGTGGGCTGGGCGCTAAAGGTCCTGCGATGCAACCATCACAAGAGCCAAAACGAGACCAACAAGATGTTGAAGAAGAAAGAAAAGATTCTGAGGAAAAAGAAATAAGCGATGACGCTCAAAAGACAGCAGAAGAAAAACAACCAGCCGAGCACGATCTTCAAAAAGATGACGCTCAAAACGTAAGTGCAAAAGCAGAAATTGTTTCTGACAAAGAGGCAGTTGAAAGTGTAAAAGTTCAATCAGAGACGGAGGGAACCGATCAAGGAGCTGAACAAAGTCTGGAAAAAGAACCAGATAAAGATCAGGAATTACAGGATAAAAAACAACAGGGTATTAAAGAACTCAAAACAGAACCACAAGAAGTTCTTGAAAAACCAGATAAGGAGCAAGCTACACAAGAACAACAACTTGATCAAGAAGAAGAAACAAAGCTTGAGCAACACGACAAGGCTAGTAAGGATGATAAGGGTGCCAAGCATGAATCCGAAGAAAGTATCAATCAACTACAAGAAGATGACAAACGTGGTAGCAGTTTCTATGAACAGCTTATACAGAAACAAGAAGAGCTCGAGGCACATGACAAAGTCAAAGAGAGCCAACCTGAAGAGAAGGATAGCAGCTCTCAAAAAGAATCAGCAAGTAGAGAAGAACCTTCTGAAGAGGTGGACACCGAGAAAGCAACATCGGAAGAAAAGACTGATGTATCGAAACAAATTGATATTGAAGTTAAACAAGATGCTGGTGAATCTGAGAAAAAGTCTGATGAAGTTTCAGCCTCAAAGACAGAAATAGAACAGGCTGACACAGATGTGACAAAACAAGAAGAATTTGAAAAAGATGAAGATTTCGATAAGAAGGAGAAAAAACAAAAGGAAAAAGGAACAAAAGAGAACGAAACACATTTAAAAGAAGAGGAAACACAAAAACGTCAGAATGAAGAACTTGAAAAAGATAAAATTGATAAGAAAACTTTAGATGAAGATAAATCTGAAAGCACAAAAGACGACGTTATTAAGCAAGACAAAGAAGAGGCTGAAAAGAAGAAACTATCGAAAAAGGAAACAGCAGAAAAACAACTAGAACAAAAGGATGAAACTGAGATAAACAAAAAAACGCTTGAAGAAGAAGATGTAAGTCAACAATCCGACGTCAAAGGACTGCAACAAGAGGATGCTACATCGGAACAGGTTAAGAAAGAGCCTAGTGAGGCTGAAAAAGATATAAAAGAACGTGTAGAGGCAAAACTTGCTAAGGAACAAGAAAAAGCGGATAAACATACTAACCAACAGGCTGAGACTGAAAAACTTGAAAAGCAGCAACTTGAGGCTGAAAAACTAGCTCAGTCTGGGGCTACAGAGGTTGAAAAAGATCGAGCCGAGACTAAAGGGCTGCAACAAGCGGAGTCTGAAGAACCTGAGAAAGAGCCAGTTAAGACTGAACAACATGTTCAGCAAGAAAACCTCACAAAAGAAAAAGAAGAGGATGGACAACTTACTAAAAAACAGGAGGAAACTGAAAATCTTGAAAAAGTTACTCCTGAAGATAAAGTCCTTACACAGGATCAAATCGGGTCTGATGAAAAACAACAAGATGATGATAAACTCGCTGAAGAACCAGCCAAGGCTGATAAACATTCTAAAACAGAGGTTGAAGCTGAAAAACTTGAAAAAGAACGCGTTGACGCTGAAAACATTGCCAAGAAACAAGAAAACGAGCAGATTGAAGCTGAAAAACTCGCTAAAGAACAAGTTGAAGCTGAAAGAGTTGAGAAGGAACGATTAAAAGCTGAAATGCTCGAGAAAGAACGACTTGAGGCTGAAGAGCAAGAAAAGGAACAAGTTAAATCTGAAAAACTCGCTAAAGAAGAAGCTGAACTGGTTGAGAAAGAAAAACTTGAGGTGGAAAGGCTCGAGAATAAGAGGTTTGACGCTGAAAACCAAGGGAAAGAGCGCCTAGAAGCTGAAAAGTTAGAGAAAGAGCGAGTTGAGGCTGAGGAGCGAGAGAAGGCGCGCCTGGAAGCTGAACAACTAGAGCAGGACCGCCTAGAAGCTGAAATGATAGAGAAGGACCGTCTAGAAGCTGAAAAGCAAGAAAAGGAGCGCGTTAAAGCTGAAAAACTTGCAAAGAAACAAGCAAAGGCTGAAAAACTCGCTAAGGAACAAGCTGAAGCTGAAAGAGTTGAGAAGGAACGATTAGAAGCTGAAAAGCTTGAGAAAGAACGACTTGAGACTGAAGAGCAAGAAAAGGAACGAGTTAAAGCTGAAAAACTCGCTAAACAAGAAGCTGAACGAGTTGAGAAGGAAAAACTTGAGGTTGAAAAGCTCGAGAAGGAGAAGCTTGACGCTGAAAACCGAGAGAAAGAGCGAGTTGAGGCTGAGGAGCGAGAGAAGGCGCGCCTGGAAGCTGAAAAGCTAGAGCAGGACCGCCTAGCAGCCGAAAAGTTAGATAAGGAGCGAGTTGAGGCTGAGGAGCGAGAGAAGGCGCGCCTAGAAGCTGAACAGCTAGAGCAGGACCGCCTAGAAGCTGAAAAGTTAGAGAAGGAGCGAGTTGAGGCAGAGGAGCGAGAAAAGGCGCTCCTGGAAGCTGAAAAGCTAGAACAGGACCGCCTAGAAGCTGAAATGTTAGAGAAGGAGCGAGTTGAGGCTGAGGAGCGAGAGAAAGCGCGCCTAGAAGCTGAAAAGCTAGAGCAGGACCGCCTTGAAGCTGAAAAGTTAGAGAAGGAGCAACTTGAGGCTGAAAAGCAAGAAAAGGAGAGAGTAAAAGCTGAAAAGCTCGCTAAGGAAAAAGCAAAGGCTGACAAACTCGCTAAGGAAGCTGAAGCTGAACGGCTTGAAAAGGAACGTCTAGAAGCTGAACAGGTAGAGAAAGAGCGCCTAGAAGCTGAAAAGTTAGAGAAGGAAAGACTCGAGGCCGAAAAGTTAGAGAAGGAACGACTTGAAGCTGAAAAGCTCGCGAAGGAAAGACTTGAGGTCGAAAAGTTAGAGAAGGAACGGCTTGAAGCTGAAAAGCTTGAGAAGGAGAGAATTAAAGCTGAACAAATCGAGAATGAGAGACTTGAAGCTGAAAAGATCGAGAAGGAGAGACTTGAGGTTGAAAAGCAAGAAAAAGAGAGAGTTGAAGCGGAAAAAATAGAGAAAGAGCGACTTGAGGTTGAAAAGCTAGGAAAGGAGCAGGTGAAAGCTGAAAAGCTAGCTAAGAAACAAGCAAAGGCTGAAAAACTCGCTAAGGAACAAGCAGAAGCTGAACGGCTTGAAAAAGAGAGACTTGAAGCTGAAAAGCTCGAGAAGGAGCACTTAGAAGCTAAAAAGATCGAGAATGAGAGACTTGAAGCTGAAAAACGAGAGAAAGAGAGCCTGGAAGCTGAAAAGCTAGAAAAAGGACGCCTAGAGGCTGAAAAACTAGAGAAGGAGCGCGTTGAGGAAGAGGAGCGGGAGAAGGCACGCCTAGAAGCTGAAAAGGTGGAGAAGGAGCGCCTGGAAGCTGAAAAGCAAGAAAAGGAGCGAGTTAAAGCTGAAAAACTCGCTAAGAAACAAGCAAAGGCTGAAAAATTAGCAAAGGAACAAGCTGAAGCTGAACGGCTTGAAAAGGAACGATTAAACGCTGAAAAGCTCGAGAAGGAACGCCTAGAAGCCGAGAAGGTAGAGAAGGAGCGCCTAGAAGCTGAAAATCTAGAGAAGCAGCGCCTAGAAGCTGAAAATCTAGAAAAGCAGCGCCTTGAAGCTGAAAAGCAAGAAAAGGAACGAGTTAAAGCTGAAAAACTCGCTAAAGAGCAAGCTGAAGTTGAACGGCTCGAGAAGGAACGACTAGAGGTTGAAAAGCTCGAGAAGGATAAACTAAAAGCTGAAAAGGTAGAGAAGGAGCGAGTTGAGGCTGAAGAGCGAGAGAAGGAATGCGTAGAAGCTGAAAAGCTTGAGAAACAGCGACTCGAGATTGAAAAGCAAGAACAGGAGCGCGTGAAAGCTGAAAAGCTTGCCAAGAAGCAAGCAAAGACTGACAAACTCGCTAAGGAGCAAGCTGAAGTTGAAAGGCTCGAGAAACAGAAGCTTGAGGCTGAAAAGTTAGAGAAGGAGCGATTTGAAGCTGAAAAACTCGAGAAAGAGCGACTTGAAGCCGAAAAACTTGAGAAAGAGCGACTTGAAGCAGAAAAACTTGAGAAACAACAAGCTGAGGCTAAGAAACTCAAGAAACAGCAAGTAGAGGCTGAAGAACTTGAGAAAGGTGGGGCCGAAAAGAAAAGGCCTTCTAAGAAAAAGAAAAAAGATTCCGAACCCAATTTGGAAGTTAACAAGAAAGAAAAAGACGAAGCATCAAAGATACAAGCCACTAACGGTGCAAAGTTTGAACATACGGAAACCGAAAAACTTCAGGAAGATGTCGCAAAAAATAAGGATGCTGAAAAAGAAAACTCAGAGACTGAAAAGAAAAAGAAAGAGGGACTTGAAAAGAAAAAGGTGACAAAAAGCAAAAAGGAAGAAGACGAGAAAAATGGAGCAAAATCGAAAACTGACAAGCCCAAAAGGCTAAGTGCAGGTGAAGAACAACTACCGAAAGTAGAAGAAGGAAAATCTAAACTGGATCATACCACAGACGATAAAGAAAAAGCCGAAGCGGAAAAACGTGAAAAAGAGGCCAAAGAAAAAGAACTAGAGAGCAAAAAAGAAAAAGAACGTCAAGAAGAAGAAAAGCGGAAAAAGGAAAAGGATGCTGAGAAAAGAGAGGAGAAGATGAAACTTGCCGAAAAGAAACGAAAACAAGAAGAAAAATTAAAACTAGAGCAAGAAGAAAAGGCATTAAAAGAAAAAGAAGCGGCTGAGAAAAAGAAAAAGGATGAAGAAAAATTAAAAGAGAAAGAAAGATTAGAAGCTATAGAACGAGAAAATAAATTAAAACAAGAAGAAGAAGAAAAACAAGAGAGGGAAAAGAAAAGAATGGCAAGACTTGAAAAAGAAAAACAAGAGGAAAAAGTACGAGAAGAAGAAGAAAAAGCTCGACTTGAAAAGAAAAGGATTGCCAAAAAGAAAAGAGAGGAAGAAGAAGAACGCATGAAACTAGAATCAGAGGCATTAGAAAAGGCTCGTAAAGACGCAGCTAAGAAGAGAAAGGAAGAAGAAAAAGCTAGATTCCTAAAAGAACAGGAAGAAATCGATAAACGTGAACAGGAACTTAGAGAAAATGAACGAAGATTAAGACAAGAAAAGAGACGTCAAATTGAAGGACAGTTATTTGATGGTACACAAAAGCCGTCATCAACTTCAGACCTACACACCTCCAAGCCTAGACGGACAACGAATGGTGACGTAACCCCCGCAACTGATGCAGATGACCATTACATAAAAGAGTACCACTACGAACCAACCAGACAAAGTTCTGTCGAACGAACCAAATTCGTGGACCACAACCACAGAGATTACACCATGGAATTCTCACGACCACCCGGTTACAGAGAGAGGACTTTTGAACACGAAAAATTCTCAGAAAGAGAGTCACTTGGCAGGAGTGGGACTATTTACAAAGCTAAGACTTTGGTATTAGACTCGCAGCTAAGATCTTCAGCGCCACCGCAACCTGTTAGTAGCGACGAAAGGAGGTCTGAAAGGTACGACAGGACGGAGTCTGACAAAAGGGTTGAGAGACATAGATCGAAGGCTTTAAGCGAAGCACGAAGTTTAGTGTCAGAAAAGCGCTCCGGGCTGTCTAGAGACCTGAAACGAAAACCTGTATTTTCTACTTACCTTACCGACAGAACTGCCGTTGAGGGCTCAAGGGTCAAGCTAACATGTAGTGTCTTATCATCGTCTGATCCTAAAATAACTTGGTACAAAAATGGCGTGCTTCTAGATGACAGATTGAAGTATAGGACGAAGTTTATCGATGGGCTTATTACGCTTGAAGTTTTAAATGCCGTCGTGAGTGATTCAGCCGAATATACGTGCACGGTTGAGAATGAAAATGGGTCGGTGAACACTGTTGCCAACCTGAAGGTGTACCCGAGCTTTGAAGCCTCGCCGATCCCACCGACCTTCACTAGATCTATTCGAGGTGAGTTTTCCAATTTTACTTTAACTCTAATAGACTATTTACTATTTTAAAAAGACTGATATTATGCATGCCTATACAACAATCTCTGTATTTCTCTGTTTGATGGTACTCATCCAAACAGTGACTACGTAAACAGTCGTTGATATGTATGAATTAAAAAAAAACTATAGAAATGTTTTTCTAGAGTTTTAGAAATGCGCGTAAAATCTTTACAAGATTTTTCTAATAAGCCCACACACACCCAAATATGCATGAAATGTGTATCCTTTGTTGGAGTTCCTTTCTGAATAAAATAAAATAAAACACAGCTATGATACGATGTTCCATCATGAAGTTCCGGTTCATATCTTCCGGCTCCATCATCAGA
Source organism: Helicoverpa assulta (assembly GCA_963856015.1). NCBI lineage: Eukaryota > Metazoa > Arthropoda > Insecta > Lepidoptera > Noctuidae > Helicoverpa > Helicoverpa assulta. The sequence continues at coordinate 2,961,622 of CAWLCW010000029.1, forward strand.
TTGTATTGTCATCAAAACTACTTACAGCTGCCAATTTTCATGACGGTCCTTAGGAGATAGTTTGATTACCTAGTAGTTACTTATGTAGATTCCAATACAAAGTTACATAGGTACAGGCCTACCTAATGAAAGCGTGTTTACAATGAACCGATGACTAAACTGCAACTTTTTACTTCAATAACATTACAGTGAACCAGCTAGCAAAGGCTCGATATAATCTTCCATTTCTCCGAATTTTCACCAAAATATAACAGAGGGTGACTCACAACATAATACCCGAATTGGTAATAAGGATAAATTCGTAAGGCCCGAAGGCCGCGACCTCGCGTGAGTCACCAAAGTTCTTTCATATATTCCTATCTCAAAGTTTTATACCCATGTCACTAACGCCATCTCTTATTCGATAAAGGAATCAAAGGAAAAATATTTTTAATCTAGTAATTTGAAGTACGCAGGCAGTACCATTTTACAGTACTGGAACCCCTCATGTATCAAAGGCTTGCATTTCTCTCGGTGCCGGGCTATTTCTTGCCATTCTGCCAGCATTTTTTTAATATCGTCGTTCCATGTATGTATTAGTGAACGGTCTTCCTTTATATCGTTTGCCCGGTGGGCCTGTTTTGGTCCGTCTATGATCTTTAGGACGTGCCACATGACCAGCACATTAAAATTTCCACTTTTATGTTTAGTATTTTACTGTGGTTTTTTTGCACCTTGTGGTTTACCGCGATGCAGGAAACGCTAGTGATTGTACAACGCCATCTAGAGGACACGGACTAAATGAATAATTCGTAGAGATTTTAGTTCGTGAATAAAATTGAATTGCCAGATCAGCTATTGTTTGAGAGTTATTGTTTTGTAAGATAGGTGATGACATTATTGAGAAAGTGTTTTTTCGTAAATTATTTGCAACTACACACTTGACATTACGGTCAAGCGTAGTTTTTGTTAAAAGTATTTTTTTTCTAACTCTCTTGGCAAAAATATGTGTGCATGCATATACATCTTCTCTTCTTATATATAAAAATGAATTGCTGTTCGTTAGTCTCATTAAAACTCGAGAATGGCTGAACCGATTTGGCTTATTTTGATTTTAAAATGTTTGTAGAGGTCCAGGGAAGGTTTAAACGATACGAAGTTTGTTGGGTCAGCCAGTATGTATATATTTATATTATGTGTTATTATCCATGTATTATATGTATAATTTTCTCTATCTCAATAACTAGTTAGTTCGTGAATTTAACTTCCAAAATTACTATGGTGTACCTACTTAGGTGTTTTTGTCTTTAAAAATAGTGCAAGACATAATGCAAAACATGCAAAATGTTTTGCTGAAATTATTTGCACATACGTGTATGTGCAAATAATTTCAAATTCATTCAAATTTGAAAAACTAGATAAATTCTTTAAAAATATTGATATCCTTCGGTTAGCCTGAAAACAGGCATGGGATTTCCATGATGGAATATCGTGTCATCGCCGTGTTTGGACTTGATCGAAAGGTCTTGTAATGAACTTTGAACGTGCGTTATAAAAGTGTGTTTTTCAGGTTTTCTAAACTACTAATTTATTAGCAGACCCATCAAACTTTCGTTTAAACCTTCCCTAGACTTCTACAAACACTTTAAAACCAAAATAATCGGTCCAGCCATTCTCGAAGACTAACGAACGATTCATTTTTATATATAAGAAGAAGATGAAACATACTGGATCTTTTTACTGCAGATACATATCACTTGGCCGAAAACGAGCTGGTCCTAGAATGCCGAATCCGGGGCCAGCCGCTTCCTACGATCACCTGGCTTAAAGACGATAAAGCCATTACTACTAACGAGATGTATCAAGCCTACTACCTCGCTGATGGCGTCTGCAGACTGTCGATCAGCTCACCGACTCCTGAAGACAGTGGGAAGTACACGTGCAAAGCCGAGAACTCAGTGTGGACTGATCAGATCACACATATTGTTAGCTTTACTGGTGAGTAACATGAACTAATGACGGCTTATTCACGGCCTTTCTCGATATTTTATTTCTATTGGCGTTACTTGTACGGGGTTAATGTCAAAATCATATCCCTGGAAAACAAATCAATAGATAGATAGAATATTGGGAACAGCAGAACTTAGACTGAATTTAGTGTCGTGGCTTTGTCATAAAAGTAATTTACAAAATCTAGTTGAACTCAAAACACAGCTGTGTAAACTACTCATCATTCAATTTCAGGTAAAGAAAATCGCCTCAGTCCGAACTTGGCCACGCGAGAACGATCTCACTTCAACCGTCAAGCTTTGGAATCACGAAGACCTCACTTCACTAACGTTCTATCAGACTACAAGGTCGTCAAAGGGGGCACTATAGGCCTGCAAGTCGAAATCCGAGGCTGCCCTACCAGGGTAGAATGGCTCCGAGAAGGTCGCTCCGTCACCGAAGTCTATAGGAACGCAAGAACATTTGTAGAACAGGGTCTTTATACTCTCGCCCTTTCGGATGTCACTGAAAAGGAATCTGGTTTATACACATGCAGGGCGTGGAGTACTCATGGTAACGTTGATATGAATGCTGCGATCACCGTGGTACCTCCTACAGAACACGAAGGCAAGCCTGCTATCATAGCAGGCAGGCCTGATAAGGATATTCTGATATCTGTTGGCGAAGATGTCAATATTTCATTCAGGGTTCAAGGCGAGCCTAAGCCTAAGGGTAAGAAATGTTCCTTATTTCTTGACATGCAACTGCAAAAACAAACAAATCGGAATCTTTCCGTAGCCACATTTCCAAGTTTTTTTTTCACTTTGTTTATACCTCTACAAGTATTAATAGAAAGGTTGAGTTTTCGATTCAATCTGATCTTTATTATGGAATATTTCCTCCTCATCTATACATTTGATCTTGAAACTTTCAATTAAGAGGACGAATTGGAATTTTTGGCGCCAAGGATCTCAATTTTTCTCAGTAAATACAAAACGGATCAAAATACAACTTGGTTACCTGAAAGTTCATGATATAAACCTTATTTTGTTAGACGTCAAAACATGATTAGGTAACTTTTATAACAGAGAAAAATATATCAAACATACCTCTTTTTAAAAAGAGATTCACATATTATGGGCAAACGGGACCGATTTAAGCCTCTTAAATTTTTTAGTAGTTGAGTATATACATACTCTTTAAAATTGTAGAAGGAATTTTTATCAAATTATCATTTCTAAATAATAAAATTACAAAACCATTTTGTCGCTTACGACTTTTAGTTATAAGCTAGCGCTCGTATTGTTATCCTCGCCCCGCTCAGACGCTCCGACCCTTTTTGGCGCCTTAGATGCGCGTGCCGGTTATGGAATTATTGTTGACCAATTCGTCACCTTAATAAATAAATGTAGGTCTCTCAATAACATTGTCTCACTATATGTTTGCTAGTAAGTATAAACAAACTTCATCTAAGTATTTCCATTGTCAAATTCCACAGTGGTATTCATGAAAGGCATTCGGGACATCACGACCAGCCAGCGAGTCTGCAAGATGACGTCCGATGATTACGTCAAGTTCACGTTGAAGAGATCCGTGGTATCTGATGCCGGTACTTATTGCATTCTTGCGAGGAACGCGTATGGTTGCGACCGTGCGTTCGTCACTGTTGTGGTGAGTTTCATTCATATATCTTGTGGCATGTATCCTGATTATTAGGTGAAATGAGAGTAGCATAGTAGTCCAAATGAAGGCATCGCTTGCAAAGTTAGCTATAGTTAACAAACCTGTTATTTCCTACAATTTAATAACTCTTGGTATCTCAAGATATCTTGTTAACTAAACACATATGTATTTCTTCATATTCATATTCTGCTGATATTCTTCCTCAGGTAAGACAGCGAGCTTCGTCCGAAAACTTAATATCAGACTGGACTTATCCTTTGGATGATTCGGCTTTGTCCATATCTGAAAGGAAGTACAAATGTAAGTATTACACAAATGATGTCCTCAAAATGTCTTTTTGCAGTAGGCATACTGCAAACTTTTAGTCGGCCGATAGTTCGTTTGGGCTCATAAATCAGTATGAAGATGAATCGCAGTACGCACATTACGAAGATCAGGTATTTAGCCGGTATTAGAACGACTGAAATCTTTAATGGGAATCAAGATATTCTTTATAAAAAATGTTTGCCAAGCATCGCGTCTACTATCAGCGGGCAGTTTAGTCTGCATTGTGCGGGTGCTACTCTAAATCTTTAAACTTGACTACCGCATATCTGTCCTCGAATGAATACTCGCGTATATGCCGGCCGTTAAACTTGCCAGTGAGCTCAGATCGTGGCTCAGATGTTACACAACTCAACCGTGATAACAAACCCGTTAACACGCCTACCGCCAGTCAGTCATCATTACCGTAACGGTAACGCTGAGCACTCAGCAACAAATCATTAGATCATCTCCACTATTTATATTTAACCTAACCTGCCAATTCTGGCGTGATCAATCTCAAATCAATACAATAAGTCATCTGGCAGTGTTGGCTGGCATCACGTCAAGTATTCTTTAAGGTCAGTGCCGCATCGGTTCTCGTTTTAGCCGTGCCGGACCGCATCCCGGGTGAGCCGAGCGTCGTGGACGGAGGCAACAACTGGGTCTCTCTCGCCTGGCCGAAAGCCGACCCCCGCGACACCGCTCCAGTGCTCGCCTACAAGATAGAAAGCTGGCTTCTCGGCAAAGAAGGTGGAGCCCGCTGGGTTGAACTCGGCATAACCCCCTTAAACTCGTTCGACGCTTTCAACCTAAAACAAGGCGAGGAATACCACTTCCGAGTGACTCCTAGAAACAGATACGGGTGGGGAGAATCGGTGCAAACATCGACACCATTTGGCGTTGGCCTAGCTGGAGACCGACCAGAGTTTGTGGAGATCTTGCCAGGACAACTGAAGGTGTTAGCTGGCGAGACGGCGAACTTAAGCTGCAGTGTGAAGGGCAAGCCGGTGCCTGAAATAGTTTGGATGAAGAATGGGCACGAGATTGAGGAAGAGAGCCGGATGACGACTCTGTACAACGGTCAAGACTGTTCGTTGACGATCAAGGACATTTGTATTGAAGATGAGGCGAGATACAGCTGCGAGGCGTCCAATGTCCACGGCAGAGCGTCGACGTATGCGAGACTGGCCGTCGTTACTGATAGACTGATATGGGAAGCTGATGCTAAGCTTAAGAGGTGAGCCTACTGATCATTATATTAGTCATTAATATTGTAGGGAGTTACGTTGTTATTTTTGGGAATAACTGCTTGTGAACTTCGTTACGATTATACATAGAAAGTGTTTATTTTCGTTGTGTGATAACTATCATGTAAACATCAAAACTGATTATTTTTTTATGCACCTTTTATTGTTTATTGCACTTCGTTAAATTCTTGTATGTTTTGGTATAGTGATGTTTCCTCTTCATTATCCAACAGATTTACTTTTCATTTTTAAATTCTATACTCGTAATGTTTACGCTTTTTTGACCACGAATGTTTCCAAGTGACGCAAGGAGAAAGGGCTATAGGAAATTTTCTTTGAAACCATGCAAATAGCTTGACGTTTCGAAAGAGCTTTTACAGGCCTATTTATTATACAAAAAATGACTTTAACTAAATAGCAGTAGGTATGATAATACTTTTCATAACTTCTTCAAAATATCCAAATATAACGAAAAAATCCAATCCCTTCCCAGGGAGCGTTCCCAAGATGCAGAAGGCGACTACCCGCCCCAGTTCACGATGCGCCTCCGAGACCGACGCGTGCAGGCCACGTACCCCGTGCGACTGACGTGCCAGGTCGTCGGCAACCCGCCGCCGACCCTCAGCTGGTTTAAGGATGGAGAGCATATGGTGCTTGACAGTAAGTATCGTCGTCACAGCCCTATTTTATGCATCCCACTGCTGCGCATATGCCGCCTTTCACACAAAGAAGGATTGAACGCCTTCCTCTCTTCTTACTATTTTGCTGTGCCCATCAGGGTCCATAATTGTGACTACCTACCTCTATTATTTTATATTTTCCACCAAATGTACATTATGGAATCCAATAAATGATATGATGATGATGATGATGATGAACGTTAATCACCACGCTTGCACAATGCGAGTTTGTGATTTCAATGGTCCAGGTTTCCTCGAGATGTTTTCCTTTACCTTTTAAAAGAAAACTTAGAAAAGATTTATAGGTACCTGCCTGATCTGCAATCGAACCTACACACTCATACATGAGAGGTTGGTGCTTTACCCACTAGACCAACCACCATGTCTTTGTAACTACATACGGCCAGTTTCTTCATCAAAAGTTAAAGTTAAAGTAATGTCTAAAGTAAAAGTAACGGTCAAATACGTTTTTTCAAGGCTAAAGTGACAGAAAAACTAATAGAAAAATTGAATTTGACCGTTACTTTTAGTTTAGACATTACTTTGACTTTTACTTTGGCTTTAACTATTGATGAAGAAACTGGCTGTTAGTCGCTACATATCTATTTTCCGTATTTAAAAAGTAAGTGGTCATAAGACCACTTACCTACTTTTTTTTGTTGATAAACGTGTGCCAAAATTTTGATAAATGATTCGAGTAAAGTTAAAGTCTTGAAATTAAATCCTGAAACATTCCTTAGCTGCCAAGAGCTCAAACATGATTATCACGGTATAAAAACTATAGGGAAACAAACGCGACAGTTGGAAACTATGGAAAGGACATAGACAAACTTGCAAAATCTTTCTCGAAAAACATTGAAATTCCACATTTTCAAGGTCGCCGCTGCGTCTACCAGGAAGAACACTTCCATACACTTGAAATAGCCCCCACGACTCTTGAAGATGGAGGGGTGTATGAGGCAATGGCCAGGAACAGCAGTGGAGCCGTCAGCTGCCGATGCAGCCTGGTGGTAGACAAGGGCATCAGGGCATACGTGGCTCCCGAGTTCTGCTGTGGGCTTGAGCCTCTCTACAGATTGCGTGAAGGTATTGTATCGGATTACTTTGATGAACATAAAGAAGCATTTAGAAGAGTTACGTACACGTTACGTATTTTTAATACATTAGTTATAGTTAATGGATGGTCCATTCGTGAACGTAATAAAAAAACAAGAAACAACTGAAATTGTTCGGGATGAGCATGTCCCTTGCAATTGTGAATTGTTTTGTTTGCAAACACCTTTTGGGAAGTTGGAAAGGACAAACCTTCAGAATCGAGCCTCGCATTTCTGAAAACAGTCGACAAATGACCACTCTTTGACTTAGATCAACTTCTATCATAACTTAAATGAGGCTCATAGCTAAAACAACTAATCTTCTTTCACAGGTGACGAGCTCCGAATATCAGCCGTGGTAGAAGCCTACCCGTCCGTTGGCGTGACTTGGTATCGTGATGGCGTCAGGCTCCGTCCAAGCCGCCGCGCCATCATGACGCTAGACCGTGACGGACAGATAGAACTGGCTCTCGCATTTGTCACGTGCAGAGATGCAGGAGTGTACACCTGTACCGCTTCTAATGAGGTGGGGAGAGCCTCGACGTCGGGGAAGGTGGAAGTAGTGGCTGGGGCACAGCCTCGAGAGAAGGGGACGCCCCCAGTCGTGATTAATGCACCTGATGAACGGTAAGTCACAAGAGAAAGTACCATACAGCTACCACATGAAGTAGGAACTTTCAAATTAACAATTCGATAATGGAATACTGATACCTTAATAAAACTGTACAAATGAAAGAAGTCATAACCGCTACCACAGACGGCAGAAAGCCAATTACAAATCCTCACTGTATAATGATAAGCTAAAATAATTTAAAAATACGTCAGTAGCTACACTGTGTTGAAATACGTGGATTGTAGTCATTATAATAATATCTATTTCAGCAACAAACACAAATACACATACACAATTTGTGTGTAACAAATGTTTAGCAAACATATTAAATAATTCGCTGGCTTTAAGACACTGAAGGGTAGCTTCGCGCATGTGATTACAATCAACACCATCTTTTATAAATTATTTATAACCATCGGCACGGATATTGAGCCCTGACCTTCACCTGCGCAGAAGCGATTTATTGGTTTATTGCCTTATGTCTACAGTGCGTAAAGTGATCCCCACTCTTCCGCCGAGAGCTCAACATCCGTGCTGATAACTATACATTTTAATGTCCGGTCACATAATTTCTGTACTGTTCCGAACTCTTGTAGTTTCCGCTAAGATTCTATAGTAAAAGTTATATATTGTACAGTTAAGTTTACAAAGTTTATATACTTATTACAGGTACTCAAAAGAACCGATGTTCGTCCGAAAGCCGCGCTCCAGCGAAGCAAGGGAGGGCGACACTGTCATCATCGCATGCGAGGTGATTGGAGATCCCAAACCTGATGTGTACTGGTTACGCGACTTCTTAAAGGTAACAGGACATTTTTGAGTATCACTTTGACATTTATATGTACACAACTCAAAAACGGGCTCACCTAACCAAATCAAATCAAATGCTTAGGCTTTGTTCGGACTATTCTTGTAACCCACAGACAGACATGTGTTGCTGGGGAGTTTGTTGCGTCACTTCTTCTTCCCAGCAAAAACGCAATGGAAAAGATGAAGGGTGGGCGTTGTGGGGACTGTCTTTTGTAATTTTTTCACTTTCGAAAAGTGCTGTTTGCTGCCGAGTTTGAATAAATTATTTTGTTAATTCACGTGAGTTTTCATGTCATTTCAGCCGGACTACTACCGTGACGCAACACATTTCAAGCGTGTTGGAGACGGCCCTGAATATCGGTTTGAGATACCCCACGCTAAACTCGATTACACTGGAGCTTACTCCGTAGTCGCCAGGAATGTGCATGGAGAGGCTAAGGCGATTATATCCTTGCAGATTAAGGCTAAAGGTAAAACGTTTCCAATATTATAAATGCGAAAGGTTGTATGTATGTATGTATGAATGTGTGCATGTTTGTTCCTCTTTCCTCAGACTCACTTTCAAATGAGCGAATTATTTACTTATACATTAACTTAACATGATTATCGTTTTAATAATGGAACAACGGGTCAACAATTATTTGGATGAATACCATATTTAAGTGTTTGCTTGTCAGTAGGTAGTATTTACTCATGTTTGAATTATGTTTTCAGATCCATCATCAACAGACGATACACATAGCGTCAGATACGGGTAAGTAAACAACTCTAATACAATACTTTTTTGCAAAAAACTTACCTGACCTGGAATCGAACTCACGCCCTCATACTCGAGAGGTTGGCTCTACCCACTAGGCCACGACCTCAAGAACAAAAAGACACAATAACCAGTTACAGAAAGGTACAATAACCAGTCATTAAAACTGCATCATCAGTTTTCTGAAAATCACATCGAAAACTTTTCAAAACGCTGACGAACTTTCTACCAGGAATTAGTCCAGACAACCTTGGTTTAACCGCTTTCTAAGCAATTCTTCAAAATTCAAATTTAGAATACACTCTTACGCAGTCTTAAGTAGCCCTTTTGATGCTGGTAACATATTCTAGTCATCAAACCCTTTTGAGGTATACAGAAAGTCCTTAACGTTTTTTTTTTGCAAAAGAGTGTATATTATACTCCATGATATCCTATTGAATCCATGTCAAAAATAGAAAAATGATTGCCAAAAGCATACAGCACTTTTAGTCTTTGTTTAGGTTTAGGGTAGCCACTAACATAGTGGCTAGTCCACTAACATAAGATCTGAATTTACTTAATCCAAGACGAATTCATGAGACGTGAGAAGACATTATATATTTTGTAAATACGGCAAACCGCTGGCACAACCTACATTTTTTTTCTGCCTAAAGGCACGTTTTGAATGCTGGCTGCCGACCTCACTTGCAACGACTGCATGCAACCGACCAGTAGTGCAGCTGGGGCCTTTCGGCAGCTAGCATTAAACACTTACTTTTAAATACTACTCCAGAAGTGAATTAATAAAACCCCCTTCCAGGCGAGTGGAAGTGATCCCCCGTTTCGAGAGGGAGCTGACAGACTTGCTGTCGTACGACGGAGATGCGGTGGAGTTCGAGTGTCACGTCACTGGCAACCCGGAGCCTGATATCAGGTGGTTCCATTATAATGAGGTTAGTATTGCCATGGTATTGCCATAGTATTTGTGGGTGGTGTTTGTGGCAAAAAATTATAGTTTGGGATAATCTTTTATTTGCTCGAATTGTGCAACGTCCACGTATTGAGATTAAAAATATGCTACGATTTTGATAACGGAAGCCTAAATACAAAGCTCGTGTAACGAAATGGTGCCAAAACGACTGAACCGATTGATATGCATCTGTGCGAAATATAGACAGGCTTTTGTCTGGGTGACGCTGATACCCCTATAATTGGAATTCTATATATGAAGAACATTTCTAGGACTGACTTGATTCTAATGACTTATTCCAGTTAATCCGAGACTGCGAAGACTTCGAGTCGACGTTCGACGGGGGCGCCGCTCGGCTCAAGATCAAACAAGTGACGGCGGAGGACGAGGGCACGTACTCTTGCGAGGCTTCCAACAACCTTGGCAAGGCAACCTCTAGTGCTTGCCTCGTTGTTTACCGTAAGTCTTGGATCTTCATTCGTTTATTCATTTTAAGTATATTTCTAAATATAAGTACAAAAAACATTTTATAATCTAAAATAGGTGGCCACCGATACCGGGCACAGGGTCCAAGGTACCGGTGGACTGATCGCAGTCCCAGAGACAGAAATCTCCTCACAATACGCGCCGTATCAAGGAGTACTGCCTTCTAAAGCAATCCCTTGATCCAGCCACCAGACTAAGTCTTGGATTACCTTTTAAGTTTTGGATTATCAGTATTCCAAAGTGATTTTCACACGGTTCCGCGATCCGCCGCGGCAAGCGATGGAGTCACTTTGGGTTGGCTTCTATAAAAGCCACGGGAACATTTATGTCATCTTTATATTCTAATCATCCTAAGACTAGATAAAAAATCTACGTATTTTGAATTAAATAAGTTTTACCAAAACTGATAAGTAAGGTAATGCAAAATTGAAAATTGAAGCGAAATAACAATTTTACCTTTTTAGAGCTGTATCTTTTAAAAAGTTCATCAGCCTTTTTATCATCTTACTTCTGGACACAGGCCTCCTCTCACACATAGAAGAATTGCGCGTTAATCACCACGCTTGCTCAATGCGGGTTGGTGATTTTAGACTTAATAGTACAAGTTTCTTCGAGATGTTTTCCTTCACCTTTAATCAGTCATTGGTGTCTAAGATATATATGTATACTTAGAAACTTAGAAAAGTTGCATTGGTACTTGCCTGACCTGGAATCGAACCCGCCCTCACATTTGAAAGGTAATGAAAGGTTGTTGCTTTACTCACTAGGCCAGACGTCATAGGACTTATATCCTGGAGCTCAATTCTGCTAATGTAATAGTGTGGCGATTGGATAACAATTGAATCGCAATAGCAGTTTTAACCTTAGCGGGCATTCTGCTACTACTATAAGACCAACGGTATTGAAATGACATTTCATTGGTTTGCCATTGGTCTGCCATTTGGCCTATAGTAGTTCACTCTACAATCATATTGCAATCGTACCAAAATGATTTGCAGACAATATGATTCATTATTGAATCACTGAAAAGGATAAAAACGTTTGTTGTACTGTACTGTTGTACTGTTACAGCCTTTTTTATCGTCCCACTGCTGGGCACAGGCCTCCTCTCACACGGAGAAGGGGTTGAGCATTAATCACCACGCTTGCTCAATGCGGGTTGCTGATTTCAGACTTTATAGTCCAGGTTTCCTCAAGATGTTTTCCTTCACCTTTTTATCAGCCATTGGTGTCCAAGATATACTTAGAAAGTACATACAAACTTAGAAAAGTTGCATTGGTACTTGCCTGACCTGGAATCGAACCCGCGCCCTCATAGTCAAGAGGATGGTTCTTTACCCACTAGGCCACCACGACTTTAAAACGTTTATTTAAAGAAAAAATTGCCGAATGCCTCTTCGATCGTAATTGAGTCGTCAATGTGAATCGAATGTCGCTTAAGTAAGATTAGCAGAATCGATCCTCTGACCAACTGTATCATTATCCACTCATCAGCTCCTGGTGAGCCGAACACCCTGAGTCAGCGTCTGCGCCGACCGCCAGCGTTGCTCTCAGCAGCCTCCACGCCACGGTCCACGCCGAGGAGTACGCCTGCCAGATCCGTCTCCAGAACTCCTGGTAAGTTTTCGAAAGCCACGACCGTTATGACAAAATCCTGGGTAACGAAATGTTCGCTTTACTCTATATTTTGTAGATGATGAGCGTACTACTTTTTTATTACCATCAGAGCAAAAATCATCTCCAAAAACTCAGTAAGATGACGACAAATTGGAACCGTTGATTGAGGAGATAGATTCTTAAATATTTTTTATCTATTTGATTCCTTATTCGGTACTCAAACAACTTAATGAGACGATTAATTAATGGTCTATTCGTCCACTTTCTCAGGTCCTGACACCCGCCGTCTCTGCAGCCCCACCAGACAAATGGCCCCCTCCTTCTACACATACCCCTTCAATAAGGTCGTGGAACAGGGTGAAAATGTTACCTTCAAATGCGCAGTCAAAGGCCAGCCCGCGCCCTGGGCTACCTGGGACAAAGACGGGATAATCATCACACCTTCTGCAAGATTCACCATCAAAGAAAAAGACGAACTATTAAGAATTCTAGAAATTGAACAAGTTACGATAGAAGATGTTGGAGTATATAGGATTACTATTGAAAATGAATTCGGAAGGGCTGAAGCGTCGGCAAGACTTGAGGTTATAACGCAGAAAGGGAAGTTTTACGCTGGTGTCAGAGCTTACAGTGCGTCTCCAAGAAAATCGCTGACTTACAGGAGGTACCCGTCGGTTCCGAGACAAGACTGAGGAACTGGTTCGGTATGATTATGTAAGTCTGTTTAGCATCATGGGGGAAGTTGGTTGATTTGTCTTTTATTCAATCAAGTGGTCCATCTGTCTGTAAAAAAATACAATTTCGAAGAAAATTTGCGTTTTTCAATGTGTCCCTAGAGTGCATTATTTGTGGATTCTGTTCTCGATATTTTTAGCAGATATTATGACCGGTGGACCACTTGACTACATATTTCTGTATATAAGAATCAATCGGCTTCCCTCATTCAAACTTAGCACCGCGACTTTGGGTACCCATTTACTTTGTGCTCTGCGAAAGCTGGCGTTGCGACTAATTAAATAAAAATATGAATTTCTAATTAAAACTCTTTATTGCAGGAAAGGGAACGACACGTGTGAAGATTATAATAATTACCTATAAATGAAGTAATTTGTTTTTGTTCTATTGTAATTTATTTTCTGTGCATTTTATTTATTACTTTTTTACTCGTATGACGTAACTTTGTTTTCATTGCAAAGTAAGAAAAGTTAAGTTTTTGTTTTTTTTTCTGTTAGGTTATTCTATGAAGGTCGGTTTACATGTCACATTTAAAAATAAACTACGGAAAAGTAAATAACTATTTGTATGTAAGGTTTGCGATTTTGTATTTATTATGATTTGTATAGGAATTTAGAAAGATAATGATGCACCCAGTTATGTCGAGTTTTGTCTTATATGTGTATTAAATTACATTGCACTATAAGCAACTAAAATTTGTGGCTTAGTACTAATTATTTGAAAACTCAAAACTCAAAATTTGTTGGTTTCTAGTCGAAACTGGATTTGCTTGCAATTAGGCTATTATTATAAGTACAAATAAACCAAAAATATATGGGAATTGATGTTATTTCTGCTGCAGGTATGTCTCATCAGAGACTCCATTTATGAATCACGTCGATTGATAATTCTTTCGACATGTAAATCGATCTTACTGACAATAGTTTTAGATATATTATAAAAGTATTACTTGTAAAGATTTATTCAGCGTTGCCTAGGTATGATAGTCCACAGTTAGGACCTCGGGGTATTGGGAATTTTCAAATAAATTTTATGACGAGTTACACTTGTTTGATTCATTTATTTCCTTACATTATTGTCTTACTACGGATTTCTATTAGCCCCATACAAGCTAAATTCTACCTTTAGGACACGGTGCATGTATATAGGGTTGCCAGATCGATTCTTCCTGTAATCGGGATTGTAGGGCTATGGTCGGGAGAAATAAAAAAATAAGTTAATAATATTAATTACACATAATATCGGGTGTGTCGTTCACAATCACATTAAATGAAATGCGTTAATATTATGGTTAATATATGTTGATTAACACAAACCAAAAAGATAAATACACACGTAAAAATAAAAAAATGAATTTTTCAAACAAAGTAGGTAAATAGAATAAAAATGTGCGGAAATTAGAACACCATATAAACGTCAGTCATAAAGTCATTACAAACAACTGAAATTCTCCCTTGAAAACTGACAGCTGTCAACTGACCAGAACCACAGATTATATAATAGCCAGAACATTCGATACTCCTAACTTTATCTCTGCTTTACACATGATGTTGTAAATTATAAAAACGAAAAATGACTCCTGTGGCTAAACCACTGGATGGATTAGTTAATTTTTTTTACAATTCGCCATAGAATATCATAAAGTATATGCGATAGGATTTTATGTGATTGTGAACGACACACCCTGTATATTAAGTAAACAACCCTGTATATTTTTTGCATTGCACTGTAGGTATAAAAAAAAAATCTAGCCACGTTAAAAAAAAAAAAAAAAAGTATAAAAAAAAAACATAGTAGGTATTTGTGACACCTAAGATAAGAACCGAGTGAGCATGTTTGTTGTTTTTGTATTTGTCATTTTTTTTTTACCTCATATAACAACTTTTGAGCTTTATTGCTAGGTATTCAAAAAGGTCTTAAAATTTAAACAATTTTCGTCAAAATTCAAACGAATTATTAATTCCGCCTTTATTAAATCCATGCTCATTCGGTTCCTTTCTTTTGAGTATAAATTATTAAGTACCTTCACTAAAAACGCGTTCGCAGTAAGCGTTACTTACTGGAATTGAAAATATAAAACATACAATTTTGGTTAAATTTTTAACTTCAACGCAGTTTCTTATAAAATATGCCCATACTTAGCTTATCATTTGTCATTTTACTTTTTCTTCTGGAAGAGTGCATTGCAATGTTTTTTCGCTCTGGGCCAAGCGCCCTGTTGTTTGCAAGTTTCGTTTTACGAAAATGTAAACTTGTTTTTTGGGAGACTATTTGCTTTGTCGGGAGCCGGGAGGACATACAAAAATTCGGGAGAATCCCGCCAATTCCCGACCCGTCTGGCAACCCTATGCATGTAGCTGGAGCAAGTTAGCATGCGCAAATGACAAGAGCCCTGTTCCGCCTGTTGTCGGTTTTGCCCTTGTGACGCACTTTATAAAAAGGACTTGGTTGGCTGCAACAGCAGCGGCTATTGCAATATTATTAATATCGTCCATATTCGCCAAGAGCCGCGAACTCACTGCGAAAACTATGTATGTTAGAGAACAGTGATCGTTATAGGTTGTACGTCCACACTTGACGCCAGGAACAACGAAGCCGAGAACGGCTCCGCTTCTGCTGCGCTCGTGCTCGGTTCGTCTAACTTAGACCCGCCTTTAGGTACATGCGCGAGTCCAGACCTATACGTTTTTAAAATTCATGTGCCTCAACATGCGCAAGCTACTTGCACCGTGTAGATGCTCTGTAAGTAAGTATGTGATATGTCGCAGTCATCTGGTTGAATTTGCTACTTGATAGAATGATTATTTTTTTTATATTATTTTATTTACATAAACATATAGGGTACCTACAATACTACCTACCTATACCTACAGGGTTAAAAGTCGTGGTGGCCTAGTGGGTAAAGAACCAACCTCTCGAGTAATGAGGGTGTGGGTTCGATTCCAGGTCAGGCAAGTACCAATGCAACTTTTCTAAGTTCGTATGTAATTTCTAGGTAAATCTTAGACACCAATGGCTGATAAAAAAGGTGAAGGAAAACATCTTGAGGAAACCTGGACTATAAATCACCAACACGCATTGAGCAAGCGTGGTGATTAACGCTTAATCCTTCTCCGTGTGAGAGGAGGCCTGTGCCCAGCAGTGGGACGATAAAAAGGCTGTAACAGTAACAGTATACAGGGTTACTTGTAAGTGGAGCGCATCCTTTCATGAGGTGATAGTATAGGTCAATACGGACTTGACCATGGGATGCCTACACTGGGCAAGATTTTTTCTTAAAAAATCGTCTAGGTACACGTATCAACTTTTATTATTAGTTAAAAGTCTCAGTTTTGCGGATTTTTGTGAGTTTTTGGATAGAAGATGAATCACTTCATAATAACAAACCATAAAACTGTACTAAAAAAGTAATTGACAAAAATAAGTTCAGCTGTTCACTATAAATGTCTTCTGTGTTTTGTATAGTTTTATGGTGTGGGGCTGCTCGCCACAGTTTACTGAAAGACCCTTCAGAAAGGTATGATTAAAAACTTACCTTAGCCTAGAAGTCAGTATCTAATGGATGTTCCTGAGTTTATACGCCACCGACTTCTGGGCCGATGCACCTAATAGTTTTTTTTTGCTTTTCAGTGTTTTTGGGAGTCGGTTTTATTTTTTTGTAAAAAGTTTTTTATTTTTGGCTTTTCAGTGACAAGCATAGTTGTCACTTTCCACAAATGTGGAAAGTTCTCATCAATACGAATAATATTAATCCTTGAATGTTATGTACAGGAATAATTGGATTTCAGATTTATGTACTGTATGCTAACTGTTGTTTTTTCTTGATTGTCTCAACATGTTATCTGTCACTGTACTTATTAAATAAATAAATAAGCCCAAACACGAGGTGGTTTACATATTCAGTTGCCGAATTCCCTCGACCTTCTCCGGTCTCCATCATCAGGTCAACTCCAAACCTTCACAGTTGCAAAGGTATCGTCAATACAAATAATATAAGCCCAAACACGAGGTAGTTTACATATTCAATTGTCGAGTTCCCTCGACCTTCTCTCGTCTCCATTATCAGGTCAGCTTCACTGTTGCATAGTGTTATCAGACGTACACCTTATTTTCAAGTTTTAACCTATGCACGCCTACAATTTTCGAAAGTTGCCCTCGATTTTTCAAGGTTTCCATGGTGATTATGGGACCACCTGGAAGGTATACCCTATCAAACAAAAAAAAATTGCAAATCGGTCCAGGCGTCTCCGAGTAATCTGTGAACATAAATAAAAAAAATAAAAAAAAAAGATCCCGACGAATTGAGAACCTCCTCCTTTTTGGGAAGTCGGTTAAAAATAGGCAAATTCAAGTACTATAATATTTTAGAAACAAGCATATTGTTATAAGCTAAGCATAATTTACCAGTCATTAGGACTTTCCAAATGAGAAAAATACAGAAAAACATTGCAAGAGTAGTAACTCTTTGATCGGGCAACTTATGACGGATTTGGTTTGGCCTATTGCAAATCCAATAATACAAAAACTTATAATAGGCGAAAAATACCATGGCAATAAGTCGTACATGGAACATCAATCAATTTTACATAGATTTTAATGGAAGAAAATTCGCTTAGCGACTCCTAAAAAACTGACAGCATGCTCGTTCAGGAATGTTACTGTTATTGGGGTAAAAGGAAATAAACCAAATATTGATGCTTATTGGAATGTTTAATTATAGTGTAGGGAATGTTGTTGTAGAAAGATAACTCCAATAATATTAATAATTTGTATTTCTTCCTCTGAATAAACGAAGTGTCTTTAGTTAGATGGCCATGCCTCGTTATGAATTATACCCGCCCGAGATTCGGATAAGGCGAAAAAAAACTAGGTGCAGGGGATTGTTGAATATAGTCATTAGTTTTAACATTTCACAATGCCCACTTAAATATTTAAAAATAGAAAAGAAAACAATAGAATGTTCCAATGGGATTGCCATGAAAAAAGAAATACTTACAGATGAAATGCCCCGGTAAGTTAAGATCCAACAGTGTCTTTAGGTGACCACGACTGTATATGTATATAGTACCTCCTAAGATACTGTTGGTATTACAATCGCTGTAGATGTAAGGCTCGCAGTACAAGTGAAAAGCTTAATGTGCTGTCGACTTTAGGCTGCTAGGTAAATAAAGAATGACAAAAATATGAATTGTAGCAGGTAAAGTCAACTTGCCCCTTGCCCCTCCCCTGCGCCATCGGCTGGCGACACCCTTGGTGCAGACCATAATGGTTTTATAGTCTTTGGTGCAGACGCTGACTCAGGGTGGTCGGCTCACCAGGAGCTGATGAGTGGATAATATGGTTCATGGATACAGTTGGTCAGAGGCTCGATTCTGCTAATTTTACTTAAGCGACATTCGTTTCACATCCAACTAAGCTTCAATCACGACTCAATCAATAGTAAATACTTTTTGTCCTTAATCTAAAGAACACAATGTAATGTTTGTTTTAATAATAATTACATTACATTTTATAGCGTGCTTAAGCTCATGTCAGTACCATGACTATTTATTTCACTTCGAGTCGAGGGGTGTCTTTAAAATAAATTTAAAAATGTCGTGTGACCACGACTGTACATTCTGTGACAGTACAGAGTCCAATGTGTAAAGCTACACGAGCACGAGCTCCTGACTATGCAATAAAAAACAAAAACTTGTACATAAGTTATAAAAACATTTATTAGAAAATGGAGTGTGAAATTGAATAACTGTACAGCGTATTTTTTTTTGTTAATGTACGTTTATATTAGGTTAATATTATATATTTTTAGTCACTACAGGGGTGATGCTGTCCCTCCCTGCCCCCCTTGGCGACGTCCTTGTGCGCAGACCGCCAGCGTTGCTCTCAGCAGCCTCCACGCCTCGGTCCACGCCGAGGAGTACGCCTGCCAGATCCGTCTCCAGAACTCCTGGTAAGTTTTCGAAAGCCACGACCACTGTCGTTGATGCGGATCTTGTATATCTGACTAGCTTCTGCCAGCGGTTTCACCCGCATACCGTGGGAACTACTTCCCGTACCGGGATAAAAAGTAGCCTATAGCCTTCCTCGATAAATGGGCTATCTAACACTGAAAGAAATTTTCAAATCGGACCAGTAGTTCCTGAGCTTAGCGCGTTCAAACAAACAAACTCTTCAGCTTTATAATATTAGTATAGATAACAGTTATAATATAAACTTAACAATGTTTTAAATGGAATGCGTATGATCTGCATTTGTGAAATGTCAAGTTTTTCATTATAACATACCTTCTGATAATAGTCCATATACCTAAGTAATATTTTCATCACGCATCTTGAAAGTTGATTTTGGCGATGCATTTATTAGAGGTACATGCATTTATGATACACCATCAACCCTGTATGTTTGCAAAGCATGTAATGTATTCTCACAGTTTTATTTCCTGGTCTCTCTTGGGTAACAAACGTCACTACATTGCAAATTGCAGGCTACGAGCACATTTGCTTTACGAGTATAGCAGCGATAAGTAACTTGTGGGTATGGCCTGCTGGCAATAGGTGCGCCGTCCGGCGACCACGTGGTACGCGGTGATCGTTTTTCCACAAAGAAAGTGGACTCTGCACTTGCAAACGTCTTATATACGCCTGAATGTTTCATTTTTTTTCCAAAACGTGGGGGTACCTAAAATGCAAACCTGTTATTATGAGGCACATCGTTAACAATTAACTTCTTAGGCGTTATTTCAACATCTGTCAACTTTACCTTTATCAAAATTAGCATCCTTTTACCATCAGTTTTCCTATGAGAGTAGGCACAACTCTAATGGGTCAGGGTGTAAGCGCTTAGCAGTATACTGCTCCATCAAACAGGTACCTGATTGGACAAAAAAGCATTTTTTATATTTGCGAATCTTGTGGCGTGATACTAATACAGAAAATCCATCATAAAATGTCATGGACTTACCCTCCCAGAGTGTTAGCATGTACGCGCAGTAAGCCTTTGCGAACAGTGGTATTGTCTTCTTCGGGTGAAAGTCTACGTGGTACTGGTATAGTCACTACTGGGGTGTTATGTTAACAGTGAAGTAATTCGCCTTCAAATCTATCACTGTTCCTGAGGATTCTCTATGCAGAATTTTAGGTACTCATCAGGTGCAGGGCAGCATCAGGGGCTTTATTTTAAAAAATTATGTCGTCTTTGTCATCTACCGAGCCTTTCCCCAATTATAAATAAATATGTCGGGACAACTTTTCACACACGGTCGATTAGCCCCATGGTAAGTTATTAACTCGTGTTATGTGTGCTAACACATCTGATAAACTACATATATATACATTGTAACACCCAGACCACGGCCAACAAGCATGCTCATCACACAAATGTTGACCGAACCGGGAATCGAACCCGGGACCTCAGGTTCGGCGGTCCGGCATGGTGACCATTGCGCCATCGAGGTCGTCAAATGCACTATGTTGGGGTCGGCTTCCAGTCTAACCAGATGAAGATGGTCACTCACCTAACAGTACCTAAAATTCTGAAACAGTGATAGATTTGAAGCCCACTTATTTCACTGTTAACAGAACACCCCAGTTGCGACTGTACCTGTACCATAGACTTTTCCAGAAGAAGACCACTGTTCTTAAAGGCTGCGCGTACCTGCGAACACTCTTGGAGGGTAAGTTCATGACATTTTATGACGAATCCAGGTTATCATGCATACACACAACACAAGGATAAAAAATTATTTGTTGTATACAGAATTTTAGGTTAATATGGAAAATATTGTGTAGGAGCAAAAGTCCATAACTAGACTTTACACATTAACTAGACTTTATACATTATTTTTTTAAATATTTTTTTTAATAATATACCCCGCACCTGATGAGTACCTAAGATTCTGTATGCAGAAACCTCAGGAACAGTAATAGATTTGAAGGCGAATTACTTCACTGTTAACACAACGCACCAGTAGTGACTATACCAGTACCATGTAGACTTTCACCGGAAGAAGACAATACCACTGTTCGCAAAGGCTTACTGCGCGTACATGCTAACACTCTGGGAGGGTAAGTCCATGACATTTTATCATAGATTTTCTGTATTAGTATCACACCACAAGATTAGTAAACATAAAAAATGAGTTTTTGTCCAATCAGACCTGTTTAATTGAATTGTTGTGTGCGTGTGCAAAATCTTTATTTGTTCAGGAAAACCCTGCCACCACCTGCCCTGATGACCATGATGCTCTGTAGAGGTATGTCCACCTGCCACGGCGCACCACCAAGCTGAAAATAACAAATTCAAATTGGATGATGTAAGGATTTCCGTTGCTGGGTAGACAAAGTCAGCTAGAAAATAATAATCATATCAATCACCACTTCCTATGTGTTTTTGCTGGGAAGAAGTGGTCGATAAACTCCACAGAACATATATACCCTAAAGGGAAGAATAACGACTCCGTACAAATTTTATGAGGAAATTTTTCCTTACCGGCCGGCGCCATCTATATTCCGCCCACGAAAACTAGAGAGTAGAAGCTAGGGCGGGAGTTTCAAACTACAGTATATTCTATAGGTCATTTTTATTGCATTTTATGCACAAGTACAGGGGCCCGATTCTCCTAAGTTAATAATGTTAAAATCGAATAGAAATTGAATCGCAATATGATCGCAGTAGCAGTTTTAACCATATCGGGCATTCTGCTACTAATATAAGACCAATCGTATTCCAACGACATTCGATTGGTTTGCGATTGGTCTGCTATTTTGGTGATTTTGGTCTATACGGTAGTTTGCTCTACAATCATATTGCAATCGTAAATCATTTGCAGACAAAATGATTCATTATTGAATGACAGAAAAGGATAAAAACGTTTATTTCAAAGAAAAAATAGCGGAATGCCACATATGCTTCAATCGTAATTGAGTCGGGATTGAATCTCAGTCGAATGTGAATCGACTCGACTGAATCGTAAAATTAGGAGAATCGGGCCCCAGTGCGTTCGTCGATTATGGCTGAGCAAGATTATCACATTTTGCTCAGCAATAATCGACATGAAACACAGTGTACTTGTGCATAAATTGCTAATATTTATCTTTATAGAGCAGTGCAGCAGTGTAATAAAAGGAAGATTACAGTACAAGAGTTTTTTATTTAGCATGTTAATAATTATAATTTATTTCCAGAAATAGGGTACAAAAGGTGTTCATAAATCACAAGTATGTGCACCTATGTAATGAATTTTAAAATACATGAATTTAATCAATTTAGGTAGGTATTTCAGACATTTTCGTCCAAAATAACAAGTATGGATGGGCCTATTGCATACAATTTCAACATCAAAACATAAACAAACAAAAATTCTAGTTAGTTTTAAAGTGTTACTATTATAAAAAACAAGACTATGTTATTATACAATAAAGAATACTATCGATTTGTTTAACAAACAACAAGTTTACAGACATGGTTTAAATTATTCTATCATATTGTGTAATAAACGTTGGTGTTATTTCTTCTTTATTATAGAAATGATTAGGAAGAGAAAGACACTAGACCAATTATATTTTGATATTTACAAACATTTACTACACAACAAAAGCTATATATCAATGTATTTCGTTCCGGGCTGAAACAAATTTTTGAAAAACGATCTTGCCAAGTTTTAACATTTCAAACATTACTGCAGCCAAATCTGTTTTTCTCAAATAACTTTAAAACTGTAATAAAATATGTGTGCGTTCGTGCAGCGGAATGTTGTTGAATTTAAAGATTTTAATTATGCAGATAATTAGTGTATGACGTCCTATAATTGTGTATGGTAAAAAAAAAATTGTGTATGCAGCCATTGTGGAGAAATTCACCAAAAACTGATTCCGCTGGGCGAACGTTGTCCTGGCGAAACTTTTTTTAATCCATAGACTTTAGAAGAAAAGAGATGTGTCCAAAAATTAGTGTGTATTTGGGTGTAATTGTTTATGTATGAATGAAATCAGTGCATGCATAAACTTGGGAGAAATTCAAGTTTCCGCTTCGCGAACGTTTGGCCATTAGCTAGTTTTCATATAAAGCGCTTACATAGAGAGCTGTAGATTTTTACATACGTTGTTTTGAATTTGTTTATATTTGTTTAAAAAACAGATTTAGAAAAAGTCGCAGGGTTTAAAAGATAAAAATATAAACGTAAAATACACTTTAGAATTTTTTACCGAATCATAATTTTTAAACTCTATAAAATTATGCACTTCTTCTGGTGTTTCGGAGACTAAAATATTTTTGCAGTTATTACAAATATTTTTATATTTTTTAATTATGAAGCCACAGACATAAGCACATGCTTGTAGTTCGCTACTTCCTTCCTCCAAATTTTGTTCCAGGGAGGAAATAATATTTTCTTCAATTTCATTTTCTATAACAGACTCCGATTGTTCCGTTTCAGTGTGCATGTCTGTGGCTGGTGTCAATAATTTTTGTATGTTTTAAAGTGTATTTTACGTTTACATTTTTATCTTTTAAACCCTACGACTTTTTCTAAATCTGTTTTTTAAACAAATATAAACAAATTCAAAACAACGTATGTAAAAATCGGCAGCTCTCTATGTAAACGCTTTATATGAAAACTAGCTAATGGCCAAACGTTCGCGAAGCGGAAACTTGAATTTCTCCCAAGTTTATGCATGCACTGATTTCATTCATACATAAACAATTACACACAAATACACACTAATTTGTGGACACATCTTTTTTCTTCTAAAGTCTAAGGATTAAAAAAAGTTCCGACAGGACAACGTTTGCCCAGCGGAATCAGTTTTTAGTTAATTTCTCCACAATGGCTGCATACACAAATTTTTTTTTACCATACACAATTATAGGACGTCATACACTAATTATCTGCATAATTAAAATCTTTAAATTCAACAACATTCCGCTGCGCGAACGCACACATATAATATTAGTTAAGATATTTATTTATGCATAATTATGTTCATTTTTCTTTTTAGTGCAGATTTACATGCATCTTCGGAATAAATTTTGTTTTTTATTATGCAATATCTCTTTATATTAATATGGAAGACACTATTTATTATATAATTTATATTTAATTCTTTGTGCTCCATACAATTTTCGAGGAAGACATAATTTATAGAGTCCTTTAGTAATTGTGTTATTTTTTTTTTTATATTCTCTTTATACGCCTCTTTTTCTAAAAAAATATTAATTATGTTTGCACTTTTTTCTACACAATCTATTAAATTTTTAGAGGCGTATGTAAGAGAATTTTTTACCGAATCATAATTTTTAAACTCTATAAAATTATGCACTTCTTCTGGTGTTTCGGAGACTAAAATATTTTTACAGTTCTTACAAATATTTTTATATTTTTTAATTATGAAGCCACAGACATAAGCACATGCTTGTAGTTCGCTACTTCCTTCCTCCAAATTTTGTTCCAGGGAGGAAATAATATTTTCTTCAATTTCATTTTCTATAACAGACTCCGATTGTTCAGTTTCAGTGTGCATGTCTGTGGCTGGTGTCAATAATTTTTTAAAATTGGTAATTATGGCACTGTTGCTATCCAGCTCACAATTACCTGAGCTAGTATGTGCCATGTTGCTTATTACAGCTGTTTTTAATCCAGCAACGAATTGTGCAACTGTTGGGTTGCTATTGGATCCACAGTTGAATCGAATGCATCCAAATAAATTTTCAAGAGGATCCTGCTGGAATCTTCTCGTGGATAAACTTTTAACTGTAGTATGTTTGGCACTTAGAATTTTCCAAACCATTTCTAACCCATTGAGGGTCCAAATCCAGCCATCTTTTGATGGGGGATTACCCCTGCATCCCAAGAATTCCAGGGTTTTAAAAAAAAATTTCATTTTATCGAACATTTGGAGATGTCCTGTATTGTGTTTTATATTTGTGGAAAATATTTTTCCTCTCCTTAAGTCTGGTGTCGACGCGTTTACACCATCAAACAAATCGTCCATGCTTGAAATTAAATTAGCCGTTGCCAAGGCTTCAGTCGGCATGTCTCCTGAAAATTCACAATAAACAAATCAAATCAATATGAGTAAGCATATTACTAACTAGCTTAATAACTTCGGATATACTGGCAGCAAATGTACACATAATATACATTTATTTTATACTTTACTTTTTATAAATTGTGAAGTTTCGGCTAGTTACTTGCTCAATACAGGATTAAGTAATAATGTTAAAAGCACAATATAATTATTTGTTGGTTTTATCCTTTATCAAAGACACAACCCCAGATAACCATACTGTTGAAACAAATATAAGTATCATGCAACTATGATCTGAGGAATAAATCAGGTTTCTTACCTCCAGCTATTTTAGTATATAGTCCTGCTGCAACTGAGTGGCTTAAAACTTGTGCCGCAAGTTTTACCCTCATTTTTTGTTTGGAATTAGGCTCAAGGTGTTGTTTACTTAGGCATGGTGCAAACACAAAATTGGGATTATTATTGTCCAATTCATAAAATTGCTTGATGTGGCTCCATTTAGCGACTCCTGTAAAGTAATTATTAATAGTGTTATAATTAACTATTTTATTTATTCGTCACAAGTCAATTAAAACATAAAGTACAAAATAAATATCCAAAATTAAATATAAAGTCAACTATTCTAAGAAAATAACCCGCCTCTTATCGTTCCCGGTGTTATAATTACTTGTACAAAAAAATATTATGCTTTAAATGTACATATTTATTATTAAACAATTATTTTTCTAAAACTAAATAACAAATGACTTACCAATTCCTTGTTGGTGGTCTGATGTTATATTGGTCCTAAATCTTACATGATATTTCATGAAAAGATTTCTGAAGCACTTCAGCAGGTGTGGTGTGTCAAATAGAGTGACAATTTTGTGATTGCTCACTTCTATGAAGGGATTCTCAACAGAAGCTCCTAATTGACATAGAGCTCTCTTGTTGACTCCATCCAAGTCACAGACTGAAGCGCATATGTTTATCCCAGCATCAAAGCAACAATTTAAAACCTGAAAGTATTATAAGGGAGATTAGCAACAAATAAACTAACATCATAGTTCAGCAAAGAGTTAAATCAGCATGATCATCATTGAATATGAAGAAGCAATGCATACCTCCTTAATCAAAGCTGAAAGTCTGTCAGCTGTGACAGAACCGCTTGATAAATAATAAGCCACTGGCTGCTTAAAATGTTTCCTGACTCCAACTATCATAAATACAAGGGCATATGAAGCTGGCTGTGGAGATCTACCTTGTGTAGCATGGTCTTGAAACCCTTCAATTAAATCCGTCTTCGAATTGTACCATAAATTTTTTCTTAAGGACATTTCATCCCACAACAATATGTACTCACGTTCAGAGGGGACAAAGTGTTTTGTCGTGTTTTTTAAAATTGTGAGTATTGTTTTGTGTGTCCCCACATTCATCTTAAATTTACTTAAGAGGGATTTTAATGTGCTGGGTGCTGGTAAACAAATCATTCTCCTTAGCAATTTGTAGCTAGTTGGTGACCTCTTGTAGAGCCTCAATGCTATTATTTTAGCCTCCATGTTCCACCTGCGACCAGGCTTCTTCCTCTTATAATTCTGCAGTTCTCCTTGCAGTAACAGTGCAAATGTCGAACTCATTTTTGTATTGAGGATTTCTCGGACTGTCTCATTGTTACAAATAACATTTAAAAAAGATTCGTTTTTTAAATGTTTTACAGTTTTTTGTAATCTATACACCTTGTTCATACTACTTTTCAGTTTCCTCAACATTTTGCTTTTCTGGTCACTTTCTTGTTTTGAAGACTTGCACACAAACATTCCTGAATTGGTCGGAGTGATAATGTTTACATTATGTTCTGTTAAAGGATTCATTCTGGATGGACCGGCAACAGGTTCAAATATGGCAGATTGATCTGGCACATTAGAAGTTGTTGTATCCTGTAAATTGAAAGTTGATTATTTTAAATAAATTTAAAGATAACTCTTTAAATTTATTAGTCATAGATGAGGTAAATGTAAAAAAACATATATACAGTGTTATGGAAAAAACCAACAACCTCTTAAGAGGTCATTGTACTCATCATATATTTAATTTTTTAAATTTATATCTTGCAATTGGTTGGATAACCATTAGCAGATTTTTTGTGGGAATTCATTTATGCGAAAGTTCATTCTTCCAGTAAAGAATCTGCCTTCATATATAATTCTTACTCTGCTCTACTCAAATTCCCAATTTGGTGGCGCATAGAGCCCATGTACCTCCATAATCTTTGGGTCCAGGCCTTGTCTATGTCATTCAGAAATAGCTTTGCATAGTACAATGAACACTGAACATAATGTCTGTATTTCTGTGCTATATAAGACAGGTGTTTTAAATACACTTTCAAAATGATAATGGTACTAACCTTTTGGCATTGAACATCAGGTACAGCTGTTCTGAACAACTTCTTCTCATTAAAGCATGTGCTTTTGAAATGTTTGCTGCATAGCATCTTATGTTGTTTATGGAGTGCGTCCTGGAATTTTGGTGAAGACCAGGCTTCGTTTGGGAAGCAATACTTTGCCCATAATTCACAACTGAAAATTAAAAATATCAAAATTACACACTCATCATCAGCCTTCTAATGTTCCCACTGCTGGGACACAGCCTCCTCTCTAGGAGAGGGCTTGGGCCATAATCCACCCCGCGGGCCCAGTGCGGATTGGTGGATGTCACACGTCTTCGAATTTTTTTTTGGTTCTAGGACATGCTGGTTTCCTCACGATGTTTTCCTTCACCGTTTTGAGAGCAGTAGTGACGAAATAAATTACACAAAGTTATGCGCCAGATCGGGTTTGAACCCGCGACCTACCACTCGTAAGTTGGGGCAGTTACCACTCGGCCACCACTGCTCTCAAATTACACACTATTTTAATCATTTTCCGAGTTAAGATATTATTATATCATGTCAGTGGGTAGTCTTCGCTTTGATTGAAAGAGATGTTATATTAGATACGGGAATGGTGTAAGCAAGAAAACTTTTTATAGTAAGTACCTAATGATTTTTGGCAAGGAAAGTTGGGACTTAAGTATATAGGTATATATGTTACGTGAGTTTGTGGTAGTTAGAAGCGGAATTAACAATAAATGTGGTATTCTATGTCGTCTAAGACGAATAGCATGGAGTGTACATACCGCAGAGCATTTTTAGTGCCAGGCTTTGGAAACCGATGCAAAGTGATGCTGGGATCTTTAGAAGGTGAAGATCCACACAAGCAGCAGATTCTTGTGTTTTCTTTTTGTGAACTCATCGCGAATTAAACACAAAACAAAATCAAACAAGTCACTGTCTCAACACCGAGTCTATATCTCACAAATACACACTTAATTTCACCAAAACACAGCAACGGAGGAGCAAGCTCGACTCAACGTTATCAATGTATGTAGAATTAAATGGAAGTAGTTTATTTATTACAAATAAACATTAGTACAAGATAAAATGGTGCGCAACCGGCCGCAGACATTTTTCTTGTGACGTCAACAATGTCAAAACCAATATGGCGTCCGGACATTAGTGTTGCCACACATAATCCCCCATATATATTTTCTAATAAGTAATATTAAATTTTATATCTAATATTTCTCAACTAAGTATATTTTTTGGCATTAGAATAATAGCTAAAAGTATCTTCAAGGGTAATTTACTTTAAAAATCAATTTATACGCTCATTATTAGGGAGAATACGAAATTGTATTTTTGGTGGCAACATTATATATTTATCTCTTTTACTCTGATGTCGTTGACTCTCTCTTGTTTTCAAGCCCACCTTAATGCAATTCGTAGAACAAACTTGACAGACCCTGATAAACTCCCCAGCAACACATCTCTATAATTATTTACTTTACTCTTTGGCAACACATTTCTGTCTGTGATCTTTGACACTTTTCACTTGCCGCGCTTAGGGACACGAAAAAAGTATCGATGCTTTGTGGTATCGAGTACATTCCAGTTCGATACCGATACTTTTGTACTCAATACTTTGCATTCGATACTTTTACTCAATAAGTACTTTTTCCCAGGTATCGTATCGAATGAAGAATTTAATTTAACAGCGCTTTCTAGCTCGCTCATTGAAAACTTTTGACATTCTGTCTTAACTCATTCTTAACGACCGGTCGTTCGTAGTTCAATCAGGCCTCTGTCACTCGACGTACTTGCGCGCGATAAATGCCTACCGCTCGCTGGGTTACCGGTAACCCCACGCGGCACAGGGCTTTCGACAGCCGCTCGCGACGCGCGCGTTTTATGTTTATTATTTTTATTTGTGAACATGACGACCTCTGGCCAGTTATGTGCTGTGCTTGGTTGCAGATCAAGTAAAAGAAAAAATATAAAGCTTTCGTTTTTCCGTTTACCTAGAGATGTAGACAGGACAGTTATTGTTTATTTTTTATTTGGTTTTTACAATTATCTAATAAACTGAAGAACTATTTTGATTTGTGTAGGTGTATATGTGACTATTTTAGGAAAATATAAAGGTTTCCTATTACTTATATATGTATAGGCATTTAGAAATATTTTATACCTATGTATGAATATACATAGGTTTCTATTTTTTTAAGTAAAAATACTTATCTTCTTTGTCATTTTAAAAATAAGCGACTTACTTTAGATACTTAAATTATAGATACTTATACCTTATACTTAGTTATACATGCAATGATTACCGAGTTTTGTAGCTAAAAACATTTCGAGTATAAGTAGGTATAGTTCTCGTCCAACTAAATGGTGGCTTGGAACATTGCATATATATCGCTGCGCAGAAACCAATTTTGGGTAAGTAGGTATGTATCAGCGGTCAGCGGTGTTGTGCCAGGGGTAGGTAATAGGTAAGTATAGAATATTTGCGTGTTCTGTGCTCGAAAAGTAGTTGGGCACCTCCATTGATTCGGGAAGTCAGTTACAAATAAGCGTAACTTTGTTCCCTATTTAATTGTAAGAGGCAACCCTACGCTCGCTGTCGGCACGGTCGCGGTCACTGAACTGTGCGCTATCGCATTGAAATAACAATCGAGCGCTGGAGTTTTTAAGGTTCATTTTCTAACGCAGCTATGAATTTGTAGGTAGTTTGGGAACTTGTAGGTGCTTATAACAGTAGGTATGGACTTTTTTGTATGGAGTGATTTATCTGTTACGTAGTAACTATTATATAATCTGTGGTTCAATTCCTAATTAATCATTCTTCACTCTGTGCACTCGTTCACTTACATGTTCAGTTTGTTGTTGTTTTTAAAATACGGTACGAATACGGAGGAGGAATGGGATCTTTCATCTACTACGCAGGTGAAACTGTGGAACACTGCTAGTCTTTAGTATACCTCAAATAACTTAATATTGTTTCCTTTTGCTACATTTTCGATTTGTTTCATTCATTCCATTTTTCTATTATTCTATTAAATTTGTGGTACCAATACCATTTGATTTTATGTCCTGCTGAACTGAAGTAAAACTGACATTATTTACTGACTGATATTGACCTAGCAAATTTTGATTTAAAAAAGTACTCGATACCTTGAAGTATCGATACTTTTGTTTCGATACTTTGTTATTGATTCTACTCATGAGTACGATATCGATACTTTTGCTTCGATACCGTGTCCCTAGCCGCGCTGTCTATGGTCCGGTCTGTAACGCTCTGGTCAACTTTTTATTATTCACCTGTTTTGTCTATGTATTTTGTCTTGATATTCTCGTTTTGTGTTTTGTTTTGTCTATGGCTTGTTTTATATTCATTGTTTTTTTATCTAGTGTACTATTGTACGTTAATTTTTATTGTTTCTGTTGTTTTACTTATATGTATATATATAAATTATTGTGGATAGGGGTGGGTGTCCCGCATTGACTTACTATAAAGTTGGCCGCCTTAGAAATAGCTAGCTATCTAGCTGGCTATTCCACTACAAATAGCCGGCTGGTTAAGTTATTGAATTTTCGGCTAGTTACCCATCTCTAGGAAGTACGACCAATGTTGCCAACCCTAATTTTAGAAAATTGATAGAATATTTAATATGTGCCGAAAATCATTAGGCCGGCTCCACACATTGGCACCAACGCTCGTTCCAACGTTGGACCGCAAACTCGGTGAGGAGTACACACGTTGGCCAATAAACTAGTTCTGTCCCGTCAGGGCCAATGTGAAGATGTCCGATACAGAAATCGAAACTGAACTGCTCTGAGAAACTCTAAAGGATTATAAAAAAAAAATACTTTATGATCCTTTCGAGTTCCGTCCCATATTATGGGGTGTGCTTGATATAGTTCGATAAATAATAATAATTCATTTCATTTATTCATAACATAAAACAACATAAGCTTATCCATACTCCATACTAAATATACAAATTATACAAATAAAAAAAAAATCAAATAAATTTACTTATATTAATAATACAATTTAATCCATTGAATTAGTTGAAAGCAATTAAATTAAAGTAAAACATTTTAAATTAAATTAAAATTACTAATAATATTTAATTTCATAGTTTATTACAACTAATAATCATTTATATTAATAAATTATTTGCCGTTTGCTCTCATCTAAATAAAGTAGGACATTTCGAGCTACAACATTAGGTGGATCAAAGAATATGTCTACATCTGGATGCTTTAACAAAAACTCATTAATTAGCTGGATAGCTCTAGCAGTTGGGCTGGAAGTGGCTTGAGGAGAAATGAAAAATGGGAAGTGATAAATTGTATTTAACTTTTTCATTTGTGAATGCCGGTGGCGATTTGCTGGATGAGAAAGCCATTGTCACTCGACGTGCGCACTCGATGCGTGTTGTATCAGAACTGAGCAAAGCGCCAACGTGTGGACGGATCGCGAACGTTGGCGCGCAAATTCCTTTGATGAAACCGACACGAGATGACCAACTACCAACGTTCGCCCCAACGTTGGGACCAATGCCATTTTCTAGATCCACACGTTGGACGAATAGCGTTGGAACGAGCGTTGGGGCCAACGTGTGGAGCCGGCGTTAGAAGTTGGTAGAATTCAAGATTAAAAAGGTAAATAGGACCTTAAATCAATTTTAAAATCATCCTCATCATCCACATCCTCCGAACCTTTTTCCCAACTATTTTGGGGTCGACTTCCAGTCTTACCGGATGTAGCTGAGTACCAGTGCTTTACAAGAAGCGACTGTATTTTAAAATATAAATAACATTTAAAAATAAAAAAATAGGTGGCCACCGATATCGGATACAGGGTTTAAGGTACCGGTGGTTAGGGTCCCAGAGACAAAAAACTCCTCTCAATACGCGCCGTATCAAGGAGTACTGCCTTCTGAATCAGTCCCTTGATCCAGCCGCCTAACAAGAGCCTCATGAGGTGTTGGTCAAGGCTCTTGGCTATTAGACCATTGGCCATAACGACAATCGGCACAATAACAGCCGTGTCGACATTCCACATGGCGACAACCTAAGTCAAGCCATTAAAAAAAAAACCTAAGTCAAGATACTTTATTTGTTTCTCTTTCTTAGTTTTCACGTGTTAGATCCTTGTATTTTATACGGGCAACACTGCTGCCACCGTGATGACAACCCTGTGAAGATTTTGACAGATGGAGCGCGCGTTTTCCAATGGCGTTTTCTTCGTTAACTGATAAACTATGTTTTCTTACGATTGCTATTAAAAATTGTGTTTTAAAAGTGAATACAAGAAGTTATTGTGATACCAATTGACGTTTTATTTCTGACTAGCTTCTTCGTACTTCGTACGCGGATCCTGTCCCTTATTTTATTTATTTTTTATTTTATTCCTTTATTTCAGGCAACTAGGGCCCATAAAAATACAAATACACATATATCGTACATTACAATACTTATAAACTAATACATAAAAATTCACCATATCAATATATATTATATACAATACTATATCTATAAAAACTTAAACATACTATAAATACATAACAAATATTCTTAAAACTAATGCACACGATGTGTCGGCGTCGTGTTTCGCTGACTGGTGTCACGTAGCCGGCCACGAAACCGGCGATACAGAACACCCTTCGGCCAAAAATCTTCCTTGAGGACCTTCTCGAGAACTTGTGTCGGAACACGCACCACGAACGAGTTAAAATTCGTGTTGTGACGCGGTTCCAACCTCTCGACCCTCAAGGTCCAGTTGGTTTTGACGCGCAGATATTTTACGACCTCCTCAACCTTCGTAGAATGGTGCAGCCTGGACACGTACAGCAGCGTCGTTGGAATAGCTGGACGCAGCAGCATATTGGGGCCCGCCAGCGCAGTATCGCACTGGTTCCGACAAGGAGGTTTCTTTTTCTTCCTCTTCTCGACCTTGACGAAACCATCCTTGTCGCACGTGTCGACCTTGGGACCCTGCCTTCTCAAAACCTGGTTTGGTTTCGATCGGCTCTTCTTACCCCCTTTCGTGGTTTCCGCTATTTTAACCTGCGAGTTTTGTAGCTCAACAGGCTTCTTAGCGGCTACAATTGCGGCGTAGGCTCGTTTGGGGGTTGACGAACCTACACGAGTCATCGTCTCTACCGGTGTCGAGGCAGGGACGGCGGCGGCACACGTTGCAACGCATGCATTCTCGGCAGTTGGTGACGCATTCGAGCCCGCCGACTCGAAACTGCAGATGGAGGCATTTTGCGCCCCGCGACGCGTGTTCACATTTCTGTCGCTGGCGGTAGGTGACCTACTTGCAGAAATTACATTGCGCAATGCTACTAATTCTGCCCGTAGATCACTGATGGTGTTGTTGGACACCTCCAGCTGATGCTGCATCTCGGCCTGGCTTTGCTTAAGGAGTGTGATATCCTTCAGCAGCCTGGTGACATCTACGTGGTCGAACGTGACGGGAGGAAGCTTGTGGAGGTCCTTCGCCACGAAATCGGGCACGTCGTCCGGGTCGGTCTCCTTGAACAGCGTTATGATGTCCTGGACACTCTTCTGTGTGCCATCCCTTCGACGAGACGGCATCTGGCTAACTTTGCCAAGCGTCGTGAAAAGCAGCAATTTAGCATTGCTAATTTCATCTTCCTTGAACGAGGTCTTGCAGATCTGCATGATGCTAATCTCGTCCATGTAGTCGATGGCATGTTTAATAAATGCCAACATTTCGTTGGCTATGAGCGTTTGTGCACTCATAGCAAAAACCGGGCAGCGGCTGTAGCCGCGCAATTCGCGAATTTGAAATTCATACAGTGCAGCGCAAACGCGTCCGTACTCGACCGCGTATCGCACTGGAGTCTTATGCCAGCGACTACGGGGTTGGCAAAATCAAAGATCTGAATAGTCTGATATTGAATTTTAAGGGCCCGTTGACTTAGGGCACGCCACCATCGTGGTGGTAAGTCCCCTCTTTGAGGAGTGGCTCGGGAGGAGTCATGGCGCCCTCACGTACCGCATGACGCAGGTCCTCACCGGACACGGTTGTTTCGGGAGGTACACCGAATCGGTCGTGAGGAGGCGCCCGGGTATCACCATTGTGCGGACAGCCCCGAGGACACGGTGGACCACACAGTCCAGGTGTGCCCCGCATTGGAGGGGCACCGCCGGGTCCTCGTCGAGGCTTTGGGCGGCGGCGACCTCTCGCGTCCGGCCCTGGTTCAGCCCATGGTCCGGGGCGAGAGGGAATGGGATGCCGTCGCCTCCTTCTGCGAAGCGGTCATGCTCGAGAAGGAGGAGGCGGAACGCCAGAGAGTACGCACCTCTCATCCCGGCCGCCGCGCTGGACCAGGTAGACACCATGGGCGCCGGGTGTCGCGTGATGACTCCCGGCCACCGTAGGCGTGGGTCTGTGGGCGGTGAGCTCGGGTGGCTCATCGTCCCTCTGTCTGCTTAGACAACAGACCCGTGTCGACGGCGCGCGTTGTTCCACGCGATCCTCAAAGAGATGTCAGCAACCCCAGCGGGGCCCAGCAGGGCCAAGGCCTGCCGGGGCTGCGGGTTGTTCGAAAGAGATACCGCGGCCCTGGTACATAAAAGGCCTATGACGGAACACGACGATTTTTAGTCAGTAAGAGTCTGACACTCCCTCACCGCTGCTAACCCACAGCGGGAGGGATCATTTGATGATTTTTGACGTCGGAAAAAAAAAGGGCCCGTTGACTTGAAAACAACGGAATACGCATAACCATTAGAAACGTTCCATATATTTAATTTTTGTACTTTAACGGCAAAAGCACAGCAGACTAAACAAAACGCTGAGAACTGAACCGCAATAGACGTGACCATAGTGATAAAAGTAGTGATTCTAATTAGTCCGCATTTAAGTTGTGTGTGGCAAAAATATTACACGTATTATTACGTAAAAAACATTAAATAAATGACAAAGTCCTGGTGACTTAGTTGAAGTCGTGGTGGTTTAGTGTGTAGGTAAGGTCAAGTATGAGCGTGCGTCTTTGATTCCAGGTCTGGCAAGTGCCTGCCAATTCAACTTTTCTAAGTTCGTATGTTCTTTCTACGTATATTTTGGATACCATCATCCTCCGAGCCTTTTTCCCAATCCTGTTGGGGTCGGCTTCCAGTCTAACTGGATTCAGCTGAGTACCAGTGCTTTACAAGAAGCGACTGCCTATCTGACCTCCTCAACCCAGTTACCCGGGCAACCCGATACCCCTTGGTTAGACTGGTGTCAGACTTACTGGCTTCTGACCACCCGTAACGACTGTCAAGGATGTTCAATGACAGCCGGGACCTACAGTTTAACGTGCCATCCGAAACACAGTCGGTGGTGTCTAAGATATACTTAGAAAGTACATACAAACTTAGAAAAGTTGCATTGGTACTTGCCTGACCTGGGATCGAACCCGCGCCCTCATACTTGAGAGGTTGGTCCTTTACCCACTAGGCCACCACGACGTATATTTTGGATACCAATGACCGTTATTTGGAGGGGATGTTAAACTGTAGGTTCCGGCTGTCATTGAACATTCTTGGCAGTCATTATGGGTAGTCAGAAGCCAGTAAGTCTTACCAAGTGGTGTTGGGTTGAGCGGGTAACCGGGTTGTGGAGGTCAGATAGGCAGTCGCTCCTTGTAAAACACTGGTACTCAGTTGCATCGTGACTGCAAGTCGACCCTAACATGATTGGGACAAAGGCTCTCGAGATAATAACGACAATAATAATGAGATGATAGGCACCGCAGGACGTCTGAGGCTGATGACGGGGAGTAGTGACTCCGCGGGGCTATATATACTGAGTTCTCCAGGGAGAGTAGGTATACTGTCCCCCATCTGCGGCCGGTCGGAGTGAACCATGACGGGGGTAGGTCTCACGCCTCTGGCTTGGCTTGGCCGTCCAGAGTGGAGTCGCTAGAGCAGGATTAGTAGCCCTGCTCGGAGGGTAGGTGCCTCATGGTAAGCACAGGGAGCGCGTAATCTGCGTTTAATGTCCGCCGAGGTATCCTCACCCTTCAGCCGCTCATGTCCCTGTTGCTCTCTTGTTGCTATTCAGTGACTGGTTCCCGGGGGCCCAGTAAGTGAGGTGGCGAGTCTCCACCTGCCATTTTTACATGTACCTAATACATTGTCATCCACTAACATCCCATCACAATAACCCAAGTAATTTTCCTCCATAGTTAGCAATAGTTTAGCACAGAACCGGGGATTGTCTTTTTTTAACGACGTCCACCGGGGATTGTCCTTGGGTTCATTTCTATAGTGTACCTATAAAGGGATAATCGTCGGTTTTGTGTCACCATTTCATTAAAGTTGTCTCAAAAGGCCTTCAGCCTGTTGGCTTCGGCCCCACGTTTGCCTCCCAAAAATTCGGAACTCTGTAGTCCAGAGGTCTGGAAGAGATACAAAATAATAATGAGATATAACGCAACAAAGTCGGAGAGTGGGGGTTCGTGACGCCACGTCTAGGTATGTAAAATTAGTACTAAGCAGTGACTTAACACGAAATTCAAGCATTGTTGTATCTTCGTTATTATTTGTTTGTGAGAGAGAGAAAAGAAAAATACGTGTCCATTATTTTAGGGTTATCTAAAAGAAGGACTAATTACTTTTTTTAATTCGCCATACCTATTTCATAACATTCATTTCTATACATTTCAAGTGTAGTATTGCTCTTGAAGTTCCACATCAGGTGTTCCAGATCTTCGATGTTTATACGTCAATAGAGAGTGCTTATCAGATTGAACCACTTTTGCTAAAACGTCATATCTTCATATGCTATGGACTAGCTGGGCTCCTGGAGTTCCACATCTTCAATTTTTATAAGTCAACAGAGAGTGCTTATCAGATTGAACAACTTTTGCTAAAACGTCATACCTCTATATGCTATAGTCTAGCTGGGCCCCTGGAGTTCCACATCAGGTGTTTTAGATCTTCAATTTGTATAAGTCATTAGGAAGTGCTTATCAA
Source organism: Helicoverpa assulta (assembly GCA_963856015.1). NCBI lineage: Eukaryota > Metazoa > Arthropoda > Insecta > Lepidoptera > Noctuidae > Helicoverpa > Helicoverpa assulta. The sequence continues at coordinate 2,998,951 of CAWLCW010000029.1, forward strand.
ATTGAACAACTTTTGCTAAAACGTCATACCTGTATATGGTACAGAGAAGCTGGGCTCTTGGGGTTCCACGTCAGGTGTTCCAGATCTTAAAATTTATTATCTCAGCTGAAAATGCTCATCACATGAAACCATTTCTGCCATGGCACCATTTTTGTATCTCTTTTAGTTTTGTTGGTCTGTTGGAGTTCTGCATCAGGTCTTAAAGTTTCGAAGATAAATTATAGCCTATATGTTGACCAGGCTTAATACTGATACAACAAAGAATAAAATCATTGAAATCCGTTCAGTAGTTCGGAAGATTAGCGTGTACAAACAAACAGACATACAGACAAACAGACAGAATTTTTTTTTGGATTTGTGCTCCATTACTGTTTCTAAACCCCACCCAATTATTATTTTTTTAATATATTCAATGTACAGACACAGTTTTTTTACAGATTTATTATATGTATAGATGAAGGCTAGGAGATCATACCCTAGCTTATACATGAGGTTCTCGTCATGCGGAACGGCGACATCGATTATCATCGCGCGGCGCGCTAATCGAGCTATCACCACTATATCAGGCTTATTGGCTACAATAATCCTGTCAGTGATGATAGATCGATCCCAGTACAACGTGATATGGTCCTTTTCGAGAACTGGGTTGGGCGCATACTTGTAGTCGGTACCTCAAGATCATTAACTAGTCAATATTAAACTCTTTGCTCAAAATATTATCCATACTGGCTGAAAAAGTTGGCGTTTGTTCGCTAAAATTCTGCAACAAAACAGAATGCAATCAAATCTGACAGTGCCAAGAATCCATGCAAAAATTTTACTCGTTCGATGTCATTTCGTATAAATGAAAAATTATAAGTGTTATAATAAAACAAGATGGAAACATTAAATCGGATCACGACCACATTCGAAAGCGTAAGATCCAGCATAAAGAGTAAAAACTCTTCAGAGCGCCTGCAAAACTTAAAGAAGGATATACAGACCCTATCCAATGAGTTGGTAGTCTTAGGTAAGGAGAATCACGATCAGTATATAAGGTCCCTAGCGATGGAGGGCTACCTGGCTCTCCTGTCCGCCAAAACGATGCCCTTATCCCTTATCGAGAAGAGGAACATGCTGCAAGTGTCATTTGACAAATTGAAGGAGTTTGCACTGAGGGACGAGTGTCTCTTTATCTTGTTAAGAATACAGAATCTCCTATGTTACTACCTCATCCAACTCGATCAGATATCTGTAGCCCGCGAAATTCTGGAAAGTATGGAGGATCTATATGATCAGATCAGCAAGTCTCAGCCCGATAAGTTCCTTGATGCAGAAGACTTGTTCACAGCAGAGCCGGTGAACAATATCAAACGTGTTAATCCAGAAAAAATTGACAAAGTCATTACGAACAATGTGCAAATGCAGGCATTCTTGTACAATAAAATGAATCTACCTCACAAATACACTTTGTATAACCATACGGCGCTTCGAAGGCAGCTAGAAATGAAGGAAGGCACACCGCAAGACTGGGCTCTGAGGACGGCGCGACTGGGCAACTATTTCACATATCTGAACCAAATCGGTAATGCTCGCCATCACCTGTGCGCTGCCTACCACGTGTTGAGGACCTGCCACGACAATTGCAAGCTCATGCCTGAAGAATTCGTGTTGCAGAAGGCTGATTTTGAAATTCATTTCCTGGAGTTGAGCCATCACTGGGTCAAATACGGTTTGACGCTCTTTAAAATGTCGAAGAAAAAAATTTTGAATAAATATTTTACGCAACCATCGACGGGAGCAGACCTATGGAAGACTGTGGACTTGCTCGAAGATAGGCTGGAGAGCACGGAGAAAGTAGAAGAGGAAAATATGAAAGATATGGGTGCAGAAAAGTCCGGAAAGGGAGATTGCACTCCAGAGAAGCTGTTCACCTTTCCGTCTCTGGATTTGAAAGAGATGGAGAGCAAGGTACCTTTAGATAGCGTTTGCAGTGTTGAGGAAGCACGGAAGCTCTTCGCATTCACATACAAATGGCTGATGCGCGCGAAGCACTACTACGACTTTGAGCATCATTCAGCCCAGTACATATCCTGCTCTTTGCAGCTGGCAGAGCTATACGAGCACTTGGCCTTCTTCGAGCGAAATATTGATAACCAGTACAGTATCCAGAAGAGACGAGCCAACGTTCTGGAGACGCTCAACTCTTTACTGAAGACGTGTGACAACGTGATGTCTGTGCAGATCGACGTGATCAGGGAGCTGTCGCAGGTCCAGCTAGAGTTGATGGCGCTCAACTTGCAGAAGCTGTGGCGCGAGGAGTCGCATACCAATATCTTTAATATGGACACGGATGCAGACTCTATAATCAATTCTCTGGACTCCGAATCAAATAAGACCTTGACGGAGAAAACTCTGAACACGTCCAGCAAGAATATGTTTTTGAGGAAAATGGAAGCAGCTACTTCGATCAATGGCAAGTTGTTCCGACTGAGTGGACAGCTGGTGGCTAGAACACCTTCCCAGCTCAGCTTCAGTACAGGAATCCTCAAGAACTAAGTTGAAAAAATCCTTCCATCAATCCCATATAAATGCTACTGCAAATATTTGTCACGAGAAGTGTTTATATGGTGGCGTAATTTCGACCTTTATAAAATAGCTTTTTCAAATTATTTATATCGTCGGATATAAAATGCGATTGTTTTGTACGTGGTTGGTTTTATCCCACATTTGAGGTCTGTGTCAGACGTGTGTTCGATTCCTTTTGGCAGAAAATTCAGGGCAGCTTTGATATTGTAATCAAACTTCACCCTAAATTATTTCCACTACTGAAGAGACGGCCATTATCGCTGTGCTTTTGCGATCAAGAATTTGCGTCACATGTGAAGATCAATAATTATACACTAGAGACATAAAGTAGTAAGAAGAAAGGGAAGATCAGAAGCGATTGGACATTTGTGATCGAAAAAAAAGGGAAAAAATAACTGACCAAAAATACGGTTGCGTAAATGGTGCCAACTGCGTGCAAATGATTCGAGTCCAAATTAACAGTCACTTAAATATGTATTATTTATAATAAATAAAATATCTTCCATCAATGATTTTTTTGTTCTACTATCTCATTATTCTCCCAAACACGATTTTTTTATTTTGCATTACATTTTATACTATAGCTACTCAAACATGGTTGTAATAAGCTAATCTAGGTAATATTCATTTGTCTCCGTTCTACTCACTACCCGGCCACCGCGACCAATCAAATGTGTGCTGTCTGGGGCTTGATTCGGCTAAGGTAAGTCTCTACTTTTTTGCCATGAAGTAAATGTATAATGCTTTTTATTTTACCTAAAACATTTACTTCATGGCAAACAAGTAGAAATTTCCATGATATATGATCGTAGTAACAAATGCCGAAAGATCCCTTTCCTTGCCGATGCCGATAATGAGCGCCGGGCCTAATGAATCAAAAAAAATATCGGAATGCCACATACGCTTCAATCGCAATTGAGTCGTGATTGAATTTCAGTTGGATATCAATCGTATGTCGCTTTAGTAAAATTAACAGAATCAAGCCTCAGGTTACCAAAAATTGTAGACACACTCAGTTTGACAGTCAGCTTTAGCTCGTTGGTAGAAGGTTGCTTATGAAAAAAACTTGCGATTTTTTTCTTCCTTATAAGGGGAAAAAATAAAACAGTAAAAGAACTTAAATAATATATTTCTTACACAATAGATAGTATGACAAAAACAAACGACAGACGTACACAGGCACAATAGGTACGTGTACCTACATAACAAAGTTATTCGGTGCAAACCACTTTAATCACATTATTTAGTAGTTCGAGCCTGCGATTAGCCGATACAAGAAAACGTAGTTATACAAGCGCCACATTTATAACACTACTTAAAACTCGTATAAAGTATAAAATGCGATGAGTAACATGTATAATATATACTATACAAAATGCAGTATAAAATCATGGTTTAGTGATTATGCTAATTGATTGGTTCATATTTTTTTATGTGGCGATAGATAACCACGCTCGTAAATAAAGTGACTATATTTTCACATTAAAAAGCTTTTTTTTTTCTGACCGCCAAAACGTTAGAGGCACATTGAGATCTGTGGTGACAAACGTCGTCAGTATTACATAGTGAAAGTGAAGTCTGCTATCTTACTGAAAATGTTACTAAACACACATAATCAAGCAGTTTAGGTGTAATTGCGCAACCAACACACGTACAGGATAATTATTAAAGAAAAATGGTGTGCTGCCATTTATCCTAAAACTAGTGTGCAGTCACGGCGGATTTACAAATTATACCTAACGTTTCAGCCAGTGGCGGATTTACAAATTTGCCGCTAGTAGGCCATTCAATTTTTGCCGCCTCTAATGATTGTGAACTTAATGATAAGTATTTCTGTCAGTTACTAGATTATTTTTGCAACCCTCTATGTACCGAAGAGTTTAATGTTAACAAGTTTATATGACAGCGACTTTGAAGCGTAAAACCTCTGTAACTTTTAAACAGCTCAATCAATTTTCATCAAACATGTCTAAGAACACTTGCCCGTAAAACACCTGTAGTACAAAAAAAAACTAAATTGAAATCGGTTCATTCGTTCGGGTGCTATGATTCAGTGGCGGTGTAGCATCGGGTGGCACCCGAGGCGGACTACCTATTGTGCACCCACCCAAAAAAAAACGACAAATGTAAAAACGTTACTATTCCAAAACTCAATAATTTTGTACCAAAATGAGATTAAAAAAATCGCCGTAAAGTGAAAAAGTCGCGAGCGAAGCGAGCGCGAATTTTTTTTAGTTTTGGGACACAAAAATACCTACCCAAACAAGTGTGGAAAAAAACCACTGCAAAGAGAAGAAACCGCGAGCGTAGCGAGCGCGAAATTTTTGATTTTTGGGTCGCAATAATACCTTAAGAAATCAGAAAATAGTCACTGTCAAGTGAAAGGCGCGAGCGCCGCGAGCGCAAAATTTTTTGAGTCTTGGAACACAAAAATACTCAAACAAGTTTGAAAAAAAAACCAGTGTAAAGTGAAAAAGCTGAGAGCGCAGCGAGCGCAAAATTTTTTGAGTTTTGGGACACAAAAGTGCTCCACCTCATAAACAGCTTTGAAATCGTCAGTGTTGAGCGTCAGTTGTTTTTGCTACTTCGGTGCTTTAACTTTTTGTTAGATTGAGGACTCAAAGAGCGCAGAATAAACCAGGAATTATGATTATGATGAAGAATGATTATATGATGGAAGGATGATTTTTTATTTTATTTTTATTGAAACGCTATTGGAATATTTAGAAATTCATGATCACGTAAGTACCTAAGTATATATTACAGTGCGTTTATAACTCGTTTATTTATATATGGATTGTGTACTCATATACTTAATTATAAAAAAAAAAACCTGTAAAAATATAGCTAAATTTGCCGCCCCTCTAAATCTGCCGCTCTAGGCACTGGCCTATTGGTAAATCCGCCACTGGTTTCAGCAGTTACCTTAATAACAATTGCAATAAATTATTTTTAAGTAGTAATTCTCACAAACGCCAACACAATTCATTTTTTTTTTCATACTTTAAAATAATATACCTACATGTTTGAGATGGAAAATGTTAGATACAATTTCGATCTTGATGAACATTTTAGAATTGATGCCATAGAATACTAATGAGCTGTGTTGACAGTAACAATACATACAAAACATTTTATTACTAAATGCTGAAACAGATAATATAGACCTACCTATGATTTTACGTATAAAATGGTCAAACAAATAATGTACTCCATTTATGAATTTCAAGAGTAGAAAGTTAATACCATGATACGTATTCACACACGTACCTATGAATGAATTTCCCGACAATTCGAATGCTAGCGTATTTTTTGAGATTTTTTTCAAAATCCTGATCAAAATAGTTTTCAAATAGCTCCATACAGCTGTTTCATACATAATGACATAGTAATATATTATGCACAACAAACATAGGTTGAATATTTTAAATACCTACATTAGACAGAATTCAAAATTGTAGAATAAGTACAACGATTCTTGCACCTTATGCAAGAATCGTTGGTTTATACCACTATTTATGTAAAATGTACATTGTCGTCAAATAATTACGATATTTTGCATAGAAACATAAAGTTGGAACTTGCTTGTTTCCAAATAAAACGTCACGTAACTTGCGGTTTTTTCTTATTGTCAGTTTTCAATTCGTATTCAGAATATATATTAAATCGAAAGGCACCTGAGAATCTCTTGTTTTTGTTTATCAGTTATAATAATAATTGTGTTTCATTTGCTTGTTTTTAAATGCCTGACTATTAATTGCATTAAGGTACGTTTTGAATTCTTGCTGCCTACTGCAACTGACCGCACATACCGCCATCGGCAAGAATTTAAAACGTACGACTCCAATAAGTATTTTTGGAATATAATTTATTTAATTGCTGTAACTAAAGAAAGAATTTGATGAAATCATTTCAGTTTCATAAATGTTTATAGTACGTAAACCAAAACTAGTTAGTTTTCAATTTGAGCTAACATTCAAAAGTTAGATTTTCGTACAAAAGCCAATCCGTATATAAATTGGAGAAAACAACTTTAAACGCATGAAAAGTCTTGGCAAGTAAAGTTGACATAACGAACAACATTATTTATCTTTATCCTTGAATTGTCGACTTATAGTAATAGCAGTTAGGAATGTTAATAAGAAAATATTAGGCCATATTTTGAAAATTGAGTAGTGACAGAAAACTATACAAAAAAACTATTTTATAGACAGGTTTTAACAAATATCGATAAATCATCTGACTAGCTTTTTCCCAACTTTGTTGGGGTCGGCTTCCAGAATAACTGGATGCAGCTGAGTACCAGTGTTTTACAAGGAGCAATTGCCTATCTGCCCTCCTCAACCCAACTGGGTAACTACGCGAGCAACCAGATTCTCCTAGGTAATACTGGTTGTCAGACTTGCTGGCTTCTGACTACCCGTAACGACTGCCTAAGATGTTCAAATGTTAGCCGAACAAATACACAGATAGGACAGATGAACAAATATTGATAAAATAAGCCTTAAATAAGATATTTATCGATAAAATTCAAAACATTTTTAGGAATAAAGACATAATTCACACATAGTTAGCATTACAATTAACATTTAAAGCAATATTTTTAAGTTATACGTATTATAAAACACCAAACAATTTCGAAAATACATTGGAATGTAAGTTACAATCACATACAAGTAAGTATATAGGATTACTCAATTTATTCACAAAAAGTCACTAAAATGTATATTATATCTTGTAAAATGGTAATTGATTAGGGGCCCGATTCTCCTAATTTTACTTAAGCAACATACGATTCACATTCGACTGCGATCCAATCACGACTCGATTACGATTGAAGCGTATGTGGCATTCCGTTATTTTTTATCTATATATCATATAAAAGTTTTTATCCTTTTCTGTCATTCAATAATGAATCATTTTGTCTGCAAATGATATACGATTGCAATATGATTGTAGAGCAAACTACCGTATAGACCAAAATCACCAAAATAGCAGACCAATCGCAAACCAATCGAATGTCGTTGGAATACGATTAGTCTTATATTAGTAGCAGAATGCCCGATGTGGTTAAAACTGCTATTGCGATCATATTGCGATTCGATTTCTATTCAATTTTGACATTATTAACATAGGAGAATCGGGCCCCTGAATAATACATGCCAGTAGGAGTGAAAAACTGAAAACAGTTCGAGAGAGAGATATCTTTCTACATTTTTATAGTACGTTCTGAATGCTAGCTGCTGACTGCAACTGCCGACCGCACATGCCGCGACAACATGATAACAATTCATATCTAAGGGCGACTGCACGTGCTGCTGCCGCTTCGAAAATAGTTTCATATAAATACATACAAACCGGTAGTGCAGCTGCAGCCGATTGACAGTTGGCATTCAAAACGTACCTTAACGTTAAATTTTTATAGTACATTACAAACTATAAATATAATCAGTACATTACAAATATAATCAGTTTTGAAGCTGTCATTCTAACCAAGTCAAATTTTAGTATAGGCATTTATTTTTAGATTGTAAGTGAATGCTATCGAAAATGAATAAGCAAGCAGTATTCTTTGCAATAGTTACACAATTTCATTTTGTGATGCACGTTTTTAAGTAGATTAGGAAAGTATAAAATTAGAACCGTAATATCTAATAACTTTTTTTATGTAAAATAATTACAATTACAAATTAACGTTTTCGCTCGCCACACTATGGCAAACCAAAAAAAAAACTCAACAATAAAAATAATATGATACATTTTTAAAACTTATAATAGTGTTGCCTTATTCAGTATAAAAATATCGATATATTAAAAATACAATTTTCCATAAAACGTTGTTACGTCGTACGGAGTTCCGATTGTTTGCTTTGGTAAAATGTTTGGTTGGCGATCAGGAATCAGTATCGCAGAACTATGTCTAATCTATACTGACTACTCGATATACTTTGACTATGTTGCAGTCACTTCTTTAATAAAAAAGTGATTCTATTAGCATGGCAGTGCTATTTTGTGCATTTAATAATTTCGAATGCGTCGAAGCCCAGTTTTGATTTATTACAAACTTTTACGTGTCTACCTATACCTATTACTGAATCTATTAAAAAATCTCGATATATTTTTCCTTTGATTGATTTATCTGGTTGAATAGCCGTTAGGCACTTATTGAGATAACCTTCTAGCCTGTCTTAATATTATTTTAATTATTCTTTATCATTAATCTCACTTTAGCATCATTAAAACTATTAATTCTCTGACAATGTCGTCTGCTCGCAACACTATACGGTTCAATACAAAAAGTATCATTGATCAAAAAAGTGTTTTTTTTTATGAATGAGTTCTTTCAAAAATTATCTTTGGAATTTCAAGCTTTTAACCAAATATTATTTGAACTCTGCCAATAGTGGTGTATATGCTAATCAAAAATGTAACAAAGGCTATATGTACACTTAACAATGCTAACTTTTTTAGGCGAAAACAGACAATTTTATTATACTTTATATTTTTTCATTAAAAAGAGTTTTCTACAACTTCTAGTTATCTAGATTACTGTGACTACCTTATCATAGACAAAAATACTGTGCGTTTAATTAGTCTTCTTAGAAAGTAGGTCGGTTATCATTACTTCTTGTTCGTTTTTTCTTTTTTTATTTATATAACGTTAACAACAATGTTTTTGATGATTTTTAATTATTTTCATCACTGTTCACTACAGACTTACAGCCAGTTTCTTCATGAAAAGTAAAAGCCAAAATAATGTCATAGTAAAAGTAACGGTCAAATTCGTTTTTTCAAGGCTAAAGTACCAGCAAAACTGATAGATAAAATGAATTTGACCGTTACTTTTACTTTATGACATTACTTTGGCTTTTACTTCTGATGAAGAAACTGACTGTTAATTTATATAATTTTTTTATTACGTTATAAGGACATTCTACATTCCATTTTCAAAAATTCTTACAAAAAACCTCAAACTTTTAATTTATATTATGGTCTGACCGTTTTTTTTTTTGGTGCAGTTGACAGTCCTGCAATTGACAGCTGTCAACTACACAAAAGATCGGGTACCTACCTCATATTTAGGACTGCAGTTACAATATGACAGGCACTTGTTGACACACACGTACTTCTAATTGTTTTAGCCTCAAATTCATCGGTTTTCATCACAAAAGTCTATAAAGAGCTTCAATACATACGGTCGTGGCTTTTTTTCTTCGCGGTCCGTTCATTTCGACTCGCCCAGCGCGACCTCTTAGGATTTGCGGGAACTACAAACCAATAAAACATGTTTTAAGAATAATTTTGAGTAACTACAATAGAACCTTTTTGGAATTGGAAATTTTTGAATTGTATTTAGAAATAAGCTAATGCGATAGGTACTTCAAAAAGTTATATTTTATCGAGTTTCTGTGTTTTTCTATGTTTATGTGTGTGAAAGCGGGTTGATTTATTCTTTATTTAGGCATAGTTAAAATAAAAAAGTAATGTATTTTTTTAAATACGCAATGTGGTTTTAGAGACTTCTTGTTACAATTCGTTGACGTTTTTTATTTTAAAAGCCGTTTTCGCCTCCGACAAAATGTCATGTTATTGAAACTCAGTGTGTATCCAACCGTACAGTGTATGAACATTTGACTTTTAAAAAACTACGATCTCGACTACAATCAATAAATTCCTTATTACAAACTAGCTTCTGCCCGCGGTTTCACCCACATCCCGTGGGAACCATCTGCACGAACGCGGACAAAAAATCAAGCAAACAAACAAACGCTTCATAATCGCTTTGTAATATAACTAGCTTTTGCCCGCGACTTCTTTCGCGTGGAATACTGACTTCCGACTTAGATTTTTTGTATTACGTGTTCCCGATCTCGCCGAATAGATGGCGCTGTGTGTTCAGAATAAATTTTATTTTTTGTAATAAAAACTATCCTATGTCCTTCCTCAAGTTACAAACTATGTCTGTACCAAATTTCACACAAATCGTTTCAGTAGTTTAGGCGTGAATAAAAGACAGACAGACAGACAGACAGAGTTACTTTCGCATTTATAGTATTAGTTTGGATGTTAGGTGTACCGGTTTTTAAAAGGCTTGCTATCAGTCTATATTTTTCTATGTGCTTTCTTTTCCTAGTCCGCAAAAATTATATTTAATTTTCAAAAGAAGATAAAACTGGTTACCAAGTTTTGATCGTAACCAGTATTTTAACTAATGTCAACAATTATGAATATTTTTAAACTGTCTATTTCTTTTTTAATTGACTGATCCTAAGGTCTAGAACATTGTGTATTTTATATAAAGATTCTTGTTATAGTTGGTGCAAATAGTATAGTTGATTTGACAAATCCGCTACAATAAGTAGGTATTTTTTCTCTTTACTCAATTATGTCTATGTGTAACTGAAGCTGACGATTCAAGAATGTGTTACCAGATTATTTTGGTAAATATTTACCAAAAATAAAATAAGTTAGTCACTACCATAGACATAATAGTAAACAGGACTGCGCACTTTTACCCAAAAAACGAGCCGAGTGAAACAGTTAGTACGGAGGCTGTCTTTCTAAAAGGGTGACTATGAGATTAAGCTATGTGAGACAAATCCGAATTTGCTAAGATTATTAAACACAGATTGGTATTGAAGTTTTAACTTACGAAGTACACCCATATTTTGACTCATTACAAGAATTCATGGGCACCTAGTTGTTTGAAATGTTAATATTAGCTAACCTGTGGAACGATATATTTCAACCACCATAGGATTCACTTTTACAAGTATAAAAGCAACACTTTTTCACAATTTTAATAGTTTACATTGATTTAATACAAAAAAATATAAACAAAATTTTAAATGCTGAATACGCGCCCAGAATGTTCAGGGTTACCACTAGAGAAAAAAAAACAAATACTTTATGTTATGTTTTAAGAATAAATGCGAATAAATTAATGCGATTGTTATTAATTTGTTGACTTACAATTGTTAAAATAAGATAAAAATATAAGTGATTAAATTGTTTTTTTTGGGTAGACAAAACTGTTGATCATAACATTTTTTTTATGTTGGCAAGGTGTTAGAACGAGACACGCGGCCTCCGTTATAACTAACTCGGCTCGGACTTGCCTCTGTGTATTATGCAACCAATTTAGTACCTTATTGCGTTGGAATAGAGTTCTTGTTTAGTATATTACATCTATGGCCACTACTCTTTAATGTTTAGCATATTTTATATGTCAAAATTTTAATGATTTATTTAGATAAGTGAGAGTGAGTATTTTGATCGCATGTTATACTTCTGCATTTGTTCAATTGTTTCTTTCCTGAATAAACTCTAATGTAAGTAGCCTTGAGAGTTCGAGTATTTCCATCCAATAATATACGAAGATACAAGTAACTCTGTATGATTTCGTACAAAAATATGTTTGGTACTTACTCTGCTATCAACTACCTACGATAATGGTCATATGCATGTTCAAAAAGTAAACAACGGTATGAAATGTATCCGATTTTCATATGATTAATATTAATATTTTTTTGCAAAACTATCTTTCTTATGACTGATTGTAAAGATCGGTGCATATCTTTATACAAACTTGTATGTATATGTAATAAGTATACCAATAAGCGGTAAAATTAGTGCCATTGGTTATATAACAATACAACACAAGCCAGCCGTTGTCATTACATCTAATAAATGCGTTAAAAATGCTAATGAAAATCGACCTTAGCGTTCTATGAAAACCGTTCAAATTCTTTCGCCATAAAGCCAAACCAATCGGAACTCTGTGCTGGTAGTCTACCTACCGTCTCGTCGTTGTAGCACCTCAAATAGCACCACATTGCTATCAAAATCGCTTTCCTCACTTGCGGGCCACGTTTGTTCTTCTAGCAGCGGCGTGTCGTGTTCCCCTTTCGACTTCGAAGTCCGCCGTACGGTTTCGAAGTCTTTAATTGCGTCGAAGTCTTGGTCGATGGCGTGGACGGTGCCGGCGACGGACTTGATGAAGAGAACCTTGTGGATGATATGGCCTATGATGCCGAGTAGACAGACGGCGAGGCCTACTACGTTGATCGGCGATAATACGTCGCCGCTTACTTCTACTGCGAGGACTAGAATGCACATTTCCTGAAAAGGTTTTTTATAAATGAATATGCGAAAAAAAAACACCTGCAAATGTAACAGTAATTTTCGGGGCTGTCTCTTGTAAAATATTAAGGCCCGGTTTCACTGATTACCGATAGTGACAGTTACATATATGATAGTTAAGTCTGCCAGATAAGGACTGCTTATAATTTCTGCCAGATTTCACTATCTTAGGCCAGTGAAAAGAAAAGTTGTAGTTTATCTGTCAGCTAACTTTCTGATTAGCTATCGGAGACTTCATCATCATATCATTCATAATGATATTATGTTATGCTATAAGAAAAAAATAATCTGTCAAAAACGGTCGCTGCTAGTTGATTAACTGGTTGTCTAATTCTAACTACTTGACCCATCCGAAAACTTCTTTCTTTGTTGGAAAGCTAGACTATTCCCGAGTAATATAGGCTATATTTTATTCGGTACGGGCAGTAATTCCCCCGGAACACGGGGAAACCGTAAACCTCAAATAACATGTGAAATAGAATATCATGAACAGTAAGAACAAATTAAAAAGAAACTCACCTTAAATATACCAGAGATGGACAATGTGAGACTAGAGGTGTATGTGACTACTAGGAACTCGCTGATCTCCATCGCGAAAGCTAACGTGGCGCCGACGGTCACCTTCAGTATCGTGGGCAGAAGCTTGTCAGCCGTCAGCTTCTGCAGGTGCTCGTAGCAGGCGAACCCTGGAACCCGTCAATACTATTCTAAGTCTTATTTTCTTTCACACACGGTCGGTTAGTCCCATGGGAAGTTATTTATTAATAACCTCGTGTTATAGGTGCTAGGACAATTGATAGACTACCCATAGCTACATATCGGGTGAGTCGTTCAAAATCACATTAAATGAAATGCGTTAATGTACTGGTTAATATATGTTTTATTTATTTATTTGCGACGATTAACACAAATAAAAAAGAAAAATACGTAAAAATAAAAAAATACATTTTTCAAACAAAGTAAATAGAATAAAAACGTGCTAAAATTAGAACACTATATAAAAGTCAGTCATTACAAACAACTGAAATTCTCCCTTGAAAACTGACAGCTGTCAACTGATCAAAACATTCGATACTCCTAACTTTATCTCTGCTTTACACATGATGTTGTAAATTATAAAAACGAAATATGACTCCTGTGGTTAAATCACTGAATGGATTAGGTTATTTTTTTACAATTCGCCATAGAATATCATAAAGTATATGTGATAGGATTTAATGTGATTGTGAACGACACACCCTGTATACGTTTATATGAATAGATATTATAACACCCAGATCTCGGCCAACAAGAATGTCGACCGAACCGGGATTGGAACCCGGGACCTCAGGTTCGGCAGTACGGTATGGTGACAATTACGCTATTTGGCAAAGCGCTTTGTCAAAAACCTTGTCTGAAATCCTCATTAATGTTATAAATGCAAAAGTGTGTATTTATTCGCTAAAATAAATATGCTTCCACTGTGAAACCGAATTAAATAAATTATTTTGTTGACTGTAACCTGCACAGGCAACCGCGGAATTAAATTAACACCTTTTATTAAAGCTTTAATTAAGTCTATATCCCCCAGCATCCGAGCCCTCGTTAAGGTAACACGATAACACAGTTTTTAATCTTGCTTTATAAATCCGAGTAACGGTGTCATGAAAGGTTGGAAGCTAGAGCAATCTCCTTAAGGGAAATCTCGACCTCCTTTCTTAGAAACTGCAATGAGCTGCGATATCAATAAACAGATTGAAGAAGGAAACGTTGAGGGATTCTATGAACAACTTGAGCCTTAAGTTTTTTCATAAAACACATAATATATTTACTTTGAAAATATAACGTTAAAATTCATAGTAAACTGTTGTTTTAATAAAACTCATTTTATGTTGTCGGTAAACTAAGTCTTAGCGTAATAACTATTATATTTATATTTTTTGGTCTTACCAATGGGCTTAAATAGGGCTTAGCAATTTCAAATATGTTCGGCATGGTTGACGGGCGCTGAAGGAATAGTCACAAAAATAATGGAAGGGAGACCCAGCTGCGTAGTGCATGAGCATTTGCGCAGACACATGTACACTCCCTATTCCTTCATATTCCGATAGACGGGTGTATCAATCACCAACTACCAGGGGTTTAGTTTCTAAAACGCACATAGCTATATCGGCCTAACCTCAGAATCTAACCGGAGACCCCATGCACAGCATTCGCCTGTGCGACCAATAGACCAGCGAGGCAGTCATTTATAGCTGTGCTAGCGTCCTATCGAATTTCCAATGATGTATGTGCACACGTCATGTGGGAGGACACCCTTCGCGTAACGTAGGGAATATAACCCAAGGAGATAAATCATAAGAACATGACACGCTCCATAGTTGATGGAGGATTTTGATCTGTGGAGAAATACCTAGTTTATGTGTTAGTCTAAAAGCTCATTGCTGACTTCATAAGGATGAAGGAAAATATTTTTTAAGAGAGTAAGTATAAGAGGAACTTTAACAAAATGGCCTCTATTATAGCTTATAAGCTTATGGTAAAGCGTCAAAAGTAATTTTGTTATCCAGGTTTCCTAGAATTAGTTTGAAATGAAAGTGGGGAAAACATTTCTATGAATCGTTTTACAAAAATATACACGTTTAAAATTAAAAATTCTGAAAATTAATCGCTAATCCAATCATATTATTTTTTTTTCGATTCGTGCGGGACCTACGATAAGATTTGAACTAAATATTAATTAAAATATATATTTATTTACTTCGCGACAAATCTGAATATCTCTATAATCCTGAACAAATGTTTATGAAAGTTTGGTATGATGTTTGGTACACCAGAAAGTTTCGTATAAATTATATGAATTATGCTTTAGTACGCTATGTGTGATTCGGATGACAAGACAGGGGCATTGAGGTGAATAAGTATCTGACGTCATTGTTTTAGGACGAGTGTCATTCAGTATCACCATAGGACATATCATATTAATCAATGTAGGAACACCTTCTTCCACACACGGTCGGAAAGCCGCACGGTAAACTAAACTATCAGTATAAATAAATATTATAACAATCATGCTCATCACACAAATGTGGAATCGAACCCAGGCTTCAAAAACAGAAACCAAAGCGGTAGAAAAAAAGTTTTGATAACTTTTTTATGAGTATGTGAATGAAAGATAATTTAGACAGCAGTTACACAATGCACAATAAAACAATACCTATTATAATGAAAATTCGGATGTAGATTTGTAATCAATGACTTTTGGAAGACTAAAAGGATTTGAATGAATATGCACGTCGTCGTAGCGTTTTTTTTTCTATCAGAGATTATTTTTTTTATCAAAAACAAAACTTCAAAATTTATATATTTCGAAGAATTATCATCATCATTAGTCTAGTCGGATCCCAAAACGCTGGATGGATTTTGATGTACCTCGGCAGTAATAAAGCTCATACATATATCAAAACAAGACGTAGGCTACTTTTCACAGATCACAGTTAGGTAAGCAGTTCCCTCGGGATGCGGGTGAAACAGCGAACGGAAGCTTCTATCCATATAGTGCCAAAACTTAACTCAACAAATGTTCCAAAGCCAACTTTACGTCAAGCAAAATGAGTGACTTCGAGCAGAAACTTCGTAAGAGTTATAGTTAGTACAAGGAGAAAAGCTGTAGCCAGCATGAGGAGTAAAGTTGCCAGTTAAGAGGTTTACTCTGCACTCTGCTGGCTTGCATAAAGCTTCGACTTTCATAAGAGCAGGTCACAGATAAGGAAAACCGAGCGGAGAGGCCATAAGGCACGCAGGTCAGCGCCTTCTTATTGGTCAAATGTGTAAGGAGCGTATGACCAAAACGATCTAGTGAACTAACGAGGTGTAGTGGTTCTTTGAGACATCGGTCAACGATTTTTGGTATAACGAAAAATTGGCGGGTTGCAATGAAGCTGTTTATGGACGGAGACAGTAATGTTCCTCGTCTTCCGAACACCCACAATTTAGCTTCTTAACTTCCTAAGATGTTCCGTTATGACATCTCCGTTAGTCATTTTGTTCTCCATGGCTTGCTTGCATTAAGCTTGGGCTTGTGTAAAGTGCAGGTGCAATTCCGATCGATGCGGGTATTCCCGTAACGTTTATATTGCTTCCAGTCCTTCTATGCTGCCAGTGTTTGCTTCTGGGATTGGAGTTGTTTTAAAGGCTTTTTTCGTTCGACCTACTTTTGGGAAACGAAGTACGAAATCCGTTGCACCGTTTTGGATTTTTAGATTCGCATTTTGGTCCGCCTTTGATCGTGAAATTTTACACGTGTCTATCAATAGACGAGAATATAGCCTAGCTCTAACTGGCGATGAAATGTTTTCCTAAAGTCAGGTACTCGGATGCAAATACCACAACAAAGGTGAATTAAAGGTAAAACCATTAACAGCCTTACTTATAAACGTGAATTAAATAATAAGTAATACTTAAGGGCTGTTTAAGAAAATTCTTACTTATAAACGTTGCTTAAGCATGTCTTAACTAACATTTAATTACTACTTAAGACTTTAAGTAGTGATTAGTTAAAATGTTGCTTAGAAGGTGATTAGAGATTTTTATAAGTAAGGGGGTTAAAGTACAATCATAAAGACAAAATAGTATTATAACCAACCTTCAAACATGATGGTGAACGGCAGCAACGAGACGAACATCCAGGGCTGCACATGGAACACCATATCCACTGGGTTGTGTAGCCCCAACTTGGACTTCTGCATCAGCAGTTGCGCGAACGTCCACCTTAGCCCTGCCGCGAAGGACGCGATCAGCAAGAAGTTGAAGCCCAGCAGGTTGAACTGAGTCGCTTTATACGTGAACATGATGAGGCCAGCCGCGATCATAAGCACGATGCCCACGAGAGACCAAGACTGTGGAAGGAAAGATCTGGAATTAATTTCATTTGTAGAGTTTTGTTGGGACGTTGTGTACAGTAGAAGTCTCAAAGGATCGCTGGTAATGTCAACAAAATATAGTGAAATCAGTGTAATCAATATTTTCGAGAAGATATTAGAAGGTTAATAACGTAAACTGCTTTCGTTATTTTTGGAATACAACACACCTAGAGTTATAATCTTGCTATGCAATTGTCAGCTCATCATATCAATCTGCTGAAGAATCTGAGCATGTTTGTGACGGTGGTTCCTTGAGATTTCTAACTGGATTAACAGCTATTAGGTTAGGCTAGTAGGCTGTTTAATTTTAGCCGTCTTTAAATTTAGCTATGCGACGTGCGTGCTAAACCACCTATCGCGACATTCGGTATTAGAATACAGCGCAAATTTTGTTTGACATTTATTTATGAAAATGAACACTGTGGTACATCTACTGCTTTTAAAAGCTTAAAGGGCTTCCATCTGGATACACGTATATCTAAAAGCAGTGCGCATGGCCGAAGTGAAAGGAAAATCCGTATCAAAACAATATGAACAACTCAGTAAGGAATATTGGAAAACAGGATAAACAAGAAGGACTAAATTAAGGCAGAGATTAGATACAAATAAAATGGATGAAAAGAGAGTGAAAGCTTTAGGGATGCTAAGAAAGCAATGGACTCATTTTTTCAAACCACATATTTCGGGATAAGTCCGAAACACGCAAATTAACCATCCTAAGAAAATAAAAAAAATATATTTTTATATTCCATCATGAAGTCTCAGAAATAGCAAACTCAAAATATTTTCCATGTTACCTACAAAATTACAAATTCAACCGCAAACTTTCAAAGCAAGGAACAGTTTCAAAGCAAAATGCTGAAACTTCTCCAATCCTGTGCGAAGTATGAATCCTTAAAAATACAAGCTTTATTTCGTATTTACGTCTTCGCAAACATTCCTTATGTTGACACGGATACCTCTCATTAGTATTTCTAAGAACGACAAACAATAACATCCTTTATATTTGTTTATATTTGTTGAAAATCGGATGAAATGTTAGCATTAGCAGAAATAATTTTCGAATAATAAGGTATTGTGTTTCGATACGTTACGATATCATTGTGCTTCTTCTTTTATGGAAAAAATATATGAGGTACTGTTACCATACATGTAAGTATTGTCGTCCTAGCCAAGATTGTCCAACTGCGCAGGCCATATAGTACACGAGCAAATGCGCAAGCAGCGGTGCCCTCGCTATTCCTTCACACCCCGACCCCGACGGGACGGTAATCCGACACGACCGGAGAGAGATCA
This sequence comes from Helicoverpa assulta, assembly GCA_963856015.1. Classification (NCBI taxonomy): domain Eukaryota; kingdom Metazoa; phylum Arthropoda; class Insecta; order Lepidoptera; family Noctuidae; genus Helicoverpa; species Helicoverpa assulta. The sequence goes on from CAWLCW010000029.1 coordinate 3,017,859, forward strand.
GGCGCAAGACCGACATTGGAGCAGGACCGGATTGCACCGTGCTTTATCAACCGCCTTTGTCCTGATCGTATAAATGGGATCCGTAAAATATTCAATGAAAATATGTTGCAAACTTCAGTCTATCTGGTTACCAAGGCAAAGAAATGATCTATAATTGCATGAAGTGAGCAAATACGAAGCTGCTACGAAATTACCACGACGTAACTGTCATTGAACGCATGGTTCTTACATCATCAAGAACCGTAACCATAAGTAGCTTCAACAATTTTGTAAAACAGCTGAAAATACTGACATTCTGACTGTAGCGTTTACAGTTTCTAGTAGCCACCAACAAACTTAGCTTTTAATCAATTATTCAAGCTGTTTAGTTCGTAGCATGCCATTGTTTTACCAGCAAGAAAACCAACATTTTACTAAAAAGGAAACCTGGGTATAGTGTCACAGATGTCATGGAGTCATAAGGGGTAGTCAGAAGCCAGTAAGTCTGCCAACCAGTCTTACCTAGGGGGGTATTGGGTTTCCCAGGTAACTGGTTTGAGGAGGTCATATAGGCAGTCGCTCTTTGTAAAACACTGGTATTCAGATGCATGCGGTGATCCTGGAAGCCGATCCCAACGTAGTTAGGAAAGACCAGGCAGATGGTTCACCCCTTCAAACAAAAGCCCTTAATAAACCAACTTTAGTCCATTTCAAATATGATTGATATAATTTTGATAACTGTGTTTCGGATGGCACGTTAAACTGTAGGTCCCGGCTGTCATTGAACATCCTTGGCAGTCGTTACGGGTAGTCAGAAGCCAGTAAGTCTGACACCAGTCTAACCAAGGGGTATTGGGTTGCCCGGGTAACACTGGGTTGAGGAGGTCAGATAGGCAGTCGCTCCTTGTAAAGCACTGGTACTCAGCTGAATCCGGTTAGACTGGAAGCCGACCCCAACATAGTTGGGAAAAAGGCTCGGAGGATGATGATGAATTTTGATAACAATGATCATAGTTGAGAAAATTAAAAAAATACAAATATTAAGTATATTGTTATTTGGCTTGGACGAAGCGCTATCAATCGAAATTGTCGGTTATTACGTAACTACATTTAAGTAATTTTCAGTGCAGTGAACATAGCATAATTCAGGCCATCATTTTGTAAGTAAATTGTCCAATGAATGCCAACAATGAAAACTTAACAACCCTTAATAATGCTTTAAAATGTTTCCATTTTATAATGAGTTTGTATTCTACTACCTACGAGTAGCACATATTATGAACACTAAGGTAGAATACGTTCTCTGAGCTCTTCACAAAAGAGTAGAGGTAGTTTTAGCACAAGACCAAAACACGTGGATGAAAGTATCGACTTAGTGCTAGGGTTAGATCACTGTTTTTCGTGATATTAGTTTAAACCTGGCATTAAAGGCGGTAGATATTAAAACTCTATAAAATAAAGTGGAAATGATTTTCAGAAAACCCGTGTAAACACGAAAGAAGCAGATACTGATTTTCTATAGGCTAGTTATTTGCCTCTAAGTAGAGCTATTATCTTATTTCTTTTAACAAACCATAACCTTGTGTAGAAACCATTGAGTAATCTGTGACGGAACTTGTTCAATTACATCATTTCATTTGCAATTACTGGTAGAAATTGCAGTAGCATTTTGCTGAGCTAACAGGATCACAAAATTACAAAATTCTAGATTCAGCCAGCGGTTTCAGCTGTCTCGTGAAGGAACTACTTTCTGCACCAAGGTAACATATGTTATTCTGGTAACGTATGTTACTGCCAATGTTTCATCAATTCCTTAACATAAGTAGCAAACATAGACACAAACACACTCATACTCATCACACATACATTGCCATTCCACGCTCAAGCTATGTGAATTGTAAAATGATCTTCAATATTGTAAACTAGCCGTTTTCCCGCGGCTTCACCCGCGTCCCGTGGAAGCTACTGCCCGCACCGGGATAAAATATAGCCTTCTAATGATGAAAGAATATTTAAAATCGGTTCAGTAGTTTTTGAGTTTATCCATTACAACCAAACAAACAAACAAAGTTTTCCTCTTTATAATATTAGTATAGACTAGCACATTTAATATCAACAACAGAACCACGACGACGTCCCTCTAATTATATCACTCCATGCATATCATAGAAGAGATTACGGTGGTTAGGTAACACTATAGAGAACAAAATAACATGCGGAGGCGCCATAACGGAAAATCGCGTAAGAAAGTAGCGCGCCAAAATGCGAGTAAGCGGGGGAAGAGGAACGTTACCGTTTCCGCCCTAATACGCCTTTGGATCCGACCATTTCTTGTAATACCAAAAATCGTTGACATATGCCTCAAAACTAGGGCTGCGGATTTTTCGAAAGTTACCGCGGCCCTGGTACATGAAGGGCTTAAGAAGGATGAGTTTTAGTCAGTAAGAACCTGACACTCTCTCACGCTGCTAACCCACAGCGGGAGGGGTCATAGAATGATTACCCCTAAAAAAGATGTCTCAAAGAATGCGAACGCCTCGTTAGTTCACTCGTAAGTGATCGTTTCGGTCATGCCCACCGTACGAATTTGACCTAGAAGAAGGCGCCTGACCTACCTGCATTATGGCATCTCCATTATCTCTTCTTCCTCCGTGGGTAAGTAACACTATATCGATAACAATAGTTGTCTAGACTTCAGACTGGCTGTGATTAGAACCGCCCACGTATGGTGGTAACAGCACCTTCGGGCTATAGAATAAGTTGTTGTTAATTCTTTGTTTCTAGGTAATATAAACACATTCGTTTTTGTTGTGTTATCTTATCTAGACTAAACACGCCTTTTATATTAATTTGTCTTTTGTATCCAACTGTGGTAACAACTGTTTACTAATAAACGTTTATAATAATGTTAAAAACGTGCAAACGCATGTACGGTCACAGACATCAATGGTCAAGCAACTATCGAACCATCGCAACTTTGTAGTATTATACATTGACTAAACGAAGGAAACCACGATAAACTGTACTAGTAGTCAGAAGCCAGTAAGTCTGTATTACCTACGGATAATGGGTTGCCCAGGTAACTGGGTTTAGGAAGGAGATAGACTGTCGCACTTCATAAAGCACTGGTACTCAGCTGCATCCGTTTAGACTGCAAGCCGACCCCAAAGTAGTTGGGAAAAGGCTGTGCAGACGATGAAGATAAATACAAATATCATCTGCCGAGCCTTTTCACAATATTTGTATTATCCAGCTAAAATAGGAGCAGTATAATCAAAAACTGAAATCTTTACGGACGCCGATCGGGCAAATGGCCGAGTTGATTACCCGTGTTACACAAGGTGACGTTCAAAGGGATTTTGATGTAAAGCACTATACTATAATCTGAACCACTTAGTAGATTAGACTGAGGCAAAGCCAGTTTCGGAGACTGAACCCGAACAAAGGAAATCGAGGCTTTTCGCTAGAATATGTCAATTGAGTATTTTCGATATGTGGCTACTGGCCCTTTGAGCGATATTACTGTATTGTAAAGACTCTTTAATTTGGACAAAATACAGCTTTGGTTAATTAAAATGTGGTAAAAAAATATTGTTTCAAAAATGGCGAATAAACATGAAAATAAATAACACCCTGTTTTCAGATTTTATACTCTTATTTCATTTGAACAAGCTTTTAATTTAATATTCAATGATGATCAGATCGGACGAACCGGGTCTCAATACGAGCAGATTCTGAAATACATTTACAAATAAACAGTTTCTAGCTCAGCAGCTTCGGAAGTACTTTTTACGACTAAATGATCGAATAGCAACAAAAACAAGTTAAACGTATTACCGCTGTAATCGAGATTTCTGAAGCGTGAACTGAAGGCGAGAGATGCCTTGGATGTTCGCGCTACTGAATCGCAAGGTGAATTGGACTCAAGGTCTTTGGAAGAAAATATAAAATTGCATTGAATGAAGTTGACTGAGATGGACAAAGGTATTGAATAGTATAGTACTGTAAAGACTTTTAATAAATGATAAATGTTATGCCTGATTATGAAGAACTCACATTAAAGTAATTTAAATGAATATAGACAAAACCGAGTTTTTATTATAGAAGTGCTACAACAGTTTCACAATTTCAAAAAAAAAAGTCACAAGGAAGCGACAAACATTGTTTGTGAATTCCTGAAAGTTTGCATTACAAGTATTCATTAATATGATGAAGTACTTATTATGTGTCTTGAACTTAGAAGTGCACTACTTAATTTAATAGATCCTGTAAAAACCGCTGACTTTACAAAAGTCCGAACTACAGATTCATCTTCATCATATTTCAGATTGGACATAAGCCCTCTCAAGATTTGCATGTCAAAGATGCTGGCAGCTCTTTCCGGTTAGATGCAAAATTTTGCAAAAGTATGCCAGCCCGATGCATATGGAGGTCACATTAACCTATTTCAGAAGACTTATGTACCGTTTGATAGGCGGCCGTCAGTTTGGTTGAACGGACGGTTGTCTCAGTTTTGAGAAAACATTGAAAAAAGAAATGGAACAAGTTTCCCTTTCTCTATCAATATTATTTAAGTTACCAAAAATTTGTCCGCCCGAATTTGAAAGAAATAATGACGTATAATTTATTCATCATACCAATAGGTATATAGCCGTCATGCTACCAAGTGTTCAGAACATAAGATTTTCACCAAAATACTTGAAACTGCAGCCACCGCAGAAACTTCAGCTTATATAAAACAATAGGTCTGGGACTCAGGGATTTCATACCGTCTACTTATTTACGGAACACTGAAATAAGCTTTCCTTGAATTCTTCAAACAAAAGGAGCATTAGTGGGTACTCGAGTTTCAGTTACTTTTGAAACAAACACAAAGAATGCATTAGGTGCAAGCTTTTACAGTTCTCTATGAATGAAAAGAAGTATTACTTTAGGGTTTCAGTTTACAAACTTTTGTCCTGATATTGATGTTTTACAGGTAATAACAATGCCGTCTCGAGCGAAAAGAACAACACCTACTACTTAATAAAATGGGAAAAATCATCAAAGGAATAATTTGATTTGCGCGTCTCTGTAAACACTACGTTTTGAGTTGTAGTTATATCCGCCATCGGTAAATAATGAAGAAGAATTATAAAGGCATATAATTGTTCCGAAGCCAATGCAACGATAGCAACGATCAATGAATATGTTCTACCTTTAAACAGTGCCGGATTAGGCAAGTACAGGGCACCATACTTTCTATAAGCCCCATTAGAGCAAAACAAAATAGAAAAAAAAATGAAATAGGACCCCATAAAAACAAGAATCAGCCCATAATTGAGAAGTCGCAGGCAGTAACAAAATATGAAATAGCAATGTTGATTTCCCGACTAGTAAATGTGATGGACTCAGTCCGGTTGGATTAAGGGGAATCCCGGGAGGCCCATAGCAATTTATAATAGCAATCCGGCCCTGTCTGAAACCACCCTATCGAAGCCCAGTAAATCCGATGCAATAAATACTTGATTCTAATAGAGCTGCTGTCCATTTTCGTATCATTCCCTTATTACGCTGTCATCGCTGTCTCGTACTTGAAAAGTGCAGTAGCATAGGTAACTGATTTGAAAATTCTAGCTTGGAAGTGCATTACTAAATCAGAGGTTTTATGAAGAGCTCGAGTAACGGCCGTTCCCAATATTCTATCTATCTGTTGGTTTGCTTACTAGAGATAGAATTTTGCATTTAGAATTTGCGAGGGATGCTACTTCTTATAGGTCAAGTGGGCGTAAAGAACTAACGAAGCTTTCGGAATCCTTGTCAAATCAAAACCAATCTGTCAAATATTGGTCTACTTTATTTTGAAAATAATTGCCGATTTTCATAGAAGCCGCGTAAGAACAGAACTACGTTTCTCGTCCCCAAAACACCCTCACTCAGGGGCGCTTCTTTAGGAGATTTTGCGTTATGACATCTCCGCTAGACATTTTGTTCTTCGTGCATTAGTTCCATACAAGCACTGACAACAGATAGCATACTGAAAATGGTCACTGCGACCCACTAGCACATTTCAGCTTCAGGCTATAATTATGTAGCTTATGGCTCGTTATGGTATTGAATTATAAATTGTAAGTGGTTCAATTGATCGGTGTAATTTACCCGTTGACTTGTAGACGGTATGGCTGTCTGGTCGCAGGTAGAACATTATTAATTGGCTAAGAGTCTGACCAAGGAACAGAAATATCATGGACACCTTATACTGGCAAAGTTTTAGCTATGTAATCGGATTTTTCACTGAAAACTGTACAATTACTGTAGATATAAGGGAAACCAGTTTTAACTTAACAATTCGACTGCTCAGTTAAAAACTAAGGCAGCCGGTAGCCAGTAGCCGGCTTTAGGTAAACTCAAATCATGAAAAGGAAACAGTGTAGGTACTAGAACTAATCTTTAATTTTTATAAATAAAAGAGAAGTCGTCTTAGGGTGAAAACGTCGGAATCGCAATTTTAACTTTTTTTAAAATTGGATTTCTAGAAAATAACCTTCGCAAAGGATATAATTTTCACTCCCTATTGAAAAGTTAATATTTCTACACTCAAAAGGTTTTCATTATGAATCGAAATCCGTCCACGTGGCACTCTTTATATTTATTTTTAAACTGATTCAATTTGTTTGAAAATGTTCTACAAAGTAGTGGGTTGGTTCTGCTTATCACAACAAAGGCTAGAGCGTCTATTTTCCTTATTTTTAATGGATATGGGTATACCTATACACTACGCAAATTTTCCTTGTAAATAAAAGAGGTAATAATTATTTGTTGTAATTAGTACCAATAACTACGTACTTGTATTTGAATGGATTATCCGCAACGATATGAGTAGTACATACTATCGGAGCAAAAAGTATGAAAAGACCTCAACCAAAGTTTTTCTTATTCTCATCGGGAGAAGGCGTGCTAAGTTCAGCTTCAGTCAGATGTTTTGCTATTGTGATTACACTAATGAACGAGATTAAAAAGATTCTTTGGGAAAGTTATTTGTAATCGTAAGTGAAGATTCATGTGTTAAAGTAACGGTCACCAAGTACCAGTCACTCTATATGTATAAGCACTTTAAAATGCAGTCGACATGTACGCCTTATCATTTAAATTAATAACTTGTACTAGGTGATAACATAGTTCACATTCATTATCTATAATGGCATCCAAGGCTGATTTCAGCCACGGCAGCTGTTCTCATATAAGGAGATCAGCCAGCTGCGAAGAACATTACTATAGTGCACGAGCATTTGCGCAGACTCAGGTGCACTCACTATTCCCTCACTCTCATAGGCCGATGCGACGGTCATCCGACACAGCCAGAGATAGATCATGCGCAGGTCCGATATTGAAGTGTTAGATATTATCAATCTATGCTTATATTATAAACATGATCCGTCTTACCACAAAAACTTTTAAACGTCAGTTTAAGACTTGTCTAAAAAAATGTCAAATTATGAAGTTGAAATAAAACCATTTTGGAACCACACTTTTTTAGACAAATGTTTGACACATGGTTAAGTTTTTGTAGTAAGACCAGATGAGTTTTTTTTTTGACGCTAATCTTAAATCTACTGGTCCGATATTATAGGATAGGGTTTCATGTATCTAGGAAGACTTTAGGTTACTTTTATACGGGTGTGCGACATAGTTCCCGGGACACGAGAAACCACTGGCAGGAGTTAATCTATACTAATATTATAAAGCTGAAGAGTTTGTTTGTTTGTTTGTTTGAACGCGCTAATCTCAGGAACTACTGGTCCGATTTGAAAATTTCTTTCAGTGTTAGATAGCCCATTTATCGAGGAAGGCTATAGGCTACTTTTTATCCCGGTACGGGAAGTAGTTCCCACGGGATGCGGCCAAAGCTAATCAATTATAATTGTTAAGTTAATCGAATTGTTTTAATGGCCTTGACAATTAATGGCAACGAGGAATTTCTTATCAAAACGCTTCTAAACTGAGTTAGTTATCTACGGTTGTTTTACTGTGCGATATTATCTAATAAGATAATGTCCCTGATAGCTATTTGAATGAAAATAATTGTTATGATGTGTGAACTGAGAGGGGTCTTGATGGATGACCAGCTGTTTGCTGCAGCTTCAGTAGCATCCCATTTTTATAAGAAATCATCAAATTACCATACCCAGGTCCATACAGGCTTTGGCCCTGGTGGGTCCCACTGGGGTTTCAGTAGAATCCCTGGGGTCGGCTTAATCACACACGGGTCTTTCCAGGTAGTTAGAACCCGTGTAGATCTCAGATTACGGTTACGGAATATGAGGGTATACGAGTAGTCAGATTTTACTTAGATCCGAAAGGTGGATCCGAAGTAATTAATATCTGACAACCAGACTAACAAAGGCATATCATGATGGTATGGAGCGATTGCTTATTTGACGCTCGCAACCCAGCTCAGGTAGCTGTCAAATAAGCAATCGCTCCATACATGACACTAGTTAAACACCATACGATTATTAAGCAGACCCTAACAGTTGGGAAAATGCAGATGGTGATAGCGTTCGAAACGTGTTTTCTATCTCTATAGGAAATGCTATCAAAACCAGTTCAGAAGTTTATCAGTGAAAACGCTGAAACTCACATGCAGTTATGTTAATTAACCTCTCGTATGTAATACCAATATTCCATCTATGTTACTAGAGATAGAAGTAAGTATAAGTGAAACTTGACTGACTTGACTTGGATTTGTAAAAAGAGGACATTGAGAATGGTCGTTTTAAGGCAAAAGAATCGATTGTGTCTTAAAATGAAATGTAAAGTGTCCTTAAAATGAAATTGCGAAAATTGCATCACAACATCATCGTTATCATCAGCCTTTTTACTCATTCCACTTCAAGGCTGCAGCCTCTTCTCATATCGAGAAGGAATGAGTCACGATTTTCATATTACATCAGAAAATTATTAATTACTCGGAGATGCGGGAAGATTGTAATATTCGCAATATCTGAGCTACAAAACACTAGCTCCTTTCCCGCGGTTTCACCCGCGTCTCGTGGGACCTACTTCCCGCAAATTGATAAAAAGTAGCCTAATCGTTATTCTCTATGGGCTAGACTAAACTACTAAACCATGCTGACAGAATTGTGTTGCTGGGGAGTTTGTTCAACCACTTCTTCTTCCCAGCAAAAACACATAGGAAGTCGTGAAGGGCGGGCGTTTTGGGGCTGTCTTTTACAGATTTGATGTTCAAAAAGTGCTGATTTTCAGCCTATTTTAAATAAATGTCTTTTGATTTTGATTTTGAGAAAGAGACATTGATACATAATGCACATCCAATCATCCATTTATGTATCTAAACATCCATATACATCCAAACATCAATAAATACACAAAAAAAACATAAATACATGCAAACATTCATAAATACATTCACACATCCAAAAATACATTGAAACATCCGTAGATACAAACATTCGTTTCCAGAGGTAATATTAGTAGGAAGTAGGATACAATGTTTGGTGTTGACGGCCAGTTTTTTCGAACAAAGTAAATAAAAGCGAGCAACAAAAGGATCGCTGATGCAGAGACAGTTTCGAGTATCAAATACGCTAGGACGAGTATACTCGGCACGGAAGCGATGTGCCTAGGGCTGACACTATATTTTTTTTCAATCAGAAATCATTTTTTAGGAGTGGCGCAACAAACTCTACAGCAACACATAATTGTCTGTAGGTTTGAAGAACTCCAACGTTCATCGATTTGGTAATTCATTTTGGTGTTACCGAACTTAGATTTATTCTTTGATATTCATATATTTGACATATTTAATTACATTTTAAATATTAATTATAAAATTAAAATATATAAATAGTGTCCCACCATGATACAGGGATAGTCGGGTGTCCCATAGAGAGATAACTCCTTTAGTAAAAGTAAATCAATCTGGGTGATACCCCAACTCAGACTTATTTATTTTTACTATAGGAGGAGCTCGTGGCTAAGAAACAGCCGCACAGATCGAGAAATCATAAGGAGAAGCAATGCTTGGCGCGGTCGCTCTGTGGATTGGTCATCAGTCATGTCTAGTTTTATTTCGGATGGCAAGAAGTCAATACAAGTAGTCTTACGGAGGCAACTAGACCCATGATTTTACATGGAGTGACTTCCTATCTAACCTCCGGTGGCCAGGTAAGAATTTAATGGAAGCTGACCCCAACATAGTTATAAAAAGGCTGGGTAGATGATTTATTAATATAAATTAAAGCTATTTTTAATCAATTCTACTTGATATTCAATTGCACTAACAGCACAACGAATGCAAATAAATAACGCAAACTGTTAATGGCTATTTAACTGGAGACAAAGTAAGGAAATATTCTTCCGAGGATTTCCTCCTTCCGAAGGGTCAGTCCCACCACTAATTATAAAACATATGATAGCAATCTCCTTCGTAAAATGTACAGCATAATAATCATCATTATCATCTGCCTAGAATGTTACCAACTATGTTGGGATCGGTTTCCAGGCTAATCGGATGCGGCTGAGTACCAGTGTTTTACAAGGAGCGACTGCCTAGCTGAACTCCTCAACCCAGATATCCAGGCTACCTATCACACATAAGCAAGGTACAGTATAAAAAATATTCTAAATATTATATGCTGTTACACAGGAGACGGATGTAGACTACCGTTTTATGGGAGTAGTTCCACCAGGATGCGGGCGAAACCGCGATCGGAAACTATTAGACAACATTATAGTCAAATATTATTGACGTTTTATCTCACGAATGTCATTGGTCATACAAAGACAATGTGCACGTGCATTTGCACACACAAGTATGGCTCTACCTATGAGATAAATAACACGTCCAAGGACGATTTCGACCATGGCGTTTATCTATACTAATATTATAAAGCGGAAGAGTTTGTTTGTTTGTTTGTTTGTTTGTTTGTTTGTTTGAACGCGATAATCTCCGAAACTACTGGTTCGAATTGAATAATTCTTTTTGTGTTGGATAGTCCAGTTATCGAGGAAGGCTATAGGCTATATAACATCACGCTACGACCAATAGGAGCAAAGATATAGTGGTAAATGTGTAAAAAACGGGAGAAATTATTTCATCTTTGAAGCCTTCCGTTGCGTGCGCCGTGAAAACGGTTCAAGATACACAAAAAATATGTATTAAGGAATAATAGCTCTTTTAATGATCTAAAAAACAGTCCGCGACAGTGTATGTCTATCTTTTAAGATTAACTCACAAAAACCGTTTTTATGGTACCTAATTTGGTCGAAATAATTTGTTTAAGTTGTATCAACATAATAATATTAATCTTTATTCAAATAAATATGTTGTTGGTTAAGAGTACTAACTCGCTCTCTGCGCTGGCCGGCGCGGCGGGAGAGAGGCGGTGCTTACGGGCAAGCCGGGAGGGGGGTGTAGCTCAACGAGATACCATGCCGATGCAGCGCTAATTTGTTTATGCGATATAATTATCATCGTAATATTACTTTTTAAACACAGTTTCATTTTGTAGTTGTTTTCTATATAGTAGGTACTTTGTTTGTTTTACGATAGTATTTAGATACACAATAATAACACTTTTTTGTTTTCATGTACCTACATTATCTAGGTATATATATAAAAGAAAGTCGTGTTAGTTACTCCACTTATAACTCAAGAACGGCTGAACCGATTTAGCTGAAAACTGGCAGGGAGGTAGTTTAGAGCCAGGAAAAGGACATAGGATAGTTTTTATTACAAAAAATAAAAAATACAATTTATTCCGGACATACAGCGCCATCTATTGTTTAAACCAAAAATCTGCCGGATGCCACTATTCCACGCGAACGAAGTCGCGGGCAAAAGCTAGTTCTTATATAAGGAGATCAGCCAGCTGCGCAGGACATTTGTTTGACAGTTTGTTTGTTTGTTTGTTTGAACGCGCTAATCTCAGGAACTACTGGTCCGATTTGAAAATTTCTTTCAGTGTTAGATAGCCCATTTATCGAGGAAGGCTATAGGCTACTTTTTATCCGGTACGGGAAGTAGTTCCCACGGGATGCGGGTGAAACCGCTGGCAGAAGCGAGTATATAATAATATCCATTGAATTGTGGAGAATTACTGATATCCCGTGCGAAGCTCGAGCGCGTTGCTAGTGATGTTATAAAATGAAAATTTATATAAAGCATATACCATACGACAATTCGCCAGCCCTACCGGTTGTCAGCATAGCTATTACATGGAGCTCGCCAGCCATATGGCCGGCGGATGCAGGCCGGCTCGCGATGCATCGACAACGATTAGTTACATCACAACGGTTCAGACACAATCAACTTACATTATAAAGTTGAATAAATTGTTTGTCAGTTTTATAATGATTACATAGCCTATTTATGCCTAGTGGGCAAAGAACCAACCTCTCGAGTATGAGGGCGCGGGTTCGATTCCAGATCAGGCAAGTACCAATGCAACTTTTCTAAGTTGGTATGTACTTTCTAAGTATATCTTAGATACCAATAACTGTGTTTCGGATGGCACGTTAAACTGTAGGTCCCGCCTGTCATTGAACATCCTTGGCAGTCGTTAAGGGTAGTCAGAAGCCAGTAAGTCTGACACCAGTCTAACCAAGGGGTATCGGGTTGCCCGGGTTACTAGTAAACAAATCAACAAATAAATAGGATATTGGGATCCCGCGAAAATCAAAGGCACATTACACTGACATAATATTCGAGATTAGATACAGCATTTTATAAATAAAAAGGTAATTTGGCTATTTACTGAACAAAGAAATATTTTAATTTGGCCATGTGTGTATGGCATCGAATGTTGTAAGGGAACCCCATATTGCGTCGCGTAGCCCGAAAACAAATTCAGCCAGTTCTTTCTGTTCTTTTTATTCTGTCATATAGCTGGCCAGCTAGTTTTCTATTTTTTGACGAATGTAATGAATCTGGTCGTGTACTGGCTGGATTGAGAGAGATACGTTCAATAACATTAGCAGTATGCTTTTATCTTGCTACACAGGTTCAAAATGCTTTCTGCGAATAAGTCTAGGCAGTTGATGATGATGATTTATTTATTTATAAAGGCAAAGATACATACAGATGATGATGTTATAAATAAAGTAATCAATGACCATAAATACAGGCCGAATGATTTATTTTTATTATTTACTAGCCGTTTTCCCGCGGTTTCACCCGCGTCCCGTGGGAGCTACTGCCCGCACCGGGATAAAATATAGCCTATTATTAGCCGAATATTTAAAATCGGTCCAGTAGTTTTTGAGTTTATCCATTACAACCAAACAAACAAACAAACAAAGTTTTCCTCTTTATAATATTATAGTATAGATTATTATGTTTTCGTTTAAAACTTACTGTTGAAGGCTGAAAATAAAGCCATGGTTAGATAAACGAGCGCTGATAAGCAAATCATTTGGTACGCTAAGGAATTATAGCAATGAATTAATTTAACCATATCGCAGAATAAATGTAGAGTTATATAATAACCATCTGCCTAGCCTCTTCCCAACTAAGTTGGAATTGGTTTCCAGGCTAACCGTAAACAGCTGAGTTTCAAATCAAAGCAATATAATAATATCTCGATCAAAATTTTTATGCGCTCGTTACAACGTGTTATTTATTTGTATGTATTTATTTATAACTTTATTTCAAGCAACTTTATGACATACATAACAATACAAATATACTGATACATAAAATTATATTAACGACACAATAATATCACAATCTTTAAGTTCACTTGTATACATGTATATTGTTTACTAGCCGTTTTCCCGCGGTTTCACCCGCGTCCCTTAGGAGCTACTGCCCGCACCGGGATAAAATATAGCCTATGTTACTCGCAGATAATATAGCTTTCTAATGGTGAAAGAATATTTAAAATCGGTCCAGTAGTTTTTGAGTTTATCCATTACAACCAAACAAACAAACAAAGTTTTTCTCTTTATAATCTAATATGTATATAAAATTCTCGTGTCACAGTTTTCGTTCCCATACTCCTCCGAAACGGCTTGACCGATTCTCATGAAATTTTGTGAGCGTATTGAATAGGTCTGAGAATCGGCCAACATCTATTTTTTGTCACCATCCGACTACGGGACGCGGGTGAAACCGCGGGCGAAAGCTAGTATTAGTATAGAAGTATAGATTGTTACCGAACATAAAATTAGTTAGTTTTAATTGTAAGAATAACATAGATTATGAACTGTAATGTCTTAAATCATTAGTGAGCGCATCAAACACATTATAGTCTCTAAAATGATTATTATGTTTCTGACTTAGGTATATTTATTTATCTGAGGGCACGGCAGTGCCCCAGCCAAGACTCGAGCAAAGCGGGCACGGCCGTACCATCTTTTCTCGAAGCGTTTCGCGGCTATTTCAGCCCCCTGTATCTTCCATGTGAACAAAGCTAGGAGTTTAGGTTTTCGATGACCAAGAGTAAGTATTAGAACAAGCTCAGTCTCAAAATTACAAGACATTTGAATGAATAGTTTACGAGTTATGAGCGATCAAAGTTACACCATTTTGTCACTGACTCACTCACTGACCGATCATCAAAAGTCTAAGGTACTTCTAGCAAACTTAGAACCTTCAAATTTGGCACCAAGATAGGTTATTAGCTACATATAAAGGGAAAATTATAAAAACCTTAAAACTTAATAAAAAAATAGGAAACAAATTTATATTTGCGGTTTTTCAAGAACATTGTGTATGAATTTTGACTGCATTGATAACTTTGTTATTTATTTATGTACAAAATGTATTTGTTTTATTGTTACGTAGTGTGGTATATTGTTATTATGTATTAAATATACATACATATGAATAAAAAAGGTAGGTTAAAATGAAATGAATAATGATAAAATCTTTCATATTAATGCAGTGCGATAAATACTGCATGCTCGCTCGATAGATGGCGTTGTCCTGGTCTAAATCGCGCTATGGTTTCGTTACATTAAGCTATGTATAAGTAGTAATTAAAAAAAACAAATAATTTCATGTGATAGCGCCATCTACCTCTGAAATAAATCTCTTTTATTCTAAAAGATATTCGATTCAAAAATTCTACAATTTCGATTTTTTTTAGTTTATTTAAAAGAAATTTTGTTTACGTGCTACTTTAGGTGTACATATTTAGTTTGTTATATATTTAGTTAGTTGCATGTAAGTTAATTTAATTTGTTATATACTTAGAGAAGAAAGAGACTTACAAAAAATAAATTAGATCCCACCAAAAACATTAAATGTAAAAATAAAGCCAATCCTCTACGCAATTCCTCCACCGTAAAAAGCTTTGAGATCGCATAGAAGCCAAGTCCTGTTCAACTTTATTTGTAATAATAAATCAATATTTTGTGACTATATCAATAGTTTTGTTCACATTACAATAATATTGTCTTGGCCATGAGCACAAGTTAAAAGTCGCTCCTTGAAATAATGTGTAAATACCATTGAATTGATAAATTCTATATGGACATGATTTTACGATTGGACTGATTATGGACTGATTGGAATTTGAGATCACCATGGACTAAACATGCGCCATAGTACATGTGCAGTTCATTGATGTTGGATGATACCTACTGACTGTCGGTCATTTAGTAACAATTGAATAAACTAAAAGTATTTAATTCTGTGATATTAAACTTCATGTTTGACTTTCACCTCTCCAAGATATGCTGTATTATATTTGTAGTTTATTGTGCTCATGGCCAAGTCAATATTATTGTAAAGTGAACGAAACTATTGATATAGTCACAAAATATTGATTTATTATTTATTACAAATAAAGTTGAACAGGACTTGGCTTCTATGCGATCTCAAAGCTTTTTACGGTGGAGGAATTGCGTAGAGGATTGGCTTTATTTTTACATTTAATGTTTTTGGTGGGATTTCATTTACACACATTACAAAGGCGAAAGTATTAAGTATCTAAGTTGATTCCTTCTTCACGTGCAAACGACAAATGGATTTAGATAAAACTTGACTGATGAAGAGAGAGACTAAATTCGATGGCGGAAGCTAGGCAATAAAAAACAAAACATAATAATTAATCTTTTACGTATTTCAGAATAAGAATAATAATACCTATTTTAGAATTTCAGCAAGATAGCACTCTATAGTTTTAAGAAGCTGCAATAAAGTTTTACAGTTGACCCAGATATTCTGCACTCCAGTGAACGTTGAAGGCAAGTGCCGCCGTAACGACATTAATGTGGCCTGATCAAGTGCACAACGTAGTTTATTTACTTGTAACTAAGTTAGGCGCGCGGTTCCAATAACGTCCCATTAAAATACCAGGGCAAAGTTTAACCTAAGATATCCAGACTACTGCCGGGGCTGCGGGATTGTTTTAAAGAGTTGCCGCGGTATATAAAGGGCTTAAGATGGAACATGGTGGGTTTTAGTGTGCCTTCACATTACGTCGCAAGTAGTGCGGCAGCAGCGCGACAGACGCGCTGTTCACAGGCGGCTAAATTCCATACTAAAAAGAGCAGCGCGACAGCCGCGCGACACGTGATTGTCCATACTGGACGGCAGCGCGGCAGCCGCGTGCTGTCAGTCGACTTCGAGCCAGTGTTACAATCGTATGTTTTCACAATGAGCGAATTTGACACGGAACAATTTATCATTTAAATTCAGACACGACAAGCTTTGTGGGATTCGAGGACGGATGATTACAGCAACAGGACCATCAAAAAGAAAATCTGGAATGAATTACCTATGTGAATTGTTTACATTATTTGAATTGAATTTGAATTATTTGAATACCGTTACATAATCACTATTCACATGTCGATTTCGAAATAAAGGCTAAATCCAGCAAATTCTTTTTTTTTATGAATGCGACGTCGATGGCGCCTAAGGAGAACCAACAAAAGCAGGAGCAACAGTGATGTTTCCTCTTTGGAGTAAATTGTAGAAATGAACTGGCCACCCTATGTCCCGCGACAGTCTTTGTAATATGAAGGCATCCGCTGCTGTCGCGCGGCTGCCGCACTGCTTGCGACGTAATGTGAAGTCGGCCTTAGTCAGTAAGAGATCAAATCTTTCCTCCCTACATTTTTATATTTAACTAGCTTCTGCCAGCGTTTTCACCCGCATCCCGTGGCAACCTCTGCAGAAACCCGGATAAAAAAGTAGCCTTTAGGCTTTCTCGATAAATGGGCTATCTAACACTGAAATATTTTTTCAAATCAGACCAGCAGTTCCTGAGGTTAGCGTGTTCAAGCGAATAAACAATCTCTTTAGCTTTATAATATTAGCATAAATTTCGTCGAACTCAAAAAAATCGTAATTGATATGAATCACACAGAATATTTGTTAGGAATAAATAACTCAATATTTGTGGTAACTGAAGCGTAAAATGCAATAAACTCGACAAAAAATTTCATAAATATTTCAACTCACATATTTCGGACAGATATTTGATGAAAATATTTCACTGAACAAATACACAATCAATTTTCATCGTGTTTCTGCATATTTGGACAACGAGATATTCGGTTATACTCTCCATATTTACTGAATGTCCATTTTCAGAAAAAAACATGAACGTCGGTTGTTCTTAAAATAACTGTTTGCTTTGAAAACTGGACGAGAAAATTGTTAGTAAACAATAATTTGGAACCCGACTGTTGCTTCCGTAAAAAATACTATAGTACCTTCCGTAAGTTACAAGTCCTTAAAAATCATGAAGAGGGTGTACACTGGTAAATTAATCCTAAGTTAGTAACTTAAGATTACCGTGAGCAAAACTTACAAGTATAAAAGCCACCTAAGATAACTGCCGTAAGTTTAAGCTGTCGATAAACTTAGGCTTAAATATTTGGTTAAGTCTGCATATTTCCTGAGTCTATCAGCGACGATTATGGGTATTATGCAAAGCTCTATGGGGTGGCGCTCCTACCGACCGCCGCTAATAAGCGTAAAGGCAAAGTGCATCGAACATCAACTTTAACAACTTCATTGGTGCAACGTTCTAGTAACTTTATAACGAGCGTGCAAATCTTCGTGCTTTCAGCAAAGTTTTGTGTAACCAGTAGTTAAAAGTTAGAAACTCGCTGAGTATGAAATATGTATCCCGTTCTAATGATCATCCTTATTTCACGGGTGGAAGGGTCCTGTAATTTCTTACTGTAGCTTTTTGTCAGAAGCTTCGTTTAGAGATAAACTCGAGCTGTATTTTCGTCAAATTAGTTAGCATGGCAAGTACCAATGCAACTTTTCTAAGTTTGTATGTACTTTCTGAGTATATCTCAGACACCAATGACTGTGTTTCGGATGGCACGTTAAACTGTAGGTCCCAGCTGTCATTGAACATCCTTGACAGTCGTTACTGGCAGTCAGAAGCCAGTAAGTCTGACACCAGTCTAATCAAGGGGTATTGGGTTGCCCGGGTAACTGGGTTGAGGAGGTCAGATAGGCAGTCGCAACTAAATCAGGTTAGACTGGAAGCCGACCCCAACATATGTAGTTGGGAAAAGGCTCGGGACGTAATGATGAATAAGGAGTCTGTTTTTGCTGTTTTGAACGAGCGACTACGTCTTTTTACACTGAGACTTCGTGTTCATTATTATTTGGTTTAGTTTTAATAATATTTATCTATACTAATATTATAGAGAGGAAAACTTTGTTTGTTTGTTTGGTTGTAATGGATAAACTCAAAAACTACTGGACCGATTTTAAATATTCTTTCACCATTAGAAAGCTATATTATCTGCGAGTAACATAGGCTATATTTTATCTCGGTGCGGGCAGTAGCTCCCACGGGAAGCGGGTGAAACCGCGGGAAAACGGCTAGTGTTACATATTTATAGAATGTTTAAGTTTTTTTATATAAATATAGTATTGTATAGATATGAGCATTGCTGCCTGAAATAAATGGATAAATAAATGAGATAATATTAAATAAACTTATTTCAATCTGCTGGAATGGAAATTGTTGAACACACACAAATTCGTAAACATACACGTTCATCCCATTTCACGGATTATCCATTCAAATTGATAAAGTAAATAAATCAGTTGACAATTTTGAACGGTTATTTTGCCAGTAACTGTGTGGTGTTAATTCATTTACCGCTACAGTACACCGACGCTCATTCGGACGTGTAATCGAATTGTACGGTACACAATAGATTTTACAATGAAATTCGTCAGCTTATCACGTAAACCCTAATATGAGATAATCGTATAATATTTCTGTAGGCTTTATTTACAAAAGTTATCTATACTAATATAATAAAGAGGAAAACATATTTAGTTTGTAAATTCTCCGAAACTACTGAACCGATTTGAAAAATTCTTTCACTGTTGGAAAGCTACACTCTTCCCTAGTAACATAGCCTATGTTTTAGACGTCATTAATGACCACAACATGTGCAGTTCAGTTCAGAAATCTGACATCGATATTTGACAGTGACTGCACGAGCTGCGGCCGCTTCGATCCAAAACGCGGCATGTGCGGTCGGCAGTTGCAGTCGGCAGCTAGAATTCAATGCATATCTTCTTTTTTTTTAACGACGTCAAAAATCATCAAATGACCCCTCTCGCTGTGGGTTAGCAGCGGTGAGGGAGTGTCAGACTCTTACTGACTAAAAACCGCCGTGTTCCGTCGTAGGCCTTATGTACCAGGGCCGCGGTAACTCTTTCAAACAATCCCGCAGCATTCAATACATACCTTAAAGCAACATGTAACTATAACCATTTCAATTACAAAAAATTGAGCAAGCAAAAGAGAGCATGTTTTATAAATATGATAATGATTAACAATGGATGTTACTAAGTTTCTTCTGCAGCTAACTTACTTTTACAAACCATTTGCAATAAGTATTCGTACTTTATCAGGGTAATAAATATGTTTGAATGACTTATTAATAGCATCATTCATGTACATTGTACAGGTAGTTGTTCCCTGCGGTAACCCGCGTCCAGCAACCAGACAAAAGTCCTTTCTAAGGCTCTAAACTGTCGCGCGGGGTTGCGATAGTCATCGAGAGGATCCAGCTGCTAGGACTGGAGGTGCCCTTGCACAAATCCGAGGCCATGTGCTTTCATGGGCTTCGGAACGCGCCACCTTCAGGCTCCCAAGTCACGGTGGGGGGGGTTACCATCGGCGTCGAGAGGGCGATGAAGTACCTGGGACTCGTCCTCGACGGCCGGTGGAACTTCGTCGAGCATTTCCGACGTTTGGGCCCCAAACTGGAGAAGGCAGGTGCTGCATTCAAGCGGCTCCTGCCCAACCTGGGCGGCCCAAACGCCCCCTGCCGCAGACTCTACGCGGGGGTCATGCGGTCCATGGCCCTTTACGGGGCCCCGGTATGGGCACGTTCGGTACGGCCGCGGGCTGTACAATACCTGAACGTGCCCCAAAGGGTGATAGCCATCAGGCTAATCCGGGGGTACCGCACGATCTCCCGCGAAGCAGCTGGCCTACTTGCTGGACTGCCACCGTGGGATCTGGAGGCGAGGGTCTTCTTGCGCCTGTACGACTGGCGCGAGGAGGCTCAGCGCCGGGGAGAAACCCCGTTGCCGCGGCAAGTTGTCGCGCAGCGGGCGGAGCTCCGGCGCGATCTCATGGTGGCCTGGAGGGAGCGACTGTCGCAACCCAGTGCAGGGCACGCCACCATCGTGGCGGTAAGTCCCCTCTTTGAGGAGTGGCTCGGGAGGAGTCACGGCGCCCTCACGTACCGCATGACGCAGGTCCTCACCGGACACGGTTGTTTCGGGAGGTACCTGCACCGCATCGGTCGTGAGGAGGCGCCCGGGTGTCACCATTGTGCGGACAGCCCCGAGGACACGGTGGACCACACAGTCCAGGTGTGCCCCGCATGGGAGGGGCACCGCCGGGTCCTCGTCGAGGCTTTGGGCGGCGGCGACCTCTCGCGTCCGGCCTTGGTTCAGGCCATGGTCCGGGGCGAGAGGGAATGGGATGCCGTCGCCTCCTTCTGCGAAGCGGTCATGCTCGAGAAGGAGGAGGCGGAACGCCAGAGAGTTCGCACCTCTCATCCCGGCCGCCGCGCTGGACCAGGTAGACACCATGGGCGCCGGGTGTCGCGAGATGACTCCCGGCCACCGTAGGCGTAGGTCTGTGGGCGGTGAGTTCGGGTGGCTCATCGTCCCTTTGTCTTTCTAGACGACAGACCCGTGTCGACGGCGCGCGTTGTTCCACGCGCTCCTCAAAGAGATGTCAGCAACCCCAGCGGGGCCCAGCAGGGCCAAGGCCTGCCGGGGCTGCGGGTTGTTCGAAAGAGATACCGCGGCCCTGGTACATAAAAGGCCTATGACGGAACACGACGATTTTAGTCAGTAAGAGTCTGACACTCCCTCACCGCTGCTAACCCACAGCGGGAGGGGTCATTTGATGATTTTACGTCGCTAAAAAAAAAAAAAAAAAAAAAACTTCAACTAAAAAAACAAAAAAAACTTTCACTAACGGCCGTTCCCAATATTCCATTTATCTGTTGATATGCTTACTAGAGATAGAATTTCAACAATAGCCCCACACAATAAACGTCAAATTCATATCTCTTGTTGCTCACTAGAGATAGGAAATAAACAACAGATAGATAAAATATTAGAAATGACTGCAAGACAGATTGACAGACAGCGATACTTTCGCATTTAAAGTAAGAATTCCTGTCGAACTCAAAACCGTACGTCTAGAACTTTGAAAAGGTCGACATAAATCGGATTTAAGTTCTGAGAACGATTCGATTTATTATTGAAGTTAAATTTTGAAATGCATTGTTATGTTCAACTTCCTAACAACCCTCGCTAGGGAATTTCTATGTAGGATACAATTTTTATATAGTAGAAATATGGTGGTGCAGTTTTATTAGCAAGTAAGGTAATATATCTTACTTGTAAATAACAAGTAAGATATATTACCGGGAAGGGTTGCATATAACCAAAAACCGGCCAAGTGCGAGTCGGACTCGCGCACAAAGGGTTTTCCGTACCAGAGCAAAAATGAGCAAAAAAATCACGTTTGTTGTATGGGAGCCCCCCAAAATAATAATTTTATTCTAGTTTTCAGTATTTGTTGTTATAGCGGCAACAAAAATACATCATCTGTGAAAATTTCAACTCTTTAACTATCACGGTTCATGAGATATAGCCTGGTGACAGACGGACGGACGGACGGATAGAGGAGCGAAAACAATAGGGTCCCGTTTCAACCTTTGGGTACGGAACCCTAAAAACAAAGGAAAGATGAGCGCAGATGCCGTAAGGCAGGAAGACCAGGCGCCTTCTTGTAGGTCAAGTAACGTACGATGGGCGTGATCGGTCACTAGAACCTATGCTAGAACTAACGAAACGTTCGCGTTCCTTGTCAAATCAAGACGAATCTGTCAAGGGTCGAGTGTCAATGGGTCTTTTTTGATAGGTGATTTGGTTATTAAGATAATGAGCAGGTTAGATAAAAGGCATGTAAGGGCGACGCTAATAACGTTCCTCGTCCCCCAAACACCTGTAGTTTGGCGCGCTACGTTCTTAGGAAATTTTGCGTTATGATATCTCCGCTAGTCATTTGGTTTTCCGTGCAATGTAACCCAGAACCGCGAATGTCCATCTAAGGGCGCTTTCAACTTATGCGTTTCTTGACGGCCGGCTGCGGTACCGAAGCGGTGCGTTAGAAGTACGACGTACGGACGTTCCTCTTTTTTCTTCATACAAAGAGCGCGGTGCGGCAACAGTCCTGTTCTCGAGCGTTCGACGTACTGGCGCCGCACTGTACCGAATATTATGGCACTCCAATATTATCATATATCTATCCTTTTCCCAACTATGTTGGGTTCGGCTCCCAGTCTAACCGGATGCAGCTGAGTACTAGTGTTTTACAAGGACCGACTGCCTGTCTGACTTCCTTGCTAAGACTGGTTGCCCGACTGGCTTCTAACTATCCGTAACGACTGCCAAAAATTTATGGAATGCTAATAATACGTTGAATATTCTTAATTAATTTATTTGTAAGTGGTTCCTGTAGTTTTTCAATAGCATTATGTTCATTACAATAGAACACGGCCTAAAGTTTATGCAAGTTCAATGCAGTCGACGCAATCACGTTATGTTAATGCAATTTGCCGTCACAACCACGCGACATGATGGCAAATTCGGTGGTTCAGCGAATTTACTGCGTTATTCCAATATTTTATACTGAAATGTAGAAATATTTATGCAAATTTTGAAGGATTTATTAACGTTACATACATGGATATGCGCAGTATGGTGTATAGCATCACGGATCCAAACGAAACCCAATCATACTTATTGAATTTAGCCTGTTTATAAATGCTGTCTTTACTTTTATTTAGCTGCAATTTTTACTTCCATAAATAGACAACTACATGTAAATGCCCCCAATCAAAACAATATTAGGGATCTCACTGATAATGTCACGAAAAAAAGTATACAAAATATTGGAGAACAACATTATAATAGTAACACCTACCTTTTTCTCCAATCCCAGCAGTATCGCGAAACCAAGTATGAAAATAATGGTCGTGGACTTGGTCATGGTGTAGAGTGAGATGGTCACCAGCTCCAGGCCCCAATTAGAGAAGCCTACATCGATGCCACTGGCCAGGCCTGTCGGGCCCACAGACCGGAGGCAGGTCATGCACGGCAACATCAGCTGAGGAGTTCCCGTGATCACGTGGAGTACCAGCCTCACGAGGACTGAGAGTATCCACTTCACTATGAGGTGGTACATTACCACCGTGAGGGGGAACTTGAAGTCCTGCAAGGAAGAGACGTGTTAGTTTGGCGATTGGTCACATTGGTTGTAGCTATCGTTGTTGGTATAAAAAGTGTACCAACATTATTGTTGTAGTGGGTACAAAATCTGTACGAACTTAAAGTATGTGTAAAAATATTTAGTCTGAGTGAAAATATGACAACAAGATGTTGCAGACTTATCATTGGCTCAGACTTTTGTATGCACCGATCTGTTGCACAGACAGAATTCTATGAAAGTCTGAGAAGACCGACCATTAGATTGAAAATGCAATCTGTAATTAGATTGTCAGATAAAAACAGGCTGCTTTGGATACTAAGAAACCTGATAAGAACTTTTGAGCAACAAACTAGGCTAGTGCTAGTAGGTAGTGTAGCTATCTTTGAAAAATTATTTTACATTTCTGACTCCTGTCTCAAACACTAATTTAATTACATTCCAGCCGTATTTAAAACTAGCTACGCTTTTACAACCCCGCAGTTATTACTCAAGACAGGAAGCTTTCATTAAAAGAAATCAACCCGACAAGAAAACTATCGAATTTCTGTAAAGTTAGCAGAAAGAATATTGAATCATATCGATTAAAATGCCGAGGGATATACGAAATTTACTCTCTCTCTTTTTACTTTAACGGTTAAACCACTGAACAGATTTGGATGAAATTCATGCTGGAGTTAAATAGAGACATGGAATATTTTCCTTTGCTGTCACATCTCTCTATCACTCTAAGGTTTGATGTAAGAGAAGCCGTACCGAGTTAAGCTCGCCTTTATCTTTCAAAAATGTTTATGAAAAAATACGTTCCCGAATGTTGCAAAACCAATTGATAGACCCATTAACTGCTATTAATAACTGATTCATACGTTTTTTCTCGATTGGAGATTGAATTCTGGCAAAACAATAAAATAAACATCGACAGTTAATGAGTTGTATTGTGTGATTATTACTACTAGCAACTGTTACAGATTGAAATTCGCAAACAAATGCATACACCAACAGGCTTAAGTTTGCAATGAACAATGTTTCTCTGAATTAAATCCGACGTGAAAGCTGCGTTAATTAAAGCGAAACATTGCTATCGAAAATTCTGGTAGCGCTAATGAGACCGGTCTGCCTTGAGCGAGCGCAACGCGAAATATTTTGCACTCCCTAATGATGACTTAATAAATATAAGTAATGACGTATTTCTAAGGCGAGATTCCAACGGTGTGTGGCACTGTGAAGCACACATATTGTTCTACTGGTCTACTCGCTATACCAAAAAGTTTAAAACTGTCTTCGAACACTTCTAAAATGTCAGCGAAATTGCATTTTTCTTTTGCGCAACAGTTTACAATAAAGTACTATCAATGGACTCGCGCCGAAACTTATTCAATTTTGACCGCGAACAATTTTGGTGGAATCTCGCCATAGTAACACTTCAGTTAAGATTTTTTTAAGGAAAAAGTATTGATTTTAGGGTGGAAAATGCATTCATATGCATATGGTACCACGCACAGCAGTTAATAGTACTCTCGTGTAATAATGAAACCTGGCTAATGTTGTAATTCTCGTCAAATAAGTTTAGACACCCATTGTGACGATCGTTAAGGGATTGGTGGTCGGTGGATCGTAACTTGCTAGAGAAGATATTTGACGATAATTTTGCAGATACTTTTCGGAAAGGGGTTCGTGATATATCTTAATTACTAAAAAATAAAAAAATACTTGAAAAAATAAACCCAAGACGACCCACTGACCAAAAAGTGGTTATGAAGTTTGAATATTTTAAGCGAATTTACGGCTGGACAGCAACATTTTTTTGTAATCTATGAATATCGGTTGAGCAAATATTTTGTAAATTGTAAATTTGGAATAAAAAATTCATCTCTATTTCTGTAGTGTAATGTAAAAATGCTAAAATTAAGAAACAAATCAAAAAATGACACTCAAAAATACAGAATCAATACATTTCAAATCCTGACAAATTACATTCTTTGCCTAAGTTATCTTGTTCATAATTTACCCTTTTGAATAATTAATTTTAATTGTTAATATATTGTAAATGAGTTTATTTGCAGTTAGCAACCAAAGAGTTTTCGAAAATAGCCTGATGCATAAAATACCTGGCTAATCTAAATTTTCTTAAAAACACGTTGTGTACAAATATATTTTCTATCTTTTGCAACATAACTGTGTTACTCAGTAAATGTTTAGATAACTGTAATTAATATAGTACCATAAGTAACAAGGAAAACTGTTTGGAAATTGAGTGGCATTTGAGCAAAAACAATCAGCCTTCAGTTTTTTTTGTATGTAAGTAAGTAGGGCTTGTGTTTTACTTTAAGTTTAAATTATATTTAAGAAGATATCTTTTATGAGTGTAAGTTAAATATCTTTTACAGTTAAGAAACATTTTTTGTAAATTTCTCGAAAAATATCCATTACCTTGTAACAAGAGTGGTAGCGTTATAATCGGAGACCCACCCTCTACCAGATTTAACCACTTTTAGCCCCGTCCGCCTGCCAAACGATACTAAAGCCAACCCCAGTTAACACTAAAAAAGAGACTATGGTTGTCACTTTAACTATACTGCTTAACCCGGTGTATGCACAGCACGGATACATGAGACACAAATTATTTTCTTTTGTTTTATAATTAATATAGCAACATACAAACAGTTAATGGAGATAGGTGAAACCATAGAGAAGAACTGGTGACTTGTAATTTGGGTGTTCATAGTAGTTACCTAAGAATGCTGTTTTATATTTTTGTTCTTGCAAGCTGGCAGGTTAAGATGTATAAAAAGAAAAGTTTAAGTGCCTTCTGACATGATAAGATGTTGGAAAGTATCTCAAACTCCTATTGTGTAATGGTAGGTTATAAGATATATGTTATTTTAACACATAATAAAAATTATACATAGATTTATGTTCAATTGATAACAGCTTGTTCTATCATTGATTTTGTTAAATAAATAATATCTATAGCCAGTAAGTTTATTGACCAAGATAAGTAAGATTAAATGTATTGGAGTTAATGCAATAAGTAATTGATAAATTAATATTCTGTAGTACTAGAGAAAATTCAGTATATTTTTTTTTGTTATTTACTTTTATACAATGTTTATTTGCAATTTTAACATCAATAATTATTTTCATATGATTTCAACATGTGTTAAATACTTTTTATGTCGAAAATAATTCAAATTAAGTTTTACTTAACTCTACAAGGTGTATGATCACTACATTATAAATCAGAAACACTGACTTCAAAACATGACTAGTATACAAACCAGTTTTATAGAATACTTAATTACAAGTTGACATTATAACTAAGCCAAAATGTGCAATTATTTTTGACAAAACATTTAGTGACGTAACTAACTTCGAGGTGGAAATGCGCGAGAATTTGCGAAGCAATACAATAAGCTTAATTTGTTGAAAATAATATCGCAAACGCAAACTAAAGTAAACATTTGCTGTATAAATAAAAAGTAAAGTACGCACAGCGGCAAACTCAAACATGGAACATTGCGAACAACTTACAAACACGTAGCAAAAAAACAAAACATGTTAAGCAAATAGTCACTGATAACAGAAGCCTTACCGTCAACAGCCATCTCTGGTAAAACGTGAGGCCGATGGACAGCGAGAAGTACAGGAGAATTAGACCCAAAGATAGCAGGCTCTTTTGCACGCACACTTCAGACCATTTCGGTTTCGGCTTCGTTGTAAACACATCCTCATCAGCATCCGACTTCAACGGCAGCTGTTCATATTTTGCGCCTGGCATGGTCGGCGCAGGACGACGAAACCGCTTTCAGAAACTCACTATGGCGCATATCAGCTAGGATTTTCGTGCAAATGAATTTTAAACAACTTTAAAATACGTCTTGCAATAAAGTTTCACGATTCCCGTTTCAGCTGGCGAAGCACTCCGTCCACCGTTTTACCACAGACTAACTATAATATTGTTACGTACGAATTTACTCGAGTTTAGTTGCTATGTTTATATAAACACAAATTCGATGTTGTCGTTCAATAAAATCAAGTGCCAGCATGGCAGGAAAACTTTTAACTTGTGATCTGGATTTTACATAATTATTTAAAAAATGAGTAGAAATTGCACACATTAATTTGCTTCCAATAACGTCAAATTGTTAATTCTAATACAATAAAGATTTCTATTCACAAGATCCTCGTGTGACCCAGGTTTAGTGTTAATTTATACGCTTAGGCCGGCTCCACACGTTGGTACCAACGCTCGTTCCAACGTTGGACTGCAAAAGTGCAAACTAGGTGAGGTGTACACACGTTGGCCAATAAACTAGTTCTGTCCCGTCAGGGCCAATGTGAAGATGTCCGATACAGAAATCGAAACTACACTGAGCGCGTTTATAGTGATGAGTGCACATTTATATTTGTTACTGAGAAAAAATAAATACCACGTCAAAGAAGATGGTGGATGACGACACAACATAAAACGTTTTTCGGCGATTGGCGATTTGCTGGATGAGGAAGCCATTGTCACTCGACGTACGCACTCGCTGCGTATTGTATCTGTAAAGCGTCAACGAGTGGACAGATCGCGAACGTTGGCGCGCAGATTCCTTTGATGAAACCGACACGAGACGGTCAACTACCAACGCTCGCTCCAACATTGGGACCAATGCCATTTTCTAGATCCACACGTGTTGGACGAATAGCATTGGGGCCGATATGGGGGCCAACGTGTGGAGCCGGCGTTACTCTGGGACCTAAAACAGATAAAAAGTAAGGTGCCACTTATTGTTATAAACCTTTTTAGAATTCTTGAGTCCCCTTTAAATATTGCATCATTGATCATTATTATCATCTCATCCGCTGCAGGATATCTATCACTAGCTGAACTTCCTTTTTTTCATATTAAATAGAGTCCTGGTTAACCGTCAGCTTTATAATTTTACAGCAAGCTTTATGTGAATGCCATGGTCCTGCTTTATTAAGTTTGCAACATTAAGCCATCCTGTCATCAAAAAAATAAAATAGTCTATGGGACACATAGTCTATGAATATCAGTGTTGCCAATTTAGATGTAATGTGAAAAAAAAGTATTAAAGGTTCTTTTGATATTATTACAATGTTACGTTATCAATAATGTAAATTTTGATTATTTTAGCTTTTTTTTCCCAAAAGTTTAGCTCTATTCTAGCACTTTTTTTTAAGGCGATTATAATAGGTAGCTAGCTAACTCTTTAAAGAAATTGAGTTGGCAACACCGATGGAAAATTGATTCCAGTTCCCTGTTTCGTAAACAAAAAGAAAGATAACACAAAATACGTATTTATCGTACTACCAAGGAACCTATTACAAATGACGCACTATATTATGAAATTAATTAAATTGGTTCTATAGTTTGTGATGGTGGTAATGTTATTTGATTGATTCCATAACAAAATTTCATGAGTGACTTTGAACAAAGGTGATTGTACAATATTCAAGATGACTGATTCAAGTTCTTTTACGTCTCTGTTTGCTTTGGTGGATAGTCATTTATCCAACTGCACTTTAAATGACAGCCCAAGCGATGGTCGTGTCGGTTCACTGCCAATGCCGATGCTAAACCTTCCTCGAGGATTGTCTGACACTCGGATCTCATCGTCGTCGCAGAGATTGCCTATTCCAAGGTTCAGTTTGAGTGAGAGCCCCATCGCTAATGTTCTCTCGGAGCAGCTGTCGAATATGCTCAAAGCTAAGGAGCTTAAAAAGCAACAGGAAGAGGAGCAAGAGCGACTGCAGGAAGAGATGCGAAGATTAGAAATAGAGGAAAAGAATTGTGTAATAGACTTGATGAAAGCAGTGCAGAAACCTGGGGAACTGAAACCAACGAAACCTCAAGAAGCTGTCAGCATCAGCAGTTCCTTTGAATCACTGATTTTAGATGGCAAAGAGTTTGCTAATGACTCCTCAAAGGAGTCTGCATCAGAAGCTGTGTTGTCAGCACCGGAGCCTGAACCATCATTACCGATTACCACAGACATGTCATACATACTCAAACAAAAAATTAAAAGCGGGAAATGCTCAGCATTTGGAAAAGTACTTACTTCACGTTTACGGCCTGTAGCCGCTCCTTACTTGAGAGAAAAGGTGCCTTCAACCATTGTTCCATTTGACTTCAGCACCAAATCACCGTGTGACTTGATTAAAGAGAAGCTAAAGAGAAAGCCGGTGCACACTGTCAGTAATACGTACCATGACTTTTTCTGATTAATGGGGGTTGCTATTGATGACAGTGATTCTGATCAATAGTAACGTTAAAAACATGATGTTAGTATGGATTGGGGTCACTGCATCAATACCCCTTCTTGTTAGTGTAAAATAATGTATTTTTTAACTTTTTAATTTAATATCTAGAAATTGGAACTATCTGATTAATTACGTAATCATTGCATTAAATAATCAATAGTTTATTGAATTTGTAAATTTGACTTTATTACTCTGGCTGCGTCTAGAGGGATTGAGAATATCCATGGAGAACAAAATGACTAGTGGAGGTGTCATAATACAAAATCTCCTAAGAATGTAGCGTACAAAAATATGGGTGTTCGGGGAATGAGGAATGTCACTAGCCCTGCCTTTACATGCCTTATATGGAATGCACCCATTATTTTTAAAGAAAAAGTGCCTGACCCACCTTCCTTATGGCATCTCTGCTATCTTTCCTTCCACCGTGGGAACAGTATTGATTGCATGCAAGTAGTACCATTGAGGTGTCTTATGTAATGCATCACTATAATATCTAGACATTATATCGGATTAAGGGAGCAAAGTTACTTTGTTTTAGATGACAACTTCAATGTTACAGAAGACTATTTTTGTAGTGTTATTGTATCACTTTTTAAGAGATTAAATAATAGAATTGAAGAAACATGTGTATAAATATTATGAATGATTATTATGACATCGATTTGAATATTATTGAATATACATATAGCAGTTTATGTCCCCGTTAGTAAGTGGTAGCAATTAGTTTTTTCTTCTATGAAAAAAAGATCAATAATTCACCACAGAACCCAAAAATGGTCCCTGGGCACATTTCTAGAACTATTGTATTGAGTATATTCTTCAATTTAGTTAGAGCTATGTAGCCTATTGTTGTTAATGTATGCCTAATATTAGCGTAAAAAATCTTAGAAGTATGTTGTCCTCAACCAGAATCACAATTTGTAAAATTACTGTATTCTGTATACTGGTTATTTTACCTGATCAGTCTTAATGGCTTAGTGATTAAAGCACTTCAATTATAAGTGTGAGGGTTTGGTGAAGGTGAAGGTAACATCTTGAGGAAAGCCTGATTTTTTAAAAGTTGAAATTTGACTAAGAGAACATCCGTTTATTGTGAAACAACTGTTTACTTCGACAATTAAAAGTGAAAATTCATAATAAACTGTTGTTTTCCGAAAACCTAGAAGGTGATTTTGTGGGTAAACTTGGCAATTGTAAATAAAACATTTGTAAATAGGTACTTGCATTGATTTTTATTTCTTTATTTATCTAATACTATAGTATTTTCGCCGTAAAATGGTATGCTAGACAAACTTAAATGAAGTGCAACATAATATTTTAAACACGCCACATAATGAGCAAAAAACTGTTGGAAAACTACAAACCATATTTAATATATACATTTTTAATTAGTTTGTCTTCAATTATTTTTACTGTACATTGATCTGTACATTTTTTTTTTGTATTTATTATGCTTACTCTAAGTCTAAAATCGTAATTTTTAATGCCTACTCATTCGATATAGAACAATTAATTGATTCGTAAGGTTGATTATTTTATTACTTATGAACTGACAGACACATCGTGATTACGGCGAAAATATTAGAAGTTCCTATCTATAAACAAAAACTTCTCAAAACAAAATGGCAAGAAATAATTTCTTATTCGCTAATAGCTATTTTACACGCCATTTATATACTACACGCCTAAAACTTTTGACTATCTATAAAACAAAAATATGAAAATGACATTTTTTCCTTCATGCTAAGAAATATA
This sequence comes from Helicoverpa assulta, assembly GCA_963856015.1. Classification (NCBI taxonomy): domain Eukaryota; kingdom Metazoa; phylum Arthropoda; class Insecta; order Lepidoptera; family Noctuidae; genus Helicoverpa; species Helicoverpa assulta. The sequence goes on from CAWLCW010000029.1 coordinate 3,049,607, forward strand.
TATTACGTTTGTAAAAATAGTTTAATATCATCCATCCAAGCTTGATATTAGCCTGGAGTGGGCTGAAGTCCAAAATAGACCTTATGCTAATGTAATTACGTACTTGTTTACATCAAGATCAACAATGTTAATTAGCTGTTGCAACAAAAGTATGTTACAAGGCGTTAGCGTACAACAGGGAGAAACTGGGTACATAATAAAATTCAGTTGACTAAAACAAATATTCGTTTCTTCCTTGTTCTCTTTAAAATAATTCTATAGGTGAAGATATAATGAACATCACAACAAGAAAACAATGCAATGAAATAGAAAACTTTACAGTTTTTTCATTTACAGTACTATTTCATTGCTAAAAGAAGTGATAAATAATGGTAAGTATTTGAGTAACTACTGTATTATATATATGTTAATGAGTATTGACTATAGTTACTAGTCTATTGCAATACGCGGTTTTATGTATAAGCTATGGCGAGGTTCTATTTCCTTTTTATGAACAACCTAAACATGGTCTGTGTGTTCCAGAAATAAAGCGAATTTTGTTGAAAACTGAGAACTGAAACGCTATCTTAGGTCCTATACACGGAGTAAGGAAAAATGAGCGGAGATGCCATAATGCAAGTAGGCCAGGTGACTTCATCTAGGTCAAATACGTACGGTAGACATTAGACATCACCGAAACGATTAGTTACGACTGAATCAACTAGGAGTTCGGGTTCATTGAGACATCTGTCAGCGATTTGTGTTATTACAAAAAATAGGCGGGGCCAAGGGCGCGGAAACAGAATTGTTCCTCGTCCTCCGCACACCCGCATATTGGCGCGCTACTTTCTTGGATTTTGCGTTATGGCATCTCCGCTAGTCATTTTGGTCTCCATTTAGCTATATAGCTTACGGTATATGTACAGTAAATCGTAATAATAGATGCATTTACGGTTGCCAGATCTATTAACAGCCATTAGCAATCATCAAGATTCTAATGTTTTGATTGCTAGATAGGAATTTGACATTACCTGTATGGGGCCAATATCAAAATTATATTTTTAGGAAGCAAATCCACAGATAGACAGAATATTGGGTACAACCGTTAGTGGATAATCAAAATATTGGACACATTTTAATTGTATGGTTTGAAATCTGATGATTGTATGAATACTGAAGTTCGTCAGCGTGTATAGATCTTATAAAAAATGAGGGTTTAAGGCGATCTGGCAACATTACTAATTTACAATGCAGAGTAACATCCAAGTTCTCTGAACTACTTAGTATCACATCCCGCGTCTGCATTAAATCGGCCGCAGCTGCGCTACTGGTTTGTATGTATTTACATGCAAACGTTTTGGATCAAACCGGCAGTTGCAGCCGGCTGCCAGCATTTAAAACGTATCTTTATAAGTTTATGTTCAGCTGCCAAAGATAGAGCCGGTAAGCCATTCCTCCATTCAATATTAAATACCTAGTTATACATATATATATTACATTACTGTTTACAAATTTTAATATTTTGGCTATATCTATGTACATGCTTGATTTTACATTTATCTAATACAAATTGCTTACGTAAAAATGTTCAAACTGCATTTGATTTTTATACAAAATCTTATCATAATAATCTCAAAAACAAATTATTTCGCAAAACAGACCACAGAGAAATCTTGAAATACAAATACCATAACTTTATGGAAAGAAAAATAAATAGAAATACAAAAGAATAATTTCACTTCTAAACCTATTTCACGTATTTTGGCATATTTTTACTTTTTCAATTTACAAATGTCCAATAAGCTAAAATTGTACGTAATTTTAGTACGACCAATAGTTAATTTTATAACATGGTTTCTCAAACCGAGTTCGTAACATATTATTACACAAATAAAGGCAAATATTGGCCTGCTTCATTTCTAATAACTTCATTAACACTTTAATACAAGCCTAACTTGTTTTTTATTTATTTAGGGCTGATTTTTCAATCGCCAGACAACTTTTATCTGAGGAATATTTTTAACGTTTTGACAGCTTTTGTATGGAAAATATGTCAAACCGTCATATTTATTCCTCAGATAGAGGTTGACTGATGATTGAAAAATCAGTCCTTAGTCTAATAATCTCGTAATGCTTCTTTTTTCTATTTGTCCTTCATTTTCTTTTGCTACTGCTCCATCTGCGTTAGCGTTAAATTTAATGTCAATGGCCAACTACACGTTACTTAGGGCATTAAAAATGCGCGTTGGCTACACTTAGGTTACAATGCCGCAAAGAGTTAATCTCTCATGAAGTTACGCGTTAACACACATTAAAGAGGTTAAATTTAGACACACGAAATAATTCTAAAAACTCTAAAGCTTTCTCATTCGACCACTCCATTATCGTGCTCGTAAAATGCAGTTACCGCCTAAAAAAAGTATCTACACTCGTCCTTGCATGCGTCCTGTGCGCGTGCGTTTCGCGGAATGAGATGGCATTAATGTAGCCAACATCACTTAGCGCGCTAAACTACGCACTCAAACCCTTTGATGTGTCCAAAAAACCGAAACTCGAGTTATCGCTTAACGTTTAATGCCATTAATAATGCCATTTATATAAAATGCCATTAAAACGTTGGCCATATCTATGTAACGCCAAAATTAAAGTTTTAATTTGCGCGTTAAGACGCAGATGGAGCAGTTTGAGAAAGACTTTTTATGAGTAATGTTTTACTTAAAATGGTATATTTTATACGAGTTTAGTATGGCATATAAATCACTTATTATATTATACCTCATAAATTATCTGTCTAGTCTTTTCCCGACTAAGTTGGGGTCGGTTTCCAGTCTATACGTGTGCAGTAGAGTACCAGTGTTTAACAAGGAGCGAATGTCTGACCTCCTCCAGTTTTCCGGGCAACCCAATACCCCTACCAATACCAATACCCCTGAAAGCGATAAGTATTTTCTATTCTTAGCATAAATATAATCATAACTGGACTTTATCTACAGTGATCTACGTACTTTGAGCGGTTTTTTACTTATTTTGGTATTTAAAATGAAAATTACTTCTTAAACAATAATTTAGAAAATAATGGAAGCAGCCTTTTTTTTTGTTTTTGGAAGCTTATGAGGTATCTTTTCTGAAAAAACAACAGCAAAAATCATTATTAACAGTAGCCGCACTCTGCAGACGAAACAGTTGGCCGAAAGTTGAACCTATGGTTGTTTTTTTTTTTATAAAACTCTTGCGCATAATACATGCCAATCTTACACCTATATAATTTAATATCAGAACTACTAATACTCTAGGTTTAATTTTTGAGTGAGCCTAGTGCTCTTTGTTTACTACAAAGAAAAATATGGCCCTAAAGGTCTCTGCACACATGCTCGGCGCGGCGGGACGGGACGGCGACGCGACGCTGAGCAGTTGTAATGTACTAGATATTACTGACGACATCACACAGAGCCGTCCCGCTCGGCGCGACGCGACGCTCTGTGTGGCGTCGTCCGTCATATTACCGTGCATATTACGCATAAAGTATCTTCGGATACATGTGAACGAAAAAGTGATCGCTTTCGGCGGCTGACAATCAGTTCGGTTTGAACATAATATATGACTTGGAAACAATGCTTGGAGTAAAAAATCTTACATTTACGGTTGATAGTGTCGTCCTAGAAACTGTTGCGGTTCATGGAGCTTTCTCGTCGCTTGGTATACGTCGCGTTCCTTGTCCGGGTATTTTGTTGGCAAGTTTGGAGAGTGCAAATTCAGTTTGGCGGCGTATCTGAAAAATATAGCATGTTATATGTTATAAATAGTTACTGTGTTTCGGAGGGCACGTTAAACTGTAGGTCCCGGCTGTCACTGAACATCTCAGCAGTCGTTACGGGGAGTCAGAAACCAGTCAGTCTTACCAAAGGGTATATTTGGTTGCCCGGTTAACTGAGTCGAGGAGGTCAGATAGGCTGCCGCGCCTCATAAAACACTGATACTCAGCTGCATGGGGTTAGACTGGAAGCCGACCCCAAAATAGTTGGTAAAGGCTATGCAGATGATGATAAGAAAGCAAGGTAATATAATAATACAATTAATTTCTATAGTAAATTAAAATATAATATTACCTTATACCGCCGATATCTATTTCATAATGTCCGCTGAGCACGTAGTCGTTGGTTACACGTTGCGGGACTCCATTCTTGTCTAGATTCTCTACGAAACCGAGGCATACCTGAAATGATATTAAGATTAAGAGGTGGTATTCTTATTATTTACTAGCTTGCTCCGGGGGTTTTCACTTCCCGCACTTGTATAAAATGTAGCTCATGTAACTCTGCCCCTATAGCATAGCATTTTATCCAGATGCGGAAAATAGTCCTCTAATTCCAGTTAAAAACCTGAAAACCTCACCTGCTTTTTGAAGGTAAACCCATAACTGGTAGTAGTAGTTTGTCCACAATAATTCCCGTCTCTATATATAGGTTCTCCGCCCCAAGACCACATGTCCAGTTCATGATCATGGTCGGTGAGCAAGAGTTGCACGTATTGCCGGCGAATACCTTCTTCCCGCTGTCGGAGAAGGGCGTCGCGACCGATGAACTTTATGTCTTTCTGGAAGTTAAGAATTATTGTTGTTGTTAATGACCTGGTTTTTTGTTTAGATGCAAGTGAAATACAAAATGGATCCTTAAGTTGCATGCTGGAGCGCAGATATACGCGAGACAATTGATTTTCTATAGTTTTAAACTAAATAACAGGTACGTATAAACGTACCTTTACAAAGGTTAAATCGAAGAAAAATTTTCAAAACTACACAAAGCTGCCAATAGAAATAGATGAAAGATTTTACCTTTCCCCAGCAGTGGGGCAATGTAGCATGATTTTATTGTAATAGACAGCTGTGTTGCTGGGAAATGTGTTCGTCACCATTCCTTCTTTCGACAGGGGACGATTTGGTGGTGGTGTCCAATATAATTGTTGTGAAAACTAATTTAATTAGTCTTATTTCAACAAACGCATTTGACTGTGACATGTAGTTTTGATTGCTAGGCAGATTCTTAATTTCAAAGATTCATATATTTACATCGAACTTGACCCTCCAAGTGCGACCGCACTCCAGCGGCGTGGTCATGGTGTCGAGGTCCTGACCCCAGAACGCGAAGAACTTCTCCACGCGAAGTGCCCTCGACGCGTAGTAGCCCACGTGGGAGATGCCGTACTTCTCGCCTATCGTCATGAGACGGTTGTATACGTGAAGGGCGAACTGGAAATGACGAGGTAACAAGATCAAATATAAATTATCATATGTCTATGATATATAGACGGCTCTCATTGAACATCTTTGGCACTCGTTACGGGTGTATTCAGAAGCCAGTAATTCACCAGTGACACCAGTCTAATCAAGGGGTATTGGGTTACCCGGGTAACAGGGTTGAGGAGGTCAGATAGGCAGTCGCTCCTTCTAAAACACTGGTACTCATCTGAATCTAGCAAATTATAACATAAATAAAAAAAAGCACTTTTAATAATTGCTAGGTATATTTTATTGAATTAAACTGTTTTTTTTTGTAATTGTCTTAGTTTTTTGACATGTAGCATTGATTTAGTTGTTGACATTTGGTAAAGGTTTAGTATTATTTTATTTATAATTTTGTATTCTTTTTAAATTTTGACTATTTGTATGTTTTAGTTTATAATTTTGTATGTGTTAGTTTTTTTGTTTTTTCTTTTTTAAAATTGTAAGTAACTGAGTAACTTACCATTTTGAGTAATATAGATAATTGAGAATTATGCCATTTCATACCTATTAAATTTGCATGCTGAATATGAGGCGAGATATGAGAAACATAATTGTATTGTAAGACCTATATTGTACCTAACCATATTTCAAGCAAATAAATATATTCTATTCTTTTTCTATAGTTAGACTGGAAGCCGACCCCAACATAGTTGGGTGAAGGCTAGACAGATCATGATGTATTTGTGTAAAAATCCTATCGATACTGTCTACCTTCACTTAACTACCTACTAAAATAGCACATAAAAAAAACAACATACCTCATTAGGTATATACAGCACATATCCCAACTCTCCCGTATGAGTAAGATTCATCGCTCTCACACCATTTGCTAACGCCACATCGATTTCTTTAAAGGTAAAGAAAGGGAACTTGGACGGCGAAAGATCAGTGTCCGTCAGTTCAGAAAGCAGGTTTCTTGTAAAAGGTCCCATGATGCAAATGGCTGTATACATTGATGTTACGTCAGAGAGTGTCACTGAACCGTTTGCGGGAAGGTGGCGTTTTAGCCATGCTTTGCAACGGGTCTGCTGTATCGTTGGAGCTATCATCATGTAGCTGAAATACAAATTTTAAGGTATATTAAAAAAAAAGATAAAATTCTAAAACAGTTACATCTTTATTTATACTAATACTAGCTTCCGCCAGCGGCTTCGCCCGCGTAGTGTTCGGTTATATCGCGTTTCCAAGGGAACTCATCAAAAGTCCGGGATAAAAACTATCGTATGATCTTTCTCAAGGTCAACTCTATCTCTGTACCAAATAGTATTAAAATCAGTTCAGTGTTTTAGACGTGAAAGCGTAACAGACAGACAGAGTTACTTTCGCATTTATAATATTAGTGGGGATTATAAAGTATAAAACAAAGTCGCTTTTTCTGTCCCTTTGAACGCTTAAATCTTCAAAACTACGCAACGGATTTTCATGCGATTTTTTAAAACAGATAGAGTGATTTAAGAGGAAGGTTCATATGTATAATAACATCCATTAACTAGCATTGCACCCGTGCGAAGTCGCTAGTATTAAATAAATCTGTTTATCTCTACAACAATACTATATCATATACTAAAACCTATTTAAAAGTGTGAACATACTCACAGATTTTCAGAGACCCTGGCAAGACTGCAATCGTTCTCATAACCACCGCGTTCGTTCTGCATGCCCGTATGTATGATACTGCCCACTGGGACATCCACATCGTTGGAGCATAGGTACTGGAGTAGGTCCACTACTTCTCGACCTTGAGACTGGAGACAAACAAAATCAAATCAAAAACCTTTATAACTTACCACAAAAACTTAAACGTCAGTTTAAGACTTGTCTAAAAAATGTCAAATTATGACGTTGACATATGGTTCATTTTGCAGCTACAATTTTTTTAGACAAGTGTAAAACAGGTGGTTAAGTTTTTGTAGTAAGGCCATTATTGTCAGGCTCTTTTGGCGTAAGGCCATTATTGTCAGGCTCTTTTGGCGTAAGGCCATTATTGTCAGGCTCTTTTGGCCCATAGATATGTACCTTAAAGACATACAATATACAACTTGTCAATATTTTTTTTTGTCCAAATCTTCATTGTTGTACAAAAAAAATTAAACCGACTTCCAAAAACACTAAAAAGCAAAAAAAAAAAACAAATTTTAGGTGCATCGGTCTAGAAGTCGGTGTCTAATGGATGTTATTAAGTTAATTTTGCCACCGACTTCTAGGCCGATGCACCTAAAATTTGTTTTTTTTTTTTTTTGCTTTTTAGTGTTTTTGGAAGTCGGTTTAATTTTTTTGTAAAAAAGTTTTTTATTTACAGCTTTTCAGTGATACGAATAATTGTCACTATCCGTATAAGTGGAAAGTTCTCATCAATACAAAGAATATAAGCCCAAATACGAGGTATTCTACATATTCAGTTGTCGAGTTCCCTCGACCTTCTCTGGTCTCCATCATCAGGTCAGCTCCAAACCTTCACTGTTGCAAAGGTCTTGTCAATCCAAATAATATAAGCCCAAACACGAGGTAGTTTACATATGCAGTTGTCGAGTTCCCTTGACCCTCTCTGGTCTCCATCATCAGGTCAGCTCCAAATCTTCACTGTTGCAAAGGTATCGTCAATACAAATAATATAAGCCCAAACACGAGGTAGTTAAGATGTGCCGTTTAGGAGTTCCCTCGATCCTCTGTCGTCTCCATCATCAGATCTGCCCTAAACCTCCATAGTATTGTAGTCTCATCAGATATGCACATAAATATAAAGTTTTTACCCCATGCTCGCCTACAATTTTCAAGAGATGCCCTCGATTTCTCAGGGTTTCCACCATCAGATCCTGATCTGATGACGATGGGACCAAATGACAAGCATACCCTTTCAAATAAAAAAAGAATTTTTGAAATCGGTCCAGGCGTCTTTGAGAAATCGAGTAACAAACATAAAAAAAAAATACAGCCGAATTGAGAACCTCCTCCTTTTTTGAAGTCGGTTGAAAATATAGCAAAGGAAATAATGGAAATAATTCATTTCGTTTGGGAATAAGACTTATCATAAGTCTATACTACCTCTAATATTATAAAGCTGAAGAGTTTGTTTGTTTGTTTGTTTGAACGCGCTAATCTCAGGAACTACTGGTCCGATTTGAAAATTTCTTTCAGTGTTAGATAGCCCATTTATCGAGGAAGGCTATAGGCTACTTTTTATCCCGGTACGGGAAGTAGTTCCCACGGGATGCGGGTGAAACCGCTGGCAGAAGCTAGTTATACATACAATAGTGTCACACGAATGGATCGCGTGAGTATATAAAAGGAAGTTTGAAACTGGCAATACAACTTTTTTAATTTCTATGTACTTTCTAAGTATATCTTGGACACTAGTGACTGTTTCGGATGGCACATTAAACTGTAGGTCCCGGCTGTCACTGAACATCCTCGGCAGTCGTTACGGGGAGTCTGAAGTCGTCACTCCTTTGGGAAAAAAGGCTCGGGAGATGACGATGAAAGAAATAAGATAAAGTAAACAATAAAAAGTACCGATAATAAGGTGCTTTACGGTACAAAAAAATATATATTTAGTTATTACATACCTGTATATCAATCTTGGTGAACGAGGAGTAGTCGGCAAGTCCGACTCGTTCCCTACACGCCCAGTACTCTCTTTGCACTGTGTCGAACCAATGTGGCTTGTTGAACGTCTTCGTGTACGCCACCTTAAACGGGCGGGGCTTGTCCGACGCCTCTTTTGGATCTGGATAATTAGAAGTTAAATAAATTTAAAATATTCTTTGAAAAAACTGGCGTAATGCGAGTCCGACGCGCTCAAGGTTTCCTTCCGTACTTTAATGAGATACGGACGAATGGTCTTTAAATATAACTCAAGTATTCTATCCGTCAGTTGCACAAAGCTCCATTAAAGTTAAAGCTTCATTAAATCTACTACTGACACTTTTTATCTGAGACAGCAAAAGATTTAAAGAAGCTTTAACTTTAATGGAGCTTTGTGCAACTGACGGTGTTTTTTTGTATTTGTAAACCGACTCGAAATATCCAAATCATAAATCAAAATCTTCACTTATATTATAAAAAGGGAAGATTTGGTTGTTTGTTTGATTGTTTGATATGAATATGTTTTGACGACCTCGATGGCGCAATGGTCACCATGCCGGACTGCCGGACCTGAGGTCCCGGGTTCGATTCCCGGTTCTGTCGACATTTGTGTGATGAGCATGCTTGTTGGCCGTGGTCTGGGTGTTACAATATGTATTTATAAATATGTATATATGTAGCTATATGTAGTTTATCAGTTGTGTTAGCACCACGGAGGACAAAAGACTAGCGGAGGTGCCCTAACGTAAAATCTCCTAAGAAAGCAGCGCGCCGAAATTCGGGTGAGCGGGGGACGAGGAACGTTACTGTCTCCACCCGTGCTCCACCCTTATACGCCTTTTATGGGAAGCCACCTATTTTTCGTAAATCCATCTAGCGTGGAATAGGATAATTAAAATCTAACCCTAAACTAACATTGACCACTAGTGACATACTAAAAAGTAAATTTATACTCAAACTTAATAATTCTTTAAAAATAGTAATTGAATTGGAAAGTTTGAAGAAGCATTCATTTGAAATGAACGAAGAAAAAGAGAGAGATACCAAAGTTAGAAAAATAATACTTATATAAGTATTATCTTGTGCAGAGAACTTGCCCCACAACAGTTTCTTTACACCCCCAGAATTGAAATAGGTATAACTAATTCTACTAGGAAACATTGAACGGAGACTCAATTAAAAATCATTTTTATTCACCACGGGTCTAAAATACCCCATGGTGTAATTTAAGTATCAACTTATGTCATTGTGTTAGTTCGTCTACTAGCTACTATGGCGTCACAAGCACGAAAATTTATTCTATTTGTTCTAGAACCGTGCTAATGATGACTGTTGTTATTTCCGATGTTGCCATATTATGAAATTCACCAAGAAAAATGGGAATTAAAATTGGACAATGTTTATCAAATTAGAGTTTTCACAAACTATATCATAACGGCGCATCCACTAAATGGCAGACTTTATGTGTGTCGGATGTTACTCTGAGTAAAGGTATGTACATTCAAAAAGTATGTACGGGAAGAGAGATATACCTATGTAAAACATTGCTGATGATGAATATAAATAAATCTACACCAATTTTCGCCACATCTTAAACATATTTAAAATAACACAGTACCTACCTATATTATTAAACTGAAAAATATTCCTTCTATATAGCGTTAGACAGGAAAATCCTTGTTCAATGTTCATCCACCCTAACAAAGAAATTCATATTCACATATATAGAGATTTTTTTTTACAAAAGTACTTTTTCACCTTTTTGTTTTTTCTTAGATAAAACAAAAAAAATACATACTTAGAGTTATGTTTATTTTTAAGATAATATGCAGCTTTTAAATGAAGTCGTGGTGGCCTAGTGGGCAAAGAACCAACCTCTCGAGTATGAGGGCGCGGGTTCGATTCCAGGTCAGGCAAGTACCAATGCAACTTTTCTAAGTTTGTATGTACTTTCTAAGTATATCTTAGACACCAATGACTGTGTTTCGGATGGCACGTTAAACTGTAGGTCCCGGCTGTCATTGAACATCCTTGACAGTCGTTACGGGTAGTCAGAAGCCAGTAAGTCTGACACCAGTCTAACCAAGGGGTATTGGGTTGCCCGGGTAACTGGGTTGAGGGGGTCAGATAGGGCAGTCGCTCCTTGTAAAGCACTGGTACTCAGCTACATCCGGTTAGACTGGAAGCCGACCCCAACATAGTTTGGGAAAAAGGCTCGGAGGATGATGATGCAGCTTTTAAATAAGACCTTTTTTAAGAATTTGTGATTGAATTTTCTGTCTGGTAGCACTTAATTTTGTAACGGGTCTCTCTGTCTTGGGATTTTGCTTCAAATATTAAGTCGACTACTTACCGAAAGATGGTGTTTTTATAATTTTAAATTTTCATGATATCACATGTTTTGGTTTGTAAATAACCATTAAAAAAGCTTGTAGGATGCAAGGATAAATTAAGCTGTTTTAAAGGCAAAAATTGATACCAATAATATACAATGATACAAAATTGATACGAAAATAATACAAATTCACTTAGAAGTTCTAGAAATGCAGCTATTCGACGACAAATGTCTCTAGCAAAAAATATGTTTTAAAGCTAAAATATTGCTTATACGTGAAACGTTATCTTATCGACATGTTTGAGTTTGGATCCTAAACAATTTCTACAATTAGTGATAGCGCATTTCATCGTTTTAATCAAGTAACAAATAAAATCTGATAAAATTGTGGTAAAAATACAACTATGACAAGATGTCAGTTTGATGTGAAGGACGGTATATGGGCGGTGTCCAGCAACGCCTGCCGTGACGTAGTCGTGACGTATTTGACCTACTTGAAGGCGCGTGACCTACCTGCTTTAGGGCATCTCCGCTAGTCTTTTCTCCTCCGTGGTTAGCACCCATAACACAAGTTAATTAATAACTTACCATGGGGCTAACCGACCGTGTGTGAAAAGGTGTCCCGACATTATTATTATTATATACTCCGAAACTACTGAACCGATTTGAGTTAAAGTTTTACTCTTCTCAGTTAACATAGTAGCCTGTGTTAATTGTTATTTTATTCGGGTACGGAAACAATTCCTACGTTACTCGGGTGAAACCGCGGGCAGCAGTTAGTACATGATACTCAAACTACTTACCTACTAAAAGACTACTTACCAACAGTTTCGAACCACGTAGGTCTTTCATAGCCCATGACTTGTCCAAACACGGCGCCATTGTCGCGCAAAGTCGGGTAGATCGGCGACAGTCGGAGGTTACGACCAGTTTCGAATTCTTGGAACGGATACGGAAGGCCGTAGTGGACACCTGGAATTATTTTAAGGTTATTTTTATTCATTGTTAAAGTTACAATGAGATTTTGTTTGTACCCTAAAGCCTCCGAAACCGATTAGAAAAATTATTTCACTTTAACGGCCAGTTTCTTCATCAAACATAAAAGTCAAAGTAATGTCTAAAGTAAAAGTAACGGTCAAATTCGTTTTTTCAGGGCTAAAGTGACAGCTAAACTAGTAGAAAAAGCGAATTTGACCGTTACTTTTACTTTAGACGTTACTTTGACTTTTACTTTGGCTTTTACTTTTGATGAAGAAACTGGCCGTTAGAAAGTTAAACTATCCCTGAGTAACATAAGCTACATTTTATCCTGGTAAGGGAAGAAGTTCACCTGGGACACGAGCGAAACAGCTGGTCCTAATGATGGTCCAGCTGATTGCCGGCCGCTGCGGCTGTTCTCTCATAAGGAGATCAGCCAATTGCTCAGGAAATATTTTAGTTCACAAGCATTTACGCAGACACAGGTGCACTTCACTATTCCTTCACTCTCATAGCGCGATGAGACGGCACTCCGACACGACGTGTTCTCCCACACAGCATCAAACACCAACTTCCAGACTAAGAACTGTTTTCAATACCCACGAAGCGTTTTAGGTCAAACTCGTGAATCAAACCGGAAACCTCGTGCACAGTCGTCACGATTGCGACATCTAGACCAAAAAGGCAGTTACTATAGCTGCTCCTATTCACTACATAGTATAAAACAAAGTCGCTTTCTCTGTCCCTATATCCCTATGTTGCTTAAATCTTTAAAACTACGCAACGGATTTTGATGCGGTTTTTTTAAATAGATAGAGTGATTGAAGAGGAAGGTTTATATGTGTAATGTAGTGTATTTAGTATCAGCATTACACTTGTGCGAAGCCGAGGTGTGTCGCTAATATATTATATCGGGTGTGTCGTTCACAATCACATTAAATGAAATGCGTTAATATACTGGTTCATATATGTCGATTAACACAAAGAAAAAAGAAAAATACGTAAAAATAAAAAAATGAATTTTTCAAACAAAATAAATAGAATAAAAATGTGCGAAAATTAGAACACCATATAAAAGTCAGTCATTACAAACAACGGAAATTCTCCCTTGAAAACTGACAGCTGTCAACTGATCAAAACATTCGATACTCCTAACTTTATCTCTGCTTTACACATGATGTTGTAAATTATAAAAACGAAAAATGACTCCTGTGGTTAAACCACTGAATGTTTTAGGGTATTTTTTTTACAATTCGCCATATAATGTCATATAGTATATGCGATAGGATTTAATGTGATGTGAACGACACACCCTGTATAAACAAAATTTGGACTGCCTCGTTGGTCTAGCTGTCCGCAAGCGCGGCTGCTGAGGACGAGGTCTCGGGTTTTATTCCCGGGATGGGCCGAAATCGCTTTGTGGGTTTTAGTAACTTTCACAAAGCAGCCTGGAGTCTGGAAGTTGGTGATTGATACACCCGTGCATCGTAGATCACGTAAATGTTGGTCCTGCGCCTGATCTCTCTCCGGTCGTGTAGGATTGCCGACCCATCGCAAGCAGAGAGTGAAGGAATTGGGAGATCACCTGTGTCCAAGCAAATGCTCGTGCACTATACATAATATGTCCTGCGCAGTTGGCTAATCTCCTTACATGAGAGCTAGGAGGACATCATCATCATACAACAAAATGACAAAAAAACACAACTAACCAGGCACCTCTTTAACCCGGTCTCTCAAGAACCTCTTGTTATTATGTAGCCCCAGAAACCTGTTGAGGCCGAGTTCATACATGTCGTATTTAGAGTAGCCGTCGACAATCTCATCGGCTGTCGCTTCAGCCACCCCTCCCGCGGCCGATATGCCTACAGTCTTCATACCGGCCGCCACGTGGTAGTTGAACATCTGGAAATAGTAAGAATATAATCTAAAAAATAATATCTTAACTAAATAAACAAAACGGACATCAATAATGTACCAAAAACCTTCTCCAAACTCTGGTAAATATAATGCTGAAATTCGCATCAGAATCGGTTCAGTCAAACGTGAGATAATCGCACACATATGTATAGGTCAAACTTAGAACCTCCTTTTTTAAATCTCGAAAAAGGCAAAGATCGAGTAGAACACAAGTATATTTTACTATGCTTCCCTTTAATAAGGACAATTATAAACCAGTGAACTATAATGTTAAGACCTGAAATAAGTATCATTAAATTATACATGTTCTATCATTATAGGTAGAAATATCTTTAAACAGTATATGTACTATCAGGTACTTTATTGTATTAACTACCCAACATAAACTTATTTCTCAGAGGCGTTTACGTGCAATATAATTTTCATCGTGATGACCGAATTTTTTATAATTTTTTAAGCTCATAAATTACAGACAAATGTAGGCCTCATACGTACACACCGTAAAAAAACATATTACATTCAGAATAGAAGAATAGAATAAGTATAAAAGTAATAAAACAATCACAAAATTAAATTCTTCATAATTCTTCTTCATCTTTCGCAGAGCTGCAATTCGGTCCGCCCTCAAAACGTCCGATTTCACGAATTTAGCTCTGTACGCTAGCATTCGTGGAATCGAACGAATTGAAGACGAACGAATAGAAACCCCGACGTCGTCATCTTCATGTCATGCTTGCTTCATCTTTGCTGCTTTTTTATAGAACAAGATGCCGCGGATCCTAGGTCCGCGTTCTTTTGTATAAGCTGAAAGTTCTTTAGCGTAAGTCATTTACGAGTCTGGCAAGGCAAGGGAACCACCAACTGTCTGGCTAATGTGGGAACAACATCTACTTATTACCCAAGTGCTGTACCTATGTAAAAATCTTTTTTTACTTTTTACTGTACAAACTTGTTAATGGGCTATTGTTCTAACCTGGTGGGGGCATGCGCTGACAAACTTTCAGCTTTTATACGATAACGTGGTTCTGGGGTCCGTGGGCTCTTAGACTATTAATACGATCTTCTTCTTCCTCCTGCTTTTGCTTGGGGTCGGCGCAATATGTCTTTCGCTTCCCTTCTTCCCTGTCACTCGTCATACTGACACTCACTCCCTTTTTATTCGTATCACCTTTCAGGCAATCCATCCATATTTTTGACTATTAATAAGATATACTTACCATATCCAAATTTTTAAGTAAACTATTAAGAAATAAGTTTTTCAAACCGGGAGCGCGACAAAATGAAAATACATTTAGTCCCTAGCAACACTTTTCTAGGTTTGAAGAACATTTACCCAGATAAAGGGTTTCGAACTCTAATCTACATACTTATAAAAAAAAAACAAATAATATTGTTGTATGAAAGCGAAAAACTTATCTTTTTCTTGTTTTCAGTTGTCATAGTGACAAAATAAATACATCACCTGTCAAAATTTAAATGTTTAGCTGTCATGGTTTATTAGATACAGCCTGGTGACAGATAGACTGACCCACAGCAGTCTTAGTAATAGAATATAAATATAATATAGGGTCCCGTTTTACACTTCGGGTACGGAATCCTAATAAAAATGAATTGTATAAATTGTCACCAATACACATACCAAATCTATAAACTCGCTAGTCTAAAAATATTTTATCTATCATCATTAAATAAAAATTAATGTCACTTTACCATTGTCATTTTATAACTCAAGAACGGTCTCAACTATCTGAACCAAGTGTTTGGGCTTTGTTCGGACTATTTAGTAGATGGTTTATGTGAAGTTTACACAAAATTGGTCGAGCAGTTCTTCATTTATACATACCTACAGGCAGACGTGTTGCTGGGGAGTTTGTTGCGCCACTTCTTCTTCCCAGCAAAAACACATAGAAAGTGGTGAAGGGTGGGCGTTTTGGGAGCTGTCTTTTGTAAATTTCTAACGTTCGAAAAGTGCTGTGTTGCAGCCAAGTTTTAATAAATGATTACTGATTTAGTATCTGAATAAATGTGACCAACCTCGGGTGCTTCTCCCACAATCCACTTGCAATCCGGGGAGAATGCTTCGAGTCCGTTGCAGAGTTTGTGCAGCACCGCCTGGGAGAGACTCGGCACTCGTTTCAGCAGTTGTTGCAGGAGCACGTGGAAATGATCCCAGTCTTCAGGCACGCAACGCTGGGCCATTGATGTTACTGGGTAAGGAGTCACAAATTAATAGGAAAGAACGAAAGTAACACTTATTAGTAAGAATATAGGTACAATAAGTTGTAAGTTTATAGGTATCCAGTTCTAACTATACTCTGCCATGATCAGGTGTACTGAATATTGTTAATAATATTTAACTTAAATTGACGCTTACGTAACCAGGTACGTAAAAAGCTTTAAAAAAAATTTGTATAGGGATTGATTTCCCTCCTAAAATATGTAACGATCGGATTGATTTTGACAATACTTAGCAATAATCTTATTCTAATAAAAGAAGTGCTGTGTGGTGGCTTAAGCACCAACCTGTAAAGTATGCGTGTGAGTTCGATTCCAGGTAAGGCAATTACCAATGCAACTTCCCAAAGTTTTATATACTTTTTAAGAACATCTTTAACACTAATGACTGATTAAAGGTGAAGGCAAACCTCTCGAAGAAACCTGGACTACAGTCCAAAATCACACACCCACATTGAGCAAGCGTGATGATTAACGCTCAATCCTTATCTTTGTGGGATTCTTTATTAGGTACACCAATTTTACATTTTGCAGTGGAACTATTCAAAGACTGATGATAATGATCCACAGCATACACTTCGTTCGAACGATGCCTGTGTTTTAGCACGCTTTTCTTAGATTAGATCGACCTGTACCTGGCTATGTAATTGAATCTTTTAGGAGTATGTACCTCTGATGACAATACAATATGGTACTGTCGAACTGATCTGATAAAGGAGCCGGACGATAAGATCTGGAACTTCACGATGGATCATTCTATCATAGGGGTGTTTAGACCTATAGTAGAATTTACAAAAGCGTGTTTTCCAAGCAACTAATTTATTTGACATATCGTTCAAAAGGTTGAATGTAATAAGCAATAATACTTACTTTCTTCTTCGTATACTGGTTTCGCAATAGGTTCAAAGCCACCGGCTAGGATGCAACCATCTCTCTCCCGCAGGTATATATAGCCGTCCGGGTCGCGGATCACTGTGAACATAAAATTAACTTCAATAACGTCTATAAAGCCTGAAGATCAAGTCTACGATACATGGAAAGCAGACTATATATCTCTCTATTGTATACTAATATAATAAAGGTTTTTTTTTTGTTTGTTTGTTCGTGCCCTAGAGGCTCCAAAATAACTGAACCGATTTGAAAAATTCTTTCAGGATTGGAAAGCTACTTTTGTAACATAGGCTAAATTTTATCCCGTTATGGGCAAAAGTTCCCACGGGACGCCGGCGAGACAGCTGGAAAACGGCTGGGATGGCAATATGTAGAATGGATACAAAAAAGTAGCGGATTTGTTAAAAGGCTAAGTAGGCAGGAACTTAGTGCGGCAAATTCGGATTATTTATTTGTTTACTATCTCGTCCCTCTTCTTAGAAGAATTTTCTAAGCTCACGTTATCGGTTTTTCGAAAAAAACTCAAGGGCAGGACAGGTCCCTTCGCCGCTCTCCAATCTAAACTTATATTACTTTAATAAATGAATTATAAGAGATATTACCTGGGGTCATCGGATCTAAGTTGTCAATAGGCTTCGTATGAAGGTAGTAGTGTTCGCAGGGTAACAGCGGCACTTTGACTTGCGGCCGTGCTAACTGGCCAACCTGAAGACATACACCAAAATGTGAACAAAACACCGCGTACAAATATACAATACTTCATCTTCATCAAACTCTCACGGCCATTCCCAAATATATCTATCTCATTTGCTTACTTGAGACAGAATTGTAACATGAGCTCCATATAAGTAACGTCCAATTCCTATCCGTCAGTTGCACAAAGCTCCATTAAAGTTAAAGCTTCTTTAAATCTATTGCTGACTCTTTCTTTGTTAACAACATAAAAAGTGTCAGCAATAGATTTAATGAAGCTTTGTGCGACTGTCGGTATGTCTATTAAACAAAACTACACAGAGATAGAATGGAACGGCATATAGAGTTTGAAGTGCCGCTGTTGCTGTCGTGTCGTGTTGCACTCCTCCAATATAAAAGCACGCACATTCGTACGTTAATAAACTTTGTTGCAAGAATAAATTAGGATACAATCATGATTTTTGAGATTCTGTGTTTATTAACTACTCAAAACAGTTTATTTCTGGTGCTAAATAATAGTACTGGAGTATTGTAAAGGAAGTTACTTGATAAGTTCTCTTTTAGTTAAAGCTTGCCACTTCGTCCAAAACATTACAAACATCGTTAAATAATAAATCACCAAAATTCATAAGAACGCCAGTGCACACAAAACACCCACATAATTGCCAAAGGGAGGGTTCGTATCTGACAGAATACGCGTCGCGTATTATCGGTCGCGTAACGGCAAAACAGACAAATACACGATAAAACATTCAATCGTTCACTCCTAACCGATGATGCGTTAGTGCGTCGATCATACATTTACGATACGCTCGACGCATTTTCCGATACGAACCTTCCATAACTTAAAATAGCTTTTGCATGGAACGCCGTAAAATCAATCGCTGCCAGCACATTTATTTACATAACAAAAAACATTTGAATAACTGCAGCAGTTTCACTGATACTAAATAAATCACATTCGCTATTCTAATTACCTACAATCGTAGTCAAAACGCATGCGCTCAACACATAGTAACAGAAAGTACAAGTCATTTTTCTATCTATTTTTAGCATTCTTATATAAAAATGAATCGATATTTCCTTCGGTCACTGTATCATATGTCCACCACTAGAAAGTTTAGGTTTATATTTTTTTGGATTTTATAATTTGCAGTCTATTCAAGGGGTGTTGGGTTGCCCGGGTAACAGGGTTGAAGAGGTCAGATATGCAGTCGCTCCTTGTAAAACACTGGTACTCAGCTGCATCCAGTTAGACTGGAAGCCGACCTCAACATAGTCGGGAAAAGGCTCGGAAGATAAGGTTTTTATGGGGCAAAATAAGAAAACACGTTCGCTAGTTTGCAATAAATTATAAAGTAAAAAAGTAGGTGTACAAAATAAGTAGCAAAACACAAAAAAATAAATTGTCGCGATAATGATGCATATTTTACAGGCAGTAGGCTAATTAATAAGCTACTACATTATTTCGCTTTTGCTGTCTTTTTAAACTATTGGCACTGTGTTTCGGATGGCACGTTAAACTGTAGGTCCCGGCTGTCATTGAACATCCTTGGCAGGCGTTGCGGGTAGTCAGATGCTAGTAAGTCTGACACCAGTCTAACCAAGGGGTATCGGGTTGCCCGGGTAACTGGGTTGAGGAGGTCAGATAGCAGATCTTGTAAAGCACTGGTACTCAGCTGAATCCGGTTAGACTGGAAGCCGACTCCAACATGATTGGGAAAAGGCTCGGAGGATGATGTCTTTTTTAACCGTATTCAAAAGAAAGGAGGTTCCTAATTTGGCCTGTATGTTTGTTTGTACGCGATTATCTCACGTTTGGCTGAACCGATTTTGACGTGGTTTTAGTATTTGGCATACCTAGTAGAAGGTTCTGGTGTATTATAGGAATCGGTTTTACTTTATTGTA
Source organism: Helicoverpa assulta (assembly GCA_963856015.1). Lineage (NCBI taxonomy): Eukaryota > Metazoa > Arthropoda > Insecta > Lepidoptera > Noctuidae > Helicoverpa > Helicoverpa assulta. Next base: position 3,069,407 of record CAWLCW010000029.1, read on the forward strand.
TACAGTTTTTAGGGTTCCGTAGCCAAAATGGCAAAAACGGAACCCTTATAGTTTCGTCATGTCCGTCTGTCCGTCTGTCCGTCTGTCACAGCCGATTTACTCGGAAACTATAAGTACTACAGTGATGAAATTTGATGGGAATATGTGTTGTATGAACCGCTACAAAAATATGACACTAAATAGTAAAAAAAAGAATTGGGGGTGGGGCCCCCCATACATGTAACTGAGGGATGAAATTTTTTTTTTCGATGTACATACCCGTGTGGGGTATCAATGGAAAGGTCTTTTAAAATGATATAAAGTTTTCTAAAAAACATTTTTCTTAAAGTGAACGGTTTTTGAGATATCAGCTCTCAAAGTCGTAAAAAGTATGTCCCCCCCCCTCTATTTTTATAACTACGGGGTATAAAATTCTAAAAAAAATAGAGGTGATGCATGCTAATTAACTCTTTCAACGATTTTTGGTTTGATCAAAGTATCTCTTATAGTTTTTGAGATAGGTTGATTTAACTGTAATTTACGGAACCCTTCGTGCACGAGTCCGACTCGCACTTGGCCGGTTTTTTCTTTAGTAAGTATTCTTTTGGCTAATATAAGTATAATTATGGAACACTTCCAATTTACGACTTGTTATGTATCTCTTCTTAGGCAAGTTCTTGATCATAGGTTGCAAGCATTTTCAACAATAGAGGTATATACTTAATAAATATGTAAGCCAAGTGGTTCGACACAAATAATACATAAGTTCGCTATGCACACTAATTTAATTCAACACTAGATGTTTTGTTCTTAGCTGGGGCAGCATTATACCAATCCCTACTACCTAAATTAAATAAACTAAACTTAGTTGTTTGTTCCGCTTTTACGGTAAAATTACTTGACCGATTGAGATAATCTTTGGTATAAAAAGAGGTGATGTCCGTTACGGTACAAAGAACAGTATAAAATGTTATAGCCTATGTTACTCTGCAATAGTGTGTTTCCGACAGTGAAATCATTTTTCAACTCGGTCCAGCAATTTCGGAGCTTATAGAGTACAAACAAACATAAAAATGTTTCCTCTTTATTATGTTACTGGTTTTTGAAAATTGCAGAGGAATTTTGTTTAAGTCATCATGTGATATCGTTCGCAAAATTATTTTTCAGCATACAAAGAAATAACTTTCGTTAGACAATACAAAAAGTCGTGGTGGCCTAGTGGGTAAAAGGACAAACCTCTCAAGTATGAGTGTTTCGGATGGCACGTTAAACTGTAGGTCCCGGCTGTCATTGAACATCCTTGGCAGTCGTTACGGGACACGGGTAGTCAGAAGCCAGTAAGTCTGACGCCAGTCTAACCAAGGGGTATCAGGTTGCCCAGGTAACTGGGTTGAGGAGGTCAGATAGGCAGTCGCTTCTTGTAAAGCACTGGTACTCAGCTGAATCCGGTTAGATTGGAAGCCGACTCCAACATGGTTGGGAAAAAGGCTCGGAGGGGATGATAGACAATACAACAAGATGATAAGTGCAATATGATACCTGCAAGGTAATGTTACATTAATTCATGAAGTTTTTTTACATAGACAGCCCTAAAGATACGTTTTGAATTCTTGCAGCCGACTGCACGTGCTGCTGCCATTTTGATCCAAAACGGTTTCATGTACATATAAACCAGTGCAACTTTTTTTTTAAGCTATTGCATAGCTTCTATCGCAGGCCTTAAGCACGGGGACCAAATCCAGAAATTCCGTAACGAAAAAACCTCACGCTCCCCACTCCGACGGGCACGGAGCTGTTCGTTAGTCTCGCTAAAACTCGAGAACGGCTGGGCCGATTGAGCTGATTTTGGTTTTAAAATGTTTGTCGTAGTCCAGTGTAGGTCTAAACGGTGAGCAAATAAGGAAAAATTGCGAGTAAGATTCCCGGGACGGGAGTGATTAGACAAAAACCAACTTACGGAATGCCGCAGAACCACAAAAGTAAAGTACTAGGACAGCAGAATTTACCGGAGTATAAGTATACCAATAACGAAATTTCGATGCAACTGCTCACCATGTAACAGGGTAGCATAACTTATATGAGTATACCAATACCGAGTGTAGACGCTACTGCTCACCATGTACCAGGGCGGCAAAAATGATACAGAATGCTATGCAATAGCTTTACCGCGGCAGTCCCCGAGTGCCACACGTATTTTTTAGCGATGGCATAAATTATCAAATGACCCCTCCCGCTGTGGGTTAGCAGCGGTCCATGCAGTCGCGGCATGTGCGGTCGGCAGTCGGAGCCAGCAGCAAGAATTCAAATCGTACCTTTTTTCAATTCTAATCAGCAAAGCATGTTTTCCTCTTTCTACCTGTCGTAATCACGAGAGAACTGTTCTTTATCCTGTGGAAACCTATTCTACGTAAGATTCGGTTTTCTTGCCTTTCTAGCCCAGAATCCAGCGCAGTTGACGAAATACTCGCACTCAATGGCACCGCGATTCGTTTCCACTCCACAGACACGATCGTTCTTCGACAGCACTGCGGTCACGGCGCAATCTTCAATTACTCCAACACCTGGTCACGGAAATATGTAGTTTAAAAGCAAGATTTACACAAAAAACCTATATCTACAGAATGTTATAAATTTCAAGAGTTTGCTCACTTGAATGCACTAATCACACTTAGTGGACCGATTTGTAAAATTATTGCAGTGTTAGGGTGCATCTACACGGTGCGCATGTTAAGGCACATGCGCAGGTTACATGCATTTTGAAAACGTGCAGGTCCAGCGACTCGCGCATGTACCAAAGCAAAATACCCACCCGCATGCTCTTGTCACTTGCGCATGTTAACCCGCTCCAGCTACAAGCACCGTGTAAATGCACACTTACTACTCGTTCAAATAAAGAATGGGACTGGAAATGGCGACAGCTGTATTCATCTCTCGCTCATGTGCTATAGTGTATGAGCGAGAGGTATATACAGCTGTCGCGATTTCCAATCCCATTCTTTATTAGAACAAGTAGTAGATAGAAGGCTGCTTTTTATCCAGGTGTGTGAAGTAGTTCCCACAGGACGCGGGTAAAACTGTAGGGACAAGCCAGTAGTGCATAAAACCTTACCACTTTGCACACTTTCTCTCATCAGTGCCATGTTGAGTAAGTGTGGGTCGCCAACCCCATCTCCGGGTATCCATAGCCCACCCAACACATCATCGACGTTCAGAAGAGGCCACAACTCCTGACATCGCTTTGGAGATACAAGTTCGCATGGTATACCCCAGGATCTGTTTAAGAAAAGAGTAATATTAATTAGAACAAGTTTATTATTATTTGGGATTTAAAATGAATATCTTGCTATTATAAAAAGTAGCGATGGTTTATTCTGAAATATTTCTATTTATTTGTTTTGATGACCATCTTGGTGCTACGAGTTCCTATGGATTTTGGACAGAAAGTTTGATTGATGGGTTGTGGTCGTCATTAAAATATCTTCAGGTCAGATAGGCAGTCTTTGTGCTTTCTAATTTAAAAGATATTGAAAAATACTGCTTTAATAAGATAGTTCACCCTAAATAACAACAGTTATGTCAGTATCTTTTTATTACATACACTGATTGGCTCTTCATTCTCCTGTATACGGTCATGCGGTCACGGTTACGTGCCAACAGTAGGGACCCGCATTGCTTCCAGCCAGTAGCTCTGCCTTTAGCTTCTAATTCTTGCAGGAGCCTTATAGAAGACTGAGTCAGACGCACTTGAGCAAGGGTAGGCTTGAAGGCACCTACCAGTCCTGAAGAGTGCCAGCGACTGCCGATGCCAACTCTGAAAATATAATTATTGTTCTGCAAACATTGATGAAAAAACTATTTTTGTTAAAATTATTAGTTTATTCAAAATTATAATTAATATTTTAATCAAAATGACCAACTCACAAACAGCACTCTTTCTAATTTGATGCTTAATTTTTTTACAAACTAGAAATTAAAAGATCAAAATAGCAAGTTGCACTGCAATAAAAATATTGTTTAAATTCCGAATCGCAAGTTGACAAAGGTTTCTAATGGCTGTCCACCATTGAATATGCAATCATTATTACAGTACATTTCATACTAAAAAAGCCTAAATACTGTTCATTTTTTACTGTTTCTCACTAAAACAAAACTATCATGTCGTATTATACTCTACAATATGTACAACTCCGATGAATTCACAAGTAGTATGAAACAAAGAGCTGTACTGTACGTCTCTACATATAGTATAGGTATGGGTACGTACGTACTTTTCTTTCTCTACGACGATGGTTTGGTCGCCCCAGCCGCGGCGAGCGAGGTGGTACGCCACGGCTGCCCCCATCATTCCGCCCCCACATATCACCACTTTAGCCTTCGGAGGCAAAGCTGAAAGACAACCCTCTAACCGCTCTTCATGGTCCAAAGCGTCTAATCGACTGGAAAATTCTCGCGATACTATCACACCTATACATTTATGAGCCTTGTACGTTCTAACGCCCCGAAAACCTTTAACTAACATTATCTTTCCGTTATTTAACGCATTTGTATAAATAATACGCAAAAATATCTAAAAATAATCGCCGATTATGTGAGCGAGCTCTAGACATTTGTTTTGACGGATCGACCGGACGTAGTAGAGCGCTCTCAGGCTGGCTCTCTGGGTAAACATGACAGCTAATCAGTGTTGTCAGAGCAAACATTTAAAGAAAATTAGGGGAAAGTCGTAACAATTCTGATCCTGCTTCCCCTTTATAATCAAAAACGTATCCATTCTCATTGTCCATTTCTTTTTTGGGGTTGATGTGTGTAGCATATGCTCCTCTTCCATGTTTGCTTCTTTTCATAGACGTATTATCTTTCACATCCAATCCATCATTGTCTACCTAACCGTTTTCCCAGGGGCCCGATTCTCCTAATTTCACTTAAGCAACATACGATTCACATTCGACTGCGATCCAATCCCGACTCGATTACGATTGAAGCGTATGTGGTATTCCGCTATTTTTTCTTTGAAATAAACGTTTTTATCCTTTTCTGTCATTCAATAATGAATAATTTTGTCTACAAATGATTTACGATTGCAATATGATTGTAGAGCACACTACAGTATAGACCAAAATCACCAAAATAGCAGACCAATCGCAAACCAATCGAATGTCGTTGGAATAGGATTGGTCTTATATTAGTAGCAGAATGCCCGTTGTGGTTAAAACTGCTATTGCGATCATATTGCGATTCAATTTCTATTCGATTTTGACATTATTAACTTAGGAGAATCGGGCCCCTGCTATGTTGGGGTTAGGGCTTCCAGTCTAACTGGATGCAACTGAGTTCCAGTGTTTCACACTCAAATACTCAATCAATCATACCGTAGAAAAAAGGCGGGAGAATTTTAATAACACCATGAACCTGTACAAACCTTAAATAATTATTTTTATTTCATTTGTACTAAATTATAATATAATGTTGTATTTGTATAATTATTTTCGTTTCCAGCAGCCATACTACAAGTTCATAAATATTATTTTTTAGGTATCCTTGGTAAAATCACAATATAAAGAATAGAATGAAATTGTTTTTATTTAATCTTATATTATACCTATCTCTAGGCTGTGTAAAATGTTCATAGAGGTTCATCGATTCCGAAATAAATATTATTTATGTTTCTATAGCAACCTACACGGTGTACAGCGAAACACGATATTTTTAACTTTTTTGTTATCCTTTTTTGTTCTTATTCGATTTTGCTTGCTTCGATACTATGTCCGTCGTTGAAATAATCCATCACGATGAAGTCATTTATACAATTTTGGACAAACCGCCACCAGAACCACCTAAAACTCCCAGGTAGGTAAATCAAATGCTGTCAGGACCTACGTAGGTACATTCCATCCTCAATACTAGTTGGCTCGATATAATAGGTATGACGGTAGGTACCTGCCTAACTACATATGTTCCACTAATAGGTTGCGTTCATCTATAGTCAGGCAACTACGCCAACTAAAAATGTAGTTTGCAATACATTTTTTCAGATACGAATCGAAACTAGAAAAGGAATTGAAAGAAGCAAAGAGGCCACAACTCCGTCGCACATTTGGTTACGCGGAAACACCTCTAAAACCGCCAACTCAGTTCCTGAAAAAAGGTGAAGGAATAGGTCAGCCTATTAAAGAAACTGATCATAAGTGTTATGTGTCTGGCAATCTACCACCTGTGCCAAAACGCCCGCCTCCGGGTAAGAAACAGGAAAAGCCCACAACCAACTTCAGACTTATTAATATTAAGAAAGCTACAAAAACAAAGGGGAAGCCTGTGGAACCAAGGTAATTTTTCATGTATGATGTGTAAAGTAGTAGTAATTACCTATCAACCAAATTAACTACGTAGGAACTATATCTGCCTATTACCTAATGAATATTTGCTGTGAGTATCTCCAATTCACATTTCACACAAAGTTTGCTTAAATCATTTCTTCTTTCAGGCTTGTAGACACTAGGGATGGCCATATAAAGAAGATCAAAGGTTCTGGAGAGGTGCCAGAATTCTGCCTCAGACCAGACTTTGGTCAGATGCCAGCTTACCTCACGAAGAGAAATAGAAGGATCCAGAAAGCTATAGAAAAAATGAAATACGCTGAGGACAATAAGGAAAGCTTGTGCAAGCTTATCAGTGCAGAAGATCGCCAAAAACTCCTAGACGTAAGTGCTAAATATTCGAATAGTAGAAGGAATCTAGCTCCCCTTGTAGTTTTGCCGGCGTCTCAAGGGAACTCCTTCCCGCACATGATTAAATACTTATCTTTAATATGTTATTCTGATATATAAAATAAAGGTACCTGTTACTGCCAAGTTGCATCAAAATCTATCCAGTAGATTATGTTGGAAAGAAGAACAACATCCATATAGGACCCCAGTAAGTGTTGGTATCAACACTTTCGCGTTTATAATATTAGGTACCTATTAGTGTGTTATAAATAAGATGTTTTTTTAATCCTTTTACAGGATCTGAAGCACAATTGGTCGTTAATGCAGAAGGCCTTCCTTCAACTGCCTATGCTTACGGATACAATACCGAAAATTCTCCGCAAGACAAAATTGGAAGCGGAACTCAGACAGCTGGAAAAAGATATAGCTTTGGTCGAAAGCAATCCTTACATCTACATTTACGAATAAAATCGTTTGGGTCTTTAGACTCTCCGCAATTTATTGATTTCTGACACTTACGCGAATATTTAAATAAAACTACTTTTACGGATTTTATCGCGGTTATATTAATATTATTTAATCCCGACGTTTCGGATCCTTTACAGCATCCATGGTCACGGGCAGACTAAGGTGTTGGTCGTCTTGATATATTAGTTACAAACAGCTACCCTACATTTTGTTGATTATTATTGACAATCCGATTCACGCAAAACGAGCTCACTGTATCCTTAGGTCGAGCAGTTGTAGGCTTGGATTTTGATTTAATAGTTTCTATGATGGGATTCCAAGCAGGTGGTATGCACCAGCCATCTTCTCTATTGAAATTTGGATGTTTTTTAATTTCAATAGCCTCGCGAATCATCCTAGGTAGGAATCGGTTTTCTTTTGCAAGGACTTGTGGTTTATCAAATCTGATGTAATGCTGGGCCTTGTCTAGTGTGTGTTCACAAACTGCTGACTGTCTGGAACGGCGGTGTTTGACATCGGCGATGTGTTCTTTTACGCGGGTGCCTATGCTTCTTTTAGTTTGGCCTATGTAAGAGAGACCACAATCACATTCAATCCCATCATAGAATCCCATCATAGAAACTATTAAATCAAAATCCAAGCCTACAACTGCTCGACCTAAGGATACAGTGAGCTCGTTTTGCGTGAATCGGATTGTCAATAATAATCAACAAAATGTTTGTAACTAATATATCAAGACGACCAACACCTTAGTCTGCCCGTGACCATGGATGCTGTAAAGGATCCGAAACGTCGGGATTAAATAATATTAATATAACCGCGATAAAATCCGTAAAAGTAGTTTTATTTAAATCTCTCCGCAATTCGTAATGTGCGAAGTGGAATGTTTCATGGATGGTAGGTTGTAACTTTTATCGGATCCATTTTAGATTTTCATAGTTACTTATGTGTTAGGTACTTACAAATGAGCAAAGTTTTAAACAAGAGCAAAGTTTTGCATCTCGCGCCTTTGAATCCCTCACTCGCAACGCTAATGATTCGTACATAGAATCCTCGAGTTCCCATTCTTTCTCTTCCACGCTCAGGACTCGCTAACTTTGCTCACTTTAACACACAAAGAACTATTTATGGATAAAATAATAAATATGGAATCCTGTCAGGGGCTGACTGTTGTATCATAAAGCAAAATGATAGGGGTATTTTATATGGAGTTTAAATCAAACCTATCTTAAATATATAGCTGAGTGGAGATGTGTTGTCCCTTACTTCTCTGCCTTACGGTAGGTACGTAAATAGATAACATTAGGTAATTTATTAACCTTAATTAGGAAGTAAAATTCTCGTAGTCAGATAAGGCGTGAATGTAGGGGACGACTTTTAAAGGTTTGAACACTGTGAGTTTGACAAATTGGCGTAAAATGGTTTCGAATCAATAACTAACAATAACTTTACCTAATGTCTAGTTAATAAATTGGTGTGAATCAGTTCTTATTTTTATTGATTACCAGCCATTCCCCATATTTTATCCCAAGTTCTTGTTTATGTGATCATTTCTAATGGAAGAGTTATACCAGGCTATGATTTTAGAAAGGCATAGGGCAAAATAACACACTACTTGGACATAATCAACAATTTTATTGAGACAATATTCACAAAAATAATGTGTGATCGCTACAATATATTATCCTAATTGACTAGATTCAGAACTAGACTAGGAAGAGACTGAGCCTCAAAAGATATGTCATTATGGCCAAAGTCTAAATTTGATTTAACACTTAACACTATTTTTATAAGAATAAAACACTCTGAAAGACGTTAGTATTCTCTAGAGTTGTCCGATTGTTGAGATATTTAGGTTCAGCAGATTTCGGTTAGCTGGTTCTATATTTAGGCTAGATTTAGAGTGACTTAATACTAAATACCTATTTGGAATGTCTAGTCATTTGCACTGTAAGGCTAAGAACTCACGAAGCGATTTCCACCCGCGACCGCCGCGGCTGCGGGCCCGTAGCTTCTGTAGAATGCAGATATACATGTAAAAAATTAAAGCACATTTCACGACGCGTTTTACGCCCGCAGTCTGCGCGTTTGTTTGCGGGTCCCGCTGCACCGGCGGGCAACTAGTAGAATCGCGCGGACCGCGGTCACCCGCAGCCTCGGCGGGTTGCGCCCACGCGCTCCGCGGTCGATTGGCCGGCGATCGCAGTAGCGCAGAGACTGCCCGTCTTGCGTCTTGCGATCATCGCCCGCCACGTTTGCGGGCGATAATCTCAACCGCGACGGCTGTGTAACCGCGCAAATAACCGGTCTCGTGAGTTTGGAAATAAAACCGCAGTTCCGCCACCGCGGCGGGCACGGTTCAAAATCGCTCCGTGAGTTCTTAGCCTTACTAAGTACCTACAGTTCTCAACAAATGACTGCTGCTCCGAAATTAGCCAGTTGCGTATGCACAGTAGTCTTGAATGACGAAGTCACTAGTAGCCAACATGTGAGAGGAAAAGTTATTTGATGAGAACTGCCTAACGAACGTACTGCTAGTAGCCATTCTACCACAATAACTTACAGTTCCAGTTCAAATCTGACAACGAAATTGTATAAAAACAACATGGAAGAATTTTCGATGAAGATTTCAATTGCAGGTACATGATTAATACTAAATACAAATAATGAATTGTAAAATTGGCACAATTCTGTAATACTTTAAATACCGTGAAGTCTATTGACTATTGCATACCCTAAAATGTATAGAAAATTTAAGCTACAAAATTCTGGAAGCTACTGGTATGCAATCGTATTTAAAATGGCTTCCTATAAAACAATTCAACATATTACAAAGACTTCTAAAGGTTGAATATTATGTCCTAATATTTTTCTATCCGCAACTAAAAATCAGACATTGTTGGTGCATTCATGCATTCAATATTCATGAATAAACCTTATATAACATTATTGAAGGATGGAATGCTCGTATAATAGTTTAAACTACAGAATTAAATAAGGGCGGAGAAATACTTTACCTATCCTTCGCTAAAGTTGCCTACAATGGTTGAACTAATAGCAGTAATAGCTACAGTCTAAACGGCCATAACTACAGTTGTCTCATTTCCGAAAAACTCTCCCTTGGCTATGTCTCTCTCTCTTAAGAAAATATAATTCTAATCTATCATAATCTAAGACTGCTGACCATTGCTTACTTAGCGTATAAAGCCATCGAGGCTGTTCATGACTGTGTCGCCAGTTTTAATTCAGTGTTGCCATTTTAAGACATTCACCAATAAAAAGGGAAAGTCAAAGGACGTTCAGACGATTATTCAATAATAATCGTAATATGATTTAATAAATAAAAATCAGTTTTTTTATACGGGTGACTGAATTTCTCGAATTTGGTAATATTCTTACTCGGTGGCTTTATAATAACAATTCAAAATGATCTCACAAAACTGTAGCGTTCGTGTCATTGACCATTGATATTGGGGATCTGTATTAAATTATTCTTAAGCTACATTTACCAAGAGCTCATAAGCCAACAGGCAGAAATATTGCACATACATTATTATAATAAGTAATATTAACCACACTTAATTAACGCGTCTATGTACAAAAATAATTTATTATGCTAACTAGCTTCTGCCAGCGGTTTCACCCGCATCCCGTGGGAACTACTTCCCGTACCGGGATAAAAAGTAGCCTATAGCCTTCCTCGATAAATGGGCTATCTAACACTGAAAGAAATTTTCAAATCGGACCAGTAGTTCCTGAGATTAGCGCGTTCAAACAAACAAACAAACAAACAAACTCTTTAGCTTTATAATATTAGTATAGATTAGCGCTATGAATCGTAGTCACTAAACAGAACCTTGAGAACATAAGGAAATAAATGTTTTTTGGTAAACAGGTTATTAGCCATAAAAACAGTTACAATTAAATAATATTTAAAAAAATCTTTAAGAGTACTCTCAAAAACAAATGGTTTTATTATTACATTTTAATTACGCTCTTTTTGGAGAAAAACTATGTTTTCCCAAATCACTTAGCATTAAAAAAGCCTAAAGTTTTCGTTCATCATTTAAAAAAATACATTTTTCGACAAACACACTTTCTCCATACACATTTTTGGCCGGATATAGACTCCCTGACATAGTAATTATAATAACTTTTATTACTTAGATTAATGCAAGGGTCGGAAGAACTGGGCACAACGCAAGTCTATAGAATTATATTGTTGGTTTATTAATTTTATTTTGGGAAAAAGTCACAGTTTAATCCCAATAAGTTAACGAATAAATAGTAAATTATATAAAACTTCCTAATGTAAATAAAATAATAAACAATAATAAAGTAAATGTTTTGGCATTGAACAGTGTATACTTCTAAGTTTTACTAATTACGTCTAAACGGTGAGCATGTCTTATGAAAAGACACAAAAACTAATAGTAAAGTATCTATTATAATGGAACACTATTATTTTAACCCCCAGTTTTATCAGTTACTGATAAATTCTCTGATAGTCTATCAGGAACTTATAAATTATAACTTCTGGTTTTGCAGCCTTTATCTAGCAGATAGTAGTAACATAACATCAGATAACTGACAATTTACCAATAACCACTGAAACCGGGCCTAAGTACGACCTTCGATAAAACTACAATATTGTAAAACATGAAATAACAACGGGTTGAACATGTGAAGGTATAATATTAAAAATGAATATTTGTATCAATTCTTAGGTTAGGCAAGATTTAATATACTTATACAGCGCTCTTATTCAAATACCGATATATTTTTGTCTTGAGCAAGTTTTTTTACGAAGATTTTAATAATAATGAGATCATTTTATAGCTTGATTGTATAATGAGTTAGGGCTTATTTTAGCAGCATACTTGAATATAGGAGGAGCTCGTGGCTACATAACAGCTGCATGAGTCTGCCAACTAGTCTTTGTTGGTTTGTCCGGATAACTGAGTTGACAAGGTCAAATAAATAGCCTCTCCGTGAAAAACACTAGTATTCTGCTGCATCAGGTTAGACTGAAAACCGACCCCAACAAAGTTAGGAAGAGGTTAAATAATCACTTGAGATTTGCCGTTACTTTTAAATTGGACGATGCCTACGTTAAACAGGCCTAAGGCTGACTTCACATTACTTCTAGAACACACACCTTAAACCCTTTATCCAAGCTGCTACTTAAATGTTAGAGGTTTCTTCATTCATTGAATGATATTCTTCGAAGACAGTCGGTGTTGCAATCTCGGTCCGTTTAGCCGATGCTGAAATAAGTAAGGCATCCTTAATTCGTTTTCGACAATAGATATTACTATATCGAGAATATTGGATTGTCACAAAAAAAAAATATTTTTGCCATGTGAACACATTCGCATACCAGATTTATAGATGGTGAATTTATATTTGGATTTATAGATGGAGGGTAACATAAGGAGTAAATGTAAAAACTGTATATGTTCAACAAGTGAATCCAAAGGATTAAAAGTTCAGAAGTCACTATCAATAATACAATAGGAAACTTACATCTTAGCGGACTTTTTGCTCAGTTTCTGGTAGAGGGAGCCTTTAGCGATTCCGGCAGGGCCTTTCGCCAGGCCCGAAGGGCCTCGGGCGAGGTTGAACGGCCTATCGCGAGGCTCAGGCCCTTCGGTCTTGACGGATTGCCCGCTGCGCAGCTCTGGGTCAGGCCCAGTCCACGGCATGTAGTCTTCTCTGTAGACATATATTTTGTGTGTGAAAAGAAATAGAATATAGTATATGTGAAATGCCTAACGTGAAACCAAAATGGTTTGATGGCTGTTATAAAAGTTTCTATATGAAATTCCTCCTAAGATACGTTTTTGGCTTCAAACCCACTAGGAATTTAAAATAAATAGTGGATGTGCAACAATGGTATGGTCATAAGCTTGATGTTATGGTTAAACACTACACAAGCAAATAACAAAAATAGACATTTCATATTGAAGTATCAATTCGGTAAGGTACTAAATACATACAATAGCAAACTGTCCTTCGGTCCTTGTCGTAGCAAAGGGTTAGGACCTTTCGTGGGCGAACAATACTGAGACTTGAACTTGGCCTCCACACTGCTACTCGTCTTCAGAATAGGCCTGCAACACCAGTCCCCAAATGTTTGAATCAATATTTGTACAAAACAAAACCAACCCAAGACCAACACGGCATGCAATACTCTTAAAAGAACTAAATAAACTTTTTAATTATTTTATCTAAGAAAGTTTTGGAAATTATAGTGCTTCTGAAGTAATTGGTGATACAGAGTGATTCTGAGAAAGCTAAATAATAATAAAATGATCATGAATGTGATGACCAAGAACTAGCGAAGTTTATGTTTGATGTTCTAAATCTAATCGCTAACATTAAACAGAATAACTTCACTATCGTTCCTAACAACTAATGTGATCATCTTGAGAATAAATATCTAAATGTAAGATATATTGTTTTAGTAAAACTAGTGACATTTATAAAAATATACAATGATCGATCAGCTAAAACTTTTGAACCTTTGAAGAAGAAATTTTATTTCAAACGTGAAATACAAATAAATCATTACTAAACAAACAAACGAAACTATACAATTCACGACGTCATCACACAATTATAAAAAATCCTACCTTTTCTCAAGCGACTCACTTCTACATACTTAAAAATAAAATTATTTTTACAAACTTACATTTAACAGCATGCCTATTAGTTTTAATAGATTAAGAAAACCTACATTTTAATGTATAAAATTGGAACTATTCATAAAAATATCAATTATTGTTCTTAATCTAAGCAACATAAACATTTCGACAAGAGAACTCAACAGAAGCCTTCGACTAGAACAACAACACCATGCGATACATAACTCTTAAAAATCACACATTTCGCACAACTAACTAATTTAAACACAGTGACAAAAGACATTCACGATACATTGGCAGTACATTAGTACACTTTGTACCTAACACACATTTTATTTTGTACCATCTCATATGGTGTTCTGCAAGGGTCGATGCTGGGTCTTATTCAATATTTTCATAGAAATTTCCACTAACATTACATGTAGCAAAATCTGTTAATGAAATATTTTAAAATTACTTGTTTCAAGTTACTTTCTATAACAGATTTTTTTAAACATGATTCCGAGAAAACATTATTTTCGTTTAAGATTAAGAGTTTCTTTGTGAAATAAAATATTGAAAACCGTGGTGTTCCTTTATCTGATACTAAAAGGAAAAAACATGATTAAATGGTTTTGATCAATTGCATTGATTTCGAGTGCTCATTATCAATAAGTTCACAATAGCACCTTATCATAATAACCACTTATATAAATTAGTCACATAATTTATTTTATTATTCGTATTTTTACGATCCTGACAGCTAATTCTCTTGCTATATGTAATATTATTGGAGATCTTTCTCCTAGCATTACTGTTATTTATTTTCAAGCCAAACTATTTCATTTATGAGACAACAACGCCCGTTTTCATAGACATCCATATATTTTTTATAATCCCTTGGTCATAGTAAGGCATTATAGAGAAAGTTTACAAAATATGGCTGTTCTATCTGATTTGAGAGTTAATTTAGCCGTATTTTCAACTTCAGCATACCTCTTAAAAGATACACAAAATACATGTCAATGTAAACGAACTCCTAAAGACGTGAGTTTAGAAGGAAAATAAGGTGGAATTGGGAACCTCCTTTGTTGAAGTCGGTTAAGAAATAAGAGCCATCATCGACAAGCAACAGTAACATACTTCAAGTGCTCGGTCCACGTCTTGATGCGGCGGGAGGCAGGGGGCGCTGGCGCCGGGCTCGGGGAGCGCACCTCCGCGTGAAAACTGGCGCACGATTTGTATGAGTGGCGATGGGCGGAGATGATGAGTATTGTCACGTACTTTATAAATATCTACTGCCTACTCCGCAATGGAATAATAATCTTTATTTGCAGGGACACGGTAGTACAGCTGTTTTGGTTAGGTTACATTAAGTATCACAGCGCTCAACCGGTATGCAAATTTTAATAAGACACTGGTACACAAACAAGGAAGGGAACAAATCTTTGTAATTCTTTTTTATATATGCCTTCAAACAGGCTTGAACGCTGTTGTAAATCAAGTGCTATTTGCACTGAATTAGAGTATATATTTAGGTGTTTTACTCTCAAGTTGTAACTTGATATAAATAGTTACATTGTGAGCAAGATATACTTAGCATTTTTGTAATGAACGAATTTTGGAGGTCGGGTGAGATTTCAAATATTAACTGAATTTGTGATTAATTCTGAATGTATACTCATCAACTCCGCTGAATTAAAATAATTATCTCATGTATGTTGAAGTGTTGCAAAAATATCATCGAATGGGCAATGTAATGTGACATTATATTAATTAATCGATAACATAATGATAAAACGTATACTTTGTACAGTGCTAGAATTGGATGTGATGTTATGTGTTTGCAACGCAATTAAAATTAGTTTGAACTTACCTACAAGTTTTAATGTATTGTTTTAATATTGTTTAATTTAAGCAGATATTTAGGCAACACTGTAGTGTGAGAAGCTAAAAAGCATTGGATTAAGGTTGGAATCAGAAAGTGTCGCATAGATTACTTACTATATAAACGAAATCTTTCGTGAAATGACAGTAAATTGGAGCAATATCAAACCTCATCTTTCAGTTTAAAAACAATTATTTAAGTACTTTAAATTATGCAAAGTATGTGTATTGCAAATGGTACGTTTTTTTTTGTTCCGTGTACATTGTACACATTATCTGAGCCAATAGTTTATTAAAAAATAATGAACCAGCTCATAATATTGTGAATGGGAAACAATTTAAGATGCATTGCAAAATAATACTTTTTCTATATACAACAAATTTTATTTTTGAGTGGCCGATTTTTTTGCAGAAACATAATCAGAATTCTTATTCTCTCTGTTTTTTTAAGTATATGAGCAAGTAATCTATGTTTACATTATAGATAGGGGCAAAAAATATCTACTGCAACGTAGAAACGTGCGATATTTCAGTTGCAAAAAGAACAGTAGTTAAAGTAGGTATTGACGAAAGAGTATAAAATATGAGCGGAACTCATTTTAATATTTCTTTTATTTTTTTTATTACGGGGGAAATATACCATATAGATTTACTTTGCTCAAATCTCGTTTTCAAGCAGTGGTTATTTATGTAATTTTTGTGGAGGGAAAGTTATAAATAATCACTCCTTGGATATTAAAATATATAATTATGAAGGCAAGCTAGGATAGTAAAGTATATGACCTAGCTAGTGGATTTAAATTATCCCGTGTTTTGACTAAGATTATACTCAGTTCAACAGTTCAGTATAATAAGTATTCAGTATATTGTACTGAATATTTTGGTGATGATAACATTCCATTACTAATCATCAATATCTTCGTATAGAAACTTGCAGCTAACTGTATCTTGTAGGGTAATCGACGTTTCTTATAATCAAAAGTCAGGCAGGTTCAGACAGATTCTCCTGCCTGTATCCCGATTTACTTGCTTGATTACTCTGCTCTAAGTAGCTCAGATACCTGACTATCCCAACAAACCTTCATGGTCATAACCTAACATCAAACAGCTCATGCATCTTACCCCTTCTTCGGTTCCAAGGTCACTGTCCTCGTGTCCTTGACCTCGACCTTCGTGACCTTGGGCGCCGCCTCCTCTTGTAGCACGGCGTTGAGCATCTGTTCAGCTCTTTCCTCATTGTAGTCTACGCTTTCTAGTGCTAAAGATATCACGCGTTCCGCTATGCCGCTGTATTTCTTTTGCAGATTTTCTTTTACTGAAACAAAATTATTTTGATCACCATTTGTTATTTTTATCAACATGTAATGTAAACGAGGATGCTGTAATTAATTTAGACCTTTGAAAGAAAGGAATACGCTTTTGTATCATTCATGTATCTAGCTTATCAAATAATTTAATTAAACTATCCAACACTACTGATATAGACTTTTTTATGTGTAATCATCATCAAGACCTCTCCCGCTAGCGTGAAGGAATGTCAGACTCTTACTGACATATTTTTTCCAAATCCCTTTATGTGCCAGGGTTGCAGTAGCTCTTTCGAACAATCCTGTAGCCCAGGCAGGCTTTGGCCATGGTAGGCACTGCTGGGACTGATATAGAACTGACTTCTTTTGCCGACCACATTTTTGCATACAGTTGCTTCTTGTAGGAAAATAACACCATACACCGTTCCTGCATAAATTTCAACTCAACACTTACATTCTTCTTTCTCAGCCATCGTCTTCATGATTGTGACGACTTTCTTCTGCGGCAACGGCGTGGCCTCTTTCTTCTGCTGCACGATAGTTTCCTTCTTATTGAACCCCATACCTATAAGCTCTTCGCTGGCCTTCTGAACATTATTATCTTTGTTCGCTAGAACGTCTAGGATCAAAGTCTCTTCTGCTTTTGGGAAAATGCTTTTGAGGTACCTGTAAACAGGAGTTGAATATTTAGAACTAGCTTCCGCCAGCGGCTTCGCCCGCGTGGTGTGTTGATAAAAAGTAGCCTATGTGTTAATCCAGGCTATCACCTATCTACATACCAAATTTCAATCAAATCGGTTCAGCCGTTTTTGCGTGATTAAATAACAAACATACATCCATACATTCTCACAAACTTTTACATTTATAATATAAGTAGGATTGGTTATATATTTTTTTCTTAAAATATTTACAAGACAAGAAAGAAACTAACTGCCTGCTCTACTGACCTAACTGGGTCGATAAAGCGAATCGAAACTGAAGGAAACTCTTTGAGTTTTCAGATACAAACGAATGTATGGCAAGTAAAAAATACGGTTTATTATTTTCACAGAGAGAAAAAAAAACCAGTGAAGTATAGAATACAGACCTTTTTAAAAAAACAGTGATATATAATTCTGGGTAAAGCTCTTTTAAAGAGTCTCTATCATGACTTCCCTTAACACATGATGGCATTAACTTCAACATCTTTGGCCCACGACGACAAGCCAAGAACAGGTTTACCCACAGCTTCCTCTTTTTCAAATCAAACATATTTAAATACAAACTCTTTACAATCTCACTCAATAACCTCACAACGCTTCGTGTCTCAGATAGTAAATAAATCTGACAAAATGATATTTTGGTGATAATTTTAAAGATTACACTGATAAAGTCAGATCGCGTCATGATTAATCGAAGATTACCGTTGAATGGCATCACTTCATTCATTGCTTTTTAATATCGATTCAATAAAATATTGCTTCGTTGATATGTGACCTATATTCAGTATTTCAGAGCAACAGGTCTAAGGCACAATTGCGGAATAAACTTTGAATTAAAAGAAGGAGTAGGTACCACGGGCTCGGCTTAGATGAAATTTTTGTATAGCGATGGATTGAACCTTGAATAAAGTTTTATTTTAGCGGTTCCAATCACATTTGAGAGTAAAACCACTTCCATGCCCTTCTAACGTCTCACGCATAGAAACAAAACTCAATTCTGATGTTCAGACTTAAGTCAAATATGTTCTTCTGATTGCTTACTATGGCTCCTTCGTTCAAATATGTATGTTTATTGTAATTTTCATGTCAATTACATTGCCAGCCCCCTCGAAATTGTCCCCCTTTCACAACTTCCTAGTCTTGTGGCTAGGAATAGAATCGGCGATGAACAAACTTCCTAACAACACATCTGTCTATCACAATTTAATGATTTAATTTTTATTATTTACTAATTAAACAATTTAACTAATTTAGACATAATTAAATTTTTATTGTTAACCTTTTATAAATAAAATTAAACACCGATCCTACTTACTTGAGTTTCATCTTCGGCGACTGGTGTCTCGCCGGCTGGCCATCCATGGACCTGGCACCGTAGTAGCTGGAAGCACCTGACGCTGGCCGCAGTAGTGATGGAGATCCTACGGAATTAATCCATAATAATTTTTTGCTTTCCCTTGTGTTATTATGAGGTGCACAACGTCAATGTACCTAAGGCTTATTTTGTTACTCTTTTTTGGATTGAAACTGTATAAAACCCATAAAAAGGCAAAGCGATCAATGTGCGGGCAGTCGCTGTTTAATTATTAATTCCTTAATCTATACTTAATATTATAAAGCTGAAGAGTTTGTTTGTTTGAACGCGCTAATCTCAGGAACTACTGGTCCGATTTGAAAATTTCTTTCAGTGTTAGATAGCCCATTTATCGAGGAAGGCTATAGGCTACTTTTTATCCCGTTACGGGAAGTAGTTCTCACGGGATGCGGGTGAAACCGCTGGCAGAAGCTAGTCTATACTATAATATAATAAAGCTGAAGAGTTTGTTTGTTTGAACGCGCTAATCTCAGGAAGTACTGGTCCGATTTGAAAAATTACTTCAGTGTTATATAGCCCATTTATCGAGAAAGGCTATAGGCTACTTTTATCCGGGTTCGTGCAGAGGTACCCACGGGATGCGGGTGAACTCGCTGGCAGAAGTTAGTAATATTATAACAGCAAATTAAGAGACTCAGGGCTATGTTTAATTTAGATTAAAAAACTCACCGTGAGGCGTGCCCGTCAAGGGCGAATAATGGCTAGACCCCGCCATAGACCCTGACATGCCTTTAGCGAGTTGCAATGCAGAATGAAGTCCCGGAGCCCCTTTCTGAAGGCGCACAGCTGATGGGGACATAGTGAGAGGGCCCGGCGTCGTTATGGGGTGCTTTTCAACTTGCAATGCTGATATAACTACCGCTTCTCTGTTGTAGTACCTGTGATGGGGTTGTGAAAGAACTGTATCATGATGCAGTTTGAAGTAATAAGTCGCAGAATAGATGTTACATAAAGCTTACATCTAATATAAACCTTCGCTTAATTAACTTTTTGAAGTATCTTTGTGCCAAGCTTACAACAAGGGTCTAAGCAATACTAGACTGGCATAAATATAAAACAAAATAACACAATACCAACTTACTTTTTCAACAATATCTTGATATGCGTTTCGCTGACGGTAGGAAACATGGCACTGATCTTGGCTACCAAGGCATCAGTGTCAGAGGTCAAAGTCAAGGAATCTTGGAACTTCTCGTTGAGATGGGAGACTCGTCCTGGTACTGGACTGCCTCGAGGCGTGAGGCATAGCGCCCGGCCCAGAATCGGGCTATCGTTTGGCGTTCCATATGCCCGGGGATCCTAAAACAGCGGTGAAAAACTGTAGAAACGTTTTTTATAAACAAAAGAATTTACACTTATTGTGGTGTCTGTCTTATTTTAAAGCTTGTATTTTTTACAGAAAAGCAAGTGTTGTTTGTGCATTGTTGCGGCACACAAGCATTTTAAGTTCTTTAGCCAATAAAAAATAAGTGATGATAATACACTGTGTTTTGTGCTCCAAATCTGTTTATTATACAAGTCTATCATACCTATTATTCGGTTAAAAGCTGCTCCCTTAACTGTGTTGGCTGGTTAAAATTAATTGCAACATGATTGAGACAAGCATGAACACTTACTCATAATAGGTATCAACTGAGTGATTTTTTAAATGAAAAATAATAACAAAATTAAGACATCATCCCCTGCCACCAGTCATAGTCACTTTGAGCGACTAAAGACTGCATGTAAAAAACGAATTACTCTTAAAGTAAATTCAACTGAAATTTAAACTCTATACAATCAATAAAAAATCACATACATTAAATATGACTATTCACACTAGGCTCCAAAGCATCAAGCGTGTACTTACAAGGTGTGGTTTGAGTCCCTTCGGATGAAACATCTTGGGGCTGTGCTGGGTATTCTGGAATGCATGCTGGAGCCGTACGGGGGAGGGGTACGGGTGAACGTGGTACGGTGACCCGTGAGTCGACTGCTAGTTCCAATGCACAGACATGGGCGGACAAATACCACTGTGAACAACTGTGCAGAGTTGGCATAGCTTAGCTTTTGTACTCTTGTTTTTTTATGCAGGCCTGGTACTTTATGCAGTGAATGTGTGTGTATATAGTGTATAGTGTCAGTCTGTTGGTTATTTTGATTGAAGTTATATGATTGTAGCGCTAGCCTTTTGTGAGATGTGATTTCATGATAAAACTTTAAATTACCTCATCTTATGTATGAGATGTGAACAAATATATTTCAATGTAACACATAATTTTTTTATCGTACATTCAATAAAAATAATTCATTTTTTGACTCTGTAAAATATTTAGCTATGCCAACATGGTGATCTCACACTGTGAAATTCAAACAGACAAATTTTATATTTACAATCGTTCAGAAGTCAAAATCATCAACAGGTCTAAATCAAAAACACTGACAATATTATCAAAAATGTAATGTAATTATACTTTATTTATAACATAGGGAACTTGACTAGGGATTTTGACTTCTGATACAAAAGTGCCGATTAACTACATATTAGCCCTTTTAGGGGAACAAGATACAAAACGTGGCAGAGCGCATAAAAAAGCTTTTTATATTGAAGGTTTCAAACTTCATTGTTATGGAGTGACAGCCCACAATGTGTCATAAGCAAAATTAAGTTATGTTACTTTTAATCACAACACAATTTATGTAGTTTTTTATATTGCTGCATGCGAGAGCGCAGCTGAAAACGTTTGACTGAAGCTTTACTGTCATAAAGAATCATGCTCCCCTGAATTTAAGTTAGCTCCATCAACTGTGGTGGTAAAATGTATGTACACAATAACAGCAGTGACATAAAATCTAAAACAATTGCATGTACATTGCACACTCAAAGTGCGGGTCATTAATAATTTATTATACTTTGCGGTAATCTGCCTGATAGCCATTATAAGTCATGCCCCACCGGATGCGGCTCTTCATGTTTTCTGAAAATTCTTTTACCAATGCTAAATCACATCTGAAATTCAACAAAGTGTTTATTAATTTAGGATTAAAGTCTTGTAATACTGGTAATGTCTTTGTGAACTTTATTTTTTTTGGTGAATGAGAACTTGTGAACAATTTTTTTTTGCTTTGGGTATAGCTGAAGGAAACCAATATTGACTTAAATGCATCTATATTCTGTGGAGCTGTTTGTGTTTCAAGCTCCATGCTGAAACCCCATTAAGTAATTTTGGTCAGAGGCTCATCTTAGGGGCGGATATGTTAATAAATAAGAAGAGTTCCACATACTTTGTGATCATATCAAGTTTTCTGGTCATTGGTTTGTCTTAGGGGCGGTCAAGAGTAATGCAGGAATATCCATATAAAAAATAATCAAAGAAGGCTCCTTTAGATTACTTATATTATTGTAGGCGTCCCTCATACTTAGTATTTTTTTGACCACATTTTTGGTGATGCATTTCAAAATTTTATGTAAATAGTTTTACTAGAACAGATCCACACTTACTAAGGATAATTGAATCTAAATAATTGTAAGTGTAATAATTGATAAACTTTTGATGATATAATAAGCACAAGTGGTTACGTACCTGAGGATGGATGCATTCCAGGGCAATGTGATGTGCAGCACTCTGCAGCGATTTGTGTTTGGACCTTAACTCCTCCATGTCTTTCAATAGTTTAGTAAATACACAAGTTTGCCACTCTTAATTTGATTAAACTAACGATTCTACCAAAAAAACAGAAGAACTAATTCGCGTTTCACCTCAAATTGAATGTTGTTACACATTTCAATTCACACTGTCGATAAAAATAAGATGTATGAGAGAAATGCCATTTTAATTTCAATATTTCCCTCCTCGTATTTTGTTTTCGTACAAACGGGAAGCGACTATGGATAATACTGCCGTGAATAAAAGTATATACTGTAGTAGTAGAAATTAATTCGATGTGGGCTTTCTAACTTGGCCGGCTTATATTGCGTAAAAATGGCGTTCCACCAATCGATACTTTTACGCAAGTGCGTTGCGCATTCGTAGGTATTTGGCTGCCGTAGACAGAGAAAACCAATGGAGAAACAAAGTGGAGAAAACGTATTTGGTCAGCCCGCGAAATTGAATACTTTGGCATTTATTTTTTCGTTCATGAATTTACAAGGAACGCAATTCAATTACGTAACTCATCATTACATTTATACTATTTATAATGCTCATTCCTTAAGTTTAGAAAATTCGTTGTAGTTTTTGTCAACATTAACTTCCTTGTATCTATTAAACCGAAAGATATAAGGGTCATTGTGACCCTTGTTTTTTTCTTTTGCTTTACATACCTACATTTCTTTAAATATCAGCTAGAATATCATGTGATCACTCATATTTCAGTTTTGTTCTATCGAAAAATTCAATATAATTCGATTTTATCATTTTATGTTTTTTCACAGGAGTCAGGAAATAGGAACATCACTACAAATGTCAAATAATATGAGTTGCGTTCAAAATCGTATTGTTTACACTGTTTTTCGTAGTTTTTCTTCGTGAATTTTGAATAAACAAACAGTGCTAGCTGAATTAGCTTTAGCTCGCTATTATCTTCTTTCTGCTCGATAGACAGTGCGAGCATTTTTTTCTCCATAGGGTCCAAAATCTCAATTTTGATCTGGTATTACCAGGCCCCCCTTGCTCCCAGTCGTTTGGATCAATACTTTTTCATTGTCACTGTAATAATTTACCATTCCGCGACGGGTGTCGGTGGCGAAAAGGCCGGTGTTTTCCTCAAGTTAATTCAATATTTGTATTAGTTATTTATTGTTTGTTGTTGAGTTCACTGCCCCGAGTCTTCTGTTAAATTAGGTGAGGAATTTTAAGTTTACTTTTAATTTTTTAGTTTACTGAGATTATTTTTGATACAAGCTTCTATTGAAAATATGTTTTCATCAATGATTCTGTTTTAATAGGATAATACAGGTCTTGTCTGTGGGTTATTGAACTATCGTTAGTTGGGATACTTACAATACTTATTATTTTTTATGGTTCCTAGCTGTTTCTTAATTGAAGAGAACAATGTACCTGATACTTGAACACTGGCATACCTCAACTCTTTTAAACTCAAGAACAAACTAAGCTACCATGGAAGATATTAGAACACTAGAACGAAAGAAAATTCCTAAGTACAACTTATTGTGAGCTCACATACAAAAAAGTCATTATTTATTAAACATATTTAAATCAGTTAAAAATAGTTTTTATATCTATTTTGTTAATGTTCCGATGGCCAAGTTGGTTGAAGAGTAAGATGCGTTCACTAGGCTTGGTCAAAGGATGACTGCGCATATTGTTTGGTTCCTTTGCCATTACATACCATTATCTAGACACCTCACTGTCATTTTGATGGTTTATGTAAATAACAGTTATGATTTCTTTACCATTTGTATAAAACATGGCTAAATCAAGGGTTATCAAGTCCTAGTTATATTTGTAAAAAGTTGATAAAAAATAATGTATTTTAAAATAAATATACTGGGGTTGGCATCTCCTGAGCCTCTTCCCTACTATGTTTAAGTCGGCTTCCAGTCCAATCCAGATGCAGCTGAGTACCAGTCTACTAGGAGCGACTGTCTATCTGACCTCAACCCAATACCCCTTGGTAAGACTGGTTTTTAGACTTACTGGGTTTCTGACTACCTGTAATGACTGAACAAAGATCTTCAATGACAGCAATGGCAACACAACATAAATATTCCAGGGTATCGGGAGCATAAATAATAAAGTGCAGCCCTTTTCTTTCTTTATTAATTTAACATATTTTTTATTTCAATAAATGTTTTATTGTGTCACTGATTTCTTTCCCCACTTCACTCAAAAAATCATAGATAGTCTCAGTCCTTAAAGTCAAGATATTTAGAAAATCAATTTTAAACCTACATTCTCATAATTTCAAAAAAATGCTGCACATTAATTATGGACCTAGGCCCAAGTTCATCGACAACATAAACTTAACTTTTCTTACAACTATGATTTTTAAGTTTCAAAGTAAACAGTTGTTTTATGATAAAAGGACTTTTAATATGTTGTTGGGGAACCTGGCCCATAATGGAACATTTATGTCCTTTAAACATAGGTAATTAATAGCCAAGCCTTTCTAAATTATTTGCTTTGGGCGGGTTGGCTGTTATAAAATATTGTCCAAACATAATTTTAATAATTTATAATTTTAATAAAATATAAAAATAATTTCCACATTATCCAGTCCTGTCCAGTAAAAATATGGTGGAATAAGCCAAAGGTATACCTAAAACATATGTATTACAATAATTTTTGGAGATACTAATTAAGAGACAGAAAAAAGGGAAGTGTGGTGGGTATAGGTAAGTAGGTATGTAGTGCTAGATAAAAATCCACTATGAAGTTTGTTCAGTCTATAATAAAGATTAATTCTACGATTTAGGAATATAAATAACTTTTAAGGTACTTCATTAATTTTGATTATTTTCCTTTAGTTGGTGAAGTTGAACAACAAGATGTCTGGGGAACAGCGGAAAAGAAAATGTCCCTCTAAAAGAGGCCAAAAAGACCTGGAAAATCCCGGGAGTAGCAGACCTCAGGCCGAGAGTTCTGCTACGGCAGATCTTAGCACTGATTCCGATGGAAACTCTAACCCATCATATAACACCATCCATTCGCGCAACATTGCTGCTCTATATAATCGGCTGAATGCTAATCGGCAGATGGCTGTAGAAAATCGCCTCCAGAATCTCGCCGATCGTCAACAGATGGCTGCAGCGGCTGTACCGAATGTCGCTGAATACCGTAGACAACAAGCCGCCCAAGCCCTTCGCAATAATGCTGCCGAACAGCCCCGTCGCCCTAATGCTGCCCAACAGCCCCGTCTTGCGGCTGCTGTACAGCACAGACGTGCAGCTGCGGAACAGCCCCGGCATCCGGCTGCGGAACAGCCCCGTCATGTGGCTGCTGAACAGCACAGACGTGCAGCTGCCGAACAGCCCCCTCGTCCAGCTGCCGAACAGCCCGGTCGTCCAGCTGCTGAACAGCCCCGACATGCGGCTGCCGAACAGCCCCGGCGTGCAGCTGCCGAACAGCCCCGGCGTGCATCTGCCGAAATGCGACGGCCATCTGCATCTGGTAATCGACGGCCTATTCCGGTTGAAAATAGACGGTCTTCTGCATCCGAAAACCGCCCCCCAGCTGCGTCGGAAAACCGTCCTCCAGCTGCGTCGGAAAACCGCCCACCAGCTGCGTCGGAAAATCGACGCCCTCCTCAGTTAGAGAGTAGAAACCGCCAAACTGCTTCCAACAGTGGACTTCCGTCTTCTTCCGACTTTGGCCATCAGTCTGTCTCTGATAATGGACGCTCAAATTATCCGGAGACTCGACGTCCAACTCGTCCTAATCTCGCTGATATGCAAAACATTGCTCCTAATATTATTAGACAGCCTATCGCTGTGCAAGCTCCAGTGCCAGTCCGGGTTCCTTTGCAACCACGTGGACAGATCCCGCAGGCACCTCGCCCGCCTCCCGCAGCGGCTCCCATCTCGGATTATCAAGGTATGTTTTAGTAATTTTCTTAAGATAATATTTAGTAGGCAAAATTAAACTAAATTAATATTAATATTTTGTTCCAGCTCTTATGAACATATTTCAAGGGCTTTCACTGCTAGACAGAACTGTCCGCAAAGTTCGAAACAACACTGGAGAATTTCTAAACTTGCTGTCGTCTCACGTTACTGTGGATTCCACGGGAAATTTTAGACGCCTCGAGCCTGCCGCGATTGCACTCTATGTAGTGGGTGCAGAGGAAACTGGCAAAGTAAGAATATAAAATTGTCCATATCATTGATGTAACGATCAGTTAGTTCTATCAGTTAGTTCATCATCCTCCGAGCCTTTTTCCCAACTATGTTGGGGTCGGCTTCCAGTCTAACCGGATTCAGCTGAGTACCAGTGCTTTACAAGAAGCGACCGCCTATCTGACCTCCTCAACCCAGTTACCCGGGCAACCCGATACCCCTTGGTTAGACTGGTGTCAGACTTACTGGCTTCTGACTACCCGTAACGACTGCCAAGGATGTTCAATGACAGCCGGGACCTACAGTTTTAACGTGCCATCCGAAACACAGTCAATGGTGTCTAAGATATATGAGATAAGATATATGTTCTATCAGTTAGTTCTTCTAAACAATTATCATTAATACTTTATACATTACTAGTGCTGCAACTGCAACCGAGAGGCAAATACAGTATGTGGAAAATGCCGCGCCGTGTGCTATTGCTCAAGCTTTTGCCTCCAGCGTGACTGGGGAAATCATGAAGATCAGTGCAATCTGGAAACTTTGACCTTGGTGCAGACATCGGCTCAGCAGAAACTGCGCATCTAGTATGACGGTAATCACAGTTCATTGTTACTTTTCTAAACAAATTCTTAATAATTTTAAATTATTTGATGCATTTGAGTATTCCTGCGGCTCGCGCATTTTACTTCAGACTTGGCTGATATTATCATATATTATCAATATCGGTCTATGACATAGACCGATATTATATATCGGTCTATGACATAGACCGATATTAAGAAAAGCTGCAAAGATTTTATTTTTACTTTTATAACTCCTTGATAAACTGTTCCTAAACAATAAAACCTTTTTATGTAACAGATATCATCAAGATCCAGAGGGTTCTTGGTAAGATGTATGCTAATTGGGTGCGCCTGATTCTTGGCTTCCGTAGACAGCGCCCGCTGTAAGATGGTGGCGTCAAGGTGGATTGGTAAGTTACGCTTTACTTTGACGAATTATAAGAATAAGGAATACCTATTAATGCTCTGATATATTTTGTTACAGGTAATCAGGTGTGAAAATTGAAGAGGATGTGAGTAGTTGTTGTGCTGGTACGGCCATACGTAACTGAAGGACTGCTTTTACTTATAAACATTTTGTGTCTATTTGTGTATTATCAACATAATTGTGTGTATTTCCGTCAAATAGTGTGCGCATTTATCCAGATATTGGAGGAAGTAATTCATTTATTGTGTGTTCCTGCTTCAATATGTCTCCGAGATTCCTGACGCTGTAAGTCGGCAGTGGTCAGTCCCGCGTTGGTTTTCTGCTGGACGTTAGCCAAAATTACTGTGCACTATGACGAGCTTAATGTTTATTCGTACATTAAATGTAATGAATGTCTATCGCCGCAATGGTGTATAATGTTATTAAGTAGTCCTGTAGTCACACGTCAGCCCACAGTCCATCAATATATTGAAGATGCAGCATTCTACGGACACGTGTGACGAAGTCTGATGGCTTTTTGTCCGATTAATTATTATAATAAGTCTTATAAGGCCTACGGTTTCAATGGTAATAATGATGATCAACATGATACGACTAGGATTTAAGATTTTTGAATGTTTTAACGAGATAGTATGTAAGTAACTTTTCGGTTCATGAATACAAAATTTATGATATAAGAAATACCCAATTTGGCCACTGGTGATTCTGATGGACCGCACATTAATGATTCAACATTGTGTAGAAAATAAGAATCACCCATAAAATCATGAATTAGTCTACAGTACGATACATTTTAATTCTCATGTGTGTAGTTAACAGTGATATATTTAATCAAATGAATTCTCAGTGTTCACATATAGCCATAGTTTATAAGAATAGCAAAAGGCTCTGTCCTGTGACTTCTGCACTCTGTGCACATTATGTATTAATTATAATTAAAATAAAAGACAATAATTATTGTCTTTTAACATATTTAGCAGCTCTGTGTGAAGTAATTAATTCTGTATTTGATTGGCGTTTACATTTTAAGCCACCGATTATAATATGTGTACCTAACTGTAAGGTTTCAAAATAAGATATGTGAACTCATCTATATCATTTAATCAAGATATTCTGTGTGAAACGATATGTCATATTCATCCATTTAGCCCGACGTCACCCATTGTGGGTATCAATATATCATGTAGTAGTTAGTGATGGGTAATAATAAAATTAAACGTCCTTAATTTTTTGGTCATTGTTTTAAGTAGGCATACTTTTTGGGTTTCTGTTTTATTTTACCTTCTCGTTGTACCATGATTTTCGTAAGTTTTATCTTGTATGCGTCTTTATTTTGCCCACCTTGAGTTCTCCCTTATAATTTTAGAAGCTTTCACTATGGTTAAAATTAACTACTATTTGGAAATATAAAAACTTGGAGAAAATATAATAAAATCATTTAAAATATCATAGAATCACAGAACTGGTGATCAGGAGGGTAGGGGGTAAAATTTTCAGAGGATCCTGGATAAAATGAGCCTTTACTAAGCTGGTCTTGTGCCCGGTGCAAGAAATCATACCAGCCTTTCCATTGCTTCACTCGCAGGACTTGGGAGCGCGAGCGCACGATGCGTTGCGGCACCGGATTGGAGCCGTTGCGTCGTACTTCGTAGAAATACTCAGTTGTTTTGTGTGACAAGGAAAACACCCGACATAACAACGTTGCGGCACCGCAACGCTCGTGCCCGTCGATACGGTGAAACTTTAGCGGTGCGGCTTTGTTGCGCATCATGTGCCCCAGCTCTCGGGTCTCTTTCAAAGAATGAGCAGTAATCTCTACCGTTGCTAAAGGAGGACTGACTATTCTACTCTAATAGTTTCAAAACAAACTCTTCATATTTATAATATTACAGATCTCCAAAGTTAATTATTCATTTTAATGTGTTAATTCTTGTTCGATTTAACACAATTACTAAAAACTGTGCTTGTGTTAAATCTTGAACAATTCAACACATTACAATGAATTTCATAACTAAAAAATACAGATTTTAAAATTCGCGCGAGTTCAGGACCTAAAGATAGGTAAATACTACCAACGCAACGCTGGTTCGCTATGCGTAATAATGTTCTAAGCGCCAGGAAAATCAATAATTTCCACAATAGCGTTGTTTGTGCTCTAAACTATACTTAGGCAACAGTATTATAAAATAACTTTTGCAAAAAATGAATAGATTTAGCAAACTGTCACATACATCTTTGAAAATCTTTATGTTCCCTATTGTATTAAGATTTTTAGACTTTGAATTATTACTAGTTTAATATATTTGAGACTATCAAATCTACTGTGCTTTAAAAAGATCTAATCATAGATCTAAATCAAGAAGAATAGCAAAATGTTTCATGAAGTTTTTGCAACTTCTGCTGGATGATGGATTTCGAACTTTGGCAACACCAACTTATACTGCCAAAAACAATATGAATAAAAACTCTTTATTGCTATAAACATTAAAACTAACACGCTTATTGTTTTAATACGGCTAAATAAAGCTAAAATATAGAGCTTTCCTAAATACAACATGTTAAGATAGTGCTTGTCGTTTCGTCGGAACGTAATATTTATATTTATGTAGGTCCAGATCAGTTTTAAAATTCCCGCCTTAACCTAACCAGCGTACGTGAAATGTTTTTTCATTTTTCGATTTAATGGCGGATCGTGGATCAGTGATTGTAGTTGATAATCGCTTAGTGTGAGTGAATATTAGTTGTTTAACGTTCATGTGTTAGTTAAAAAATCATCAGCACCGCAAGGGTGTATGCCACGGGTGGGCGGAAACAAGATATGGCGGAGAATAGAGGTTCGGACAACGTCGTTATGCCGGACATTACCGAAGTATCCGAAGCCGATCCCCTGTCGGCGGGGGCCGATCACGATGCCGACCGATCTGATGGCGGAGCTGTTTTGTCGACTGGAATCAAAAACACAAGATTGTCTAGTGATTCTAATGGCGTGGTTACTGTACCAGTGTCTCTGCCGGTCGGCACACTCATTACTGGGACGACATTTAACGTGATAACGTCAGATCAGCTGCCGCATTTCAAGCCTATGATATGTGTTGATAGTGGTTTTATATCAGGCGGGCCAGTATCAGATGAAATTAAGCCTACGCATATAGTGATACAGAATCCGCCTTCGCCGACACGGCAGGAGGAGAGCAGCTCGAGCACGCCCAACGCACGACACACGAGCGCTTGCTCCTGGGATGAGACTGCTAACATGCCTATCCTGCCGATCAGGTGCAAGAACACGCCCGCCGAGCTGCACAAACTGAGGTTTGGCTCTGGTGGTAGAGGCAGGTGCATTAAATATGGAATGGAATGGTACACGCCTAGTGAATTTGAAGCCTTATGCGGAAGGGCCTCTAGCAAGGACTGGAAAAGGTCTATTAGGTTTGGTGGGCGAAGTATCCAGGCCCTGATAGATGAGGGCATACTGACCCCTCATGCCACCAGTTGCACCTGTGGGGCATGCTGTGATGATCAGTCAGGTGGGGTGTGACAGTACTTTATTGGGATACAGTAAGTCAGTAATTAGCCAGGCATGATAGGTCAACACATACACTAACCTAACCAATACAGTAGGAATGTAGTAACAGCAAACAGGCTCTATGCTTGTAGTATGAATAGTATTTCCATATTGAAGGGATGCAAAATCATTAGCATTCAGCTTTCATTTAGATTTAGTTCCAATCCTGAGTACTGTAAGTTTACTATAGAGCTATAGTACTATTATGGTGGAGGTCATAGGTAGAGGTTAGTATGCTTCATGCTTTTGACAATCAGTGATGCCACATACAAGTCAATAGGCCGGCTTCTGCTTATAATACACTGCTTGTGGCAAATGACCACATTGATGATAACAACAGAGATATAATTAAATAATAGTATCTATGTTCACTGGAATGTAATGAGTAGGCATGTATGCACAAGATTATGCAGCAAATAACAGTTAGTAGTTATTGTAGGATAGTTAGCATTATTTTAGGTATCTTGTAAAGGGTAAAGGTTTTCAAAATAACAATTACACACGAATAGTACATACATATTTGGAAATATGTAATTCTCAGGGATTTTAAGCCATGTATTTTCATTTAAAGGCACTCAACTTATAAAAGACAACAGACAGGCAGATGTGAACAAAGTCATCCATTGATGTTACATCCTTTGTAAAGCTAAAACGGTGCACTATCTTTGTGTGGGGTTTATGTAGGGGAAAATACAAGGCAAACACTTAGAATTATGCTCACACAGAAGCTTTATATTTGCAGCTGCCTAACAATACAGATATCATCGTCATTCTTTTGAAAATCATCATTATCTTCCAGTCATTATAATATTACCCAGACTTCAAGGAAAATCTTGCCTTAATTCACCGACATAAAGCTGTTTAATTTCGAATACCAAGTAATAGTGGGCAACCCTTTTGCTGTAATGATACCGTACTTATTGGTGTTTTATTATCAATTTTTCTGTGGTTTGCAACTGATAGCTGTAGGATTCCTACGTTTACTTGAACATCCTTGTATTGATTCAACAGCGTTGGTTTGTTTATTTAGTGCAAGAGGACTATTGATATTTTTAATGGTTCTGGGAATAGTTCTGTGGTCTCTGTGGATGTTAGTTTGTAATGTAATTTAAAAATATCTAGTGCTGAGCGATTCAAATAATTTGTAATAGGATTAGTTATTAAAAAAATACTTTACTAATGCCCAAGATGCGAATGTGCGTTTAATTTTGTCTTATTGGAGGTCAAAACGTCTTTTTTATACCAAAGCATATAGTTATCGGCACGGATATTGAGCTCTCGGTGGAAGAGAGGGGATCGCATTGCGCACTGTACACATAAGGCAATAAACCAATAAATTGCTTCTGCGCTGAAGGTCAGGGCTCAATATCTGTGCCGATAACTGTACAATAAGTAAACATGAAACTAACATATCACACCGATTCAATATTTTGGGAAGCAGAGGTAGGCAGAGTTCTTAAGTTTAATAAAATTAAGCTAACCAAATCAGCACTTTTTCACATCAGTTACTTAGGATAGCCCCCACAACAATAGCCTGTTTTACCACTTCCTAGCGTTGTTTGCTAGAAACAAAAAAACTTTGTACACCAAACTTACTAAGGACACTGCGGATTACAATAACCAATCCATCCATTATCTTTCAACTAGACATTGATATTTGACATAATTTATATGAAGTAAATGTCACCTGGACAGACGACCTTATAAAGGTCGCCGGAAGACGCTGGATGCAGGTCGCCTCCAACAGGTATCTGTGGAGATCTAACGGGGAGGCCTATGTTCAGCAGTGGACGTCCTATGGCTGAGATGATGATGATGAAATGTCACCTTTCAATATCTAATCGAGACACAGTGAATGGATTGGTTATTGTAATCCACAGTAAATCATTCCATTATTATTGCTACTGATTGCAATGTTGCACATCACTTATTTTTCCAGTGAGTTTCATGTTTTAGGCCAAATGAATCTTCAACTACTACTAAGTAGTATTATATATATCATATACTAATATTTGCGCAGCTTAGGTCTCTTTCTTTGCATAGAAGCATATTCACTCGACATGTACTGTACTGCAAGCCTCGTCTAATACAGAGAAGGAGTGTTTCACCACCATACCTCAGGGCGGATCGTTGATTTTAGACCAAGTCCAAATTCCCTCAAGATGTTTCCCTTCACGCGCGTCCCGTGGGAACTACTGCCCATACCGGGAAAAAATATAGCCTTTATTACTCGAGAAGAGTACCGGTCCAACAGTGAAATAATTATTCAAATCGGTTCAGTAGTTTCGGAGCCTTTAGAGTACAAACAAATAAACGAAAAAAAAAAACTTCTTCTCTGTTATTTAACTTCTAAAAAGTAATTTTAACCGACTTCCCAAAAAGGAGGAGGTTCTCAATTCGTCAATATCTTTTTTATTTAATTTTTTTATGCATGTTCACCGATTACTTAAAGACGCCTGGACCGATTTGCAACTTTTTTTTTGTTTGATAGGGTATATGTACTTCCCAGGTGGTCCCATAGTCATCAGGTCAGGATCTGATGATAGAAACCCTGATATATCGAAAGTTGCAGGCATGCATAGGGTAAAGGCTTGACCCTCAGGTGAATGTCTGATAACACTGTACAACAGTGAAGGTTTGGAGCTGACCTGATGATGGAGACCAGAGAAGGTCGAGGGAACTCGGCAACGGCCTATATTAACTTCCTCGTGTTTGGGCTTATACTATTCATATTGACGAGAACTTTCCACTAATGCGGACAGAAACAATTATGCTTATCGCTGAAAAGTTAAAATTAAAAAAATATATATTTTAGGTGCATCGGCTTGGAAGTCAGTCGCGAAATAAACTTAGGCACATCTATTAGGCACTGACTTCTAGGCCGATGCACCTAAAATACTTAAGTTTTTTTTGTGTCTTAACGACTAATCCACCACGACACTTAATCAATATTACCTACATAGGATTTCACGGTTTTGCGACTATTCTTCATCATCATCAGCCTTCTTATTGTCCCACTGCTGGGTACAGGCCTCCTCTCACTCCTCTCACATGTAGAAGGATTAAACATTAATCACCACGCTGCTCAATGCTTGTTAATTATTTCAGACGTTTAAGGGCCTATGCACACCACGTTTTTTAAACGCGCCGTCGACTCGCGTTTTGGGAACGCGCGTCGCCGGCGCGTTTTTATCCTGCAGAGCAGTCCTGACTTGCGTGCGTATCGCGTCTGTATCGCTACAAACGCGCGTCGACGGGGCGTTTAAAAATCGTGGTGTGTATAGGCCCTTAGACCAGGTTTTCTCGACATGTTTTCCGTCACATTTAATCACTCGTTGGTGTCCAAGATTTACTTAGAAAATAAGACTATCCTTATGATAAGGAATTAATATTGCGTAAAGTAATTAGAACCTGCTGTAGCTTATATCAGACGTAACCAGGGTCAACAATATAAATAGGAACTATTTAAAAATCTTACTAAAAAAACAAAAGTAAGTATAAATATAAGTTTAGCACTAGGCGCAGAAATTGCTTTTTATGAGTTTTTCTTGACGTCCCTATGGTACCACCTCCCGCAGCCGGAATTTCTACAATAATTAATTACTACCAGCTTCAAGCGTTTTGTCTATACTAATATTATAAAGAGGAAAACTTTGTTTGGTTGTAATGGATAAACTCAAAAACTACTGGACCGATTTTAAATATTCTTTCACCATTAGAAAGCTATATTTTCTGGGAGTAACATAGGCTATATTTTATCCCGGTGCGGGCAGTAGCCCTCACGGGACGCGGGTGAAACCGCGGGAAAACGGCTAGCAGTAAATAAAATAAAAGGAACATGATTTTTCAACTAAAACCGTCATTTGTTCGACTGGTTGTTGAAACCAAGTTGCTTAGTAACATGTGTCTTATTTAATCAACAACTTTAGGCGCTTCCTAGACCGGCAGTTAAATGCGCAACATTACGATAGCCGAGTCCCCGCGGTTTCACCCGCACCCGCACCCGCACCAACGGTGATACGAATAAACAAAAAAAAAAATCCTCTTTATTATATTAGTATAAAAGTGCAGATAGTGCAAATTTGGCTATGTGGAGTTATTTAATACAGTTATCGGCACGGATATTGAGCCCTGACCTTCACCTGCGCAGAAGCGATTTATTGGTTTATTGCCTTATGTGTACAGTGCGCAAAGCGATCTCCACTCTTCCGCCGAGAGCTCAATATCCGTGCCGATAACTATACTAAAGATTACGAAAAAAAATCTTGTAATAATTGCAGTATTAGGTCGCTCGCCGCAAGTTGAATAGCAGTGGAAATAGATGCTTCTTTATAAATTTGAATGAAGACTATCACTCTCAAAAGTCGGTAGATACTGCTTAACACTAGCGAATTACTTGGGAATAAGTACAAATTATTCTAAAATAATATCTTGTTCTTTTATGGGCACCGCAAGCCTCCAGTAGGACGCAGCACTTGTGTCAATATGCAATGTGTATTTAGTAAAAAACATACCTAACATTTATTGATAGGATATATTGATATGTTTTTATTTATTTTTATATGTTCCTTCTGTTGATATAAAGCATAAACTAACTCACACACATATCACCTGCAACTAAAAATACTTTACAAGTAGGTACTGAGTGCTGATTCCGAGTTTTGTAAGTTTACGCGCTTATGCATACATCACATGATTTGATTATAGCATCATCATTCATTTTGCCGGATAATGACGTTTACTAATTTGCAAGTGAGCGCGTTTTCATACAACCAAGTGCCGATGACAGCCTTTTTTATTAAATAAACAGTTCTAAAATTAATGCTACATAATTAAGTTGTATGATAATTTACGCATCGAGAAAGTTAACTTGCAAACTCGCACTAGGCACTCTGATCGATTTGATAAATAATGCTAGTCTTGAATTTCCAGCTATGGGCCCCGTGCGATGGTTCACTCCATATAAGAGACGAAGACGCCATAACCAGGATAGCGAGGAAAAGAAGACGAAAGTGAGGAGAGGAACCAATTTGGCGGAAGGCGATGTTGATAACATACATCAGAGCAGTAACAATAGCAATAATTCAAAGGAGGCCTGGCAAACGATTGCTGAAGGATTGGACACTAACGCTGACTACCATATATTAGAGAATCCTGACACAAACGCGGAATCCATACCAGGTAAGCTTTATATGTTAAGTCATTATTACTTACAGCGCTTTCACACTAGGATTTTTCGTTCGGTTTTTTCGCGCAGCAACGTTTGGATCAACTAATCGTGACAGACATTTTCTCCTCTTGCGTTCCGTGTATTCCTACGTAAAAAATCCACTAGTGTGAAAACGCTGTTAACTTAAGTTTTAAGTACTTTTTACCTCTGTGAGTTTACTTAATTCGAAGTCCCAATATTTCTTCTTTGGGTATTACATAATCCATTTTAATAAAATACAAATTGCGTCTGGTTGCCCACAATAGTATGTAGGAAGAGGTGTAGCATCACTAGTACCTCGCTAAACGTAATAAATATCATAATATGCGTTAGCGAATAAAATGTAATAATTCAATTTATTATAATTGCGCTGTCAATGATATTTTTTTCTGATGCTGAGCTTGAAGAAAATAACATTTAAATTACAATTAGTTGGAGTTCTGCTGCATATTGGCGAAAATTGTGCAAATGCAAATGTTATTCGTATGCGAATTCAATTAGCGTAGACAAAGAATTTGCTGTGCATCCTGTATAAGTCTGAAATTAGTATTATGGAGCCTTATTAAAACAGTCACTGTGGATTCTAAAGACGTAGTTCGCTATAACGCTTCGATCAAAACAATATCTATGCTTGATCATTATTTTGTAATAGAGGCAATTATTCATTAAAGCGTACAGTTTGTAATGGATCAAAATAAATAGATCGTTTAATAAATCCAGCTGTTTTTAACATCACAAATTTTGCTTTGTTCAATTTGTTGCTCTTTGCGAGGTTTGTCCTACTGTAAGGTGTCATGATTTGCAGCTTACCTACATTACCACTCTTCGGCGATGTTATTTAAAGTAAATGCAATTTGAAAATAACAATCTTGTGAGGCACTTAATTAGCTAAGGACAATACTTTATAAGTATTCTAAATTGAAGTGAATACAATAATACCAATAAATTCCCAATTGTGAATTAATTGGTCCCTTAAGATAACGATACTTCTAGACGCCCGGCGATTTTTTCAATATTTTTGAATATTTATTCAAACAAAAACAAGCACAGCAAATGTTATAATGCGCATGTCATAAACTCATCTATTTATAGGTGCCTTGCAAATGTCCAGAC
Source organism: Helicoverpa assulta (assembly GCA_963856015.1). Taxonomy (NCBI): domain Eukaryota; kingdom Metazoa; phylum Arthropoda; class Insecta; order Lepidoptera; family Noctuidae; genus Helicoverpa; species Helicoverpa assulta. Next base: position 3,107,108 of record CAWLCW010000029.1, read on the forward strand.
GCGATCGATATAGCAGAACTGCAGTAAAGCAAATTGTATTTCTACATATCAACTATGAGCTCTATCGACTACGCATATTCTGCTTTGCGTTTTGGCTATAATTAATGTAGTGATATTTGGTGGGTAACCAGGCAATTTGTATTGTGATCTTGCTTAAGCGACTATGTACTTGCTATGTAAAGTAGCTTCTCTCTGCGATTGTTCTAAATGGACCCTGCAGTACTGACTTCTGAACTTTAATACATAATGCATAATTATGAAAATATCGCTGTACATACGTAATTGCATTGTTCGAGAATGAGTAATATTCGCAGGCATTTATACGGAAATGATCGCAAACTCTTGTTAGATTTACTATCATCGTTATTTTGATTTTTCCTTAAAGTAGTAGTCATTAATACATTAATTCGTACATCATTCAAGGGAACATAATATGTAGGTCTCCGTCTTTTCAAATGCCCTGTCGGTAATATGTCACAAACGTGACGCTTTTTTTCAGGAGTTCAATTTAAAATATTCATAGACAGATCTGAAAACTAGCACGATACTAAGCTCTAGGTAGAGCTCGTGGCTAAGTCAAAGCTGCGTGGATCGCTCGATCATAAGGTTAAGCAACGCTTGGCGCGGTCGGTTCGTGGAGGGTGATCCATCTTGTCATGACGCGTTCTTCTGTGTTTTGGAAGGCACGATAAATTGTAGGTCCAGCTGTCATTTGAACATCTTTGGCAGTCGTTACGGGTAGTCAGTAGCCAGGAAGCCTGACAGCCGGTCTAAGCAATGGGCATCAGTTTGCCCATATAACTGGGTTGAGGAGTTCAGATAGGCAGTCGCTACTTATAAAACTCTGGTGCTCAGCTGCATCCGGTTAGACTGGAGGCCACCCCAATTGCCCCCTACATAATTAGGAAAAGGCTAGGCAGATGATAATAGACAGATCTGAGAACAAAACGCTTGAGCCTGTAATTTGATGGTATTCTTTTTGAAAATCATTAAAGAAAATCGACCTTTAAAAGTATCCTTGTATAGCATATAATTTTGTCGTTATATTTACTATACTTGGTAAGAAAGAATGTTACTTGTGAGATGACGGCAGATAGAAGAGAATGGAAGGAGAAAACATGCTGCGCCGACCCCAAATAGGATTGGGATAAGGGCAGGAGGATGATGATGACTTCAGTTTATCTTGCGAAAAGCAAAAGTACAAAACCTATTTCTACTTCAATTACAACTCATAACTAGGACGTCCACAGGCCTCCCATTTATTTTACATCGGTCGAATCGGCCTGCGTCCAAAATTCAAAATTGCGTTTGTTTGCACTGTTACAACTCTACATATGTTTATGTCAGCAAGGGGAGGCTGGGGAAATTAATACCTGTCTGCATTCCTTCCGCCCCTCATGTACTATGTGTCTAGACCATGTACATTATTATTTACTTTAACCTTTCAATTCGAGCGGTACTCATAATTTAGAAGGGATTACTCACGGAGTAAGGAAAGATGAGTGGATATGCCATTATGCAGATAGATCAGGCGCCGTCTTCTAGGTCAAATTCGTACGGTTGGCATGAACAAAACGATCAGTAACGAGTGAAATAACGAAAAGCGTCCGGGTTCTTTGAGACATCTGTCAACGATTTTTGCTATTACAAAAAATTGCGAGACCAAGGAAGGCGTATTAGGGCGAAAACGGTTCCTCGTCTCCCGCTCAACCTCATTTTGGCGCGCTACTTTTTTAGGCGACTTTCCTTTATGGCACCTCCGCTTGTCATTTTCTTCTCCATGGGTTTACTCAAAGCTTGTACGATACCTATACACGATATTTCAGTCGGCTTCCATTCTTACTGGATGCAGTAGATTATTAGTGTTTCACATGTACCGATTGATTATCTCACCTCAACCCTGCTAGCTGGACATCCCGTTAGCCCCGGTAAGACTGGTTATCAGACCTTGGGTGTCAGACTTATGGCTTCTGACAATTCCTAACGACTGCCAAAGATGTTCAAATGATACCAACGTGTCTTCCGCATCACAGTGGAAGTCGTTATGACTTAGTTAGATTGTCACCCATCCGTAGACCGACCACGTCAGGTTCGACTCGTACGGTGGTTACCTACTACCTAACCTAGACACGAGCTCCTCTTTAAACACCTATTTATACATATGATATGTAAGGATCTTAATGAAACAGGCCTGTGTCGCCCTCATTGTCAAAGACAGGCTTTGATGAATGAAAAAATGGATAGATAAATACCGTCGTACCACAAAAACTTTTAAACGTCAGTTTAACACTTATCTAAAAAAATGACAGATTATGACGTTGAAATAAGGTCAATTTTGCAGCCACACTTTTTTAGACAAGTGTTCGACACATGTTTAAGTTTTTGTAGTAAGATCAATAATGTTTATCATCATCGTGGTTTGTAGCCTTGACTGCCTCGTTGGTCTAGTGGTCGCAAGCGCAGCTGCTGTTCTCGAGGTCTCGGGCCGAAATCGCTTTGTGGGTTTTCTTGAACTTTCACAAAGCAGCCCGTAGTCTGGAAGTTGGTGATTGATTCACCCGTGCATCGGAGAGCACGTAAATGTCGGTCCTGAGCCTGATCTCTTACCGGTCGTGTCGGATTACCGTCCCTTCGGGTTATGAGAGTGAAGGAATAGGGAGTGCACCTGTGTCTGCGCAAATGCTCGTGCACTATAATATGTCCTGCGCCAGCTGGCAGATTTCCTTAAATGAGAACAGCCGCCGTGGCCGAAATCGGCCGTGGACGCCATTATGTAGCCTTAATCTGATTGTTAATCATCTGTCATGTGATTGATTAAAAAAATGCAGACATAAATAAAAACACATGATGTGGATGTTATTTTTGACATCTCTGGTTTTGATGTAGCTACACATAAGTAAGTAGGATAGGATAGGTTAATTAGGAAAAGTACATACAGTCAGGATAACCCATGATGTCTTTAGATAATTAAGTGTATGCAAGTGATGCGTATGCCGTAGGCTTTTCTTGATGAGCACGTGACAGCTTAACAGAGTGTAGCTCCATGGTATTTGAATATCTTGGCATAGGACTATGCAATAGGAAAGTTTTTATATATTTTTTCACTATTTCTATTAAAAAGCAAAATCATACAAAACAATAAAATATTGTCACTTATCTATTGAAGCTACTTGCTCTTTTATGATTTTACCTAGACTTACTAAGTATTAAATTGCCGTACCAATCAAATAGTTATTTGTAGTAGATCTTATTACTTTTTTATCAACATCCTTTGTTTCCGTGTGCAAGATGCAAATACAATTTCATAACGTAATATTGAAGTACTCATCGGGTAGCCGGGAGGTCTAGATCGATTGAGCTGGACTCGACAACGCCCTCCCGAGGGGGTCGAGGTGCGGGGTTGATTAAATCTAGACTCACCAATCAAACGCACCGTTGCACCACCCTGTTGCGTCGCGAATTTTCGCTACCATATATGGTAGCGGATGCGGGCAACGCGCTTCTCCCTGCTTCTGGTCGCCCACCCCCTCCAATAAATGCAGTGGGATGATGAAACTACGCAATAGGGGGTATGACGAATTGCGCCGTATTATTTTGGCTGCTATCTCGAAATGTGCTAGTTGAAATTGGCTTTATTAGGTATGACTTTAGTACGAGGTTCTGGGTCTTTAGGAAGATGAGATGATTAGGTCGTTGAACCCAACAATGTTGTGTTTAGCCGATCTTTATGACTTTAGCTGTTGATATATTGTCGAAGTAAAAGAAAAGACAACATTCTTTTTTGTTAAATAGAGATGAGAATAAGGTCGTGTCCAAGTAATAGCTTGCTTATCTTTCTGTCGATTAAAATGTTGTGTTGTACTTATAGTTATCTATCTATGTGTGCAGCTAGTTCTTCGATGACTGAGAAAGCATGTAATTTCCTTTGTCCAGGAAGTTGTTTGTACAGACAGCAATAAAACATAAATAGCAATAAAATAAAAATAAGAGTGTAGTACACTTTGCAAAAAATAAAATCTCAAATGTAAAGGTACGTTTACACGCTTGCCAAGCCTTCGCAAGCCTCGACAATCGCAATCGTGTAAAAAGGGTGTTTGGCCGAAAAAACCGACACTCGACTGGATCGGAAATCCAGTTTTTTTACGCAGATAAAAGGGCGTTTGTGGCAAGCGCTTGCGACGCTACGCTTGCTTGATTGTACAAAAAAAATGAGTTACTGGTCCCATTTCAAGTAAAAGTACGTTAAACCAATTGCAATAGCCGTCGCAATATTGGTGTCCGCCATGCTTGGATGAATCTTGCAGACTGACGTGCATCACAAGCGTGTAAACGCCTTTCAAACGCCAAACGCGATTTGTGGAGCCTTTTGGCTGTTTGCCGTTTGTCAAGGCTTGGCAAGCGTGTAAACGTACCATAAAAAGGGCGTTTAGCTTGGCTTGCGTGAGCTTGTGCGCGCTTACTTCCGATCCAGTCGAGTGTCGGTTTTTTATGCAGATCAAAGGGCGTTTGTGGCAAGCGCTTGCGACGCGTTTTGGGATCTCGCAGCGAGTACACGCTTGCTTGATTGTACAAAAAAAAAGAGTTGCTGGTCGCATGAGGAGTCTTTGATTCTTGGAATATTACCAGATGGAATAATGTATTTTCGCAGTCGTCGAGCTATCCTTTTTTTCGTTGTTCGTCATGCTTGGACGTATGTTGCAGACTGACGCATTCACAAGCGTGTAAACGCCTTTCAAACGCCAAACGCGAGTTGTGGAGGCTCTTGGCTGTTTGTCGTTTGCCACGGTTTGGCAAGCGTGTAAACATAGTACGTTTACACGCTATAAACTAAGTCCATTAATTGTTTTTGTCGAGGTTTATTTTGTTCTCTAGTCGACAGAGAACCCTATGGGAGATTTTACGGTTTTTTTGTAATTCGATTGTCTTAATGGACTTTTTTTGCGAACCGTACATCTTTGACGGTTCTCGTTAATCAGAAGTTAGTAGCCGAAAAGTTTGAAAACCAGCCTTATGGTAAGATGCTATTCGTGTGAAATTAGAGGTAGAAATAGCCCGGTCAAAATAGACATTTGAAATAACAAAAATTCCCAGAAAGCTGATTTTTGGTGGAGAGCTAGATTTGATCATTATAAATAAAATACTAAAAGTCCCCATCGATCCCGTGTGTGCGTCAAGAGTTATTCGAGGTCAAATGTCAAAATTTTCGGTTTTTTGAAAACGGTAAGTTTTATCAAAAAAAGACATCAGACCAAAGTTGTAGATCTTTAAATTTTCTACAAGAATGGTATCAACAGTTTTCTCCTAAATGTTACCATTCCTGAGATATCGCGCTTCAAAGAGTCACACTACACATGATATGCACATATGAGCTACGTATATACGAGGGCTGCCTTTAAGTTGTGTCGTTTGAAATAAGTATTGACAATGTAATAGGTTAATACCATTTATTGTTTTTTAAAGAATTCTCCGCGATATTTAATGCACTTTTCATGCATCAAACCCAGTTCTTGAAACATTTATTCTATTCTGAAGTGGGGGTAGTCAAATTGGCCGATTTGTATCAGTCAACAGCTTTTTCAGGTGTGTTGAAACGTTGACCACGAAGACTTTACTTAATTTTGGGGAATGTAAAACAATGGTGTAATGCCCACGGATCGATGTCACGGTATGTTACATGTTGGTCTGCGACAATTAACTGCCGCATAGCCTCGATATTATCTTGGGTCATATCGGATTTTGAATTACCTTCACGTGGCTTGTCGGTAAGGCTAGATTGCCCACTTTTAAATCCTAAATATCAGCGTACTGCAGTCCTAAGGCATGGTTCTGCATCACTAAACACACAACAATTTTTTTTAAACCGTTGAAGTCGCGACAATCCGCTTTTAAAGTTGTAGAAAATTATCGCACGCTAATGTCAGATGTATTTTTTTGATAAAACTTATCGTTTTCGAAAAAAAACACAAAAACCAAAAATTTTGACATTTGACCTCGAATAACTTTTGACGCACACATGGGATCGATGGGGACTTTTAGTATTTTATTTATAATGATCAAAACTAGCTCTCCACCAAAAATCAGCTTTCTGGGAATTTTTGTTATTTGACCACTACTTTTATGTCTATTTTGACCGGGCTAAAAAGCAGCCGCTCGTTGTTAAATAGTCTTAGGTGTTACATTGGCCGATGCCAATAGTTAGGAATAGGCTAGGAAGGCAATGAGGGCAATTAGGATAAATTCCCTAAAACTTACCAAGCTGTAGTTGTATATATTTTGGATACAATGACTGTATCCATAATTGTAAACAGTATTCCTATAGGAACTATACTGTACAATGATTCAGTTGGTTGCTTCAAATTAAAATTAAAATTCTATATTATGAACTAAGTATAGGTATAATATGTCGAGAATCTTACTGGCTTCTGTAACGACTGCCAAAGATGTTCAAATGACAGCTGGGACCTACAGTTTATAGTGCCTTCCGAAACATGGTTTGGTTCTAAGATACACAGTGGTGGCTACGTAATGAAAGACACTGTTCGAACATAAGCTACTTGGGCATTTTAAAATATATTTATTCCTTATTATCTTCTCTTCTTTTCCTGGCCCAATTGTCGTCTAAAAGGTCTGCAGACGGTCTGCATAATTGTCGTCCCTTATGCATCAGATGACTCAGAAAATATAAGTTCTGAATAATGTGAATGGTTCTCTATTTGCTAATAACACCCTAAAGTCTGTTAGCAGATGTTTTCTTTGGCGTCGGTTTTTAGTTATTCCCAAACCTTGATTTTTAGTGACATTAAAAATATGTGTTACTACCATCTGCATGACCAAATTGTAAAAGTCATTTTTTTTACTTACCGCAAGACTTGTTTTGGTCGTATTGATACTAATTGATTTGACTAATTTTAATGACAAAAAAAAACTGTTACCTAATTTGAGGTCTGACAAATATTTAAATCAGTTAAAAAAAAAGTATGATGTCTTTACTATGTTTCGTTATTTTTTAACCGACTTCCCAAAAAGGAGGAGGTTCTCAATTCGGCCGGTATGTTTTTTTTTTTTTTTTTTTTTTTTTTTCTTTGTATGTACATCGATTACGCCGAGGTTTATAGACCGATTTACGTGATTCTTTTTTTGTTCGACGCGGAATAGCTGCCAGTTGGTCCCATAGTCATCAGGTCAGGGATCTGAAGGTGCAAACCCTGAGAAATCGAGGGCAACTTTCGAAAGTTGTAAGCATACATAGGGATAAACCTTGACACTCATATGTATGTCTGATAGCACTATTGAACAGTGAAGGTTTGGAGCTGACCTGATGATGGAGACCAAAGAAGGTCGAGGGAACTCGACAACTGAGTCTGTAAACTACCTCGTGTTTGGGCTTATATTATTCGTATTGACGAGACCTTTGCAACAGTGAAGGTTTGGAGCTGACCTGATGATGGAGACCAGAGAAGGTCGAGGGAGCTCGACAACTGAAAATGAAAACTACCTCGTGTTTGGGCTTATATTCTTCGTATCAATGAGAACTTTCCAGTTATGTGGATAGTGACCTTATTCGTTTCACTGAAAAGCTGAAAATAAAAAACTTTTACAAAAAAAAAAAAATAACCGACTTCCCAAAACACTAAAAAGCAAAAAAAAACTATTTTTAGGTGCATCGGCCTAGAAGTCGGTGGCAAAATTAACTCAGGGACATCCATTAGACATCAGCTCAGCTTTTACCGTCTTTAATTAGCTGACTAGAAAAAATCCGTTATAAAAGTTACTGTTCGGTTCTCACAGAGCGCTATATCCAAAGAACTAAAAGCAAATATATTTTGTTTTTGATTTAAAGATCACAACGTTATGGGATTTAATAATAATTATATTACATTTTATACCGTACTTTAGCTCATGCCAGTACCAAAATTGGCTGCGAATCAGGGGGTGTCTTTAATTATGTGACCACCACTGTATGTACCTAGAAAGTACATATAAACTTAGAAAATTTGCATGACCTGAAATTGAACTCTCATACTTTATTTGTTGGTTCTTTACCCGCTAGACCACCACGAATACAAAAAAAAGCTATGACAATGTCCTGGTTAAGTTGAATATGATTCTCATTCATCTCCCCGAGCCTGCTCCCACAAAATTGGGATAGACCTTTTACAAATCTTACACTTAATACTATTGTTACCGGGTTTTGATCATGCGAATAAAGATTTTGAATCAGTAAAGTAACGTATACTTATTCAAATACTGAATTAAAATTAATCATGATATGAACCTATGTACAATTTCTGTTGGCCTTAGAATAATTGCAACAGTACCCAGTACCTTACAAAATCAATAAAGCTACCCGTGAGGTATATACGTAGGTAGATATGTAGGAAGCGCCGGGACGCAGGTCTAGAATGTTCGGTGGTGCACCCCTCTGCACTCACTCCCTGCACCCAAATGCATTGCGCAGTCGCGTCCGCATTGCAGATATTTGAGTTACACCCTGTCCTAGATTTTTCGAACTTCAACCTTTGTTCAAGAACAAAGACATGTATTAAATTTTATAAAATTTATAATTATAAATCTTGATTTTAAAGTTGTTATCAGCGTATTTTGGCATATATGCAGCAAAGAAAGTCCGGATCTAATGATAATTCAGATGAATTGATCAGCTAATTAACGTGTTAATATGCATAATTAGCCTTGGAATGTAGTTTTAGGCTCATCTGCCGATAAATCAGTAGTATCAGTGCAATAACTATCAGAAAACGTTAATTTCTTTGTGTTCAATTTATTTATCCTACGTATGCACCTGTATATACCTCTGCTTACGTACGTGGGGTGGCTTTGGGTAGGGGTTGGGTGGCTACAGCATCCCGTGTCCTGTTCCTGATTGCCCCTACCCCTTGGCTCACCCGTTTGGCCACCCTGCGTATCTAAACAACCTACAGATTGCTGCAGGTCAGCCCACAAAGCAATATATCCGGGCTATGCGCCCCCTTGCTCCCCGCATGCATCACCCTTGCAAATTATACCGATACAGAGCACCTCTTTGGTCCAGAGAAGTCAATTAAAAAATATATGTATCTCATTATATGATAATTTAAATAAATAGAAGACATTTCCAAAGTCATAAGGGATACATGATTCTTTATAAAATAAAGACAATTATGTGGTGCAAATTCCTTCTTCGTCTCAAGAAGCTACGTCTTCCCTCTGTGACTTTACACTCGTACTCGTATTTTACTGACCTACCCCTATAAAATACCTGTTGCCTGTAAGTTCAAGGCTCTATGGTCTATGAACTTGCGGGTAGTCGGGCGTCCAAACGTGGTATCGATTATGCTAAGCACTCCCCACGTGGTCGAGAACTTGGCGCAGTTGGCACCTTGCCAACAACGCCAAGCGATGGAATTCGCTTTCACTTTAAAATGGATGAGACGTTCATCGAGTTCTCTCTGAACGCTATTAATCTGTGCGTTTTACATAAGTACCTATCTTTAGGCTAGGGTATGTAACGATGAATTTAATCACAAGCATCTTTAAAGATAGGCGAATTGAAAGTCACTGCCAACATCATCACCAAGATTGTATATTCAAAGGATAAAAAGTAATTTATCAAGAGTAAGGAAAACATTGTTCTTGAAGGGCAATTTTACAAAAGACAACCTTAAAAAAGCCAGCCCTTCACCACTTCACGTGTTTTTGCTGAGATAAAGAAATGGTGGAACCTTTACAAAGCCCAAAAGCGCGATTACACAGAGTATCGCATCCACCTTCCTATCTAAGCCTTTAGGTTAAAGAACATAACCGATACGATGATTAAAATGTTTAAAATATGTCTTTTTTATTAAATATAAGTTGTTCTTTGTTCTTTGTGGTCCCGGCCAAAGCTAAATCTAGGACATGCAAGGGCTGGCAACTTATTGATCTATCCCCACTGCCTGCGTGCAATGCGCAACGCGGAAATAAAGAAACGCAGTACGCTATTCATTTAAAATTTTAAATATAACTTTTATCTCTACGTATATACAGAAACATCTTTTTTTCTTACGAAATTACGAACGAACAGCTCTCGTTAGGCAAAATATAGCCGAGCCTGATTAAAAAGAAAGGATCATAAATCAAGTGATTAAAAAAAATGTGTTGCCAATACTTTGTTACGTTGTTTCACGCTGTAGTTTCATGTCTCGTAAAACGTGAAGTTACACTAAGATTTTTTATAGTTAAAAACTTTCGGACACGGATCGGTCAACGCTTATTGGTAGGACAACCTAAGCGTTTGGTCTTGGTAGCTTGTTTGTAGCTGTTGGAATCACCAGCCGTGTTAGAGAACAAAATGGAATGATCCGTCATGACGATGCCTGCACCTATAATGATCAGAAAGGTGTTAAACTGCCTAAGTCGTGAATGAACGTATCGCTAAGCCTGCGCATCGCCATTACGCATTAACCCTACACCCATGAATGAAATGGCCTCCCAGCGCGGTTTGTTGTGGCTGAAAAAACGATGACGTCACCGTTTCCCCTAGACACGAACCCTGACCTACCTAGGGTGACGTCATGAGCACCGCAGTTGACTCGGCACTTGTTGCCACAAGGTCAAGTTCTTATCCCCCTGGGTAGCAAGGGACCCAGACTTGTGGGAGGATTCGATACTGTTTTACATGCCTATTGGTATCACATGCGGCACATGATGGCTTAACGATAGTTCTGATGCGGAAAACTGTCTATTGGTATGAGTAACATCAAGCATGATGGAGGTTGTCCAGTGAAATGGGTCCTGTTGTAGATTGTTAGATACAGCTGTAGTAGATATCATTATGTATTGATTCTGATCAATTATATGTTCTGGTGTAGTCAAATGTCATCACAAAAAGTCGCTGTAGTTAAAAAAAGTAGGTGTAGTTAAAACAAAGGATATCAAACGAAAAAAAATGAGTGAGTCGAATTTTGGCCGAGCATATTAATGAGGAAGACGCTGGATGCAGGTCGCCTCTAACAGGTATCTGTGGAGATCTAAGGGGGAGGCCTATGTTCAGCAGTGGACGTCCTATGGCTGAGATGATGATGATGATCCTAATGAGGCATATCTAGATAAACTAGGGCGTGGATGTTGATTCCTGTTCCCCTCCCGCCCCACGCGTCATAGTTGAGGGGCTTAAAAATATTCAATTTACCTAATTATTTTTTGGAGTTTTATAAAATCTTTACTCATTAAATTGTTGATTTCTGTATTGAATCGAAATCTTAGTAGTTTGGAAGTTTTATTGAAACAATGAAATAAGAAATAAAGATTTCGGAGATTCATCTTAAAAAGTTATAAACCGTAGAGGTAATTATGTGACTGCATGCGAATTAGTTATATTCATCAATAAATCAAGGTATCAAATTGAAAACTTTTTAACTTTCAATTACATAGTCAATTAAAAGGGCATATTTGTCTTGCAATGTTTAATATTATTTACACCAGGTTATTAAGTGTAATTTTACACAAAACGTAATTTCTTTGTTTGGAGCTAAATATCAGAGGTGCCCGAATGCCCGGGCCGAATCGATAATGCACCCCACACAACAGGAGGAATGCATTTGGGAGTATGGTGCGAAACTACCTCCCCCATCCCTGATTCTCCAGACTCCTTGTTGTGGTGCACCTCCCTACCCTTCCTAACACAATCCTGCACCCGAGTAGGCATGCATTTAGGGGAGGAGATGGTTCCCCCTTCCTTTTCCATAGAACGCATCTAGAATGTTCCATTTTGTGGGATAAAATTCTCCCATCCCAAGCCTCCCTTCTACTGCCCACGCAGGTAGTTCTTTGTTCTCTGAGCTGTATCTAGGCAACCTGGTGTATCTTCCTCATCCGATCAATAAATGCAACCCACACTCCGTTTATATCGGGTGTAAAGGGGGTTTTCATCTACACTGCGACCACCCTCAAACTGCAAGCTATGCAACATCTAGGATGAGTAGAGATCTAAGATTATATTTTTTATAAATTAAAAATGCTTCAGAAAAATTTTAATAAACAGATTTGCATCAAAAACTACAACGACTCAACGACCTACCCTAAGCTCGGTCACGGAGCATGGTCGTGTAAAGTTCAATGACTAGGATGAGGTAAACTACAATGTTACCCCAAACCTGTAAACTCTCTTCAAAATAATCATTTGCCGATAATATAATCCTGCACGTGATTATTGTTTTTTTTTTTCATCAAAGCTGTTTTATCCCTAACCTTGACCTATTTAAGGATAATGTTTGTAAACACGAAGGGACTTTAGGGTGATCAGCTGTCTTAAAAGTTTAGGGTCTTTGTTCTTTGTTTCGGAACTGCGTAGCTAGCGACGTCCCGGGAATTATTGATTTTAGACGTATCCTACGCAAAATAAACGAGCTCGGTACAGTATGGAAAAGACCGAAGCTAGCTACCCTAGGGTCCCTTTTTGCTTGATTCAAGACCTAACAGGGCAACAGCGCATGCGTCAGATTCGAGCCCCGGCTACAATTTCTGGAAAGCCTGAGCCCTAGTCATTGCCTTAGTTCGGTTCGTTCGGTGGTTCAGTTAGGTCGTCCGCGTTTAACTTAGTTCCCGCTCATGCTTTGGTGTAACATCTGAACACCATTAAGTTATATTTCCGCGTGTGAAAAGTGTTTGAATCCGGGGTCCTAACGTTTTACAAACAGTTATCTTTTACTTCTAAATTCTGAAATTGAAAATAGATTCGATGGGTCACATAGCAAACAAACAAAACTTTAAGATACTTAAATTATCTCAACCGTTGTGCTTAATACGAATAAGATTCTATCGTTGTCGTGTTTATACTATCGAGGATGCGCTTGATTCACCTAAAAAGTCTAAGTAAGTATAAAATTCCCCACTTCGTCTGTCTGTTCCTCTTTGTCTTTGTCAAATACTATTTCGTTCTTTGATTTGATAAGTTATTTTTAATTACTCTATTTTATTAAGCTTTCTGCCATCCTAAGTTTAACAATTTTAGTCCTCTATTTTTTCTTTCTTTATTTTATTCATTAGCCTTCGTCTTTTCCATCTCATTTTTCAAAAACCGCCCTCCGCCCGTCCATCCCCATGTCCACCCACCCCTTTACCCACCTTGTTACACCTTAACCCACCTTCTCACACCACCGCCCCACCCATCACCCTTCATACGCTCAACACCCACCACCCTCCAATCTCCACCGTCCACCCACCACCCTCCACCTCCTTACACCACCACTTCCCCCTACACCCCACCCCCCCTTGCACTGGTTAGGCATCCTAGGTCCTGCGGGTTGCGTTCATTTCCGTTCGTGACGTCGCCGCGATAAGTCGTGTTGAGTGACGGCCATCTGCGGCCCTAGCTGGCCGTGGGTGGCCATGTCCTCCGGTATTTAGGGACTATCATCAACGGGCAATAATCAATTTATCGAACAATGCAATTAATTCGGCTAATCAGTAAATACTCTACGGCGCGAGCAAAGCTGAACGTTCTTAAGCGTTTTAGTGGAGTCGTTTCGGGTGTAGTCTCTAAAGGCAATTCATCGATTAAAAATGTTTTAGGACTTCCCGATATGAGTGGCGTACTGAAAAGGTTGGACGACATCGGTCAATCGTTAGTGAGGCTAGCATCGGAATTAAAACAGTGCGTGGAGGACGTTCGCGTCGTGAATGCTCGGCAGCTAGAGCGCCTCGAGCAGGAGCGAGCTACCGCGCTGCTTGCCGCGAGCGTCGACGCGCACGTAGACGCCGAACAGGTGTCACTGCACAACGTGGACGACACTGAAGCTAAAAAGGTCAGTCTAGACTTTAAAGGTGTGACTGCTAAGTTTTTACCATTGCATTAACCTTACTAACAACGGGCATTAGAGGGTGAAACGTTTGGCTTGTCATGTACTTTATAGCATTTTAACATCGAGCTGCTGCAGTTTTGGATTTGGAGCATCGTGTCTACGTTTGAGCTTTTTTAGACTTGGATCATCCACTTGCCATATAAACCGCTAGGCAAAAGTTGACAAATTTTGATATGTTGCACCATTTTAGTCGAAATCCGCCATTTTGAGTCGAGATCTGCCATTTTCAATCAAGATCCGCCATTTTGATTCGAGTTCCGCCATTTTATATCGAAACATTGCAGGCGCCATTTTGTTTTACCTTGAGGTACGCTGTTTAAGGCATTGCACAAACGCATGCGCGGCACCTGATGGGGGGGGGGAGGAGGGGTAACCATTTTGAATTTGTGCCGCCATATTAAATGCAGCTACGTTTGGCGACCATGTTGTTCTGACGCCATTTTGCTTTCGCAATTTCACACTTATACACAAAAGCTTATTGGAAACTGGGCATATCATCCGTGATTGCTTTCATTTTCAAAGCCCTATGGACTCCATCGTTAATACTGCTTGCGGAATTGTGGGTGCAATGCTTTCGAGTTTTGGTTGTTTGATAAATCAAAGGACTTGTGGATACATTCAAACACAGCAATATCTACACACTTAGGCATACATGCAAGCAGGTGCACATGCATCCTGATACCAATGCACATGCGTGCATATATACATGCACTCCCATACCTACTACCCACAAATATGCTTGTATAAACGAAGGTACAAGTATACATTTATACCCATAGCTACACACAGGTACGCATCAACACTTATTCTTACACACATACGGTTACGTGCACGCATATATACACATGCGCATGCATGAAAACGAACATGCACTGCCACTACAAATGCATACACACATCCATGTGTATGCGCATACTTATGCATATGTACCCATATCTAAACGACGAGCATACATGCATTGGTACAGGGGTATACATGCACACCCTTATTTATAAACATGCATACATGCATGCATATACATAAGCACAGGTATACAGGCACATTTAATATTTACATACAAGCGTACGCATGCATATTCATACAGGTGCACATTCATGCATTTGCATTATGATTCATGCATATTCATAACAGGAAATGCATTTACGCATCCATAGATATATGCACGTATGGATAACTATACGCATACCTACAGCTGCATGCATATGCATGCATAGACGCTTATACAACTACCTACAAACATACATATATGATACGCATACATAAACATATAGCAACATACATGCACACATAAAACGTATGCATAGAATAGACATATAGCAACATAGAAACACACATATACCTAATAAGAATATGCATATTCATATACCTAAATGCAAACATGCACACTACATGCATTCATAAACATATAGCTACATACATACGTGCACACATAACACGCATGCATAGATGTATAGCGACATGCATACGTGCAAACATAACACGCATGCATACACATGTAGCTACATACATACGTGCAAACATAACAGGCATGCATACACATGTAGCTACATACATACATGCACACATAACACGCATGCATAGATGTATAGCGACATACATACATACAAACATAACACGCATGCATACACATGAAGCTACATACATACATGCACACATAACATGCATGCATAGATGTATAGCTACATACATACATGCACACATAACACGCATGCATACACATGTAGCTACATACATACATGCACACATAACACGCATGCATACACATGTAGCTACATACATACATGCACACATAACATGCATGCATAGATGTATAGCTACATACATACATGCACACATAACACGCATGCATACACATGTAGCTACATACATACATGGACACATAACATGCATGCATACACATGTAGCTACATACATACATGCACACATACCACGCATGGTTGTGACAACCAAGGATGTTGTATTATGGCATTCTGTACTGAAGCACAATGTGAAAAAGATTTTAAATACAAAGCACATTTTCACAGTGCAATCTTGATATGATTAACCATAGGACCGCAGCATTACTTTACATTTACTATTGTCTGCAATATAAAATGCACAACGTATTAACTACGTAGTAAATAATGACCAAAATCTTAATAATTATACCTAATAGAAGGTCTAATAAAAACTGCGTAAGCTATTTTGGATGCAAATATTTTATTTCTAAATATGTAATTGTTAAAAATGATTTGTTAAAAATTATTGATCAAATGATTGCCTCTAAAATATATTACCCCAGTTTTTGTGGATCTTATATTTAGAAAGACTTGGAAGAAGGCGACTTTACAGGGAAGGTCGTATCAATTTTCGAGTACCCATTCCTTATAACACAGTTTGTCCATATAGTGTGCAAATTGCAACCGCGAGGCATCGGCTGAGTGCTCTCTCTGTCGCCGCACCCCCTATTGCTCTACGTACTGCCAGAAGAAAGACTGGGCAGCTCACCAGATCGAGTGTTTGCGCTCTGTGCCTACCATCCACGCCGACGCTCAGCAGCACCAATCTATCATGCTCATTGTCGAGAGCCAGCATCAGTAGAACGGGTTAGTACATCTCTATTAAAGTCATATCAATCAATTATATTATTTGCCATTTGCATTTGCGACCAGTATTCTTTACAGCGACTCGCTAATGTTTACAATTATTATTCTTTCATATTTGTTTTGTGACAGTCGAGCTTAGCGTGCTACACGACAGCATTGCTAAAGTATTTCTGATTACCATTACTAGGCATTTTTTACATATATATTTATCTTCTTATTTTTTCAGGAATACAACATCTTTCAACACCATACATCAAGCCGTAGCTTTCTTTCTATACGCGGAAGACTCTCAATACCTCCTTGTTGCAATATTTTGTTTAGTAATGTATAATTTATTTAGTCATAATGTACTGTACAGGTAGGTAGGTCCCGGCTGTCATTGAACATCCTTGGCAGTCGTTACGGGTAGTCAGAAGCCAGTAAGTCTGACACCAGTCTAACCAAAGGGTATTGCCCAGGTAACTGGGTTGAGGGGGTCAGATAGGGCAGTCGCTCCTTGTAAAGCACTGGTACTCAGCTATATCCGGTTAGACTGGAAGCCGACTCCAACATACACTCTTTTGCAAAAAAAGCGGGCACCTATGCGAAATCTAGGTTTTAAGGATTTTACGTGTATTTCAAAGGGTTTTCATACCTGTAGTATGTTACTGGCATCAAAAGGGTTAGCCAAGCATGCGTGAGAGTGTATTCTAAATTTGAATTTTGTAGAATTGCTAGGAAACTGGTTACACGTTGTTTTGGATTTCCTACCAAGAATTAGTTCAAAACAACGTTTAACCAGTTTCTTATCAATTCTACAAAATTTAAATTTAGAATACACCCTCACGCAGGCTTGGCTAACCCTTTTGATGCTAGTAATATACTACAGTCATTAACACCCTATGAGTATTTCATAAAACCAAGATTTCGAATAGGTGCCCGCTTTTTTTTGTAAAAGAGTTTAGTTGGGAAAAAGGCTCGCAGGATGTATTGTACAAATATGTTTCATGTATTGTACATTTTATTGTTTCTATCTATACTAATATTATAAAGCTGAAGAGTTTGTTTGTTTGTTTGTTTGTTTGAACGCGCTAATCTCAGGAACTACTGGTCCGATTTGAAAATTTCTTTCAGTGTTAGATAGCCTATTTATCGAGGAAGGCTACTTTTTATCCCGGTACGGGAAGTAGTTCCCACGGGATGCGGGTGAAACCGCTGGCAGAAGCTAGTGTTAACTAAAGTTATCGACGAATAATGACAATCCTGCCTGCCTATAATCGTACAATGCGTTTTTTTTTAAATTTCAATGTATGTACCCGTTAACTTTCGCCATCGGTTTTATCTGCGTCCGGCGGGACTATTTCATGCATCCGACGACAAATTTGATATCTTACACTGAAATAATTTTTAAAGTAAGCAATAAAACAAACTTTTTAGCTTAAAAGTAACGGCACACTACAACGGCAAGGCACGTTGTTTCATAGTACATTGTTATCGTTCATTCATTACTGCCATAACCTAGTTTGCGATACGTCTTGGACTGTTTTATTGGGTTATGGGTACCTATAAATTTTCAAAAATACAACCCCAGTTTTCAGAATTTAATATTCTTGCTGAATTACCTAAGCCCTCCCAACACTCAGAAGTGTTAATGTAGAGATGGTTGTTTGAGGAATTGGGAATTATGTTTTCGCATTTTTTTTTACCTTATATACATTTATATTTTTCTGTATGTTTATTGTTTATTTACATAGATTTTTTCATATTTATAATACATCTAAAAATATCCTAGTAAAACAAAAAAAAAAGCACTATAACTATGTGATTTGAACACGCAAGATTTAATAATATTAGTTTTACCTCGTGTCAGTTGGTGCATAAGTAATTACGTTCATGTTTATTTTAATGTTTACATTCTTCATTGTTTCATTATATTTTTTGTATTTCCCTTGTTTATACAACACCAATTTTTTTGTGGTGTTTATGGCGAGAAATGCTTTTTTTTTTGCATTTTTCCATAGCCTTCTTATATTTGGGTGATTCCGTCACCTCTGAAGACGGGATAGCTTACTTTTTCCACTTTTCCAGTGTTGACTGCGTCTTGTGACGGTGGTGATGCGGTTCTGACCGGAGGCGTGTGTTTATTGCCAATTTTTTAACTTTCGCCGATTACCGTGAATATGGACTTTTCCGGCTATGTCGCATCTATTTTAGGTGACCATGGATATGGGTTTCCGACTATGTCGCATCTTACTTAATTTCCCAATGGTGCTGATGGCGAGAAATGCGTTTTTATTGCATTTTTTTCCCATCACCTAGTTATTTGTGATTCCGTCACCCCTGAAGACGACATTGCTTACGTTTTCTGTTTTTCCGGTGTTCACTACGTCTTGTGAAAATTTTTTTTTAACTTTTGCCATAAACAAACGTTGGAGTATCTCTTATTGCGAGAAATGCTTTTTTGCATTTTTCTATTGCATTCTTATATTCTGGCGATTCCGTCACCTCTAAAGAGGGGACAGCTTACTTTTTCTATTTTTCCAGTGTCGACTGCGTCTTGTGACGGTGGAGATGCTGTTCTGACTGGAGCCGTGTGTTAATTGCCAGTTTTTCAACTTCAAAGTAAAAAGGTTGAAGTTTACCTACGCCGAATTTAGGTGTCCATGGATGTGGGTTTCCGACTATGACGCATCTAATTGCTTTTTTTTTTCATTTTTTTATCGCCTCCTTATATTTGGGTGATTCCGTCACCTCTGAAGATGGAATAGTGTGCTTTTTTTCATTTTTCCAGTGTTGACTGCCATTTGTGACGGTGGTGATGCTGTTTTGATTGGAGGCGTGGGTTTTTTTTTTTTTAACTTTTGCCATAATCAAACATTGAAATATCCTTCGCTCGAATTTAGGTGACTATAAATATAGGCTTTTCCGACTATGTCGCATCTAACTTAGTTTTGAAACGAGAAATTTAGAGTTGAACGAAAAATGGTTTTCCGCCAGCTTTTTGGGTGATTTCGTTACTTGTAAAGACTTCGTTCGTTTCTTGTTAAGACGAGATGGCTTACTATTTCAATTTTTCAAATGCTCAGTACATCTTGTAATGAGGTTTAAGATAACATTATTCTCATAAGAACTTGGAAAAACAGTGCAAGGTTCTTCACTCCTACCTATTGTATGTACATACAATGAGACTATGAAATAACGTGTTTTCTTACTAAGCCGTGCGTGCGATAAAAAAGCGATCTACTGTTTGTTCTAGTAACTTACCACGAAATATAGAGGTACAAATTTCAATGACATTCAACATTGATATTGTAATAAAATCTTTTAAAATAGTAGGCGGAGCAGGGAGAGTATACATATTTGTATTGTGAAACTGTCGAAATATAGAACATCACCGAAATTTACGAAAGAGTTGTAAACCTATGAAGTATCATCCGGACACACGCGTTTACGCTTGTCAGATTACACATATTATGTACACATTGCAAATATGAAGGGTCCCTAGTCCCTATGATTGTGTATTATACCTTTAATGTACAACTAAATTTTTGACTCCATGATGACCTTTCACGCTTTACTACTTGTGTACATAATAATGGTTTCATCATCCTTCATCTAAATTCTAAAAGTAAAGCTTCTGGATCTAACTTGTATATTATCTGGTGTGATTTCGAGACAGTATCGGCGTTTCCTTACAATAGAGTTGTAGCATAACACTGTTATAAACATGCTGCTGTGCCCTAGAATAAATATCTGGAAAATTGGACCTTGAATACGGTCATGACTCAATTACTGGTAAATCGTAATATACAATAAAATAAATACTGTACAATTGTTTAGCGTATTTTAAAAGTTGATATAATCTGTCGATAAATGTTGTTTGAGTGTTATTGATGTTACTTATTAGTTTTATGGTTACCAATAACGAGTGAAAAGCGTTTTTCTGTGTTACCAAATATTATTGTAGCATTTAATTTTAAGTGTGTGTGTATGATTCTGTAAATTAATTTGTTGTTTTAATTATGAATGAATTGATTTGTTTTTTTTATTAATTATGTAAAATAGTCTACGTGACATATGTTAGACCTGGATGTATATATTTCAATTTTTAAGGACTTTCAAATGAGACTTACCTAAGAGAATTTTTGCAAAAATTGTTTAATAATATGATGTTCTAATATGGATGACTATAAATGTATATAGATGATGTTTTTAATCCGCTGACTGAGTGAATGTATTATATTCTACATGATTGTTCTGGTATTGTTATAATTGTATATATATGTACGTTTTAGTGCCGCTTTTTTTAAATAGTAACCTCCAAACTCCAACATCATAACTGCAATAACGGCTAATGCCAACCGTGTGACCTCTCGTATAATTGTTGCACGTTTTATACTCGCGTCTCATTGGTATGTACACATTTTATTTGTCTCTTCGCCTTACCATACGCAGCATACGCAGATACCGTGAGCCTCCTACGCTAAAGGCTTCAGAAAAAATATGGGGTCAGTATTCTGAGACCCTTTCATACCACCCACAGCCCTTTCACAGCCTCTGGAGTCAGCTGTAGTATAATGTGGATGAGAAAGACTGAACCTGTCTTTTTACATTTTCTTTACTGATTTTATATAGTGAACTAGCTTTTGCCCGCGACTTCGTTCGCGTGGAATAGTGGCATCCGGCAGATTTTTGGTTTGAACAATAGATGGCGCTGTATGTCCGGAATAAATTGTATTTTTTATTATTATTTTTTGTAAAACTAAACTATCCTATGTCCTTCTCCTGGCTCTAAACTACCTCCCTGCCAGTTTTCAGCTTAATCGGTTCAGCCGTTCTTGAGTTATAAGTGGACTAACTAACACGACTTTCTTTTATATATATAGATATGGCGTAGAGACAAATATATGTGAAATACTATTCTAAGAGGAGATGCCTGTGGTGGAAGGTAATTCAATGCTTCGCGCAGTCGGTCCGCGCAATTGGTGACTTTCTATGTCCGAACGAGTTCCTCCGTGCTTCGGATGGCACTTTAAATTATAGGTCTCGGCTGTCCATATTCGGCCGTCGTGAAGTCGTGTTTGGCAGAAAGTGAGTCTTAACGGGAGCTATCGTTTGTACCGTTGAAGACGTTAGGAAGGCAGTCGTTCCATCTAAAGACTAGAATAACTACATCCAGTAAGACTGGAAGTCGATCCCAACTTAGATGGGGGGAAAGGCCAGGCGGATGAAATGATAATGTATAGGTACTTTCTTTTTTTCTAGGACTACCTTTCATTTACGATGCTTTATATGTTTATTTTTATCCTGCTAGAGCATTGACTGCCTAAACCGTGCAGCTCCCGGTTTCGAATAGGGCTGACCCATATCATCCCGTGGGTGTCTTAAGAGACGACTAAGGGAACTATGGACCCCGTGCATAATACTCAGCACCATGGGTCGACCCTCAGGCGGAGGAAAAACCGCCAACAATAGCATTCCCAAGGAGGGTTGACGTCAGGCAGGCGGCCGATCAAAAATAAAGCCAAATCCATTAGCAATATGTCTAGTACAATAGATATGAGCGATAGGGCTAGAGCGTACCCCTCAGGCGACACGCAGGGGCAGCACCCGGCCTTTGTGGGAAGTGGATGGATCAGAGTGTTGGGCATTGAAAAAGAAGGATGAGAGCAGAATGCATGTAATAGAGATGAGAATGTTGAGACGGATGTGGGGTTACCAGAATGGACAAAGTGAGGAATGAGTATATCAGAGGAAGCCTGAGAGTAGCGCCAGTGACAGAAAAAATGAGAGGTCAGCGTTTGTCGTGGTATGGTCATGTGATGAGACGGTGTGAAACGCATGCTACAAAGAGTGTGCTAAGTATGAATGTGAAAGGATGGAGAGGCAGAGGTAGACCGAGGAAAATATGGATTGCTTGAAAGAGGACATGAAGCAGAAGGGAGTGGATGTAAGTATGATATCTGACAGAGAGGAATGGAAGAAAAATACATGTTGCGCCGACCCCAAATGACTTGGGAACAGGACAGGAAGATGATTTCAGCATTGATTGCCTAGTTGGTCTAGTGGTCGCAACCGCGACTGCTATGACTGAGGTCTCGGGTTCGATTTCCGGGTCGAGCCGAAATGGCGGGTTTATAAACAGCCCGTAGTCTGGACGTACTATAATATGCCCTCCGTAACTGGCTGATCTCCTTATAGGAGAACAGCCGTCGTTGCCGAAATCGGCCTCGGACGTATTATGACTAGAGCATAAGAACACAGTGCGTTATGGTGCCACACCGCAAAGTTCTTGGAAGCGTGGAGGCACAGGATGCGTTACGGCACCGCAACGTTGGACAGTCTGTCGAGCGTGTGCTTGCTTCCCCTGCGATACTAAACAACTGAGGAGTGCCACTACGGCGTCGCACATTCAATTCTCATCTGAGCGGTTGCAAATCCGATGCGGCACCGCAGCGCATCGTGCGACATGTCCGTGAAAATTGTATGTGAGACGACACAGC
Source organism: Helicoverpa assulta (assembly GCA_963856015.1). NCBI lineage: Eukaryota > Metazoa > Arthropoda > Insecta > Lepidoptera > Noctuidae > Helicoverpa > Helicoverpa assulta. The sequence goes on from CAWLCW010000029.1 coordinate 3,130,013, forward strand.
GGCACTGCTGCCACAACGCATCAACGCGTAGGTGAAACACCAATATTTACCACAAGCACCGTGTCCGTATGCTCTTAGACACTGGTGGGAGAACTCTCGTGCCAGAGTTCGACTAGGTAGGTACCACCGCAGTGTCAGATATTCCGCCGTAAAGCAGTAGCGTAATGCTCTGCTGTGTTTCGGAGGAAGGGCACTGTAGCTAGTTTTACTGGGCACGCCGAGACGTAACACCTAATGTCTCGAACGCGGCGCCGTGGCACGCAGGCCTTCTGTCCTGGGCGCTGCGAGGCACCGCGCCGCCTGGGCAGGCAGTCTGTTTGGTGTGAATCTCCATCGAGCGGACTGCACTGCCGGCACCTACCTCTACTCACAGTCGAATTCACTACGATACTTATCTGCACTTTAGCTAATGATCTCTATTTCCATTTAATAGCGCACGTCTACCTCCTTCAGTGAAGCGAGGGGCGGCATGCGTGATTAAATGGAATTAGAGCTCATTTTGCAATAAAGTGCAAATATATATCGTGGTGCTAAGATTCGACTGTGAGCCGATGTACGGGGCCTTTTTTTTTGTTGACCCCCCCTTTTAATTTCCTCCCCCATAGGATAAGTAAGTTAAGTATAAGTAGGTTTGATGTTAGGTAGTCCTAGGGTTATTTAGATTAAGTTTAATGTTAAGTATAGGTAGGTAGGTTTAGGTAGGTTAAGATAGGTTAGAAAGTGGGTTTGAGACAAAATACTAACTGTCAACTGTAAAACAGAACTGAGATGCCTTTAGTTTAACTAGTTATTAGTTATAAATAATATTAATGAGATTAATGGTAACTGAATGCCAAGCGATGCCCAATGCCTAATGATGCCGAACTTAAAGCCATATATATACATAAAAAAAGCTGAATGTAATTTTAAGGAAATGCAAATATTTTGTTTCAAGCTCTTCAATTTTCAGTTAATAAGGGCTCGTTATAAAAAATGCCGTATTTGTTTTTCGTTTTGTTATTTTTGGGTTTATAATTTTTGGAAAAGAGCCCTTTGATTAAATTTATTTTATTTTTGAATTCTCAGGAGCTTGATACATTATATTTGATTTTAGTTTGAATTGTTCTACACTATTTATAGAAATTCAATCTGAATAATATGACGGACAGGGACTGCCACGTCTACCACCACTTGCCCGTCAAATTGTTCCTAATAGGTTGAATTACTAAAATAGGTTTTATAATTATTTTATTTTATATGGAGTTTGTGCGATTAAGGGCCCGTTCCTAATCACCTCTTCGCTGGTAGGGGTGCTCAGAAACCGGCCTTCATAATCGTCTTACAATTACGACCACGCACTAAAACGTACATATTTATACAACGGACAAACTTATTACTTATTTTAATTTAATTATATTACCTTAATTAATTGAATTATTATCACAATTTACGGCATAATGAAATTTGAAAAATACTTAATATATGTTTTAAATGTATTCAATGTTGTTTGTTTTTTTTTTCAATTTATGTAACTAATGAAGGTTTTTATTAGGGCTGGCATATGAGCCAGTTTATTGCACCCATGCCTTTACCGATAGCTATGAATTATTTTTATAAGAAGCATTAGCTGTTGTCTCAAAGTCTAGTATGAAATAAAGAGAAAAAGTACTGGAATATATCTATAAAGAGGTATATAAAAATGAAACCCGCTTTCCGTTGTCACGACATAACATGAAAACGGCTTGACCGATTTGGCTGAAAATTTGAGGGGAGGTAACTTAGACCCGGGAGAAGGTTTTAGGATAGTTTTTGTCACCGTCCGGCTACGGGACGCGGGTGAAACCGCGGGCGAAAGCTAGTTGCAAATAAACCACATTTTATGCAGTCTAGAGGTATGCAACAGCCAAAAATAGTTATGGTTCAGGATTTTTCAAACATACATACCAAACAACACTATAACCTTCTCTGTGGTCATATCTGTACTCGTAGAAAAAATCATCTATATCGGTTGAGCCGTTCTTGCAGAAAAGCTGTGGATTAAGAGTCGCCTATTTCCTTCCTCGGAGTTTCATGTAGTCGGTTCAGTAGCTTTGTTTTGAAAGTTTGACAAAGAAAAACAGTTATTTTCGCATTTTTAGTATTAGTAAAGCAAATGATAAGTTTTGTCAATAATAGGTACTTATCAGAATTAGCTAGATATTCATATTTAAACCCAGGATACAACTTCGAAATTCTCTTCCTAGTCTCTCAATAGTCAAATGAATTCCTTTTTATTATAATACTAGCCGTTTTCCCGCGGTTTCACCCGCGTCCCGTGGGAGCTACTGCCCGCACCGGGATAAAATATAGCCTATGTTACTCGCAGATAATATAGCTTTCTAATGGTGAAAGAATATTTAAAATCGGTCCAGTAGTTTTTGAGTTTATCCATTACAACCAAACAAACAAACAAAGTTTTCCTCTTTATAATATTAGTATAGATTATCCTGTTGGTAATGTAGAGTTGTTCGACCTTCGAGGGAGAACACCAGAATACGAGAAGTGCTGTTGCTTCGTTGATTGCTTGCCAAATAAGTATCTATGTACGTAGGTGCCAAATAACACTCGAAAGATCTCAACTATTTACAATACAGCTAATGTTGAGGATAGTCTGAAATATGTAATATAGTTTTATGCCTACAAATTATAGTACTAACCGTTTTTCCGAGGTACCACTCGCGTCCGGTGGGAACTACTGCCCGGACCGGGGTGAAATATAGCCTATGAGACTCGGGAAGAGTGTAACTTTCCGACAGTGATAGAATTTTTCAAATCGGTTCAGCAGTTTCGGAGCTTTTACTGTAGTTACAAACAAACAAAAGAAAACCTTCTCTATTATATTAGTAAGATATTAGACAAGTTAGTAATGGATAGATTCTCTAAATCTTTTTTGTTCATTAGTTCAATTCTCATCGTACTTTTGATGACCTTAACATGTGTGCCTGATTGCTAATAATAGTAGCACACTGTAGGTACATGCAATATTTGGAACATTTTAATATCTCTGACTGAAGGTAGAAAATAGCACGAATTTTCAATTTTGTACGAATCGTTTTTTAAACGAAAATAATTTTAATAAACATGTTAAACATTGAAAGAGAAAATTCGTGGTAGGACCTCAATCTCACAACTACATCATACGCTGTAATAAGATTATGGAAGTTTAGGCCCGTATTAATATATCCCATTCACGAAATTTGCAAGTTTAGAGAGAAAGTTACAGGGAACGTACATGGAAAACTATTCACCATTCAAGACATGTTTTCCATCCCAAATTAAATAATTTGGTACCTTAATGATACGACTTCGTTTGTCATCTGCACGCGATGAATGTGCGATCTATACTTACAGCCAATGCCATTTACTCTGGGAACTTCCTACAACTTGGCTAAGGAACGAATTTATAAATTAACTTTTCACGTAGGTTTTCACCTATAAATAAATAAATAACAGGTACAGGGTAACAGGTACCACGCAGAGCGGCAGAGAGCAGTCGACAGCGGCGACAGCAAACCTGATGGTATAGGGGGAGTACGCCGACGGGCAGCTACCAGACTGTAAGGGTGCGTCTACACTACACGGTGCAAGTAGTTTGTGCATGTTGAGGAACAAGCGCAGGTTACATGCATTTTAAAAACGTGCGGGTCCAGCGGCCCGCGTGCTCTTGTCACTTGCGCACGTTAACTTGCTCCAGCTATATGCACCGTATAGACGCACCCTAATAATGTGTAGGTGTACTAAGCAAAAATGACGTTACATGAAAAGAAGCCGTATCGCGTCTAGGAGCAAATATTTGTCTCGTTTACTATAAAACGTTGCCTGTAGTTTCCTTCAAGGCGCGTCTTCTCTATCTCTGTATGATATCATCTAAATCGGTTCAGTCGTTTTCGATGTGCGTGAAGCATGATCCTCTAATAAGCAAAGACGATAATTTTTGTTTTCTCTTATTTCTTAACCCTACATTTAATTCTTGTCTCTAGAAGATGGGGTTCTGAACTAGACAAAATATAATTAAGTGCCTAGAAATTACATGGTTGCTTATATGTACATGCATTGCAAAAAATCTTGGTAATTATTGGACACGACCTTGGATGGTGAATAAGATACTAACAATATGACAATAATAATATTCATATGGGCCTGAACACAGGGAACCGGCCAAGGAAATTTTAAGCCTTAACTTTTTAACTTGATATTTTTAATTTGTGGGCATAACCTGACAAGTTTTACTGATTAAGATTTCTCAAAATCTTAACGACTTCTGTCGATGTTGCAGGAGAAGTCAGAGATTATAGAGCTTTAAAAGTTCCTTGATTGAGATCAAAATATATTTCACTTAGAGGTAGATAAGATAGCTGCTGCACCAGATACCGTGGTGATTGAGGTTCTACGTGAATGTTTCACAATTTTGTTTTCGTTTGACTTGCCTAGCCGGCCTGACAGACTAATAATACTAATTGTTGAACATTCACGTTGGCCTCGACACCTGTATTCATCGTGGGAAGAGAAGATTACGTATCATGAGCACTACGTAGAAGCATTATCTACCAATCCCTAGGCCGAGGAACAATTTTTTTTTTTGACACACAAATGTAAGACTTTGTGAGTGCCTTTTTTGCGATGAGTCCGAAAAATTTTCTAATGCGTAAAGTTTGGCGCTGCTAAGTTTTTGAATGCTTGATTCCTAAAATTGTCGATATGACGTCTCTTTTCCTCTTCGTACATAAACGTTTTTTGAATCGTTACCTATGTATGTATTATAGAGCTTTAAAAGTTCCTTGACAGAGATCAAAGTATATTTATCTTAGTTAAGATAGCTGCTGCACCAGATACCGTGCGTGGTGATTGAGGTTCTATGTGAATATTTCACAATTTTGTTTTTGCCGTAACCTGAGCAATAGACCTTTTACTTAATTGTTGAATATTCACGTTGGCCTCGACACCTGTATTCATCGTGTCGTGGGAAGAGAGAGGAACGAAATCTTGACGGATGTATCTCTTATAGTTACTATAAAATGTACCTACATTGGCGATTGAGGTTCTGTGTGAATATTTTTTCAATTTTGTTTTTGCCGTAACCTGAGCAATAAATACCTACAACTTAATTGTTGAATATTCACGTTGGCCTCGTCACCTGTATTCATCGAGGGAAGAGAAGAGATGGAATAGGTAGGGACGATATCTTGACGGATGTATCTTTTACAGTTTATTGATTTATATTGATTGCGCATTTACTTTCTGTATACACTAACTTGTAATTTACCTAATTCTCGTACCTATGTCTTTATTAAATTATTATTTTTATTTGTAAGTGTAAAACATAGGCCTCCCGTGGTGCATCTCACAGTGTGGTAGTGAAGGTTGATGTAAATAGTCAACAAATTCATGCATACTTCGAAAAATACGAGCCGTTTCGAAGTATTATGCCCTAAATAATTGTAGACTATTTACGTTGATCTCTGCACCCTTGACATCGCGGGAAGAGAAGACGCGGCGTGAGGGCTTAGTGGACAATTTATGTGTAATTGTATTTCTGTAACCTAAAACAATGTTGTAGGTCCTAACTGCTTACCGTTAAGATGTGTTGTGATAAAGAAACTTTGTTGTTCTTTTGATGCTTTTAAATAATTACTAGGTAGGTACCTCGTTTTGTTGTACGATGTTTTAATTTGTATTTTTCATTTTTTGAGTATGTTTGTATGTCGTTTTTTTAAAGTATTTACAGGTATTCTACGGAAGATGTTGAAAGTAGATTAGCAAATAACAGAGGTGGAGCCAGCTGGCAAAAGAGATTGTAGGCGCATCTTTCCGACATACTTGAAAGGCTTTCATTAACTTAAGGTACTTGTGCCGACACAGTGGCCGCTACAGTAGATCCAAACTGGCGAAGAGGAGAAAAGTAATAGAATTTTATGGACGAAAGTATTATTATACTCATCTGGATGGAAATTTAGCGAATTACTCTAAATTGACGACCAAGTTAACATCTACCAATTCTAAAGGTGAATGTAACACTGCCTTTGGATGTTTATTCTGGCTGACTTGCAAGAAAATGCACCGAACGTAAATAGGCAAATATTTAAAAAAAATGTTTTGTTTCTATTTGCAAAACTGTTTTTAAATATGGAAGGTATTTTGTCCCGCTTGCACCTCAGGTAACTAAGGTAAATTAGAACATGATGCTGTTTCTTGAAATTATTGCAGGTATTTATATAAGATGCGTCATTATGTTGTAAACCGGTATTTAGGTAGGTGATGAGGTGTCAAGCGGCTAAGGTACCAAGCTATTAGTTCAAGTGCATTTTCTTGCAAGAGGTAGTGTTGCATTCCGGTCATCTCTGATGGCACATTTTTTTTTTCGGTTGGCGAGTGTCCTGCGGCAGTCAGCTATTCCAGGTCAGCACCTAAGCGTCATATAAGAAGACTTCACAGAGGAAATGGTAGCGCAATAAGTAGCAGTTTCATGGTCTTCTCAAATAAAGGCATGAATAAAAATAACTATGGAATTTGTTATGAGATACCATTCGATATCGATTTTTAAAATGCGAATTTTGTTTCAGATTTTATAAACGTGGGTCGCATTATTGCAAAAGTCAAATTTAATAAAAAAGTCCAAAAACCCAAGTTGTCCACTTGATTGATCGTTTTAAGGAGCTTCTGAATAAAGCATTAAAATATTGGACTTTCTTTATCGTCTCTTTTCCATTTGTTTGTTTTACTTGCAATGGCTTTTGGGTAAGTAAAGGTATTTACAAAGAAATGAAGCATCGGGTTTTTCTCAAAAATCGGCTCGAAGTATTATACCATTAAAAATACATGGGTAAGTAAAGCATTGGTAAGTTGGTGTAATAAAAAATAAGTTGGTATGTAAATAATTGGTAATAGGTATATTAAAAATAAATTGGTGAGTAAATCATCGGTAAGTATGTATATAAAAATACATTGGTAAGTAGCCTATATTAAAAATACATTGGTATCTAAGTAAATACTTAATTGGTAAGGAGGTATAGAAAATAAGTGTTTTATAGCGGTAAGTCCCCTGGTAATTCAGGTGTAGATCTAACATGAACTTGTTTTGTATTACAGAGAGGTCTACAGGTGTCGAATACGACGAATCTATGCTAAGATTATTTCGATTTCTTGAGAAATTATCACTAAAACCAAATAAAATAACTAAACTAAATAAGCCCAAAATTCGTTAAAATGATAAATGGTGTGTAAATTGTAAACTATGTTGGTATTGCTGTCGAAATGTTGTTATTGGAGACTGATGTTCCAAAACTGTTTATTTGGTTTGAGGGTTACGATTATCAGGGTAAATGTATAAACGTTTTATACTTATATGTACTCTGAATGAAATATATACTATATATATATACATACCACACTTAGTACCTAATCATTGCGTATCATTTGTGCCAAAAACTAATTGATTATCGAGCACACGCATACATAACCGTAAATGCAATTAATCTTTAGAGACTTGGAACAAAAACTTTAATATTTATACGAGGGAATTTTTTATGTTTCAGTGCAATTTTATTGAAAACTATGCTCTGCGAATCTGTATTATCATTTAGTTGAATTCTGTGAGATGATTCTTCTGATTACGTAAAGAAATATTGTAGTTTCCTGGAATTCTATTTAAAAGTCACTGTTTTTATATTCCTAAGCGTTTATCGTTTTATCGTATTTGTAGAGGTAGGTTATGTAACACCATAGCGAACCAAAGTGTTAAGGCACAAAAGACAAAGTACATATACAATTGGCATTGCTAAGTTGATACACAGACTCAATTGTTTTCAACTCAATATCCAATCTTTCGTAGCTCCGGTTTGGACCACTGTTCATTAAAAACAATTCGCACTAAGTATCATCAAATCATCTTTCTGAATCAAATATAATTACATACATATACAGAAAGATGGTTAGAATTTATTGTACCTATATAGTGAGCAGTGGTGCAAAATTACCAGCACTTCAGCAAGCCGGCCTTAAGTGCTGGTAATTTTGGTTTTATTTCATAAAGATAATGGTTGGTTATTTTTTAGATAGGGGTCCGAACTGGGAATCATTGAAGGGAAACGAAGTACCAATGGACGTGCTAGGTAACAACTGCTATTTGAATTCATTGAAAAATTAAAATTGGGAGGTGCGTACGCAGTACATATAATTTTCTATAGACATTTCACGTACCTACCTACTTAATTTTTTCTTGTTTTTAGGAATGCTTGCCTTAACAAATGGAAGTCAAGCCTAAACAAATGAAAGTAATATCTAAACAAATGAGTGCCTCAGGTAAATATTAACAGCTAAACAAACATTTGACACGCGATGTTACTTATTACGTATTTATATAGCTTTACCATCATCACCATATTTGTTCACAGTAATTCGCGATATCTTAACTAAACATGCCAATAAACTATATATTATACAACACCTTTAAAATAACGAAAATTAAAAAAAAATGGAATCAGGCAGAAGGCCTCGTGACAAAGAAGCCAAATAAACTATGTTTATAACAAATTCCGAAAAAGTTACAAAAATAATGAAACATTAAGATGAAAACGGAACATTTTTTGCGTGACTACGAAACCAAAAAAACTAAGTTATAAAGAAGTGTAAAGGACAAAACATAATATAAGTACACGTAGGTACCTATTACAGAAGCTAAAACGATACTTACCAATGTATTTTATATTTTTATTTATAAGTTTGAATAGAGAATTAATTAATATATTGTTTATTATTATAAGTAGGTTTGACCTCCTCGACTTCTGGTTATTTAGTTATTCTGGTTTTAATAAATAACCCGAACCTTTTGATTGTGCCTTGAAGTTAATTCGTGTGGTTCTTCTGTCGACAACGTTCTTCTGGCATTATTAATTACGGTAAGGTAATAACAGTAAGATGGCAATGATATTTATTTTAGTAAAATTATAATATATGTTTATACAAATTTATTATACTTATTTGGTCAAAATGTATTTATCACTACATAGTACAAAACAAAGTCGCTTTTTCTGTCCCTGTGTCCCTTTGTACGCTTAAATGGCTTAAATCTTCAAAACTACGCAACCGATTTAATTGCGGTTTTTTTTAAATAGATAGAGTGATTAAAGAGGAAGGTTTATCCTTATCTTTTATTCCGTGCGAAGCAGCCCGAGATTCGTTCTATATTAGGTACCTACGAGTTAAAAACAATTTTTAATAAATAAAGATATTTACACTTTAACATAAATAAAGGGTGAGTTGCACCATTTAACTATAACCGCGACCTTATACTCACTCCCGTAAGCAACTTCTGTAATTGTAAAAAGTTTACCTACGAAGGGGTTTTGAATTTGTAAATATATAAGTTATATAATTACTTAAGCTACTTACGTGAGTAAAAGTTACAAGTTTGGTCAAATCGGCCATTTGGCAACTGAAAATCTCCGGTTACCGTTGTAGTTCAATGGTGCTGACCATTGTAATATTTTTATATTTTACACTGTTAAAATTATTGATGAATAGTTAATATGACAGGGGTCTTATTATGTACGTGTTATAAGCACGACGCCTGGCCAAGTTTCGGCCCTTTGGCGAATTGTTTATGGCGACTGGTAATGATTGGCTGATACTTGAACTCATTAGTTTTTATCCTCATCGGGGCACAAGTAATTTCAGTTTCAGAAGGGTCAGCTGTTTTGTATGCTATGATGATTAATGTATAAATAAAGTTTTTGGGGAAAGAAATGTTTATAATCATGAGTAGAATCACGTTTTCAAGTATCGGTTACCAGTTTTATTTGTTTTTGTATGTTTATGTGGTTTATATGTATTTAGATTAACTACGCTCTGATAATGCTGCGCGCAGACTGTGATTGAACATGTATTTTGGAAAAAATATATAAAGTTTTTACAAAGTAGAGTTATTTTTGATATTGATGTATTTTTATGTTCGTTTTTAATATGAAACAAACCGTTTTAGAGGACGGTACATGTGATTTATATGTAATCATCACCTGCCTAACACTTTTGCTAAGCAGGTCGTAAGTATTCGATGACGATATTTTATGTTAAATATACATTTTTGATATTGATGTTTTTTAACCCCTTATTAATAAGCATGAAGTAAAGTTAATTCAAGAAAATGAATTGTTATTCCTCTCTTATTCCTTGGTGTAACTTTATCAGTGTTTATTAATAAGAGAGCAAGTGTAAATGTGAAAAGTTAATATTACACAATAAATAATGTTATTTACAGCTATTGTTATAAATTAAATTCACACCTTTACGATAATCCCTAACCGGAATCGGGTAAGCAGACTTCTATTGAGTTTCCATAATCATTCCCGTGCACTAATTAATTAATATATTTTCAGGCAAGACAGCTAACTCAGACGTACCAACGTTATGACCAATAAACGCACACTACAAGATTATAGGAGTGGATAGCCAAGATGACACCCTCCTGACTCCCAACAGAAATTAACTAATTGTTTTTAGAGGTTGGTATTTTTCCTTTTTTATAATTTTTTATAATTTATATAAAAGTTCTATATTTAACATCAACTGCTAGTAAATATTGACGCAAACACGATTTTTTTAATTTAAACGTGTTTTTTAGGCTACACCGAAGATAATGTGCAGCAACTCACTTTGGTTTTCATAGGGTACCCTGATTGCGTCGGTATGGGATTTCCCAAAGAATTATCCCTCCGACTAATCAGGCTTCCCGCTTTAAACCTCAATTCATCAACTGGTGGCGCCATCACAAGATTCGGGTTAACTTTACAATCCCTAACCGGACACCAGGTAAGCAGGTGCACTAATTAATTACTATATTTTAAGGCAAGGCAGCTAACATAGACGTATTGACGTTGTTAAACGCACACTATAACACAAGAGTGGATAGCCAAGATGACTTCCTCCTGACTCCCAACAGAAGAGGATAAATGTATTTCATTATTGACAATTGGATTGTAGAGGTTGGTTGGTATAAAATTTCTCTATTTAACATCAACTGCTTGTAAATATTGACGCAACCACGATTTTTTTTTAAATTTAATCGTGTTTTTTAGGCTGCACCGAAGATAATGTGCAACAACTCACTTTGGCTTTCAGCGGGTACCCTGATTGCGTCGGTATGGGATTTCCCAACTAATTATCCCTCCGACTAATCAGGCTTCCCGCTTTAAACCTCAATTCTTCGACCGGTGGCGCCATCACAGGATTTGTAACATCAGCAGGCTTTACTGAATCTATAAATTATTGAGTTTACACATATTATGACCAATAAACGCACACTACAAAATTATAAAAGTGGATAGCCAAGATGACACCCTTGTGACTCCCATCGAAGAACAGCTAGTTTGTCGTGTGGACCCTGTACTTCCGGAGGACATTAGCAATACTATATTATGTACTCGGATGTACAGGTTCCATATTATAAACGGCCTTACATCGAACAGTCAGAACATAGAATTAGATAGAAAATTACATAGAACAGCCTGATCTTTTTTTCGGAGTCATTTTGGTCCGAAACTTGGTTAGCGTTGAGTTCTAATTTTGTTTTTTTTTTTGCCATGGTCTGCTGTTAAAAAAACAATTAAAAAAATAAAACAGATGCTTTTATAACTAATATATAAATAGTTATTTTTATTTCCAGAAACGTGAACGGGCTCTGTATATGTTTCTATTATTTTCATAATCTCTTTAATTCTACAGATAGCCGAGAAAAGTTCTTCGTCTTCTTAGCTTGTTGTTAACACGCACCCTGTATCTCCGAGTTCCAATGGGCTATAAAAATTGGACTTGGAGGTACAGGCTCCCTGTTATTAACGAAATCAGCACACAAGCAGCGACGTCATCGTAGGTACTTACTTGTTTAAAATTTGTGGTTGTCTTGTGTTGGTAATCGGTTCTTTCAGTTATACTATATCATCATCACCATCATCATCATCAGCCTTTTTATCATCCTGCTGCTGGACACGATCAATTATATTATTTACCTGTTTGTAAACCACGTCAACGCTTTCACACTAGCAGATTTCCAGTGGCGTTTCAACTGAACTACAGATTTTTCGGAATATGACGCGCGTACCTATAGCTTTAGAGAGGCGCGAGTGTAATCCGCTAGTGTGAAATCGCTGAAAGACAGCACAATATGGTCTTTTTATAATTTCTGTTATAATGTTGTGTACCAATCAGACTAGTATGTACTCAGGGCATTATGAAGAATAACGGACTATTGTGATGTGGTCCCTGTACATCCGAAGGTTATTTGATGCAGATATAAATGGCTTTGGCTGCACAGGTTCCATGTTATAAATAATTTTGTCTTCACATCAAAGGGGTTTCGGTAAGATTGAATGACTATAACATATTTTAATTATCTACGTAGGCAGCTGATATTACCTTGTTTACCTACATGTTTAACATATTCTGATTACCTATGTATGTATGTTTCTTAGCAATTGAATATTTCAGTAAATGTGGTCTTTACAGGTCTTTGGAGCCAGGCCCGCGGTTGTGGACCGTTCGCGATGTGGTCCCTGTAAAAGTCATATAGAGGTAGGTGTATATTAAGTCAAAGATATGTTCGTATCGCTTCAGGTTCCTACATTGTGAACAGCGATGCGACCACTTCCACAAATACCTATGACTTGGTTCGTCAATCTTCGATAAACCAATAACCACACTCATTTTGTTTCGGATGTTCCCATCGACTTCAGTTCTAGTGTATATGAGCTACTCAGGGAGAAGCAATATATTTTTCCTAATTGTTTTAAGAAGTTGGTAGTTTCTCTTCTCTGTAAAAAATTCTGCTTAACGTCGACAGATTGTAAAAACTGACGCAAAGCCAACTTCTATGTTTTCATTTCAAACGTGTTCTTTAGGCCAGATGGAAGATATCGTGCAGCAACTGACTTTGGTTTTCAGCGGGTACCCTGTTGGCGTCGGTATGGGGTTCCCCAAAGAATTATCCCTCCGACGGAACAGGCGTCCCGCTTTAAACCTCAAACCATCGACTGGAGGCTCCATCACAAAGGCTTTACTATATCTTTAAATTATTAAGTTCATCGTACATAATGTGTAAATGTGTTGAACTGCGGGTTAAAAATAAATGCTTTTTATATGTAACTTGAATTTTATTTGCTCTCAGTTGCTATTGCCGACTGGTTGAAATAGCCAACCAACCGAATGTGTGATTGAATAGCGTTGTTCAGTCAAAAGGCTAGTTGTCTGATTGGTCGACTATTTCGTTCCGTTGGCTGCGACGGCGACGTGGCTGCCACATAATAGACTCACCTTAATAATTGTTATTTAACTCGCATGTCTGATTATTTGTATTTAAACAACAACTTAGCTTACGCGGAAAGACAAGATATACTGCCACGGCGAAATTCTTCTTGGGATATGGTTTTTAACATTTACCCTGTAATACCGGTACCGTATTAGCAATATGATAATCCCACCGGTCCTATAGGCAACATGTTATCAACTAAAATACATCGTCCGCCGGCAGACAAATGCTATTTTTACCCACGACGGAACGGAGCAGGTATATGCGTTTAGGGTGAGAGATGTGCGTTTGTGTGTGCGTTTTTAAATATATGATTATTTTCATTTAAACTTTTGTATGTAACTTAGATGTGTGGATTGGATTGGATGATTTAATTAGCTGTTTCTGGTTGCAGGTGTACCTTATACATTGTGGCACTTCTAGTTCTCGTGATGTAGCTATCCAGGAATAAAAATGGCGCCAATGGCCCGTACATATGCTACAGATTACAGGCGTCAATGGCCATACTGCAGGAGATACGTAATTGTATTTTAAGACCTATAATTGTAATATTTCAAGCAAATAAATAATATTCTATTCTATTCTAACAATGTTCCATAGAAACCCTTTTTGATAACAGTGTTGAAATACTATTATATTATGATTTTGATGTAATTTTTTCTTGACCCTTTTATAATTATAATATACTAGCTTTTGCCCGCGACTTCGTTCGCGTGGAATAGTTGCATCCGGCAGAATTTTGGTTTGAACAATAGATGGCGCTATATGCCCGGAATAAATTGTATTTTTTATTTTTATTCTTTGTAATTAAAACTATCCTATGTACTTCTCCTGGCTCTAAACTACCTCCCTGCCAATTTTCAGCTAAATCGGTTCAGCCGTTCTTGAGTTATAAGCGAAGTAACTAACACGACTTTCTTTTATATATATAGACTAGCTTCTGCCAGCGACTTCGTCCGCGTTAGATTCGGACTTTGTGCAAAGAGAGGAAGAAATAATAATCACCAGCCTATGCAATTATCTAAATCTATGCGAACCTAGCCTATTACTACTTAGCTTCAACCACACGCGCCGGAAGCTTAAAAAATGGAGTAACTTCTCCCGATTTCCCAACATTTCCCATCACTGCTCTGCTCCTATTGATCGTAGCGTGATGAAAAGTATCCTATAACCTGCCCAGGAGTATGAAGAATATTTGTGCCAAGTTTCATTAAAATCCGTCGAGTAGTTTTTGTTTCCATAACGAACATACAGACAGACAGACAGACAGACAGACAGAAAGACAGACAGACAGACAGACAAAAATTTTACTGATTGCATTTTTGGCATCAGTATCGATCACTAATCACCCCCTGATAGATATTTTGGAAATATATTTAATGTACAGAATTGACCTCTCTACAGATTTATTATAAGTATAGATTTTATTTAACTAGCTAGTGCTGTCAAGTGTAAACCTATATAATATGCAAATGATAATGGTGTTTTTAATATGTAACTTCGAATACAATTTTAATTAAACACGTTTCAATTGTTTGTAATAACCCATTAGAGTTCATAACATGAGGAAACTGCATGTTTGAATTTGTTTGGGATATTTGTTTTACCATTGCACGAAATTCGTTACCTATAATATTTGCTGTATCAACGAATGTATGTAGTATTTATACCATACAATATTTCCGTGTGATTTTACAGCAGAACTGTACAGAAAAAGTGTTCCCAACGTGGTCCCTGTAGAAATCCGGGTATGTACGTACCAGAAAATGTGTCATATATCCGTATTCCACAGGCCCCATGTTATGAACATCGTTACGACAACGGGAGCGGCGAGCAGCTAAATCTATTTTTTATACTTTCTGTATTCAATGTACCTACTGCGTATGCACCTACTATGTTATATAACATATGCAGGTAGATGAACCGAAGACTACCTGAAGATATGCTACTTACTCAAAAGTTTTCAACGTGTACCCTGTAGGGCCATGTGGGATAGTTCTTAGTACTATCCACCCGGCTGTACAGGTCTCACGTTTTAAACTACTAATCATCAGCTAGAGGCGGGAAGATGCAGTAAACGTGAAGAAATATATCTCCTTGATAGCGAGTGGTGAGTTTTTCGGTAGACAACAGAAATACTAATGTTTTATCCTGCAGTATTGATATTCTATAACCAATAAACTGAGAAGGTGTGGTGACCCCCTATTAAAGCTAAACTATTGTAGATTTTTTCAATGTGTGTCTTCCTTAGGTACATGAAGGTA
Organism: Helicoverpa assulta; assembly: GCA_963856015.1. NCBI lineage: Eukaryota > Metazoa > Arthropoda > Insecta > Lepidoptera > Noctuidae > Helicoverpa > Helicoverpa assulta. Next base: position 3,145,589 of record CAWLCW010000029.1, read on the forward strand.
TACCTACCGTTGCTGACCTGCCCAAGTCTGTCACTGGGCGACATCAGCTACTCGCCTGCTCCTTCACAACGGTGCCTCCGGAGCCCAAAGGAAAGGTTTAGGTAAAACTAAACCTGGTCTTTGGATTACGTGCTAAGCTTGTAAGTTATCAACCTAATAATGATGAAATGTTATTACAAACTCAAAAGGAATGACAATCTATCCATCTTTTCTTTGGTCACCACGGTCATTTTCAAAATTAAATTTGTTTCCGTATAGGCTCTTAGGTATTATTTCTCCATGTCCTGAAAGAATATACTTCACCCACCCAGTAATTTAAATTGGCAGGTTTTAGAAACTTTCACAAAGTAGCCCGTAGTCTAGAAGTTTATGATTACACCCCTGCATCGGAGAGCATGTTAATGTCGGTCCTGCGCCTGATCTCTCTCCGGTCGTATCGGATTGCCGTCCCATCGGGATATGAGAGTGAAGGAATAGTAAGTGCACTTGTGTCTGCGCAAATGCTCGTTCACTACCTATAATATAAGGCCTATTTCCTTTATGACTATAGATACAATACGACTTCATAATACATAAACATATTTATTTGGTTCAAGATTACACAATGCAAGCTTCATTAGCTACTCGTATTAAGTGGATGTTTAATCTACAGGACAGACACCGATGTCGGTGTTCCTGCCAGCGGCGGTGAGAGGTATCTTGACGGGCGACTCTCCGATGACAATGTTCTTGATGCAGCCGGTGAAGCCGCGACGAGAGCGAACTCCGCGCACCCGGTGTAACGGCTTCTCGTGCCCGCCGATGTACAGAGACGACCGAGTGTCGGTGGAAGCGTACGCGCCCAGACCCGGCTTAGAGAAGTGCCCGTCGACGCCCACCGATACTACCGTACAGAGATTTCACCACTGCAAACAGATAAATGCTTATTATTACAAAAAAAAGAAATAAATGACAAAATGAGTGTTATTTGTGTCAATTACCTACTAGCTTCCGCTCGCGGCTTCGCCCGCGCGGTGTGTTAATAAAAAGCAGCCTGTCTGTTAATCCAGGGTATCACCTATCTGCATACCAAATTTCAACCAAATCGGTTCAGCCGGTTTTGCGTGAAAGAATAACAAACGTACATTCTCACAAATTTTCACATTAAAATTTTTAATATTAGTAGGATATTATTAGAAGGTTATAGGCCTCCATTCTTCATTGCTGAAGACGGGATAGTATCAAATGAACTATGCAATGAAACACGCACACTTCCCCACGTAAATAAATAGTAAATCGTAGGTGTATCTTATCAAGACCATATTTTTAAAATCTACGACAATGGGGAAATCCGACTACTGTAAGACTACCCTACTAGACCTACCTAACCATGCGCTCGTGGTGACATCTTCGACAGTCCAACAAAAACAGTAGGTCTAGTGCAACTTGTACAAACGCAAAGAAAAAAAATGAAATGAAAAACAAATCACGTAACTGTTTAGCGAAATCTATAAACGTCACGACTTTTAAAGAAAAATAAAAGTTCCAACAAAGAAATTTTTTATTTATAATTATTTTTTTATTTATTCCAACAAAGATAGTTTAGAGTTGCGTTAGAGGCGAGATCAGTAACAAGTATTTTATGTACCTATATGTCGCAGGCATAGTCACAGGCAATTTATATGATCTATCCGATTACAAACGGCTTCAGCATTTTATAAACATGAAGCGTTATAAAAATTAACCTAAAATTCCTACCATAAAAGAAGTAGCCTTAAACATGAAAGAGTTCATTATCTATTTCTATGGCATTAAGTTTCATAGAGTTGCTAGAAAAATCTTCAGATTTAAATTCATGACTAGCAGGCAAGTCACAGCCTCACAATAGGGCCACAAGGGGCCTGGCGACAGACCGGCATAAAATGCAAACAGTAGTGGACCTTAAATTTATGTAAAAATAAAATACAAAACTTGCCAGCGACATCTGTTGAGTGACAAAAGATTGCTAGCGACATCTATTGTAATACTTGTGAACAACGTAGCGATACTATCCGACCGACTTCTTCTGCCACCTGGTGAGTGTAACCGAAGAGTGTTGAGTGTAATCGGTTTGTAGAATTAATTTATACTTTCTTGTGGAGAGTATTTATAATATCAGCATACTCTGCATAAATTCCAGATATTTTTTTACACTCAATTATATTTTCCACATTGCAGATCTTCTATGGAATAACAACTTAAGAAACCATACAAGTAACAGAGGTCGATTACAGATGTTTCTTAAACTCGTGTCAATTGTTTGTAATAACACCAAGAGTTCATGACATATAGGATATTTGATTTACCTTTTGCACGACATTTATAACTTATAATATTTGCTGTACGACTGTATGTACTACATATTTATACCTGTACAATATTCCCGTGTCATTTTACAGCTGAACTGCAAAGAAAAAGTGTCCGTAACGTGGTTCCTGTAGAAGTCCGGGTTTATAGGTACCAAAAAAGTTTCATATATCCGTATTCCACAGGAGCCATGTTTTGGACATCGTTACGCCAACGAGTGCGGCGAGCAGCTAAATTATTTATACTTTCTGTATTCAATGTACTGTGTACGCACCTTACTATGTTATACAGGAATTAATTTTATTCAGTGCGCAAACTTTGTAAACTTATTGTTAAATAAGTTTTATAGATACGTATATTTTTATTTTGTTGTGTTTTAGTACAAAAAAGAAAAGTTATTGATAGCGAAAGATGTTTATTTTGTAACCGATTGTACGGTTACAATCGTCATAGTAGGCACTCTGCTCGGCGCGCGTAACTATAGTTACCTAGTATCCATATTTTGCAGATTTTAGAGCGGATAGAAAATGAAAAAAAAAAAAAAATTACTGATGATGCAGATATGTTCTGTTAATGATTTCGGACCACCAGTTTTTTTTTGTGCACTGCTTAAAATTCATTCTTGTATACATGCAGACAGATGAACCGAAGACTACCTGAAGATATGCTACTTACTCAATAGTTTTCAACGTGTACCCTGTATTGCCATACCGGGCTAGTTGTTAATTCTATCCACTTGGCTGTACAGGTCTCACGTTTTAAACTAGTAATCATCAGCTGAAGGCGGGAAGATGCAGTTAACGTGAAGAAATATATCACCTTCAAACCAACGAAAGTCATTTGCAGAAGATTGATTTGAAATTCTACGATGGCTTCTACCAGAATACCAATCTGATAGAAGCCACTGTAGCATTTTTCAATGTCCACACGTATAGCTACCGTTGTTCAGCATTCGTTCTGAGACACTGTTTCATTTATTGTATTTAACTTGCATTTAGCTGACCTGCCCAAATCTGTCACTGGGGCGACATCAACTACGTGCCAGCTCCTTCAGAACAGTGGCTCGTAAACTTAGGCAAGGCTTACGTTAAACTAAACCTGGTCTAAAGTTCAGATGCTAAGCTTGTAAGTAATCAACCTCATAATTTTATTAAAACTCAAGGTCAAAAGGAATGTCAATCTATCCATCTCTTTTTTGGTAATTTTCAAAATTAATAAATGTATCGGACTATGCTCTTATAATTTCTCCATGTCCTGAAGGAATGTACTTCACGCACCCGGTAGTTTCAATCATTGATAAGGTTTTATTTGACCATTCCAATTTTAAACTCAATGGATTCTGTCATTCCACCTCGAGTACTACAATATGAATTAGATGTAAGACTATAATGTGAACACACTTTGAATGTTTTGTGTTTAGGTTCTGCATTCAACGGTGCAGTTCTACGGTCAACGATGGAAGACTCGACTTCGGGAGCTACAACAACAAGAGGAACAGGAATGCCAAGAAAAAAAACTGATATATTGGTTTGTATGATTTATATTCTGATCTGATACTTTATAATGTGTATGGAAGACAGATTTACAATGTATAAAAGGCACTTGGGGTCAATGTAGACTAATTACAAAATTACGGCTCTATTTCTATTGAATATAGGTACACTTTCACATAAACATTTTATATTACTGACTTTACAAATAACATTCAAAGGTCCGATTAATTGCCTATTTCCTTTATGACTATAGATACAATACGACTTCATAATACATAAACATATTTATTTGGTTCAAGATTACACAATGCAAGCTTCATTAGCTACTCGTATTAAGTGGATGTTTAATCTACAGGACAGACACCGATGTGGGTGTTCCTGCCAGCGGCGGTGAGAGGTATCTTGACTGGCGACTCTCCGATGACAATGTTCTTGATGCAGCCGGTGAAGCCGCGACGAGAGCGAACTCCGCGCACCCGGTGTAACGGCTTCTCGTGCCCGCCGATGTACAGAGACGACCGAGTGTCGGTGGAAGCGTACGCGCCCAGACCCGGCTTAGAGAAGTGCCCGTCGACGCCCACCGATACTACGTACAGAGATTTCACCACTGCAAACAGATAAACGCTTATTATTACAAAGAAAATCAAACAAATGAAGGTAAAAAATGAGTACTCTATGTTTTATTTCCTATGAGATCAATATGAAAATTAAAGTCACTGCCATTGTGTTTTATTTACCTGTACGTAATGATAGACGAAGTCAACTTACAATAGAGTAGGTAAGTAGCTAATAAATACATACATAAATAAATCTAAAAGACCTCCATTCTTCAGTTGCTAAAGAAAGCATAATACTAAGTTTATTCGTAATGCCTAGGTGTATCGATGACAATGGAGAATTCAGACTACTGTAAGACTACGCTACTCGACCTGCTTATCTGGTGTTAATATACCATGCTCTCGGGGTGACATCTTCACAGTCTATCAAAATTAGTGAGTCTAGGGCAACTTGTAGGCACAAACGCAAAGAAATGGAATGAAATACAAGTCACCTAACTGTTTAGCGCGATCTACAAATTGTTTCGTCATTACTTAAATAAAAACAAAAGTACCGCAAAAGTAATTTAAAGATACGTTAGCCGGCAAATCACTTTGTTAGCACTTTGTGTACTATTGACCAATTATGACATTTTGTATTACCACCACCTTCGATAAATTGTTGGGAACTGTCAGAACAAAAAGACGCCTCCTTTACCAGGTCATGACGAATTTCAACTTTTTGATTGTCTCTATGAGCTTATGTTTGGTGGGTCAAAAATATCATTAGATGACAGTATCATGGGATGGACATTAATCAGATTTATTATAGGTGTTACTGTGTCATTGAACATACTTGGCACTCGTTACGGGTAGTCAGAAGCCAGTAAGTCTGACACCAGTCTAACAAAGGGGTATTGGGTTGTCCGGGTGATTGGGTTGAGGAGATCAGATAGGATAGTCGCTTCTTGTAAAACACTGGTACTCAGCTGCATCTGGTTAGACTGGAAACCGACCCCAACATAGTTGGAAGAAGGCTCGGAAGATGATGATGATGATGACATCCTAGCCGATTATCGGCTACGGCGGCTGTTCTCATGTAAGGAGATTAGCCAACTGCGCAGGACATGTTATAGTGCACAAGCATTTGCGCAGACACAGGTGCACTTAGTATTTCTTTACACTCACAGCCCGACGGCAACCCGACACGACCGGAGATAAAGATGATTATGATAGGCCTTACCGTGTATCTTGTGCCAGTTGCCATCGCAGAGCGCGAACTTGTTCCCGAGCGAGTAGCTGGCGCGGAAGGGTCCATGGCCGTTCTCGACGTTGGCGACGACTTCGTTCTCGAGCAGCTCGAGTACGAGGTAGTCGCGCTTGCCGTGCACGCTCAGCAGCAGACCCGTGCTGTTGCGGGGACGGATCTCCATGGAGATCGACACCTCGTCTCCTACTTTGAAGTTCTCTAACAGCTGCGATAGGAAATAGAAGAATTGACGAAACAGGCGAGTTTGTTGCGAGACTACTCTTAAGCGTAAGTACTGGTAGGTAAAAAAATAATAGTTAAAAAAACTTAAAACACGCTTTAATTTTTTTGGATTAACTGGAATTATAATGATGTTTCTTAGCTAGTCATGTATTGCTATCAGAACTCAGAGCGTGTGCAAAATTTCATTCTAATCGAAGACCTGGAAGTGGCTCAAATTAAGATTCCAAGATTTTCTTACATACTTAGTTACAAGTGAAGCTAATATAAGCGTGTTAAAAACATGAATTGACAGATGTATCAGGCGAGTTTGTTGCGAGACTACTCTTACTTGAGCGTAAGTATTGGTAGGTAAAAATGCAATGAATCTGGTTCAAAAAATATCAGGGAGATGGCTTTTTGAAAATTATGAAAACCCAAGTGTTTATCGCTATAATTAATAGTAAACACGTTGAACGCGCTTAATCGAATATGTTCGGTAATGTTGGAGTAGTAACAAATCAACTTAAGAACAACTAAGTAAACCGAATTGGCTGAAATTTTATGTTAGCATAGAACCAGATAATATTGTTGTAAGATATATTTTATCCCCATCTTGGTACGGGAAAGTGGGTCCTAAGGCCGGCTATACACGGACCGCTTGACGCAGTCAGGGGCGACAGCTTCAAGCTGTCGACTGCACAGTGAACTGCAGAGTTCTATGGACGCACAAACACGCACCGCTCGAGCAGTTGCAACTGATTCGGGCGATCGACAGCTTGAAGCTGTCGCCCCTGACTGTGTCAAGCGGTCCGTGTATTGCCGGCCTTAGGACCCACTTTCCCGTACCAAGATGGGGATGGTGCAGGTGAAACCGAGGGTGGAAGCTAGTAATTCATAGATACTATACTGGTCTCTGAACAGAACAAGGTCTGCGAACATTTTCTTAATGAATATATTACCTTCAAGTAGTTGCTCTGCATGTTGTTGGAGGCGCCGAAGTAGACGCCCTCCTCGACGGCGTCGGTGCACCGCAGGGAGTTGACGCGGTACGACACGTCCGTCACGCGCTGCCCGTTCATCAGCAGACCCTTCAGGCAACCCTTGAATGGCTGGTAGAAGCCCTGCACACAACAATACATTTTGTTAGAGGAAACTAAAATATAGAAATAAATTGCAATGCCTTAACAGGCAACTAAGTTCCAAGAACGTACCTAGTCATAAGATCTTTTTATACCTACTTAGTTCGCAATTAAGATTTTGAATTTGAATCTAGGAGTTACTATGGTCGTAATATTTGGTTATCCGATGAAAAAAAGGAAATCGGAATTGATGCGTTATCGTTAGCTTTTTCCTTTCGCGCACGATGACTACAAACATTCAAATTTCAGTATTCACTTCGATACTTATAAATAATATCAATGAAAGAAGGTATTTCCAAAACTGCCTCTCTCTTTTAGTGAGACAGAGCTTGAGAATGACACTATGTGAAGTTTATGTACTTAGTAATAGTAGGGTGCATCAATGGTCGCGAATGAGTAGCAGGCCACGCTGGCTTCTGCCAATAGACTGGAGTCGACCTAACCATGCCCACACAGCTAGGATCCAACGTATCGCTTATGATGCTGACAACAGCCAAATTGGCTTCTCTCAAACATTTTTTTTGCCAAATCTATACAGTTTTTGACGGCGAAAAAAATATACATTATTCCTAAACATATTTTAGAAAACCCTGTTACATTCAAAACACGTTCTTGAAAAGGTTTCACAATAAAAAAAAATAAAACCTCCTTAAATGCTCTTCCAACAAAAATATCTGTATAATTATAATATCAAGGTACATTGATAAAATTTATAATATTGACGTTTCCGTATGCAACTACAGAACTTAGTTGATTTATATTTTTCACTTTTCGACTTATTTTCAAGTTATTGATTTATATTATGTAACGAACGTTCCGTCATCAGTTCTCTGTCTTACGTATTATTGTTTTGGCTGTTGTCAGCGCCTTAAGGAGTATATATGTATTACCTCAAGGTTACTGCTGATCTGAGCATCCAAATCCCTGAGACCACCGTAGTAGTAGGGCGCTGCTAGGCCCGCAGGTGAGTTGCAGACCACACTGGTTTCTCCAACCAGTTCGGAGTCGACGGCGAGCTTCCCGTGGCCGCCGCTCCGGGAGAGAGTGACGCTGTGCCACTCCGTGTCGTTGTATGTAGTGGAAGACGAGATGAGAGCGGTCTCGCCGCCGCAGTTGAATTTAAAGTGTAGCTGAAACAGAATATGTTAGATTAGAAAATGTTGAGTATTTAACCGTAATCCGTTTTTTGGAAAGCACGTTATTGTCAGTTCTGCCCCTGTTTTCTCTCCGGTCGTGTCGGGTTGCAATCTCATTGGACTTTGAGAGTTAAAGAATAGCGAGTGCATCTGTGTCTGCGCAAATGCTTGTGCACTATAATATGTCGTGCGCAGCTGATCTTCTTGTATTAGAAGAGTCGCCGAGGCCGACTATCGGCTAGGAAGGCATCACTACTTGACTATTGACATGTTTGGTATTGAGAGATATTGCGTGATGATAGACTTAGCACGTAGCACACTAGTGTTCAGCTACATCCGATTAGACTGGAAGCCGAACCTAATATAGTTGGTAAACGGCTTTGGCAGATGGCGAACTTAATTTAGGGACAGAGAGCTGTCACACGGTCGAGCGTTCTGCGTTCGAGCTCTACTACTACTTGACCGACGCGGTCAGCATGCCTCCTGTGTGAGTATATCTATGTAAAGTAATACAGTACAATGAACGCAAAACTGACCACTTGAACGCTTGACCGCGTGACCGCTCCCTGTCTGATAGATCCCTAAGTACTGCGGATGTTGAAACTAGTCTAGGTACCTTGGCGTCCTTCATGTAGAAGGCGAGGAACTGCGTGGGGTCTCGCTCGGCGGCGGCGTAGAACACGAGGCCTCCGTGCCGGTCGAACGTGCGCAGAGAGATGCTCAGGTCCATGCCCTGCAGGTGGCGACCTGGGAGCTTCGAGTACTCGATGCGACTGTCGTTGCGAGTACCTGACAATAATACATAGTTATTTCATAATTAACTAGCTTCTGCCAGCGGTTTCACCCGCATGGGAATGGAACCCCCATGGGAACCTCTGCACGAACCCGGACAAAAAGTAACCTATAGCCTTCCTGGATAAATGGGCTATCTAACACTGACATAATTGTTCAAATCGGACCAGTAGTTCCTGAGATTAGCGCGTTCAAACAAACGAACTCTTCAGTTCGGGCTTCATATCTTGCGGATATTGAGTGCACAAATCACAGGGATTGTTTTCAAAGTATGCCAATAACAGAAAAAACCTATAAAATCTCAGTTGTGGATAAACTTTTATGACAATAGTTTAAAGCTTAACCGCTTTTCTCTTTGATGGATTCTGTGCCTAATGAAAGTCTCAATCATGAACATTAAGTTATGAACATGAAGATTATTAAGTGGTATGATACTTTTCGCAGCGAGAAAGTTAACTTGCAAAACTCGCACTAGGCACTCTGGATCATTGTTTACCTGAAAAAAAAAAAACATACCGGCCGAATTGAGAACCTCCTCCTTTTTGGGAAGTCGGTTAAAAACATTAGCTTACCGAATCTGTATCCGATATCAGGGTCTCCCGCTGTGTAGAGGGGATCGTAGGCGAGGTGACAGCCTGGCTCAGGCTTGGGTGGTGGCCGGCGCGTGGTGGTGGTGGGGCGTGGTGTAGTGGTAGTGCTCTGTGGGGCTGCCGTCGTGTCCGGCTCCGGCACTGGCAGCACCACGTTGTGCAGTAACGGTGACTCGCCTGGACAATAAATATAAAGTTGTGTTAAGTAAAACTTGGTTAAAATCCCCTTATCTTAAGGAAAATCTACCGAAACTTAGGTAGTGTAGTGTAGATATACTGCTATAAAAACGGTCAGAAGCCTGTATGGGCCCCGCATGTATCAAACTCAATTTTTTAATGTTATATGATCAAAACCAAGATACGCCACTAATACCGATTTGTAAGTTGAGGCACATATGGCTTCCCGTAATCACACATAAACAAAGTTACTAAACATTTCATCGATTGTCGATCTATCTAATATTATATTATACTAGCTTCTGCCAGCGGTTTCACCCGCATCCCGTAGAAACCTCTGCACACGGATAATAAGGAGCCTTCCTCGTTAAATGGGCTGAGATTAACGCGTTCAAGCAAACAAACTTTTCAGCTTTATAATATGTATCAGTATAGATCTATTGATACTGAGGCACTACGGAAAGCCTGATAGGATGTCTCCTGCTTAAACGCAAGTTATTTAAAAGCTGGGTACTAATGTTGAGGGTAACGTACCGTGGCCCGGCGGCGGCTCCGTGGCGCCCGGCAGTCCCGGCGTCGGCAGCACGTCAGTGGGAGGCGTCGCGGCCCACTGCGCTTGATCTGAACACACACAACATACCTTTTGTTAGCAAGCTCTATTATAGTCTATTAGGGTTAACCCCATGCAGATAAATTCATTTTCGGAATTCGCTTCTTAGGGAAAGATAAAAATTAATAGTTTAGTTTCGACGGCTTGATATGAATGGATAAAATACTTGAGAGATTATTTCTCACAAGTATTTAAAAATAGGTGAGCAGGGTCGGAACTCAGTAGAATTGGTCAGTACCAAATCTATTGCACAGCTAACCGACTGCGGTCTCGTAAAGTTATTTCCTACATAATGTCTTATTTATAAAAGTACTAGCTTCTGCTTGGGGCTTCGCCCGCTTGATGTGTTGATAAAAAGTATAGCATACGTGTTATATCCAGGGTAACACCTATCTACATACCAAATTTCAACCAAATCGGTCGAGTCGTTTTTGCGTGAAAGAATAACAAACAAACATTCTCACATACTTTCGCATTTATAATATTAGTAGGAAGTAGGATAAGTACTGTAAAAATAAACGTACCTGGACTGACACCGCCAGTGGTGGTGGTGGCACCGCACCTGCCGAACGTGGTGCTGCTATTGCTGTAGGGCTCCAGCAAGTTGAGCACTTGTCCGTTGATGGTGGCGTCGGCGATGCAACCAGTGAAGGGTGCTTTGGAGCCAACCTTTCCTCCCACAACGTACCCTGGCTGCACCCCTCCAACAAACAGTACTCCGTCCAGGATATGAAGAGGAGCAGGTGCGGTGTCCGTGCTGAACAGATAAAGTAAAATAGAGCTGTTTGCAACAAAATGTCTAGTGTTACTGATCCATTAGGGTTTGAACAACTTCGTCATAAGAAACCTGAAAATATATTAAGTGCACCCTACGATAGTACAAACATGGCAGTTTTTGAACGAAATTAATACAAAAATAATGGTAAGTAGTCTACTAAAAATCACGAAAGACTTCAGAAGACATCCTTTCATAAGGACAACCAACAGCTTTTTGAATTAGTCCCATATAAGTGATATCGATAGACGGAATATTTCGAACAGCCGTCAGTTAAGATGAAGGGAAACATCCTGAGGAGTCGTAAATTTGAAAGTGATTTATTTCATTAGTAAGCCCTTTAGAGGCGATAAGGCTAAGGTGGAAGCTGAAGCATTATCTGAAGTGATGAACGAAAACATCTTGAGGAGTCGTAGATTTCTAAGTGATTTATTTCATATGTAGTAGCGCGATAAGGCTGAGTTAGAAGTAGAAGCATTACCTGAAGTAGTCGAAGTCATCGACCACAAGCCGCAGGGCGTTGTTGTTGTGCGTGACGGTGACCACGTGCCACTGCGAGTCGTTGTACGTGTTCAGTCCCGTGTTCAGTTCCTCGCGCTGACTCATCAGCACCAACGCACCTAACGTAACGAGCAAATTATTGTAACTACAAGCAAATAATTACATAATTACAAATAAACTACAAACAGATAAGAGAAGGTCAAGGTTGTGAGTATAGGGAACTTCAGGAATTGTCACACAGGTAGATGGAGTCGTAATCGCTTTCTTATAAAGCTTTAATGTAATCATAAAACATTAAAAAAAACTATAGTACTTAATAATCTGGAGCATCGTAAGACACTTTTGTGTACTAGTCTGGCAACTTAACCTCAGCACACAACAACCAGACTTTTTAATCTGTCACGAACGCTGAACAACACCAGGAGCTTGGATTTCGCTAATGTAGTAATGTGACAATTGGATAACAATATAATCTCAATAGCAGTTTTAACCTTATCGGACATTCAGATACTAATAAGACCGATCGTATTCCAATTACATTTCATGGGTTTGATAATGGTCTGCCATTTGGTCTACAGAGTAGTCTGCTCTAGAATCATATCGCAATCGTAAATCATTTGCAGACAATATGATTAATTATTGAATACCTAAAAACGTTTATTTTAAAGAAAAAATAGCGGAATGTCACATACGCTTCAATCGTAATTGAGTCGTAATTGGATCTCATCAATCGTATGTCGCTTAAGTAAAATCAGCAGAATCGAGCCCCTGCCCAAACCAAGAATTAAAGTGTCTCACCGTTGACAAGCGAGAGGGAGATGCTGTCGGGCATAGCTGCGGTCTGTGTCCGGCTGACGTACACGAACAACAGGCCGTCGGGCGCCGACGTCTTGAACTTGAGCGTGAGTTGCAAGCTCTGCGCCGTCACATCCACGTAGCGAAGGTAGCTGTCCTTGCCTGATAGTGATACTAGCGATGCGAACTGGAATAAATGCACAATATTTTATAATGTTAAATAAACTAGCTTTCGGAAAAGCTTTCGAAGAATAACTACTGCGTTGAATTTGGGTATAGTTACAAAGGTGGGGAATGAAATGATCAGTACCTGTTCATTTACCGATCTACCCAATATTTTATAGGATAATATTATATAGGAGATAGGAATTTGACATAACTTGTAAGGGGCGAATTTCAAAATGATATCTCTCTCTATATAAAGAACGAAATATATTCACAATAGCTCACCTGACAACCATAAGCAACTCCAATAGACTCCATATTAACGGTCAAATCGATATTTTGGCCATCCATCACGATCTGTCTTATACATCCATCGAATCCAGTTCTCGTCACTTCCACGATACCCTTATTATTTCCACCGAAGTTCATAGTATCTAGAGCCGTGATGGAATCTTCTCTGGCTGTTGATTCGCCCTTCAGAGTCTCTCGGTCTACCTTCAGAGAGCATTTGTTGAGGTTTCGAGCAGCATCCAGTCTGTGCCATTTGCCATCGTTGTAGGAGTTCGCGGTTCCTATTATGAGAAGGTCATCTGTGTTGCCGAGTGAGACCTATAGGAATTTGTGTGTGATAAGTAGGTTGGTTGCTAAAAAATGTTGTGAAGTAAATAACAATAGTAAATGTTGTGAGGTAAGAGCTCACTCGAGCTTGTGCTGGCGCTTAGTAGGTACAATCTCATTTAAAACATCTTTGTAAGAAAATTATTTTGGAAGTAAAATATTGTAATAAAAACTTAGCACTGTAAAGGTTTAACGTTATAGATAATCTACAAATAAAAATGCAAAGCTTCTAACAGGCTTAAGTTGGGGACAACTGGTTTTAAAACCCTTTATAGGAAGCAAGCCCTGATAAGGTGCGAAAAAGTGACAAGAAGTAAAGTCAAAGTCAGATCATTTATTTCATTTAGGCCTTTACAAGCACTTATGAACGGCAAAAATTATAAATAAGTTTGATAAGGGTCATTCTATTCTACAGACAAAAAAGTGTGCACTGAGTATATTTAATAATAAAATTTGTATTTAAAGTTTCATTCATGGCTGCTTTGATAGAAGTCTATTACTAGTATAATTTAGTATATCACATATGTAATAAAATAATAAATAAATATTAAAAATCTTAATTTTCAACGGCTTTCATCACGTTCTGTTATCTGTGTAATTTACACACCGTTGGCTTAAGATGTACTAAAAAAATACAACTAGTTGACGAAAATGTCTTAGCTATCCTTTAGCGGCTTTCAAATATAGTCCTATTATTGTTACGTAAAGAAAATTAAATTCAGTAAAGTATATTTTTCACCGCTCTTGATTCTACTTTTGTTACAAAATTATCGTCACTTCTGTTATCTAGTAGAAATAAGAAAGAAGTATCTGACAATATTCGTTTAGTACGTTTGATTTTTATAATATTGCAACACCACTTAACTGTCATTCGCAAGCCGGCATCAAATTAGAAACAGTTCGTCTGTTTTTTTTGTGAAAAATAGTTTTGATTGCTGTTTTTGAGGTGTAAAACTTCGCACATCACATCTGTTTTAGCTGTACTAAGGTAAGACATAATAATTCAATCATAAAATTGCTTAGCATTTATGTATTATCATGCCAGTATCGTGTTTGTGTGCAGAAGCAAGTCTAAACATGAACAATAAGAAAATATGGCTGCAAATATTAAAGTTCGTCATTTCTGTGATCATCACTTCTGTTATCAAAGTGATCACAGAGGTGATGTAAGATCACCGAAGTGACGAAATATTCGTTTTTTTGTAATTTAGATAATAAAACTACCTAGCCTCTATGTATTATCATGTCAGTATAGGGATTAAATGCAGAAGCAAATCTGAACTTGAATATTTAAAAAAATATGGCCGGAAATATTAAAGTTCGTCATTTCTGTGATCATCACATCTGTAATCAAAGTTAAAGATAACAGATATGATGCAAGGTCACCGATGTGACGAAATTTTAGTTTTTTTGTAATTTAATTTCTTTAAAAATTGATAACATTCACTAAATAACTAAATTATAAACAAAATTAAACAGAATACTTTAATAGTAAATTAATGTGTACTTAGATTTACTAACTCTGGAGCATGTAAGTTAAATTTATTTATTCATTTTAGCTATATCTACAACATGGCTCCGCGTACACGACCTTCCAAGAGGGATAACAGGTCAGAGTTAAAAAAACTTCAGAAACGTAGGGAACAAGTGAAAATTGCAATGAGACGTCATCGACAGAAGTTAACAGAACAACAGCTAGAAGAAAGAAGAAGGAAAGACAGAGAGAGATATCAACGGAAAAAAGAAGATGGACAGGTAAAAACGATTGATCAATTCACTCCACGTACTCAGAAAATAATTAGAAAGCAGTGGAGAGAAAGGTCTAAAAGATATCGAGACGGTAAAAAAGCATTGCAACGCATTCATCAACAGACTGAAAATTTTATTGACAATGATACCCCACCCGGCAGTCCCATTCCGTCCTCATCTAGATCAAGAGCTGAATCCGGTAGGAAAAAAGCTCAAAAGAATAGAAGGTTTCTAAAACTGGAGAACAATCAACTAAAAGAAAAATTGCGTCTTCTAGAAAATAGAGTAAAGAAGTATAAAATGCGTTATAACAGAGCTATTGAAAAACAAAAAGTGGGTAAAATTACGTCCAACACATGTAACGAAAACCGTAGAGTAAATAAGGTGAAGGAACAGATTAAAGATTTTTTAGAAAACGATGAATGTAGTAGATTGACAGCCGGAACCAAAGAAACGATTACAAGAAGAAAAGTTAAAAAGCAAATACGCTTGCTAAACGATTCATTGCTCAATTTATATGCAAAATTCAAATCTACAATAAACCGTAAAATTTCTTATTCCCTATTCTGCCGTTATCGCCCTTTTTGGATAATTTCACCAAATGCGAAACAGCGAGATACTTGTCTATGCATTCATCACGCTAATATTCAACTTTTAACTACGGCATTAAAAACAGCAAATGTAATCAACGAAAATACTCCAGCAGCTCTTGTGAAAACAATATGTTGTACAGGAAAATTAAAAGAAGAATGTTTGCTTAGGAAATGTAACCATTGCAAAGACAAGAAAGTTGATTTCAATTCCAATAATAACAATAATCCAATAACGTACTTTAGATGGGTTTCCAAAAAAATTCCCGTGACTATAAAAGGAGCAGAAAAGTTATGTCTAAAAACCGTCAAAGAAAAAGTCTTGAGTTCAAGAACAGATTTAGTTAACCATTTGCTTTCAAAGCTACCGGCATTCATGATACACTTAAATAACATCTACCATCAATACCAAGCCATAAATCATGCAAAGAGAACGGTTGATGAAGAAACAGCAGTATTACACATAGATTTTGCAGAAAATTATATTTGCAAATATGCTGAAGAAGTACAAGCAGTCCATTTTGGGGCATCTAAGCCTCAAATATCCCTCCATACTGCAGTATTATACCACTCTGGAGAGTGTGAATCAATAATTACTCCGTTTTGTACTATTTCTGAAAACCTAAGACATGATCCAGTTTTCATATGTAATCATTTAATTCCAATTTTAAATATTATCAAAACCTTACATCCAAACTTAAAGACAGTGCACCTTGTAAGTGATGGACCTTCTTCTCAATATCGTAACAAATCCATGTTTTTTCTAATGGCTAATTTTCTTGCCGTACATTTAAATGTTCAGAACTTCATCTGGCATTATAACGAAGCTGGACATGGCAAAGGCTCACCGGACGGTATTGGCGCAACAGTAAAACGAACGGCAGACCAATCTGTAGCGAGGGGCAAGGATGTCGCAAACTTCCAACAACTGATTCAGTGTTTGGAAGAAAATTGTAATGGTGTCCAAATTATACCTATAGACGAAGACAATGTTATAACCATAGAAAATTTATTGGCAAAAAGCCTAACACCGGCATTTAAAGGTACTCTTAATGTTCATCAAGTGACATGGAATAAAGACAGCCCCGGTCTTCTGCACGCACGAAAACTTAGCTGCATCGAGTGTCGTCCAGATCAAATTTGTTCTCATTATGAAATGGGTGTCATTAATACAGAGTACAATCAAATCTCTGCTGATCAAAGCCAGGACATCCTTGCTATTTCCCCATCACCCCATCAGTCTGATCAAGAAATATCCAAGGAGCCCGGTCCACCGGGACCTTTTTCAGATATCGAAAATGAATCTCCAGGACGCTGCGTAGATACTGACGATGAAGATTTGGTTACGGTCTCGATTCCAACAAAACGAAGTCGTAACTTCTATTTTAAATCTGTCTATGGTTCTTCGTCTGAAGAGAATTCAGACGAAGAAATTAAGAAGAATCAATTAATTGATCAGGTGTTTAGTCAGGCTTCTAACTATACAAAAACAAGTCGTTTTAATATTTTCGCATCTAATTCGTCTGATGAAGACATATTTTAAAATCCAGCACTGAGAGAGCTAAGTCTGATTATGTAAAAAAAAAAACTTTAAAAACAAGCTTTTATTTAAATGCGCTAAAAAATAAACTTTTACTGTCGTTATAAGTTGACAGTAAAGTTACAGTAAAAGTTTATTTTTTTTCTTTTTAGCGCATTTAAATAAAAGCTTGTTTTTAAAGTTTTTTTTACCTGACTAACAGTTGTACTTACACGATTAGTAAATATTCCAAGCAAGTCTGCCTATTTATTAATGGATCTCGAATTAGCTAGTTATTTGTCAGAAGGTGACAATAAAAACGTCACTTCTGTGATCTTATTTCAAGTATTTTTTTCTGTGTCTTCTTGTTGTGTTCAAGAATAATGATTATTTTGGTTTAATTGATATCAATGTTTGTTAACAATTATCGTTTATATCAAATTCTTGGTTATTTGTAAACCAGAATTATTTAGAATATCATCATTTCTGTTACGTATGGCGTCACGTCTGTCATCGTCCTTTTTTATTTTATGCCAATTATCTCGTAATTGAAACATAGATTACCTCTGTGACTAATTATTTTGTTGATTATTTTTGTTACTAAACACATTAAATCTAATAAGCATATGAAAATCGAAGCTTTTTTTTTATTTCTTTTTTTTACCCCAAATGTAGAATGACCCATAAATAAGTTTCTAGTTGCCCATTCCAAAAGTAGCTTCCTATGGAGAAGAACGGGCAAGAAACTCCATGGTTACTCTAGTAAGTATCTACTAAGTCTATACCTGACCTATACCAGAAAACGAGACAAGAAGAAGTAAGTATCAGTAGTAAGTATAGCCCATACCTGCAAGAAGACTTTGCCATTCTGCATCTGGATGGAGAAGAAGGAGGCTCCTTCTCCGACGAGGTAGATGAGTCCATCAGGAGCATACGTCCTGAAGAACAGAAGGACTTGGTTCTTCTGCGGCGTGAGGTACCTGCGACCCGGCATCGTCACGTGGGCGCGGCCGTTAAACCGGTACTCTTGAGGACCCGTCGGGTTCGATATCAACTTGTCTCTGTTGAGAAAATATTATGTCTTTATTTGTAGCAAGCAATATGGTGCATAGAACATAATAATATATTAAAATTTACAAACGTTGACTTAGCAGGTTATGTTGTTGATAGGTATTAGAAGAAGTTTGGAAAGCCTCTGCGAATAGCGCTTGGGAGAGGTCAGTATATTTTGTGCCCTGTATAGTTAGTCCTCGCTATATCATTGTAGTTTTTGTTAATATGACAGGATGCAACTGAACAATAAAAATTAACACAGAACCTACATATAGATAATTCCCTTGTAATAGTATATCTTACCTCTGTCGAGCTCCCTTCAAGTTCTCAGCACTAGCGAAGTTCCAGAGTCCAACAGGCGTGTCTCCAATCATGAGCTCTTCAATCTGACCCTCAAACGCGGGGAAGCTGACTGACTGCAGCTTGGCGTCTGACGGAGCTCCTCCTACGTACAGCTTGGACTTCTGCCGGTCGAGGTTGAAGATGGTATGCTGTCCTGGCAGCACAGCCTCCTTGGAGTGAACGTAGTCAGCTGAGCCGTTGTCTAAGTTCTCCCGAATGGATAGCTTCACGTTGCGTCCGACCCTGTTGCAAGTTTCGGTTGATGGTTATTGAGAAATAACATTAAAGGGATTTTACACAGCAATACCCAAGAAGGGTAAATATTACAGAGTTATTGCAGCCAGTATTCGAGATAATAGGATCTAATCAGTTTCACAAGACAATGATAATTATGATGTCTTTTCACTCAAGATCTTTTGCTTATCTTTTTATACATACATAAAAATGAATTGCTGTTTGTTAGTCTGATTAAAACCTGGAGACGGCTTGACAGATTTTGCTTATTTTGGTTTTTAAATGTGTAGAGGGTCCAGGGAAGGTTTAAACGATACGGAGTTCGGGGTAGTTTTAACTAATAATGTTGTGACAATAATAAAACCTAAAATATGCTCAAAATGGAATGATAAGGACATTCTTTTGTAGTTTCAGACGTGCCAACAAAAACCCCGTCTTACCTGTCGACGATGACCTGGTACCAGCGATTGTCAGCTACAAACTTGTCACTGCCGATCCTGGCAGGCTCGCGACCTGACTCCGCACTGTCTCCGATGTCCATCTTCAGGTACGGGTAACCGTTCTCCACGCCAATCACCATGAAGTCATCCTGGGATAGAATACGCATGATGACAGGGTCAAAAAATTGTGATTAATTACACGTGGTGGCCTAGTGGGTAAAGAACCAACCTCTCAAGTATGAGGGCGTGGGTTCGATTCCAGATCAGTCAAGTGCAATCAATGCAACTTTTCTCAGTTTGTATGTACTTTTATGCTAAAGGCGTTATATATTAAAGATTAAAACGTTTCTATGTAAATGCTTCTAGACTGATACATGCAATCTTTATTGTCGCTATCAGTTTCAGTAAACTGTTTAAATTCATTTGTTTGTATCCGAAACTACTGAACTAATTTGAAAATATCTTTCACTGTTTGTGTAGCTACACTATACTATCCCCTATATATACCAAAAGTAGTTTCCACGGGGGGTGAAATAGTGGGGAACAAGTAAAGGTAATTTTTAAGGAAAAGTTGATAACCACTTACCGATCTGGTCCTTCTAAGCATGGTGTCCTTAGGATTGCCGAGGTACAGGATGAGGCCGTTCTTCTCCTTGGTCTTGAAGTAGACGGAGACATGCGTGGAGGTGGACATTTCGTCCACAGAGTCCGGTAACCGCGGCTGGAGAGTCGTCAGCCGGTCGAAGGTTACGCCCACTTGGATGCGGTTCGCTACTGTACGGGCCTGGGGATTTACATAGACATTTAAAGAAAAAAACATATCTATACTTATATTATAAAGTTGAAGTTTCTTTGTGAGTTTGTTTGAACGCGCTAATCACAGGAACTACTGGTCCAATTTGAACAATTGTTTCAGTTAAATAAAACTACATTTACGGATTTTATAGCGGTTATATTAATATTTTTTAATCCCGACATCGTGAGTCCTTTACAGCATCCATGGTCACGGTGAGAAAGGATCCGAAACGTCGGGATTAACAGCCAATTTCTTCATCAAAAGTAAAATCCAAAGTAAAGATCAGAGTAATGTCTAAAGTAAAAGTAACTGTCAAATTCGCTTTTTCTACTAGTTTTGCTGTCACTTTAGCTTTGAAGAAACAAATTTTACCGTTACTTTTACTTTAGACATTACTTTTACTTTTATGTTTGATGAAGAAACTGGCCGTAAATAATATTAAGGTAATATAACCGCGATAGAATTCCGTAAAAGTAGTTTTATTTAAATGTCTAATATTCGCATGTCAGAAATCAAGTACTGATTAATAGTCCAGTTCACCTGTTCGATGAGTTCTTTGAGTTTGAGCAGTTTCTCGTCGGCCTCCTTGCGTCGGTTCTCCAGGTCATCCTGTCTGGCCTTCACCGTGTGGTACGTTTGAGTGATCGTCGGGTTCAGCTTGTCAATGTCCTTCACTGTAGTGGAAAGTATTTCATTAGTTACATGATCTATCATACTTAATATTATAAATGCGAAAGTCCGTTTGTTTGCTACGCTTTCACGCAAAAACTACTTTAACGATCATCATGAAATTTTGTATACATATTCTTGGTGGTACTAGAATGAACATAGGATACTTTTTATTAACACACCACGCTGGCAGAATCTAGTATACTAATATTATGAAAAATGTTCCACGATATTGCTATCATAAGTTATAGTTTATTTGGCAGATCAGTTCTTGATAGGCTATCAGAGCTATCAGAACATTTATATATAAAAATGAATTGCTGTTCGTTAGTCTCTCTAAAACTGGGGAATGAATGTTTGTAGAGATTTAGGGAAAGTTTAAACGATACGAAGTTTGCGAGATCAGCTAGTTGATCATACATATTTTTTAACTCCTCAATGAATATGCTTACCGAGGCTATCGACGGTGTCAGTCATCTTCTGTGCCTCATCAGCCAGCTTGGGCAGGGTTTGCGCCCACTCCTTGCTGGCAGCCAGGTCAGTGCCGAGCTGAGACATCACGTCCAGGGTTGACTGCACCGTGCTGTTCACTCTGTCAGCTGCATCCACCTCGCTGTCCAGGGAGAACGGTGGCGGTGTTCGGAGGGAACTATGGGAAGAATAATATGGTATAATATTGTGACGTGAAGAGAAAAGGCTCGGCATGATGATTGTACAGACGACAAAAGATCAACCCAGCTCTATCTGCTAAATGGAAGGCAAATGAAGGACGGGCGCTTTGGTGGCTGTCTTTTATTTTGACGCTGTTTTACAGCCAAGTTTGAAAAAATGAGTTTGATTTTGGGTTCAATTGGAAAAAATTGTCAGATTCGGATGCTTAGCTGCATACGGTAGGCCTGGAAGCCGACCCCAACATAGGTGGGGAAAAAAGGCTCGGAAGATGGATAGACTCACCGGCGTCTGTACTAAGAACCTTGAACCAAAAATCGACAGAAAAATGTTAAATACAACTAAAATTACTTACAATTGAATAGCATTATTATCGTCATCCGCAGATCCCATTGTTTTCTTAGCATGCGCTAGTTTTTCTTCGGCCTTTGTTAAATTAGGACTGAGAGCCTGTTCTACTATGTTCTGGGCTTTTGTGGCAGCTTCTAGAAGATTCCTGGATCTGTCACGGGCTGGGACCACTCGGTCGTTCAGTTTGTTTGTCTGTATATAAAAAAAAATTGTTAATTGACATGCAGTGACATTTTTGCTTAAATGATGATGATAAAATCTGGATATTAAAATGCAACCTCACCACGCTTAGGGCGGCACTTATTGATCAATTAAGTGTACCTAACTAGAAATACATCTGGTTTCAGGAAAGAAGAGCTCAGTTTTTTTAGGTAATCCTTACTAATATTCCTACAAATCCTACTAATATTACTAATTACTAGTAAGTATTATAAACGTGAAAGTTTGTGAGAATGTGAGAAATATTCTTTCACGCAAAAATGGCTAGACCGATTTGGTTGAAATTTGGTATGTAGATAGGTAATACCCTGAATAACACATAGGCTACTTTTTATCAACACACCACGCGCGCAAAGCCGCAGGTGGAAACTAGCTGTCATTATGTTCGTAAAGCTGGAGTTTTTAGGCCAGTACCTATCATCTGCATAGACTTACCAGTTCAGTGATATTCCTGACGCCCTCGTCGGCGTCATCGGCAGCCTTCTTCGCATCTCCTATCTCTTGAACTATGGACGAGTAAGCAGATGCTGCGGTGTAAGCGTGTTGAGTACGAGAGTTGTTGTTCTCTCTTTCCGCTAAAGCTCTTAAATTATCCGCCTGGAATTTATTAACGGGATTGAAATCAATTTTTTTTAAAAAAATTTGAACAATTTATTCGTTTTCGTACTGCTGAATCCTTAACAATTTTCAAGAACTTTTTAAGAACCTCCTGAGCGCTGAACCGGTTTGATTGAATTAAAGAAGTGCTTAGCTCAACGGAATCGATACACGATCCGAAATATTTTTTCCTTATCCACAATGTCAGTCAAAATCCAAAAAATCATCGTAACCAAAATATGATCATACAACTTACCCTATTCCTCAACATATAAGTATGGTGGTTAGCCACTTCAGTCAAATTCCTTAGGTCCGGCAGTTTAACCTCGAGGTCTTCCAAACGGTCTATCATATCCTGGTTGGCTGTTCTGATGCTGTCCAGGGCCTTGGTCGAGTTGTCTACGACTGTGGCGGCTACAAGGTTGTAGAATGTGCCATTGCCTATGTCATAGCCAGCATCTATGAGATCCTGCATAGCTGCTGCGTTCAGCTTTGTTACTGAAGCTACCTTGTTGCCGAATTTGGATTGCCTAGGGGGATTGAATATTGGTGATGTAAAATATTAGCTACTAAGTTCACAGTCGTGGTGGACTAGTGGGTAAAGCAACCACCTATCAAGTAAGAATGTGTGGGTTCAATTCCAGGTTAGGCAAGTACCAGTGCAACTATTTTAAGTTTGCATGTACTTTCTAATATCTTACACACTAACGACAATGATGAAAGGTGAAGGACAACATCTCGAGGAAACCTGGACTGTAAAATTTGTAATCACTAACTTGCATTGAGCAAGCGTGGTGATTAACGCACAGTGAGACGATAAAAAGACTGATGATGATAAAGTTAGGTCAAACACCATTGCTGCTACCCTTCTTATATTTTATAATAATGTATATCTTTTCTGGTATTGTTAGTTATACCTGTTTTTAGCGTTGAGGTTTTCAGCAGTGGTTGCAGTGTGCTGCGCTAAGTCTGTGTACTGCAGCATCTCGTCCAGCTTAGTCTTGAGATCACGGGTATCGTTCACAAGAAGATGGAATTTCTAAAACAAAAACAGATAAGATAACTAATAATATTTTCAATGTAAATGCTGAAATAAAAACTGCGATTGGAGCGAAGGGAAATGAAACATTTTTACAGATTCTTACGATATAGATCGAATAATTTTGCAGTCTCAGCAGATACTAAGTTTAGTAAGCAGTAAGTTTAGCAGCTCGGAATAGAATAATCAGAAATTGATTCATCACGTCATATTACAGAACAAAGTCGCTTTTTCTGTCCCCATATCCCTATGTCTCTTTCTATGCTTAAATCTTTAAAACTATGCAACGGATTTTGATGTGTTTTTTTTTAATAGACAGAGTGATTAAAGAGGAAGGTTTATATGTATAGTAACATACATTAAATAGTAGGGAAATACTGTTATCTCGTGCGAAGCCGGGGTGGGTCGTATATAATAAATAAAAGTTGTTACCTTAGCTTGCTCATTGACAGGTTGTACGAAGACGTTCATGCGCTCGATTTGTTTGGTAGCATTACTGAAGGCAATGTCGGCTTGCTGTTTCTTCGGCGCCAAGTCTTTAGCTGTGGAGACAAAAGAATTTATTATGTACAAGTTATACAGCATGTAACTTAAGTATCATAATGTTGTATACAACTTAAATGCTTTAAAGTTAATGCAGGATTTAAATAGGCTCTAAGCAGAGAAAAGCATAATCCTGAAACAGTTTGCGAAGAAAGTATGGTGAATTGATGATCTATGAAACTACCAACAGAAATAGAATGCAACGAGCCTGAAAACCGATGAAGATATCAGATCTTATCAACAAACTAATGTAACAAATGGTCTTACTACAAACCAGTTAGACAGGGTGATTGTGGAAAATCCTCTGTATAAGAGTGCAAGCAGCTCGCGCATGTTGAGGCACACACAGGTACATATAGACTCGCGCAGGTACCAAAGCAAAATACCGTGCTCTTGTCACTTGTCACTTGCGCTTGTTAACTTGCTCCAGCTTAGTTTTCTAAATCATGTGACTAACGTCTATTTACTTTTTTTACCATTAAAATCCAACATACCAGCAATATCAGACTTAATCTGCCTTGCTTCAGCTAGAGCGCTGTCAACTTTAGGCTGCTGACTCAGTTCGAGCCCGGTAGCCAAGTCGGCGACATGTGTGACGATAGCCTTGGCCTTCTCGCTGCTGTCGCGAACTGAAGCCAAGATCTTGTCGGCGTCGGCGGCTAAATCTGCTGCCCTGGTGATCTGTTTGTCCGAGTCTGTCGCTGCGAATTCGGCCTGTGGGGATGAATTGGATGATAACAATTTCTAATCTATACTATATTATAAAACTGAAGAGTTTGTTTGTTTGTTTGAACGCGCTAATCTCAGGAAGTGCTGGTCCGATTTGAAAAACTCTTTCAGTGTTATTTAGCCCACTAGCTTCTGCCAGCGGTTTCACCCGCATCCCGTGGGAACTACTTCCCGTACCGGGATAAAAAGCCTATAGCCTTCCTCGATAAATGGGCTATCTGACACTGAAAGAAATTTTCAAATCGTACCAGTAGTTCCTGAGATTAGCGCGTTCAAACAAACAAACAAACTCTTCAGCTTTATAATATTAGTATAGATTTATCCAGGAAGACCTCATTTACCAGGAAAGTAGCCTATAGGCTACTTTTATCCGGGTTCGTGCAGAGGTTCCCACGGGATGCGGGTGAAACCGGTGGCAAAAGCTAGTGACTATAAAAAGTTTTAGGTGTATCTATATCATCGTGGCCAGTGTTTCTCTTTACCGTGGAATAGGAACTTAATTGCTAAGCCATCAGCGAAAAGGCCATATATTTGTTCTCCAAACTACGACTGCAGCTCTCAGAAAGACGGAAGTCAAATTCCTAAAAATAGCTGTTACACTGGCCTTGCATTGTTCTAAAAGGGACTTCGACCAATTGCGAACCTCTTCTTATCTAAAGTTAAATTAAAAATAGATGAACGAGTTTCCTTGTATGTAGCGAATATTTATTTTTCATTTTATTTATTCATTCCTTTATTTCAGGCAACTATAACCCTAAAAACTAAAAATAC
The DNA here is from genome assembly GCA_963856015.1 of Helicoverpa assulta. Classification (NCBI taxonomy): domain Eukaryota; kingdom Metazoa; phylum Arthropoda; class Insecta; order Lepidoptera; family Noctuidae; genus Helicoverpa; species Helicoverpa assulta. Next base: position 3,171,022 of record CAWLCW010000029.1, read on the forward strand.
ACATACATATATCGTTCATAACAAAAACAATACCTATAAACTAATACCTACATAAAATTATGAACTTACAGATCGAAGCAGGTTCTTAGCGCTGTTCTCTAAAGTCTTGACGGCGGCGGTGACGTCAGCTACGTCAACGTTCTTCAGATCAGCCACCTTCGGCCGCAGCGATTGCGTCTGGTTCGCGATGTAGTTCAGGCGCTGTGTTGTGAAGAATGAGTCCGCTTTGTCCTGGGAAGAATACCATGTTTATACAGCATGATAATAATTTAACTACATACTTAGTATAAAACAAAGTCGCTTTTTCTGTCCCTGTATTCCTATTCCCCGTGTCCCTTTGTACGCTTAAATCTTCAAAACTACACAACCGATTTTCATGCAGTTTTTTTTATCAGATAGTGCATAATAACATACATTAAATAGTGGGGAATACTGTTATCCTGTGAGAAGCCGGTTTGGGTCGCTAGTATAAAATAAATCACTTTGAAATCTACGACTCCTCAAGATGTTTTCCTTCATCTTAACTAACGGCAGTTTTCAATAATCTCTATCTATCGCTAGTTGTTATATATTTGATACATACCTTGAAGTCTTTAGTTTCGTTAGCGAGTCGCTCGCTCATGTTCTCGATGGTGATGAGTAGGGCGTCGGTACACGAGTCGCACTCCAGACATCCTTCATTGGGTATTAGTACCCATCTGAGGACAATATCATATTTAGGCAAATTAACAAATGTGTGTTTGTGTTAATCTTGATTTTAATGACTTTATGTGTGTTTCAAATGGTTTTAATGACTCTTCGATGATGCACTGGTGTATCAATCATCAACATCCAGGCTCCGGGCTGCTTATTAAAAGTTTATAAAATCCACAAAGCGATTTCGGCCCGACCCGGGAATCGAACCCGAGACCTCGTGCTCAGCAGCCGCGCTTGTGACAGCTAGACTAACGAAGCAGTAGCTTCTAAGAAACATAGTATTGGAGATAGAATATAGAATCTCACCCAAAACAAAAATGTGAAAGACTGCCAAGTTCGATAATATGGGAATGCTTCGCCTATAGAAGAAGTGAGATCTGAATAAGTACCAAGTTCCATACACATACCTCAGTTAAAAATAGTTACTTTTTAATGATGTGACTTGGCAAGTTTTCATACACCTTGTTATAAACCTACTAGACGCAATGAATCAAGTATTTAATTTTCTATTAAAACTTGCCAAGTAACATCATTAAAAAGTAACTATTTTTAACTGAGGTATGTGTATGGAACTTGGTACTTATTCAGATCTCACTTCTTTTATAGGCGAAGCATTCCCATATTATCGAACTTGGCAGTCTTTCACATTTTTGTTTTGGGTGGGATTTCATTTATTTTTGTAAGGTTGTTTATTTTATTTTTTTCTTATGATGAAGTTAGTTAAAGAAATGTCTCATTTATACTATCTTTTAGATTTTTTAATATGCACTATGTTTCTTACAAAGAAATGAACTAGATTAACTAATCATCCTCCGAGCCTTTTTCCCAACAATGTTGGGGTCGGCTTCCAGTCTAACCGGATTCAGCTGAGTACCAGTGCTTTACAAGAAGCGACTGCCTATCTGACCTCCTCAACCCAGTTACCCGGGCAACCCGATACCCCTTGGTTAGACTGGTGTCAGACTTACTGGCTTCTAACTACCCGTAACTACTGCCAAGGATGTTCAATGACAGCCGGGACCTACAGTTTAACGTGCCATCCGAAACACAGCCAACGGTGTCTAAGATATACTTAGAAAGTACATACAAACTTAGAAAAGTTGCATTAGTACTTGCCTGACCTGGGATCGAACCCGCGCCCTTGTACTTGAGAGGTTGGACCTTTACCCAGTAGGCCACCATGATTTTTTTTTTTTTACTAGATTAACTAAATGGACTAGATTTACCAACTGACTGACATGACATGTTATCATATATTATGTTCGTGGATCAAAGTTACACATTCGTTATTTTCGAAAGTGACACACTTGGCCGTTTTCAGATTTTTACTTTACTTTGACTAAATACAAACCTTTGTACCATTCGAAGATATATTATATAAATATAGATAAATTTAGGTCGCTTTAGTTCCTTAGGGGTATAAATTTACACCTGGTATAAAACACCTTCATTATTTTGAAACCGACTCACACTTGGCCATTTTCAGATTTTTTCCTTTACCTTGACATAAAGACCTACCTCCATGCCAAATTTCAAGTCAATACGACCATTGGAAGTGGTCTAGGTTTTTGATGAGTGAGTCAGTGAATCAGTGAATCAGTGTATAGTCGTATTTTGATGAGTGAGTCAGTGAATCAGTGAATCAGTGTATAGTAAAAATAGCGATTTTCTGACGTCAATATCTCAAGACCTACAATAGGTATTTTAATGAAATTTTGTATTTTAGATAAGTGAGGGGGTCTCAACAGATACTAGAAATTTGATATGCGTAAATAAAATAGATTTTGAGTTACAGGGGGGTCGAATTTGGCCCGAAATGGTTCGTGTAATATAACCCACGGCCGGTGTGTCGCTTTTTTTGCTCGAACTTAGCGGACACACTGCCGTGTGTCTAGATATAATATGTTACCTTTCCGGGCATCTATCGCATTTCTCTCCGACCACACCGGGCAAGCACTCGCATTGACCGGTAGCATTGCAGGTGAAGCCCAGCGAGTAGCCCGTGTTACAATTACAATCTGAAATAGGAGGGTCATGAGTCTACTTGTTTCGTAACAATCTTATTAGATATTTAAAGTGTCGCCACAGCTTAAAGACGTCCACAAGCTGAGGGGTATTTACACATAGTCACTTCTAGAGAGCGATTTTATGCAATGGGCAATTTTATTTAAAACTAGCTGATCCCGCGAACTTCGTATCGGTTAAACCTTCCCCGGGCGTCTACAAACATTTTAAAACCAAAATTAGCCAAATCGGTCCAGCCATTCTCCAGTCTTAGTGAGACTAACGAACAGCAATTCATTTTTATATATTAGAAACATATCCATGGAAATTAGGGTAGTATACGAGTATGAATTAGAGAAAACGTTGGAATCACTTATAGGACAGTAGGAGACTACTATGGTGGCTAAAAGCATTCAATAATATAATGAATGTAATGTATTATTAAATTGTAGTTACTCACGATCACATCCTTCCTTGGTGTAGTTCCAGTAACCAGCAGCGCACTGCTCACAATGTTTGCCAGTCACACCCTTGGCACAGCTGAAATAAATGATCTCAATTATTAACCTGTTAAGCACAAGTAGGATAAGGCTAAAAATATCAAAGAACAAAACAGTTTTTCAAATGGTTTATATGGTTAAATATAACCTCGATCCCTCTTTGAAAATAAATACAGTCGTTTTTACGCTGTGTTCGAAGAGTTAATTCAACATGATGATGTATACTCAAGTAGGTAATTAAGTTAGACAGAGAAGTGAAGGTATTTAGATTTTATAAAGAAAGGCAAGTAGGTTATCTTCATACAAATGCACCGCGCGCGGCTTATATGTGTGTGCCATAGTATCTATGCGTCGACGCAAGCACACTTTAACAAAATCTCGACCCGTTTTTCAGTGCGCCGTTAAGTACCATCATTTAAAATGAGCCAAAAATCACGTTTGTTGTATGGGAGCCCCCCAAAATATTTATGTTACTCTGGTGTTCAGTATTTGTTGTTATAGCGGCAACAGAAATACATCATCGGTGAAAATTTCAACTCTCTAACTATCACAGTTCATGAGATACAGCCTGGTGACAGACGGACGGACGGACGGACAGAGGAGCGAAAACAATAGGGTCCCGTTTTACCCTTTGGCTCTGGAACCCTAATAACAATAAGGAATTATTTTTTTATTTGTTAATGCCCTAAAATAAGTCTGTACTGACCTGCACTGGCCGGTGCTGAGGTCGCACTGCGATGACTCGGAGGCGAGGTCGCAGTCGCACGGAGTACAACCCTGGCCGCTGTTCAGACCCCAGTGGTTGGGAGCACATTGGTCGCATCGGTCGCCGATGACTCCTGGTCGACACACGCAGGTGCCGGTCGCGGGGTCACAACGTTCCATACCGAATTCATCGCAGCTACATGCTGTTGGTGAATATTACACATTTCAAGTAAGAGTACTTAAGTTGTGCTGGATATACCTAGCCTGGTCTAGGATGACAGTGAGATTAACATAAGCTAACTTCCAAAAAGATTATAAAATTGACCCAATTTTGTCATCTTAAACATAGTTGCTTGCTAGTAGTAAATTCTTAAGGGGAATAAAGGGGCGAATTTTTTACCTTCCCCTCCAATCCTAAGCAGGTTAATGCTAAAGGCCTCACAATCATAACACAAATGGAACATCATTTACAAAAAACAGATGCTATGCCACACACTTACCTGTACAATTCTTGGAGAAGATGGCGTCTCCGTAGAAGCCAGGAGCACAGAGGTTGCAGGCGTGGCCAGCAGTGTTGTTCACGCACTTCAGACAGTCGCCATTGTGGCTGTCGCATGATCCCGGGTCATTGATGTTGATGTTCCCGGAGCAATTGCAAGGTTTGCAGTAATCACCTGAGGAATACGTGGTTTTTTAATTTTATGTACACATAACATGACATAGGTATGACCAAACAATTTGAATATTGTAGGTGTAGTCCTCTTCACTTGTATGAGACCGCAGCATGCACAATAATTCTTAGATAGCTAAACTAACAAGCTACAAGTGAAATGAATACTTAGGAAACAAAATATACATTTTACGAAACTGCTGTTGAATGTTTAGATTTTACGGTCGCAGTACTTTGTAAGGCGGAGGATAGTAAAAATATTTTAACCACAGAATTTAAGATGAAGAACTGAACGATGAAACGGGGCTGCGGGTTTGTTCTATCCCAAACTTTATTCAAATAAGGCTGATATATCAGCACTTTTCGAACATCAAGAACTGAGGAAGCTCCAAAACACCCACCCTTCACCACTTCCCATTGCTAGGAAGATGCGCAACAAACTCTCTAGCAAAACATGTCTGTCTATTAGGTTATCGTTCGAAATAGTTATCGCAGACCTGGTAGGTACACAATCTGGTATCTGGTATGCTAGCGAATAAGGTGGGTTCCCAAAATGGGCCGTAATTGACAGAAGTATTATTATGGAAACGGGTTTTTCAATTAACCAGTTTCAAGATTTGAAAATCTTTAGACATACAAATAGATCCAGTAGAGGAGCTACCGTCGCACTCAGGGACATTTAACGATTCTTATGTTACTCCTTACAGCCAATTTTTTTCACCCAAAGTAAAAGCTAAAGTAATGTCATAAAGTAAAAGTAACGGTCAAATTCGTTTTATCTATTAGTTTTGCTGTCACTTTAGGCAAGACAAGAAACTGGCTGTTAGTGACGGATTGTTAAAGAAATCCTTCACTAAAGAATGGCTTATGTAATCATTAAATTTATCTGAGTGCGGTGGTCAGATATTAAATGCAGTGATAGTGTAGTACTTACCGATAACTTCAGGTTCGCCATAGTAACCAGCGGCACAGAACTCGCACCTCGCACCTCCGTACCCAGGCTTGCACTGACACGAGATCAGAGAACCGTTGTCACTTAGATCACAGCCGATGGCGAAGCTGAAAGGGCAATTATTATTAATTAACTATCGATTTTACGATTGGAGGGAAGACTCAAAGATCGAAGAGGTGTGGGTTTGTCTCCACACCTCTGGGGAGGCCTTTGCCCAGCAGTGGGACAATACAGGCTAAAACAAATATCATCCTCCTGCCCTAATCCCAATTTTATTTGGGGTCGGCGCAGCATGTTTTCTCCTTCCATACTCTTCTATCTGCCGTCATCTCACAAGTAACATTCTTTCTTACCATATCCACTTTCACACAATCCATCCATCGTTTCTTTGGTCTTCCTCGTCCACTATATCCGTCCACATTCATACTCATCCTCTTCCTCACAACATGATTCTCATTCCTCCGCATCACATGCCCATATCATGACAGCCGGTTTCCACACAGTTTTTCTGATACCGGCGCTACTTTCAAACTTCCTCTTATATACTCATTCCTCACTCTATCCATTCGCGTAACGCCGCACATACCTCTTGACATTCTCATCTCTGCCGCATGCAATTGTCTAAACAAGCAACATGCTAAAACAAATAATAACGATTTAACTAGCTACCGCTTTAACTAGCTAACGATTTTAACTTCAATGTAATTTTTAAGTTCATGCACGTAAAACTTCATCAACATTTTCTTTCTGCCCTTGTGCATTTTTTAATCTAGGAATTGCTACTCGGCGTAGCATATTCTCTTGTAATTCTCTGTCTGATTCGTTTCGTAAGTAACATTATTGCCAGCTTTTGATACAAATTGTACGTCGCCCATCGCTTTCTACGGATTTTGTATTTATGGAATTTAAAATGATATGCATAGTCATGGATGATATTATAAGCAATATAGGGATTGCTCCAGCTGTCAACTTACTTGTTAGACACGTAGGGCATGGGGCAAGCACAGATGAGACAGTCGCGTGGAGTTCCTTGCAGCGCGTCGCCATGGTAACCAGGAATACATTGCTCACAGTGGTCACCCATCGTGTTGTCTGTGCACTCCTGTATAAAAGATATATTTAGACAAATTAATTTGGTTTGCAGTTCTAGAAAACCGGCCAAATGCGAGTCGGAATCGCGCACAAAGGGTTCCGTACCGTTACTTAGAAAATGAGCAAAAAAATCACGTTTGCCGAATGGGAGCCCCCCAAAGTATTTATTTTATTCTAGTTTTCAGTATTTGTTGTTATAGCGGCAACAGAAGTACATCATCTGTGAAAATTTCAACGGAGGACGGAGGAGCGAAAACAATAGGGTCCCGTTTTACCCTCTGGGTACGGAACCCTAAAAAGTATGAAGACCAATCTATCCCATTCAAAAATAATAATGTATTGAGCGATTGTCTGCCACGGCGGCTGCTTTCTAACGGCCGTGCCCAGTTTTCTATCGATTTGTGGTTTGCTTACAAGAGATATGAATGTAACTTGAACTTGCTTATATGGTCCTTATGTCAAAGTTCTATCTCTAATGGGCAAATCAACAGATATGTGTAATTGGGGACGGCTTTAAGGACATTGGTAAGTATAACCATTACTATTTTGAGATCGCTTTACTGCTTTGTCTAAATTAGCAAATTAATTAATGTCCCTGCCCTTGAAAAGTCTCATATTATTATCGAAGCAAAAGAATCAACTCTTTTTTAATTCTAGTTTATTAGTACTGTTTAATTTTATTTTATTAGTTTTAGTATTATGTAATTATTACATGTAAATTAAGTGGTCGCCTGTAATTGGGAGCGCACACTTGGCCTATACTAGAGGTATAAAATGCCATAACTTATGTAATTGTGTGATAATTGTGTGTGTTGGCAATCTTAATCCTACTATCCTACTAATATTATAAATGTGAAACTTTGTGAAAATGTATGGATGTATGTTTTTTATTCTTTCACGCTGGACGGCTGGACCCATTTGGTTGAAAGGTATGTAGATAGTTGATACCCTGGATTAGCACATAGGCTTTTATCAACACACCACGCGGGTAAAGCCGCGGATAGAAGCTAGTAAATAAACTCACCAAACAGACTCCAGTATTGACATCGCACTCTCTGGAATGTCCGTTGCACTGGCACGGCACACAGAACCCGGAGCTAAGCCTGTAGTACCCCTCGGCACACTGTTCGCACGAGAGGCCGCGGTAAGCCTTGGGACATTGGCACTCTTCGACAGAAGACGCGCGTTTAGCGTCAATGTACTCTCCGTAGCCTTCCACTCCGATGTCCAGAGTTACGGCTATTAGGCTGAAAGCATGGAGTAAATTCATTTTTAACACGCTTATAATATTAGCTTCACTTGTAACTATGTATGTACGGAAATCTTGGAATCTTAATTTGACCCACTTCCTGGTCTTCGATTAGGATGAAACTTTGGCCATGCTCTTTATTAGAAAGCTTTTGCAATTAGGTCTCTATTCCACGGTAGAGAAACACTGACCACGATAATATCTCTCAAACTTTTTATGTCACTAGCCTCTGCCAGCGGTTTCACCCGCATAACGTGGGAACCCTTGCACGAACCCGGATAAAAGTAGCCTATAGCTTTCCTCGATAAATGGGCTATCTAACACTGCGAGAATTTTTCAAATAGGACCAGTATTTTCTGAGATTACCGCGTTAAAACAAACAAACTCTTCAGCATTATAATAGTAGCATAGATTTTTTTTTATCAGGAGGGCAGAAAATACATGGAGAATATTGCATTTCTTTGACCTGATGCTCTATCCTCTTTTGCAATCGTAACTGTAACGAAAAAGTAGGAACAACTGACATAGACATAGACATATGACCAGGTACCGCAGATATGTCATCTGCGTGATTAATTATTTTGCCTACAATTTAAAAGTCGTTTGTTATGATTGTTTTTGTAGCAATCATGTAATTATAAACCGTCCATGGAACCGATTTTAAATCAAATTAAATGTTACATGGATCCGATGGACTACCATGTTCTATACCTACACTCTCCAACTTCATAACCAAACACAAAGCCATCTAAATTTTTTTAGGAATTTGTTTGACTTTTGTCTTTGAAACTCACCTGGTTTCAACGGACTGGTCCCAGTAAGTAGCCCTGATGTATATGCTGGTAACATTGACGAGTGTATTCATGAATTGTTCCCTGGAGACTGGTGAGCCGTCTGAGTTACTGAACTCGTCCTCAGACAGCCTGACCGCGTGTGTCCATTCTACCTTCGAAGGTGGTTGTTCCACGCTGTTGTGCACCAAGTAACTGTGAAAAGAAGAAAATATTGTTTTAAGTATATAAGGTTAAAATGTAACAATTTACTCGCTAATTAGTGTGTGAAATGTGATGCACTCAACTGTACCTACTTTAATTTCTAAAATTGAAAGTAAAATTAAAAAAATTGAAGATGTATCAGAAACTACATTATCATATGGAGGTACTCTTTGATGAATATATTGTTGCTATCCAGCGTACATTCTATAGAATCTCCTGGCCACAAAGTAATACAAGACCACCATGCTTAGCAAGACAATGAGCTGATGGCAGGCACTTACCCGTAGTTCACTACCACTTAGTCTGACACCAGTCTTACCAACGGGTATTGAGTTGTCCGGGTAACTGGGTTGAGGAGGTCAGATAGGGCAGTCGCTCCTTGTAAAGCACTGGTACTCAGCTGTATCCGGTAAGACTGGAAGCCGACCCCAACATAGTTGGGAAAAGGCTCGGAAGATGAAGGATAATGGCAGCTACTTACCCATCAGAACCGCCAATGATGACGTCAGCAGCCGCGATCGCTCCTCCATCGGGACCGGTCTCGTAGAATATCGAGTACGTTAGGTAGCCGCCGTAAGATGTCAGCCGTTTACCTAAATATAAAAAATAACATAAATAAACTTGTGTCATAAGTCCTGGGGCTTCATTGTGCTAATTTTAATTAAGCAACATACGATTGACACTATTTACTCTTTTAAATGAACGTGTTTAGTGTTTATCCTTTTCTGTGATTCAATAATGAATATTGCCTTCAAATGATTTAAGATTACAATAAGATTGCAGAGCAGACTACCCTGTAGATCAAATGCATTGGTAAGTACTTGCCTGACTTGGAGTCGAACCCACACTCATAATCTAGAGGTTGGTTCTTTACCCACTAGGCCACTACGACTTTCATAATCATTCGTAATACATAATAGTTTGCTACGCTTTCTCGCAAAAACTACTTAACCGATCATCATGAAACTGTACACATATTCTTGGCGGTATTATAATGAACATGATATTTTTACCAAGACACTACACGGGCGAAGCCGCGGGTGGAAGCTGGTTCATAATTAAATTTATTGAATTCAAAATAAAGTACATACCAAGATAATAATCAGGGGCTCCGAAGTACACGACCTTCTGTCCGCTGTCATCACCGACGAGGTCGGCGGTGATGGTGGAGTCGTTCCTCATCACCGGGGGGAGGGTGCGAGGGAAGATGTTCAGAGTCCTGTTCGCCTCAACGTTCACCAGGTACCAGTCGCCCATGCCGCTGATCTGGTGATAAAGATTTTGGAATTAGACGAGGATATTGTATAAGGATTTTTTCACGATAGTTAACACTAGCCGTTTTCCCGCGGTTTCACCCGCATCTCGTGGGAACTACTATGGCACTCAGGAACATAGTAACTTCAGTTAAAGAATTTTGGAAATACGACCAGCAGTCACAAAGATTATATATATCATATATAAAGATTGTATATTGATATATTTACTACTTAATATTATAAAGCTGAAAAGTTTGTTTGTTTATTTGAACGCGCTAATCTCAAAAAGTACTTGTCCGATTTGAAAAAATATTTCAGTGTTATATTGCCCATTTTGCCGGGTTCGTGTAGAGGTTCCCACGGGATGTGGGTGAAACCGCTCGCATAAGCTAGTTAAATTATAAGTATTAAAACGTGTACTCACGCTAGCCCAATATAAGTAGGAGCTGGTACAGCGAGTGGTTCTTCCGAAGCAGTAACATTTGGTGCACCCTTCGGGGTTCGAAGACTGCAGGTTGAAATACTCTTCCACGCATGTGTCGCAAGCCTAAACATAAAAGGAGGGGGGGGGGTTTAATAATGCACTTTATTTAAGTTATCTTTTGATGCCAGCTTCTCATTTTTTAAAGCGTTACTCGAATATGGAATGGAATATGGATAGAGTTTAGATTTCAAATAATTTGACAATATCAAGAACAAACTGCAAAAAAACATGCAATAAGGTAAAAAGTCCTTTATTTAAAGAAGGCTAAAAATCAGTACTTATTGAATTGAAGGTCAAATTTATAAAAGACAGCCTCCAAAACGCCCGTCCTATATCATTTCCTATGTGTTTTTGCTGGGAAGAAGAAGTGGTAGAACAAACTCCCCAGCAACACAATTCTGTCTGTATGGTTTGAAGAACCTTAACAAAAATAATAAAAATATCATTATACAAAATTATAAGAAAGAAGAAATAAAACTCGCCTGTCCAGTAACATATCGCTTGCAGTAACATTGTGCAGTGCTTTGGTCGCACACGTCGTCGGTGGTGCCGTCTCTGTCGCACGTGCACGGGACGCACTCCGGGAACGCGTAGTGTCCGGGAACACAGTGGTCGCATGTACGGCCTATGACGTTCTCACGACAACTGAAAGAAAAAGTGATTTTATTGTAGTACAAATATCAACAATGTATTTATTACATTTTACATTTTGTTATTGTAGTACAATAATAAATGTAGTACTAAAGTAAAGAAAGAAAAGACACATCCCTACTTCATGATTTTTTAACCGACTTCCCAAAAAGGAGGAGGTTCTCAATTCGGCCGGTATGTTTTTTTTTTTTTTTTTTTTTTTTTTTTTTTTTTTTTTTTTTTTTATCTATGTATGTACATCGATTACGCCGAGGTTTATAGACCGATTCACGTGATTCTTTTTTTGTTCGACGCGGAATAGCTGCCAAATGGTCCCATAGTCATCAGGTCAGGGATCTGATGGTGGAAACCCTGAGAAATCGAGGGCAACTTTCGAAAGTTGTAAGCATACATAGGGTTAAACCTTGACACTCATATGTATGTCTGATAGCACTATTCAACAGCAAAAGTTTGGAGCTGACCTGATGATGGAGACCAAAGAAGGTCGAGGGAACTCGACAACTGAGTCTGTAAACTACCTCGTGTTTGGGCTTATATTATTCGTATTGACGAGACCTTTGCAACAGTGAAGGTTTGGAGCTGACCTGATGATGGAGACCAGAGAAGGTCTAGGGAGCTCGACAACTGAAAATGAAAACTACCTCGTGTTTGGGCTTATATTCTTCGTATCAATGAGAACTTTCTAGTTATGTGGATAGTGACCTATTCGTTTCACTGAAAAGCTGAAAATAAAAAACTTTTTTACAAAAAAATATAACCGACTTCCCAAAACACTAAAAAGCAAAAAAAAAAACTAATTTTAGGTGCATCGGCCTAGAAGTCGGTGGCAAAATTAACTCAGGGACATCCATTAGACACCGACTTCTAGGCCGATGCACCTAAAATTAGTTTTTTTTTTTGCTTTTTAGTGTTTTGGGAAGTCGGTTATATTTTTTTGTAAAAAAGTTTTTTTTATTATTAAATATTATAAATGCGAAAGTAACTCTGTCTGTCATAGAGTTGACCTTGAGAAAGAACATAGGATAGTTTTTATCCCGGACTTTTGAAGAGTTCTCTTGGAAACGCGATATAACCGAACTAAAGGAATAACAAAAAAAATAGGGATATAGAGACAGAGAAAGTGCCTTTGTTTTATACTATGTAGTGGAGAAGATGTACTCACGCGCAGTTCCCGCTATCAGCTTCACATTGCAGTCGGTTGTCGACAACTCCAAGCGGGTTGCAGTTGCAGTCGTCACAACCACGCTGCACGTCAAAGTTGAAGGTGAAGGGCTTGCAGCGGTCACAGTTTTCGCCTTCCACGTTCTTCGGGCAGATGCACATACCTATGCAAACATTTTACGTCATATAAGTGCTACAAAATATCTTTGAGAGCATCGAGCTAGATGCTCTCAAAATACCAGCTGGATGAAATTCTTGTTTTGTTTAATGATCCATGTCAGTTAAAAGCCATTTTATAATCAGTTAGAAAAGACAAACTAATTCTCAACTCGTAGAACTCGATCCCCTGCACTCTTAGCTTTATTTTTAGTGGCCATACCTCTGATAGCATCATTAACCGTCAGGGCTGTTTCTTTCGCATCACACATATTTTTTTCATTATTATTATATACTTTCACATCATATATAAGATGTATGTGTTTTTCTTTCAATCTGTCCTAATAAAATGGGCTAGGTAATGAAAAACCATAAATTAATAAATGGTGATCTGTAACACAGGGATAACCATAAACAGACACCATTCTCTAAAAATGCAACTTATACAATGTACTTAATACACCGTAACTCAAGAAAAATAAAGATTTTTTATTATTAATACATGTTAGTAAATTAAATTGAAACAAGAGAAACTTACCATTATCATCACAGATGGCCGTTGAAGGACAATGACAGGGCCTGCAGTTAGGAAAGCCGTAGTATCCAGTGCGGCAGGCACTACAGGACCTTCCAATGACGTTGGGCTTGCAAGGGCACTGGCCTCCGAAGGTGTTGCACTCCAGCTCGGTGGAGCCCATGAAGTCACACACGCAAGCCAGAGCGCCGCTGTTGTACTCCGCCGTGATTGAGAACATCGCGTCACGGCAAAAACCTGAAAAGTTTTGGTTGAAGAAGTTCGCTAACGTCGTCATCATTCGCCTGCCGTTTTAGTGGGGGGCGGAAGATATAAATATTTTACATAAGAGAGAAAAATATTTTGATTTGACAGATACTGTAATTAATCACATTAACAAATCTTTGAAATAACGAAATATAGAAGTCTTTTAAAAACACAGCAGATTCGAGACAATTCAATTCAATTCAACTGGACTATAGAAGTTAATGAAGGAAAACTAACCAGTCTCATTAGAACCGATATGGTAGTGGTTATTGGCACACTTCTCGATGAACTCCCTGGTGTAATCCACCACGTTTGCTTCAGTGAGTGCAGCGTCCACGAAGTCTGGTGCCGCGACCACGAGCACGTAATCAATCCATAGACCCTTGCTGTTATTTCCCTGTATAACGAAAATGGCGTTTTTGAAATCTTTAAATGTTTTTGAGGACTTTCTTGTCAGGAATGTATGATAGGTAGTGGTCTATTAAGGCTATAACAGTCGAAAATGTAACATAAAAATTGCATGATGATAAAGTCGAAGAAAAACTCGATGATATACAATTTACATGTTGCATGACTATCGATGACGATCGGTTTGGTGGCTTCACTTCTTTCCGCTTAAAGTTTGTCGAGATGATCTGAATCTCTGTACTTAAGAGACAGTCTCTTAAGTTCTATAGCATCTAATCTAAATATATAAAACTCAAAGGTGACTGACTGACTGACATAGTGATCTATCAACGCACAGCTGAAACCACTGGACGGATCGGGCTGAAATTTGGCATGCAGGTAGATGTTATGACGTAGGCATCCGCTAAGAAAGGATTTTGATCAATTCTACCCCCAAGGGGATAAAATAGGGGATGAAAGTTTGTATGAAACTTTGTCAATTTTAAACCGATCGGACTGAGACTTTGCATGCATAAAGCTACTATGGCGTAGGCAACCCTTAAGAAAGGGTTTTGATAAATTCCATCCCTAAGGGGATAAAATAGGGGATGAAAGTTTGTATACATCTTCTTAGATTTTATGAAGAAGTCCTGATGACGAACCAGAATTTTATATGACGTTCGCTTAAATACGATTTTGATTAATTCAACCCCCATTCAACCCCCACGGGCGATAAAATAAGGGATGATGAAGGATGTAAATGTATTAGGCGATTATCACACTGCCCCGCATGATGCAGCGTAGTGCGTGGATGCGTTTTTTTCCGTTGTATGGAAATATCTCCATTTGTATGGAAAACACGCATAGTCCAACACACTGAAAATGCATCCACGCGCGTTCATGCGGATCACGCACATACATGCGGAGAAACACGCACCCCCGCGCGTAGGTGCGGGGCGAGACGCAAGGTATGGCACACTGAATCCCGCAGTGACGCGCGTGATTTTGAATGGGCGTGACGTGTATATTTGAAAATGGAACTCGATGAAAGCCGCCGTGCGTGAATCTACAAAACGCACCTACGCGCGTGAGTGCGTGAAAAACCCGCACGATGATGCAGATCTGCACTCCCGCAGGAACGCGCGTAGGTGCGTCGACACGCAAGATGCAGCGTGATGCGGGGCAGTGTGAAGATCACCTTAGTTTGAACCTATCAGTACGTAATGAAACGAACAAAATAATGTTTAGTTCTAAATGTTGAGAAGTTCTGCCTACCGCTATTAGATGGCGCTGTGCATTTTCGTCTCATTTCTGAATCGCCGTGTTAAGATTCTCCGCCAGTTAATTACCTTCGAACTGAACTGTAGGTAATCTGTTGGTTTGGTTGCTGCGGATTGCCTTCCTCACTGACATATTAAACATAAATATTTCTAGCGGATTATATTTGACGGTTCTTTTCTTGGCATTTTGTTTTGGTTAGTCGTTTTGGTCATAGACTGCGTTGTATTTGGCATTTGTTTTGTTTTCGTTTGGTTTAAGTTTAGGTTTTGTTGGTTAGACTTTTTTTACCATACCTAATTAATAATAATACTTCTTAACGCGAGCGAAGCCGCGGGCAAAAGCTAGTTTAACTATAATACTTAATTATAATAATTTAATTACATTATAATTTTACGTTTTTGAATCTGATTCTGTTTGACTTTACTTTTGAATTTGATTTTAATTCAATTTGGCTGTAAAATCCGCATTAATGTGTTATTTATGTTCTTTGATTCTGTTTAAATTATTTTGATTATGTTTTTATTTATGTAAATTTTGTTTTTTGTTCAACTCACTATTTAGAATTACTAGTTTTAATTTATTTAACTTCAATTTTATTATGATTAGGTTTTTGTTTATAATTTTATTTCTTCCACATTTTATTTTTGCATGTGATCTCATAGTTTTAGTCTAATTTTTAGTTTTAATTTGGCCCTAGGAGCCTGATTGTGTGTACACTTATTTCAAGCCTTTATACATTTAATCTATAAGTAGTGCATTAAGTATGTGCTTACCTGTAAGAGATTGATCTGATACACTAGACCCTAATTGATTTAATGTAACCCGTAATTGTTGAGTGTACTCAATTGTTGGTGAGCCAAATAAATAAATAAACTATTTACTTTACACTACAAATTGTCGAAGACCTTTTCCGTCACCTTAGCAAAAGCACAAATCCTTACCCAGAATGTGATGGTGAAGTTATCAGCTATCGGGAAGTGTTTGGTCCCGTCGGGCAGCTTGAGGAGTGACCGACAGCCGGTGCTGGACGGACAATGCTGGACAACCATGTTCGTGTCAAACTGCTGGGTGTCAGTCTTTACCGCTACGTTGATAGTGCTTTCTGGAAGGTGATGAGTATTTTTTACTAGGGTGTACATGGCTTTCATCAAAAATTGTAGTTATGTGTATTTAATTGAAAGTAATCATATATCTATATAGAGACCTAATGTTAATGAGACGTTGGGGCGGGTCGCTAGTAATTATCATCATTATCATCAGCCTATCGCAGTCCACTGCTGGACATAGGCCTCTCCAAGTGCACGCCACTGAGATCGATTTTCGGCTTCTCGCATCCAGCTCCTGCGCAAGTCATCACTCCACCGCGCCTGAGGACGTCCTACACTACGTTTGCCGATGCGTATAGAGGTATATAATCTACCAACTTACCAGGATGCACAGGCTGATAGTAATGCACCATGAACATGTAGTCTCCAGCCGCTGGTATCTTGGACTCAATCCTCACAGGTTCCGCATCAGGTATCAAGTATATTACTGCCGTCGCGTTGTCGAGGGTCGGGGGCCGAATGTCTCGGTCACCACCCGTGCCGGATTCGATTTCAATCTGTGGGAAAAAAGTTATTAAATTAACATGCCACGGTTTAATGTTACACAATCCTTCAACGGCAGTACCCCGGACGGTTTTTTGCTTTATTTATATTAACGTTTCGAATATTAAACATAATCATCTTCAGCCCTCTCATTGCCCTACTGCTGGGCACAGGCCTCTATTCACACTGAAAAGAATTGCTGAATGCGAGTTGTTGATTTCAGACCTTATAATCCAGGTTTTCTCGAGATGGAAAACCTTTCGACTTTAATCAGTCCTCGGTATCCAAAATATACTTAGAAAGTACAAGCAAACTTAGAAAAGTTGCACTGGTACTTGCCTAACCTGGAATTGAACGAGCGCACTCATACTTGAGAGGTCTTGGCAACTCAAACAAAAGGACGTTATAGATAACTTTACAATGATGTGATTTACCTTCTTAGAGTCGACAGAAGCAGCAAAGTTGGCTGGTTCGCATTTTCCATTGCGTCTTAAGCAGTATGGTCGAGGGGTTATGTAGTCTAAATGCCATTCAGTTTCTGGGATCGCCACAATAGACTTGATGCCTACTAAAGTATCGCGGTCGCCCTGAAACAAGACATAAGTTATAAGGTTTTTGTCAGAGAATCATTACTAAAATATTTTATACAATCTTTTAAATAAGGAACAGAAAATCAATAAAAACTGTTAAGTAAAATTAATTGGCTTCCATTAAAATAAACGAAACAAAATAACATGTAACTTGTGATGAAAATGTTGCAAATAAAAACAAATGAACGCTAAAAACAAAAAAAAAGGTGATTTGAACTTTTCAGCCAGTGACATGCGCCCCTCGTATCACTGCTATTCAGCAGTGCATCCTTTTTGCACTTTATCTTTTTTTGTTACGTAATGGAAAATACTTTTTGCCATATTTTATTGAAGTTCTACTGTTACTTTTTAAAGTTGCACGTATTTATATCTATCACTAAAATGTTGATGAATTTGTAAATTTCGTATTTACAAATTCATATTTATTATAAAATACCTCTAAGACGTAACAACTTCTGCTTACGTTACATGAATTCATTAAATAAAGAGATTTTTATAGGTACTAAAATAAAACTTACCATCAAATAAATGACATTGTTTGCCTCTTGAATATTGAAGACCTGTATCTTAGACAGATCATCCACAACAGCTTGTCGGCAAGCCGCCGTGTACGGACAATCATTGAGGTTCACAATCGCATCAGTTTCCTGCTGGTCTCCGGACTGGAATCTAACAGTGATCGGTCCTCGCGGTGCGAAGGAATAGCTGGTATTGTAGGCTACTTCTATCTCGTTAACACTTTCGGCTGTACGGTTGATAGGCGTAACGTATTCGATGATGAGAATGTAAGGGCCAGGAGGGTCTATCTTCATGTTGTACTGGATCTCGTCATTGCTTAAGATTGGGATTGATTCCGCTGACGCTTGTAGCTCGTTGAGTTGCTGAAGAAAGTATAGGTACTTATCAGTATTTTAAAATCTACACGACAGAAAATAAATTAGTTCATTAGTGTCGATGATTTTCTCCATAAATGAAGAATGACTTTGCTGCCCCTATGCTATTAATTTATATGAAAAACTGAAAATAGGGCAAAACAACCAACATCACAACACTTTCTGTATTGTTCGCTGCTTTTTTCTTCTTGTAAAAAATATCAGTTTACAGGTCTTAATAATATCCAGTACTACTAACTTCAACATCGTCGATGTAACCAGTGACGGAGGTGCTAAGCCCGCTGACGTCAGCGGTGGGTCTGCCAAACAGGCTCGGATAGGCGAAGTGTCTGCAAAGCTTCTTGTCGCCGATCACACAAGGCTTGTCAACCAACTTCGTTAGAACCGTTGCTTCGTAGTACGCTTCGGGAATCAGCACAAAGTAATCCTGGAAAAAGGAGGATTATGTCAATCTGTTTTTGGAGTTTCCATCGAAGAAGGTATTTTTAAACTACAAGATTGTGGTGTTGTGGTCCTATCTTTAGAATAGGTGTACAAGAGTATAGGATCTATCTATCCGTATCCGTAACCCGGTCCGGCCGAGAGTATTGTGTTATCTAGTAAAGTCAAAGAGGCAGTCGCTCTATGAAAAATATTGGAACTCATAAGAAAGCGTTCACACTCGAAGCTGATGCCACCTTCAATAAAATTTCTTGTATCAACCTCATACTCACAATCATGACTTCTTTAGTGGTCTTGATGGTGATCATCCAGCTGCCAGGGTTCATGACGAAGGGTGATGGAGCGATGCCCTTATCACCAGCTACAGTCACCAGTTGCGGTTTGATGGTTGGCCGCAATGCTACGTTGAACCTGTGGAATGTTCGATTTTGTTTTTATATCCAGTTCAGTTACATATGTATTTGATACTATACAATCAGGGATAAAACCTTATGTGACAGGACCGATGCAGAAACATTGCTAATAAGAGACATCGGTCGAGATGCATGACATGATATGCATTGGATTTTTAATCTACTAATCAATTTCAGAACGAATCTATCAGGCCCTTGGTAACCACCAGCAACTGCATATGCGATTTATGTATGTATGCCTGAGTGTTCTACTAAAAGTACTTACTTCTGCTGAATATCGCCGATGCTGTCCGGGGTGACGATAATGCTCGCGATGACAGTGTCTTGCAGAGGATTTGCGTATTTCAGCACCATGCGGTACAAAGACGATTTGGGAATCAGTACTCTGTTCGTCACCTCGTTCTAGGAGAAAAAACAGTAACTTCAGTAATTGGTCGATACAAGATTATTTGTTACATCAATAAATCGTCAAGGTTCATTGTTCCTCTTCCTACTTCATACTTCCTAACGAAGAGCACTAACCTGGAGCATAGAGAACACGACGTAGCCCTTCCAAGAGTAATTAGGGAAGACTTCATCGGAATTTCTGTATCTGACTGGTCCAGACTGCGTGTATCCTTCTTCTACTTCATATTGGAACTGGTGGAGCGTTGGGAAGTAATGGGCACGGATGGGTCTGTCACAGCGGCGGCCCTCGACCCTGGAGTGGCAGCGGCACTGACCGGTGTTCTTGTCACAGATGTTGTCGATTGAACCTCCGATGTCGCAGTCACATTCTGTGTAGATGGATAGTACTTATTAATTGACGTTGAGGCCTTCATAATATTAAGCTGAATTTATTATTTAATTTCCTACATGACCTATAAATCCGTTTATTTTAAAAGTTTCATGTGACAATTCACATATATAAGTTTATCAATACATAAGTTTTAAAAATATTCTGATAACTTATAAAAACCACAAATATTCCGACGATCGCTAAAAGGTTCTGGGCTAAAATGTATACTTGACAAAGCCATTATGTCAATAATCTATACTACCTAATATTATAAAGAGGAAAACTTTGTTTGGTTGTAATGGATAAACTACTGGACCGATTTTAAATATTCTTTAACCATTAGAAAGCTGTATTATCTGCGAATAACATAGGCTATATTTTATCCCGGTGCGGGCAGTAGCTCCCACGGGACGCGGATGAAACCGCGGGAAAACGGCTAGTATATAATAGTTATGAATTTAAACTTCGGATTTTCTTACCAGTACATCCATAAACGTTGTTCGTATCAAGTTTGTAGAAGCCATCTTGACATTGGTTGCACTGGCGGTCTCCCACGTTCATTTTACACCTACATTGTCCAGATCGAGTGTTGCAGGACCCCAGACCTCCCAGGGTACCAGCCAAGTGGCAGTTACAATCTAGCGGGAAAATAAAGAATTATATGAAATACTTTAATACGATTTCAACTTAGTTCAATTAATACGCTCTTTGAAGTAGATAACCATTAAATATCAAGGTTGAAGTTTTACGGCAGTATTGATCTTTACAAGCTTACATACCTTCGCAACCAAATGGATTGTACTCTTGCAGGTTCCAGAAGAGAGGTTTGCAGTCATTACAGATACGCCCTTGAACTCGATCCTTGCACTGGCATAGTTCACCAGCAGGAACTGATCCACAACCTGTGAACAAATATTTGTTGCTGCGTACTTAGAGAACTTCAGGAGGTTTGATGAAATTCTATGCTATGCAGCGTTAAAATAATCTTCGTATAAATGTTACAATCGCATAAAAATAGAATTTGCACAACAGACAAAAAATGGTACTGATCGTATTAAAGTAGCTGTTTCCAGTTATGCACACCAAAGTAAAATTTGTAGCTAAGGCTAGATTATACCTACATTGCCTCTGCCTCTCATCCCAAACAGTAGAACTATTTTCAAATGATGACGTGATCGAGGGCAAAAGATTCCTTTCCATACACCTACACAGATCATCATCTACCGAGCCTTTTTCCAACTATGTTGGCTTCCAGCCTAACCAGATGCGGCTGAATACCAGTGTTTTACAGGGAAGGACTGCCTATCTGACCTCCTCAACCCTGTTACCCAGTTACAGTATTGTGAATTAACTCACTTACCAGCAAAGCTAGCAATGACTCCTCTAGGGTCACAGTTGCACTCCTCACAGGCGGGGTAGTTGTAGTACTGTTCTTTACACTTGTCACACTTGGCGCCATCGAAGTTCGGCTTGCAGTGGCATTGTCCGTTGTCGTCGCACGTCGACCCGATGGAACCAGACACGTCACAGTTGCATGCTATTTCATGAAAAGGTAAGCTAAATTATAGCGCAGGGGTACAAATCATCATCATCATCAACTCAGCCATAGGACGTCCACTGCTGAACATAGGCGTCCCCCTTGGATCTCCACAGATACCGGTTGGAAGCGACCTGCATCCAGCGTCTTCCGGCAACGTGTGGCGTGGACGTGGGGTATAAATGAAGCATGAAAAACTTTCTTATTACACTTTATATCAATGACAATTGCATGAAAACGTTCAGGCTTTTTTTAGCATGTGACATACTGACAGAAAATTGTGGCTGAAGCTGTAAAGTAACTTCTAAGGATGGAGTTCTGAATTATTTTTGCTACTGAAAGTTATTCCACCAGATATTACTAGACTCTTCTTAAAAATAATTTGGTTCAGGTTGCTTAAACAAATTTGAAAAGAACGAGGTAAAATATCAATATAAATACTACCGTAGACATGCATACATTTGATAAAATAACTGGGTATACTTACGCAAACACTCAGGGTACTTATAATACCCTGGCGAGCACTGATCACACTGCTTTCCACCAAAGTTGGCGAGGCAGTTGCACTTTCCGTCGGCAGAACAACTGGTCGAGGTGGACCCGGTGGAGTCGCAGTTGCAAGGCACGCAGAGACGCTCGCGGTCACGGACTTCCATGTAGAAGCTATTAAGGAATTGATATGTACCTGGTATCTATCAGTCATGGAATTTTGACAAACGATGCAGTTATGCAGGTTAGCCCTTCTGCGTAATAAGTCTTTGTGATAACAGTATGGTAAACTATAGTCAGTTTTTGGAAGTCAGGATAGGATCAGGATATGATTTTTTATGAATTTGAAGACTAGGCTTCACATCAAATTCATTATAAGATTTTACACATTGGTAAATTTTTCAGAATGTTCAATCGTATCTTAAACAAGGAATACCTATGTAGATCTGCGGTTCCTTGAAGAATAAGAATAACAATAGATTTGATATTTGGTGATATTATAAAAACTTACCCATTCAAGCACTGATCACACCGCGCTCCTCCGAAGCCAGTCTTACAGATGCACGTGCCGATGACGTCATCACAGATACGAGCCTGTGTTCCGCTCACATCACAGTTGCATTCTTCAAACAAGCATAGTAATCAATATTACATTTTAAGAAGTTGGTTAAAAATAAAAAGAAATAGTTAAAAAACTAAAAAACACGCTTTTTGCAACGTTTCTTACGTCATGTAATGGCATCAGAACTCGGAGCAAAATTGCATCCCAATCGAAGGCTGGGAAGTGGGTCAAATTAAGATTCCAAGATTTTCTTACATACATAGTTACAAGTGAAGCTAAAGGCGGGTCTACGCTAGACGAACCGAGCACGAGCGAAGCACAAGCGGAGCCGTTTTCGGCTTCGTCGTTCGCGGCGTCAAGTGTGGACGTACAACGAACCTACAACGATCACTGTTCTCGAACGTAGTTTTCCGCAGTGATTTCGCGGCTCTTGGCGAATATGGACGATATTAATAATATTGCAGTAGCCGCTGCTGTTGCAGCGATTATTATAGCGGTGGTCCGACACCAGGCGGAACGCAGCCGAGCACGAACAAAATGCTCGCAGCGCGCTCGTTGGAGGCTTGTAAGTTGGTCCACACTAGAAGAATTGTATTCGGCTCGTGCTCCGCTCGTGCTCGGCTCTCCTAGCGTAGACGCAGCTTAATATAAGCGTGTTAAAAATGGAATAAGCGAAAGATCACCGACATAGTATTGTTTAATTTACGTTTAAAGCCCGAAACGCGACTACACCTTGGCTAAGCTTAGCTGGCCAGGGGTAACCGGCCATATGCGGTTATACTTGGTTGTATCCGCTTAGATTCGGTTAGAACTAGATATAACCAAGTACAGTGGTAGGCAAAGTGAGGTCTAACCTATTTTTTATCGGTTAGAGTTCGGGTTTCGTTGTACATAAGGGAGTACATAATTACTAATCTAATATATAATCCATTATAAATCATTTAATGTTCCTAACGTATTACTCCTTTATATAATTAATTTCCTTATGTACTGCTTTATGTAGTCCATTACGTAGTACCCCTGCGTGCTTTCTTATATGCTCACAAACAAATGGACAACGGCGATATCGGTTATTGTTATCCGCACTAAAAAGGAATATGATTGAGAGAATTATGGGATTTAGAGCAGTAAATAGAAATACTCACGTTTGCAAGTCGGGTAGTTGTAATATCCAGCTTCACACATATCGCAAGTCCTTCCACTGTATTTGCTCTTGCAAGTGCAGTTGCCACTGACCTTGTCACACACAGGTGACACCGAGCCCACTGAGTTACACTCGCAATCTGGTGTTAAAGATATAGCATTAGTTTTGTTGAATCCATTTTGAAATCCAAGACATATACTATGGACTGTTCATCTTCCTTAAGTAAAGAAGTACTTACTTTTGCATTCCGGTGAATAATATCCGTCAGCACAAATCTCGCACGATTTCCCAGCATAGTTGTATTTGCATGGGCACTGTTGGGAACAATAATATGTTATCTCTAAAAGTATTTCTGTATTGGAAACTTTTCACAAATCAACATGCATTCAAATTATTGAATTAGCAATAAAGACATAGATTTATGTCAAGCCAGAATAGACCTGAATCAAATATTTTTCCTAGCTTTCATAACTAATGGTAGATACATATCTATACTAATATTATAAAGCTGAAGAGTTTGTTTGTTTGTTTGTTTGTTTGTTTGAACGCGCTAATCTCAGGAACTACTGGTCCGATTTGAAAAATTCTTTCAGTGTTAGATAGCCCATTTATCGAGGAAGGCTATAGGCTACTTTTTATCCGGGTCGGTGCTGAGGTTCCCACGGGATGCGGGTGAAACCGCTGGCAGAAGCTAGTATGTACATATACCTCTAATTCGTGGATACTAATATCATAAAGCTAAAGAGATTGTTTGTTTGTTCGAACGCGCTAATCTCAGGACGTACTGGTCCGATTTGAAAAATTATTTCAGTGTTAGATAGCCCATTTATCGAGCAAGGCTATATGCTACTTTTTATTCAGGTTCATGCAGAGTTCCCACAGGAAACTGGTGAAACCGATAGCAGAAGCTAGATAAAACTACTAACCAGTCCATCAACGGGTGTACACTGCTGTCCGTCAGTTCCATTGAGGTTGCACGTACATGGCTTGCAGTTAGGGAAGTCGAAGTACCCGTAAGCGCAGGAGTCGCAGTTAGGGGGCTTGAACTCCACGCGACACTCGCACCAGCCGGACAAGTCCTCACAATTACCGGTTGAGAAGTGTAAGTCACAGTTGCAGGCTAGAAACGTGAAATGATCATCATTTAGTATATCCTACCAATATTATAATTTATATTATTATAAATGTGAAAGTTTGTGAGAATGTATAGATGTATGTTTGTTATTCTTTTATATTCTTGGTATGTAGATAGGTGATACCCTGGATTAACACAGACTTTTTATCAACACACCACGCGGGCGACGCCGCGGGCGGAAGCTAGTTAAAAAGGCATTTTTTTGGCGTTGCCAAAATTTTGCCAAAAAAGAACCAACTGTAGACTAGGCTGGCCCCCAGGAATGAAAAAAAAATATTAACGTAATACTTACGCTGGCAGACATCAGTTTCATTCCAACTCTTTCCTTGTGGCCTATAGAATGTAGGCATGCACTGGTTGCAGTTGATGCCTTGCGTATTGTGCTGACAGTTCTTGCAGACGCCACCGCCTTCGTACTTGCCGTAGATGTCCAAGGACAGCTTCTGTCTATCCACTTCAGGGTCGTACTCGCATTCCGTTGAGTGGTTGTGGCAGTTGCACGCTGTACCAATAAGCTTGTTAGTCATAAGGTCGTTAAAGTCAGCAATCGAGCTTATAAGGGCTGTAGTCGGGGTGGGTTATTGTCAGAGTAAAATCTGTGTTAAAATATTTGTTTCTTGTATGATTTATATTAAAAGAATAAATTATTAAAATTTAAAAATCAATGAGTTTTTTCTTTTTAGTTTTTTTTTGTTAGATGTGCGTTAAAGTTAAAAGGAACACAATGTATGCTGACGTCACAGTCACGTGATCAAGCGTTTTCTGGGCAATGTTTTAAGAAAAATAGAAAAAAATCGAATACATAAAAAGTAAAGAGATTTAAGACGAAAAATTATAGGGAGGGTGATTTAAGTTCTTGTATCGACCGATCTACTCTGTATCTCAAACAAAAGCTGATAAGATGCTTAATTTGAGTATAGTAAATAGTAGTCTCAGTCGCTCCAGCATCTTGTGACGTTTGCAGGACATTTCTTACACTAAGGGCTGATTTTTCAATCACCAGATAACTTTTAACTGAAGAATATGTTTGACGTTCTGACAGCTTTTATATAGAAAATAGGTATGTCAAACCGCCATATCATAAAAGATTGTTCCTGTTTATAAATCAAACGAAACAGAAATTGTATCTAACTACAGACCTATCTCGATTTTATCAGCATTTTCAAAAATTATTGAATCACTAGTTTGCCCATATGTACATAACCATCTTAAACTATACTTAAATGAAAATCAGCATGGGTTTGTAAAACAACGCTCCACCAGTACTAATCTAGTGCCATTCACTGAAATGTTAATAGCTGCGGTAGATTCCGGTCAACAAGCTGACGTTATCTATACAGATTTTAGTAAAGCTTTCGACAAAGTCTCACACAATATTCTAATTTCAAAAATGCACGCTTACGGTATATCTGGTTTAATGTTACAATGGTTGGATTCATATTTGCAGCATAGATACTTTTTTGTTGCGGTTAATGGCTATCAATCATCTCTCAGAGGAGTCACTTCCGGAGTTCCTCAGGGTTCGCATTTGGGTCCGGTTTTATTTAATTATTTTATTCATGACATTTCCAATTGTTTCCATCACTCTGAGATATTTATGTACGCTGATGACTTAAAAGCTGTTAAGATAATTACTGGTCCTGATGATGTTAAAGCACTTCAGAGTGACCTTGATAGGCTTGTCGAATGGTGTCATAAAAATTATATGCACCTAAATGCTAAAAAGTGTCACCAAATGACATTTACAAGAAAAAATGCGAAAAATGTTGTTGCATCTGAATACTTAATTAATGGCATTGTTTTAAAAGAAGCTGATACCATGCGTGATCTCGGTGTAATATATGACAAAAAATTAACATTCGTACCACATGTCAACTCCATAACCAAAAAAGCTTCCAAAATGATGGGATTTGTCTTACGAACTTGCAGATCGTTCAAAAACAATAGCACAAAAATATTACTGTACAATAGTTTAATCCGGAGTATTTTAGAGTGCTGTAGTGTGATATGGCGACCTCACTATGCCGTGCATTCTTTGCGACTCGAGCGGGTTCAAAAACGTTTCCTTTGGCATTTAGCTTTTTCAAATGGCCTAGTCAAAAAAATACGTTCTTATGAGGAGAGATTGAAGTATTTCAGAATGAAATCTTTAGATACGCGTCGTAAACTCAATGATGCTATTTTTGCGTGCAAAATGTTTTCCCACAAAATTGAGTCATCTCAGTTGCTGGCTCTGTTTGGGCTTCGTGTGCCGTCGAGAATTCCACGCAGTCCTATCACACCTTTGTATGCACCCCAGCGAAGAACAGTGTTGGGCGCTAATTCTCCCTGCGCAAGGCTCTGTAAGGTCATCAATGACTGTAGCGATAGACTCGACTTGCATTCACACAAAAGTAAAAAGTCTATTCTCTCGGGCCTGACTGAATTCTGACAGTTTTTAGTCTTTCTGTATTAGTTTTTCTGTTGATTATTTCTGTTCGTAATTATTATTTTTTATTGATGATAATTTATGTAATGTCAATTAGTGTTGTTTTAAATTTGTTACCTTTTATCACTTTTATCGCTTTCTTCCTTTTGTAATTATGTACATTATCACTTTTATATATACTGTATGGCTTATTTAATTTCACTGTACTTGTAAATTAGTAATTACGTGCATGTCTATACTGAAATGTTGAGTTTACCTATAAGTAATTGTTGTACAACTGCTATTCTACTGTACTAGCTCGTAAGTTCTTGTTTCTTGTATAAACAATTGTTGGTGAACCAGATACATAAAATAAAAATAAAAATAAATAAAATATCTATTCCTCAGATAGTCAGTTAACTGATGATTTAAAAATCGGCCCTTAGTATAGCGGCTGTGATTGAACATCCTTGACAGTCGTTACGGGTAGTCAGAAGCCAGTAAGTCTGACACCAGTCTAACCAAGGGGTACCGGATTGCCCGGGTAACTGGGTTGAGGAGGTCAGATAGGCAGTCGCTCCTTGTAAAACACTGGTACTCAGCTGTATCCGGTTAGACTGGAAGCCGACCTCAACATAGTTAGGGCAACATAGGGCTCGGAGGATGATGATGATGAGCATAGCAGAGGTCGTAAATAGTACTCACGTTCACAAGTAAACCTGTCCCAGTGTTGTGAGATTCTCCACTTCTTCTGCTCGAAGCCTCGACAGCACTCGGCGCACTGAGGTCCGCACGTGTTGTGTTGACACACACACTCCAGAATGTTGCTGTTGGTGGCCGGGTCGGCCGGCTCGCACGTGTCCGCATGACCGTTGCACATGCAACGACCTCCGATACTGATGTCTTTGATACTGTAGAAGTACTGAAATTAAATTAAATGAAATTTATTTATGTGCTAGAATATAGGTACATTATTATACGGTCGATACAATAAAAAAATTGGGTCTCACTATATTCGATTTATAATTTAGTCATGCAAATATTTTAAGTTCTAATAATCTAATAGCTAAATTTAAAGTACGAAATTTTACATTATAATTCTATTACTCCTCTAGGTACTCTTTAACTGTATAAAAACATTTATCAATGAGCCAAGTTCTGAGGGACTTTTTAAATATACTCACTCATTGGTAGGTCTTTAATGTGAGATGGTAACTTATTGTACGTGTTGTTTTAAGACATCACTACTGTGAAAGCATATGTGCTGAAAGTTTTAACGTTTATTTTATGTAGTTGAAGAATGAAACAATGAGGGAACTAAACTGACAGGGCCAGACCTAAAAATAGTCTTTTCAAAAGGCACGTATTAAAAGTTAAAGTCTCAGTGTTTGGCCATAAATAACGGGTAAATTACATGTTCCAAGTATCATTTGGAAGAAACAGAAACAATACCAGTACGATTGTTATTGAGAATTTGATACCTAGTATGTACAACAAGAGTAAGTTTTTCAACGTCAAAAGTGTATGCATTCGTTTTGATATTCACTGTAGTAATTATCTCAATTTGGGTCGTTACAAATAAAACCCGCATTTTTTTATTTTAAATCCTAAAACTAATCCTATTTAGACCGTAAAAAACTTTCCCACAAAAAATTGAACTCACTCTTCGTGTTACGGTGGGATCCTGTCTCGCCACTGACATGAGGTGTCCGAGCAAGTTCTTAGTCCTCAGCAGACGCAGCCGAACATTGGTGGCCCTGGTCCACTCCTGCAGCACTGAGGAGTTGAAGTATGTGTTCGCTGATGGACGGTAGTTCAGTAACGATATCGGGATCTGAAAGAGAAGAATAAATTAGCTTGTGGATGATGACAGTGATGAAGAATTTAACCGGAGAATATCTTGGTAAGTGAGTGAGTTGTGAGAAATGACTTCGTTGGTTTTCTCACTTCGTGGGGGGAATGAAATGAGATGAGAGACAGCTGCAGCCCAAAACTAAGGGAGTGGCGTCGTCTTCTACTCCAGTTATTTATCTTTGTCTAAAAGGAGATTACGAATGCAACTTGATAACGGCAACAATATTGAATGATTTATTATTAATGAACACTTAATTGAAATGTATTTCAGAAGCGTGCGATATACACTGG
Source organism: Helicoverpa assulta (assembly GCA_963856015.1). NCBI lineage: Eukaryota > Metazoa > Arthropoda > Insecta > Lepidoptera > Noctuidae > Helicoverpa > Helicoverpa assulta. The sequence continues at coordinate 3,200,165 of CAWLCW010000029.1, forward strand.
TGACACGGCATGCTGCCCAGGAGCAATTTGTTACGATTTCTATATTTTTACGTGATCCAAAAATGTATGTCGTATTCAGGTTGTAATTGACACCACTGATTTTTGTTGCACGTTCCATCAACGCTCTGGTTGCAGGCAAATTTGTAACCAATTTACCTTTATTATGTCTCGACATTACGTTGCTGCATTGTAAATACTTAGTATGCGTTTAAAATCATTCTGATTTGATGATGATGAACAAACGTGCAAGTTGATATTCTAGGAAGATGTTATGCGCCTCTCAATGGGCCGTTTACTTTGGAAGCATCTTCTAGTCAGACATGAGAAATTAAAGATACTTATGTTGATAGTACACCTACTACTTAGTACTACACTAAACCCAAAATTAAAAATACTTGAGCACAAAAATTTCATAGAAGAGTATGGAAGGAGAAAACATGCTGCGCCTACCACAAATTAAATTGGGATAGGGACAGGAGGATCATGAAAAATGTCTAATTCAAAAATATTCAGCTACTAGTTTCTAGTTCTGTTATATCCAAAATATATTGCTCTGTAGTCGTAGCAGTTACTTATTAATGATTTTAGTGATCAGGTATTTTGTAATTTATTGGAGTTTTGTTGCTAGTTACTTATACCTGAAGTAAAACTCTTTCAGAGCGATTCACCCATTATTGGTTTTACGTGATGCTAGTTGTATTAAAGTTCTTAATAAACAAAATAGTGTTATGACTTACCTCTCCACCCTCAAGGGGTACAATTTTGGAATACTCTGTGCTGCAAATAACCGAGTCGTCTTTGGTGATGGGTTGAAGACTCTCCTTGCCGAAATAACGTTCACAATCCCTGCAGAAAAACGTAAGAGAGTTAGGACCAATAAAAACATTTTAGATAAGTACTTCTCATCCTCTCCTCTATAAAACTTAGCTGCGCCCGACTGGGTCCATAGACAGACTAAAATAATTAAGAGAGAGTTTAAATCGGGTTAATAGTTTCGGAGCCTCAACCAACAACCAAACAAATGTTTTCTCTTTACTATGTAGATGACATCTCATCCCTAGATTAAAAAACTAAATTCGGTTTGACCTAGGTTCAACACTATCTTTTGACTGTGTTTACAAACAAAACGCCCAGACCGAACTTATGACACTCAGAACGGACAACAATAAGTTACTCAATGCCAAAGTGCCGTCTATTCTTTCTTAGTTCCAGTCTATTTGTTACTTACTGAGGCGATTCGGAGAAATACTGCCAAGGTTTGAATGTTTTCCCGTAATCCGTGGACTTCTCCAGCATCCAGAGTCCAGGTCTCGGTGAGTTGCCCATTTTCACGAACACGTATGCTACGTGGAATTCCTGAAGCAAATCATACAGTATTCAAACATTTAGAATGTACTTTTAGAAATATAGTTAAAAGGCTAATTCCTTTAATTAAAACGGGTGAAGAAATTATAACTATCAACGGACTAAATATCCCTTCAATTTCGTTTAAAGTCTACAGGTACCGATTAAGGTATGCTTCGGAATGACAATTAATAAAGCACAAAGCAAACTTGATGATGATGGGACTTTTTTGAATATTTTTGACTACCTCAGCACCTATTAACTTTAGATAGCCTAGCTTGGCCTAGTTCCGCGCTAATTATCCAATATCCGTCTAGCATCTTATATACTTAGTTACAATAGGAAGGTGAACTGCCGCTATGTCATACCAATTTTACCAACATGTGTCACAAAATATTATATAGTCCATCATAAAAAATATATTATGTACATTTAACGGTTCATTACGTAGGCATGTATCGTAAATATCTCGCTATGAACTAATAACCTCGCCCTTTGGGCGTGTAAAGTTTTTTTATCTCGAACGCCCACGAGTCACATCCTCTCTGGATCATGCGAACAGAGTGTGATAAGTTCCTGTATTAGATAAAACCATTTTATTTAGAATTATACCTACCTAATAGCGGTTCTGTGCGCGTTTAAGTGAGAGCCGCGCATGTCAATCGATCATGAGGTTAAACTACCCTTGGCGCGCTCACTCCGTGCATGAGTGACCATCTCATCATGACGTGTTCCTCGTTAAAGAATGCTCGTCAAACTGGTGGGTTCCATCAGTCATTTGAACAACTTTAGTAGTCGTTACGGTTTGGCAGAAACCAGAAATACCGATGCCTTTCTGTAAGACATACCAAGGGGCTTCGGGTTGCCCAGGACAGATATGCATTCGTTCCATATAAAACACTGGTACTCAGCCGTATCGAGTAAGACTGGAAGCCGAACCCAACAAAGTTAAGAAAAGGCTAGGCCGATGAAGTTATATTAGTGCCAGGAGTTATCAAAATCCGTATCTACGTGTGCCGTTCATTTATACATCCAAACTTTTCCTTTTATAATATAATTGTGTTTTGCAGATTTCGGTTTCCATGTAAAGTACTGGTCAGTTTAACGTAAGTATGTAACGTCCAAGGAAAAGTGAGTGACTTTTGGTTACCCTAAAGATTCTCATAAAGTATAGAGGTATATGCACACAGAAAAAGTTATGCGCTTAACTGTTTTAAAGCTAAACTGGGTTCCAACTTTCTGAGTGTTGTGGCTGGGCAATAAGGGGAATCCCATGAGCTTAGAAACATCAGCAATTGTACTGACTTGCAGCATTTTTCAACTGCACCACAAAATGGTCGGAGTAAAGTCGCTTTATCACGTATGGCACAGCAAGTGATGTCAGGTCGCAAAGGTTGGTAAGTAGGCAATAATGGCTTTCTAATATAAATATAAAATCTCGCATTGCATTAAAAATATAACAATATAAAAGAAAGACTTTTCCGTTTATTCAAAGTTTTTCGATTTATAACCTTTTTTAACCGGACCATTGTAAATCATTTCGGATAAGGAGTATTCGGATGAGTATCTGGCATCAGATGGAGCACATTTTATTGAAACTTTTGAAATGCAAACAGTCGAAAAGTGCCAAGTTTTGTCGCACCTTGGATATTATGAAAGCAAAAAGTTTTCAACATTTATCTTTGCGCCACGAAATAAGGACAGTAGCGCCAGTAAAGTTTTTTTTATCTACATTTGAATATCGTGAAGGCGCTGTGGCTTGGCAACCTCGTTAGTGGAACTCTCATGGTTCATGTGCAGAGGATAATATTACTGTTATGTTAGCAAGGCGAGTTCCCGGCGCCTTAAAAAAATATCTTCAATGTGATCGACGACAAGAATCTAGATACTAATATTCTGAATCTGAAGAGTTTGTTTGTTTGAACGCGCTAATCTCAGGAACTACTGATCCCATTTGAAAAATTCTTTCAGTGTTATATAGCCTATTTATCCAGGTCCGTGCAGGGGTTCCTACGGGATGCGGTTGAAACCGCTGGCAGAAGCTAGTATTACAATCAAAATGGTAATAAAAATATTGGGCATATTCTCTCGTCCGTAGTAGCCATCTTCGAAGCGGCTTAATAATTAGGAGAGACAACTTTTAAATATGTGCGAAGACACATTCCAATTTCATTACCTGCATCTGCAGTTCGCCTTAATAAAAAAACATTCGCTGAGCATAAGTAGACAAATCGCAACGCCAGTTAATCAAATTTCGCATAGTCATCATGCAATACATACTAGTACACTTTATAATGATACACAAACATGAAACCGCATTAAAAGGGCAATTGCTTATTCTCTGACACAGTCATACTTTATAACCAGAATTCAGATACCTGTTAAAACTGCATTATGCGAATCAATGAATTGAGAAAAGTCACTCGCGCATTTCGTTGGGCGTTATTTTATAGATTTTATGGCAACAAATCAGCTATTTTTTAAGAAATAAAGCTGAAGTTATAAGACAAAGATTCTCGTTAGCGTAAACATTCGACTAGGATCGTAAATGTGTTCTATAATTATTTTAATGTCCCAACATCGCATGGAGTCCGGGTCGTTGCACTCAAACGTCATGTTATTCCTGGAGTGTCCTGAATAGTCCCCATTGGACATATGGCTCCCGTACATCAAAGCTAAAATAGTATTTGAGGGAAACATAATGTTCGAAATCTAGTATTAGACCTATATCAGACCGACTATAAACTGACTGAATTCACGATTTTCTTATAAAAAGTTTTTTTCCTACCAAAGGACCGACTGTCGGCCGATTAAAAGTTTGTTGTGTATACTCTAAATAGAACACTAAAACATGTTTTATTTTCAATCAATTCAGCGGAGTACAAATCTGCTGTAAGATAGCGATTATAACAAAATGGCGGATAATATAAAAACACCAGGATGACGCGATGATGTCACCGAATTCCACATCAATATTATGGAACACATGTTTGATAGCCAACAACGTTACACGTTTTAAACTTACATGTTTTTTGTGTAATGTGGACTAATTTTATGTAAAAGTAATAAAAAAAACCTTTCGTAGGATTCTAACAATATCGACCAATCAGATGGCAGTGTATTGTTTTCCGCTTTTATGATTGGTCTTACCATTTAGAATCTTACGAATGAATATTCGTTAGTTTATAAATTTACCACGAGACGTCGCAAATTGCAGCTGAGTACCAGTATATTGCATGAAGCGACTGCATATCTGACCTCCTCATCTTGGGTAGCACGTTACCCCTTGGTAGGCTTGTAGTCACACTGTCTGGCTTCTGGCTACACGAGTTCCTCTAAAGATATTTCACGTTTGATTCGTGGAACTGTTGAGTTTTGTTTGTATTTTCTTAGGTCCCAACAATTGGCAATAATTCGAGTCCATAACAATGCTTTAGAGGCACAATGTATTCAAAGGAAGGACTTTATAACTGTTGTCTGTTTCTCTGGGTCGTGACCGCCGAGGTCCATCGTGGAATTTGACTTCATATCTCAAGGATTATGAAGATTCGTATTTATTAAAAGATTCATTCAATTCTATCTTGTGATTTATAAAACCCTCATAATTTTATCTCGAGATGGGAGGGTCCCGAGAGCACTTATTTCAACATTCGATTTAAAATAAGCGCATCTACATTACCTTCTGTTTGGAGACAGTTACCCTGTTTTGCAACACATTTCATATTCCTTTTCAATTTTTATATATAAAGTACAATTATTAAAGCCTGCAAGTGTAATTGCTTAAAACAGTTAAAGCTCAAGTTCACTGATAACATAAACGCGTTAAGTCGCGTTTAGGCGTTAAGTCCGCCTTTGTACGTTAATTTTTTTTTTGTAAAATACTTAAATAAATAAATAAACAACAATTTTCTTAGAACAACAGTATACTTACTATGAATTTTCACGTTCAAGTTTGTTGTCGGGGAATTCGAGTCTAAAGTGACTTATGACAAGTGATACCTACCTGTCCAAGATCGATGGTGAGGTTGACCTCATTATACTTCATTCCTCTGGAGAGAGGGGGACTCTGCCACCACGTCTCCGAGCTGTCCACGGCATACTCCGGAGGATGCTTCTTCGCTTCGTTCGTGGCATCACAGATGTCACACACCTGTACAAAGCAAAATATTTTATTTACACTTACACTTTTTTTCTGTAATGTTAGACCTCTATTTACACGTAAAATCTTCGTCAGTTAGGAATTTTGAATGTTATCTGCATAGAAAGGTTTTGTAGATTTCGAATGCTGAGACTAAATTTAAGCATCTTTATGAAATATTTTTTTTTTATGAAATTAAATATGAAGGTACATCTTTAAAAATATATATATTAAGTAGTATCAATGTGGAAGTATAACAAAGTTTGGGTAGAAGTGAAGATAATTTAGAGCCCAAATTACAACTTTAAACCAAACTTAATGTCATTTTGGCTAGGAACGTGGGGAATTATGGCATAAAGACCTATAGGTATGATGCAAGGAAGAAACACGCATGGGCGATACCATCGACCAAAAGGGCTACAGTCTACAAAATCAACAGTTTTAAGGAATAACATCCAGTCAATATTAACGAGATTACATAATTAACTGATTCTACAAAATGATGACTAATGAAACTATGTATAATAATTATGGCATGTCAAAGTCCCTTATACTTCTATGCGAATACGAGACAGACTTATAACCTTCGTAGCGGCATCTCCTTCACGCAGTGCAATCAGGATGATTTTAACATAATAACTGATGCGCTCTAGCTTCGCTACAAAATATGAAAGAAAGATATAACGAAGTGTTGGTAAGTAAGACCCATTTTCACTGACGTAAAATTAATGTGTAGTTCCCACGGGAGGCTGTTGCAGAACTAGTAATGACTATAAATATATAATCATCAAATCTTTGTTGTTTTGCTGGGTTCACAATTCACAGTCCCACAGTACACAACGAACATTTTGTATTCAACACCATTCACGAAACCTCTAAAACAAAACAAAAAATACGGACAAAAACACGCTGCAATTGAAACTATTGTTTTTACAAAAACAAAGGGTCCAAAACCTGAATAGGATGCGCGCGAGCATTTGGCCGCCATATGTCCGCAAAAAAGCCACGAGGAAGGCTATTTTTTTTAATAGCCGAATTTCTGTGAATTGGCCAAAGATGCTTTTAAATTAAAGAAGAGATAAAACGAAGAATGTAGTCACGGACTAAAGGAATTAGACTGAGGAATTAGTGGCCATGCAGAACAAAATGACTAGCGGAGATGTCAACGCAATATCTAAGAAAGTAGCGCGCCAAAATGCGGGTGTTCGGAGGACGAAGAAGTATACTAGTTATGCTAGTTCCACCCTTACACGCTTTCTATGGAACCCGCACTTTCTACAATCTTTGGCAGATTGGTTTGTCAAGCACTATATCTCGTAAGTTTAAGTAATTGATTGGAAGCCATTAGCCATTAGAAAGATGGTCCCTTGAATTATAAATCCATATTTTTTTCTTGGTTGGTTGGTATGTTTATTACTTAATGGTCTCTGCACACAGCGGGCGCGGCGCGGCGGGACGGGACGGCGACGCGACGCAATGTACTAGATCGTCGCGTCGCGTCGCGCCGAGCGGGACGGCTCTGTGTGATGTCGTCCGTAATATCTAGTACATTACAACTGCTCAGCGTCGCGTCGCCGTCCCGTCCCGTCGCGCCGCGCCCGCTGTGTGCAGCGACCATAAGTCTTTTGTAACGGAGTACTTTCCATTAACGGTGAAAATTTTGTCTAAATGTTAAACCATACACTGGCATGCAATGATGTATTCGAAAGAAGACGGACCTTACTAAAAACATTATTAGAATTTTAGAATAAATGATTCAAATAACAGTATAAGTAAATTAACAGAATCGAAATTAGGTAAACGTTCATTCATGAGATAGACAGTTCAAAGTTTAAAGATAACGTTTGTATGTAGCTACTGTACCGTTAGTTATCTTTACCTAATTTTAACTTGAACAAAGATTTTATTTCGAAACTGTAAATTGTTAGATAGGATTGACACATTAACAGAAAACAAGTTATAATTATTAAACTAGCTTGCACCCGCGGTTTTAACCGCGTCCCGAGATAACTGTTTTCCGTAGCCGGATAGTGATAAACAGTCCTACCTATATCTTTCTCGGGAGTCTAAGCTCGGTCCAGCGGTTCAATGGCATGGCCAAAGGAACTGGGATTCATTTTTTATATAGGTAGGTATGTATATAGATAAAAGTTTATACGTTTTGGCAATTTAATATTAATTGTCCAAACATGTTGTAATGTGAAGCAGTGAGGTTGAAATTGTCAGTTTAGAGCTTTACAACCTAACATTGGCTTCGGCCAGATGTTGTTTACATCACCCAGCGAGAACGCAGAATATACTCAGTTATAACACATTCTGACTAGGAATGATTTTGTTAGACTGGAATCAAGTATTGTATGAGAACCCCGATAGAAATTAATTGAAAATGACTATTTTACTAAACATGGACGTTTGGAAACAAAATGTGAAACAATTGATCATCATCCTCCGAGCCTTTTTCCCAACTATGTTGGGATCGGCTTCCAGTCTAACCGGATGTAGCTGAGTACCAGTGCTTTACAAGAAGCGACTGCCCTATCTGACATCCTCAACCCAGTTACCCGGGCAACCCAATACCCCTTGGTTAGACTGGTGTCAGACTTACTGGCTTCTGACTACCCGTAACGACTGCCAAGGATGTTCAATGAGAGCCGGGACCTACAGTTTAATGTGCCATTCGAAACACAGTAATTGGTGTCTAATATATACTTAGAAAGTACATACAAACTTAGAAGTGTTGCATTGGTACTTGCCTGACCTGAAAATGTGAAACAATTGAAAAAAAAAATTGTCTGTCTGTCGGTACGTTCGTTATAGAAACAAAAACTGCTTGACGGATTTTAACGAAACTTGGTACAATTATTCTTCATACTCTTAGGCAGGTTATGAGATACTTTTCATCACGCTGCGACCAATAGGAGCAGAGCAGTGAAAGGAAATGTTGGGAAAAAGGGCGAAGTTACTCCATTTTTTAAGCTTCCGTCGCGTGTGCAGCCTTAATGGTTAAAGCTACACAGAAAACATGTATGACAGAAATGTTCTCCTTAAAATTATGTAAAAATCATCCCATAACAGCATATGTCTACTTTCTATGGTTGACTCACAATAACACGTGTAACTCTCGATAGCTTAGTAGTTCGGAGGTTTCTGATTATATTTGTCTACTATTACGTATCTAACACTCTCACTCACACTAAATAATAAAGGTTAACATTATTACCTATTCAATAAGAAAAGAATCATATAAATCGGTAAAGAAAAACCAAAGTTATACATGAAATACGGTAATAAGCCATCGCGCGTGATTATCACGCTTTAAGGATCATTTTTGTGTAACGGTCGCCGCGCTCAACGCGGCTCGCGGCGCGGTGGCTGCGCGAGCTTCATACAATATTTGGCTGTTGATGCGATTGGTGCGAATAGACGTTCAGAGTGTTCAACCTTATTGACCGACAATACCTAATTGATTAACAAACCTTGCAGCGCGTCTTTAAATAATATAATACATTTATTTTAAACTTTCTTTTGTTGTTATTTTACAAAATAGGTAAGAATTTGTAATTTTGGTAGTGTTTAAATATTCGTTCAATTACAATAATAGGTATAATAGTTTACATTTTATTTATTTTTAGGTGAAGTAGTAGTAGGTACGCATAGATTTAGAATTGGATTGGCTGGTGTTTATTATTTCTTCCTCTCTTTACACAAAGTCGGAATTTCACGCGGACGAAGTCGCAGGCAGAAGCTAGTACTCTAATATATTAAATACATATGTACCTACTAGCGACCCGCCCCGGCTTTACACGGGATAACAGTAGGTATTTTCCCACTATTTAATGATATTATTATGTATACTACCTATCATCTTATCTTATATACCTAGGTATATATAAAAGAAAGTCGTGTTAGTTACTTCACTTATAACTCAAGAACGGCTGAACCGATTTAGCTGAAAACTGGCAGGGAGGTAGCTTAGAGCCAGGAGAAGGACATAGGATATTTTTTATTACAAAAAAATAAAAATAATAGATACAATTTATTCCGGACATACAGCGCCATCTATTGTTCAAACCAAAAATCTGCCGGATGCCACTATTCCACGCGAACGAAGTCGCGGGCAAAAGCTAGTTCATTATAAACCTTACTCTTCAGTAACTCTCATCATCATCATCATCATCAGCCTATCGCAGTCCACTGCTGGACATAGGCCTCTCCAAGTGCACGCCACTGAGATCGATTTTCGGCTTCTCGCATCCAGCTCCTGCCAGCCGTCTTGCGCAAGTCATCACTCCACCGTGCCTGAGGAAGTCCTACACTACGTTTGCCGAGGCGTGGTCTTCACTCTAGAACTCGTTTACCCCAACGGTTATCGGTTCTTCGGCTAATATGGCCGAAGAACCGATTTCAGTAACTCTATCTATTAAAAAACCGCATAAAAATCCCTTGCGTGGTATTAAAAATTTAAGCGTAGGACAAAGGGACAGAAAAAGTTTAGTTTTATACTATGTAGTGATTATCACTATTAATCACTACCTCTAGGAGCGGATATGTAGCTACTTGCCTGAGAACGCAAGCAACTCTGCAAGTTAGCTCGTAGGTACTCTAAAAGCACCCAAATGGTACTATTTCATAAGTGCGTCATCATGGATCACATGAATTCAAGAGCTTTTAGCTACCGGAGCATCGAACTCGTTATCAGGCGGACGCTGTGCCAACGGAACGGAGATAGCTTATCATTCTCTTATCAACGGGTTATTGCTTGTTCTACTCTGTACAATTATAATTACTAGCTTATGAATTTTAAGCTTGTGGCATTATAAATTGTGAAACCATTTCAACAATAAATTCCAAAACTATACGACACTTACTTATATCGTATCATCGCAGAAATGTATTTGGAGCCATTGACAAGTAGGTACATTCATCCAGTTACTTGTCCATATTGACCCATCTACGTGCATTTGGAAGATGATTACTAATAAAAAACCCGAGAGAATTCTAAAGACTTACTGTTATTTAAATCTTAATTCAAATCTTCAAAATGTGTACATACCTTATGTCTCGGAAACAATAATGGAGAATTGCAATAAACCCTGATTTAACTGCGACCTAAATACAACCGCTAGTTTTAAATGTGCAATAAGCGATTAGGCCCCTTAATATTGTGATGCATTACTTTGTTGCACTGCTTCAAACCACGCCACAAATGTATGCAATAAAGGCTAAATTAAGTTTAGAGAGAAACCAATAATGGATGACCAATGTGTGCGTAGACGCCGGAAGGGATGATTATAATATCACACAACAACAACTGTAGTGTAGCAGACTAAACGGAATTTCCAACAAATTGGGAACAGTGAACAACTTTTACGAAACATGGTCTAAATGCAAAACCAAAATTCATTATTACGAAATCAAATAACGATCGATGACACAAAAACAACCCAGGAACGCATTGCAAAAACACTAAACTTCGAAATAAATAAGTAGTGAAGCCGTCGAAACTGAAAGTGCAGTAAGTATAAACTCATTCACAGAAACACAAAAATATAAACAATTTCTCACCTGTCCTTGAATGACATGCTCGTCGTGGTCTGCGTTTGCGCCGACCAATTTACAGTATAGCTCTGGTCCTTCATCTCCGCAGGTAGCCGTGGCCGTAATCTTCTTTTTCGACGCTAAGTTGAAATACCTCGGAGTCAATACTTCTGTGTGTACGAGAGCCGCGTACACTAATACTATTAACGCTACGTGTGCGCCCGCCATGTTGCGCGGACGACGGCCCGGCGCCGAATGCGGCCTGAGCGCGAAGGGTCGCATCGCTTTTTTGTTGAACGAGGGATACTCATCTCTGCTTTGAGCTTGATTCGGCGATTGCATGTTTAAATAAAACGATTGCAATAAACCCTTCAATAACCTAACCCTAATTTTGAGTTTGGAGGATGTCTCATTTTTTAATGACTCTATGCTAGAAATTTGGACTTTGATTTGTATGGAAACTGCTAAGACAGTCAATAAGCACGGCCAATAATGGATCGATCAAAGAATTATGTGATGTTATACCTGCGAAAGGATGGATTTACACAGTGCAAGCAGCTGGCACATGTTGAGGCACATGCGCAGGCTACATGCGTTTTTAAAAACGTGCGGGTCCAGCGACTCGCGCATGTACTAAAGCACAATACCCGCCCGCGTGCTCTTGTCACTTGTCACTTGCGCATGTTAACTTGCTCCAGCTACTTGCACCGTGTAGATGCACCCTTAGGTTTGGCAGTTAACTCTGTCAACAATACTGAAATATCGGCATTATTACCGTATTTAAATATACCCTTACAGGCCAACACAACTTTGTACAAGTGAATAACGCAAGCCACCATCTTGATTTATATTATCTAGAAATTATTAGTGCCTAGCCCTCTTCATAATACACTGAAAGATGGACTCATCATACGTAAAGATCCGCTATCAAAACTGGGTTTGCAAATACTAACTGCACTAGCGCGATAATATTGATAGCATTATTAAATAGCTAAATTCATCAACATCTGCCCAGATTTTACCAAACTAAGCTAGAGTCAGTATTCGTTCAAACTGGACGCAGCAGAGTACTAGTGTTTTACATACTGCGACTGCTTATCTAACCTCCACAAACAAGTTACGCGGGTAACTCCTTGGCAAGACGCGTTGTTAGACCTTTTTGCTTCTGACTGCCAGTAGCGACTACCAAAGATGTTCAAATGGCAGCCGGTACTCAAAATTTTATCGTGGCTTCCGAACTCGTACTGACAAAATGCTTGCCCATTCACGGACCGACCGCGCCATGCGTTGCTCGATCGATACGCCAGGGTTTGATTTACCCACGAGCTCTTCCGTTAAATAACTAAATTAAAAATATAAACTCCTCATTTTAGTCACATGATTTATTAAACATCTGAATAACAGTCCAGTGTGAAACGGACTATATAATATTCTATCACAAGGAATAAAAAAAAACACTTATTAAGTAGCCCAATCATAAGACTTTTGGCATAATAAAAAATTGCACAGAGCTGAATTTTGGTGGAGAGGTCAAGGTTTTGGGATTTTTCCTTTTTTCGAAAACAGGAAGTTTTATCAAAAATCTCAAACATACCAAAATTGTAGATCATTAAATTATCTCTGAAAATGTTTTCCATTGATGCTAAGTATGTTAGGTCCTCAGGACAAAGTTTCACATTTAAACACATTTACCTAATCGTGTATGATTTATTGTCTAACGTGCGTCCGTCAGCCGCTTGTACACAAATCGCTGAAGTAGGATACGAAAAGACAGAAACCATTCAAACTGTGTCCTTCCTTTCTGAACTTCTGGTATGGGTAATGCCTGAAAGTCTTTACGAATGGGTACCTCGCACACAAATTGTTGTACAAAACACACGCAGCAAGGTACCCCATAAACACAGATAGTGCAAAGAATTTCGGATACGAATCTTAATATTATCATTAACATTCATTTTACATATAAAATAACGCTAGCTATCTCATGACACACTCCTCTATGTCGTCACATTCAACGTACAGTTAGCATCAAAAGTAGCTGAACAAATCTAAATCTTCAAAACTGCTAGTGTCGTTGATAACGGACCAGAATATTTATCCACTTTTTTGAAGGTTGGTATGGAAAGAAAGAAAGAAAAGAAAATTTAAGTAAATGGCATTTATGTTGTGAAGAAATGATAACCTTTTACTTTGCTAGGCACTTTTGAAAATAGAGTTGCGCAGCCACTTTTGATGTTGACCGTACAACCGCAATGCGTAATTTTCATTTCGTCAGTTTTACAAGGTCGGTTGCCATTGAAGTGATAGAACAGCTTAATCGAGACTTGTTTTTGCTTCTTATTATTGATAGTAGTTACATAAATATTCTTAATGATGATACTAAAAAAAGTGAATAAATATAATTAGGACATAAAGCTCCGCCCTGGTTACAGTAATCACCGACACACACACATACGTGATATCTAGCATACAGGGTGACAGCTCTGCTGAAGGGTGTCAGTGAAGCGTGAGGGCTCGACACGCAGCCCTCAGTCATATAGTGCATAGATTTTTCTAACGCACTGAATCTGCCGGACGCGAAGCTCTTACCCCTGAGAGGATTCATAGTTCGGCAACCTCGCTCATTGTACACCTCAGCACCGATATCAAGATAACGCTTGAAGCAACCTCCTGAAAAGAAATTCACAATTTCTTTTAGATCCTGCTGTCGCGAAAACTATTATAAATTATAATTTTATAAATTATAATGAAATTGTACCTATCTATAGTTCAGTAAACAAATGCGTGAGCGCAACATTTTGTTACTAAGTAAATACAAAAACAGGCGCATATGTGTATTTTGAAAGAGCGAGCGAAGCGAGTTTTTGAGCTAGATAAATGTCTAGCTAGGGTGTCAAAAAACCAAAGTCAAGAGACAGAAAATGCGAGCGGAGCTACCGTAACTTTTTTTGTTATTTTTTAGGATTCAAAAATTACGTAAAATATAGCCCAAACATATCGGGTGTGTCGTTCATAATCACATTAAATGAAATGCGTTAATATCCTAGTTAATATATGTCGATTAACACAAAGAAAAAAGAAAAATACGTAAAAATAAAAAAATGAATTTTTCAAACAAAGTAAATAGAATTAAAATGTGCGAAAATTAGAACACCATATAAAATTCAGACATTACAAACAACTGAAATTCTCCCTTGAAAACAGACAGCTGTCGACTGATCAAAACATTCGATACTCCTAACTTTATCTCTGCTTTACACATGATGTTGTTAATTATAAAAACGAAAAATGACTCCTGTGGTTAAACCACTGAATGGATTAGGTTATTTTTTTTACAATTCGCCATAGAATATCATAAAGTATATGCGATAGGATTTAATGTGATTGTGAACGACACACCCTGTATATAACTTTTTGTTGGCTGGCAAATTCACAAGCAAGGGGACATAGCTTCTGAAAGCGCTACCCAAGCAAGTGCGACTTTTTGTACATATTGGAACTCAAGATGAAAACACTCGATCACTAGGTGCCCTAGACTTATTGCCCTAAGCAATTGCTTATGGTCTAATCCAGGATGGCTTAGGTTACTCTTAATGGTTGCCTTTAATTAAAAAGTTATTTAATGCAGTAGCATATTTCTACAAAAGTACGTTCCCTGGTAGGGTTTCCTGCAATCTGCGCGGCTGACGGATAGGCAAAACTTAATCAAACTCGGATTCGTAATGCAAGATGATTCATAAGTCGCCCAGGCCGTTCAGAACCCTACTCTGGTGAGGAACTTTTCCTTCTGTTCGAACAAGTCCTACATAAAAGAAAGGATATCTAAAAAAAATAAGCCATATTACCTTTGAATAATTTCTCTGGAGACGGGTCATATTTAGGGGTTCCTTTACGCTTGATAGATTTTTTTATCTCACAAAATACCATGTAATTTTTTCTTAAATGATAATATTTTCGATCTGGGTGTTCAAAAATGTGGTAACAAGTTGGTGTGTTTGGAATGTCTGTTACGTTCAATCCGCATTGATAGCAATGGACAGATGGTGGTTGAGTAGTCGTTCGTTTTGTAGTAGCACTGGTAGTACTAGTAGTAGTGGTGGTATTACTTTTAGTTGTACTACTACTACTATTATGTTTCTGTCTAATTATTGCGGGCGTTATAAAAATATTTTTTTTATTCACAATTTCTCTACTCGTTGGAATGGTGTGAAAAAAATAATTAAAATCACTCATTAACACAGTGTATGTCCTTAAAGTTGATTGTGGATTATCTTCAAACTCTTCTATTTCTATATTGTCTTCTTGTTCCAAGTGAGCGCTATCACCGGTAGTCTCAAAATTAAGAGGAATCCAGTTCATGCCTACATCATTATTATTCAATATCTGTTCATCATCTTCGTCCTCATCGCTATCATTCAGATCAACAATTGTTTTTGGTATGGTTATGTTAAGCGGGGGAAATAGACTTGCAAAAGTTTTTTTTATTTTTTTCTGGGTTGTCGTTGTTTTGGTACTAGATAAAGCTAGTACTACTTTTGGCCAAGCCTCCTCGTGATCATAAAAATTGTGCCAATAAGACTTTTTTGTAGGAACATATATGGGATGGCGTGATGAATGCTCTTCATGTTGTTGTCTTCTTTTCGTTGAAGGTTTCGTTTGGGAAGGCAATGCACTTTCTGGTTCTGATTTCGTCGTGCTGGTAGGTTTCCATAACGTTCTGTGCCCTGTGAACAAACTCGCATACACAAATTACTATTTTTAACTAACTACATAAATAAATGAAATAATTGTAGGTGCTGTTAAAAAACGCTAGTCATGTATTGTCATGAGAACTCAGAGCGTGTGCAAAATTTTATCCTAATCAAAGACCGGGAAGTGGGTCAAATTAAGATTCCAAGATTTTCTTACATACATAGTTACAACTGTTACAAGTGAAGTTAATATAAGCGTGTTAAAATAAATCATACACCCAAGCGCGGGTGACGGGGGACAGGCCTTACCTTTGATCCTTGACGTGATCATGGTCGGTACACCTCAGCCGAAACTTAGGGCAAAGAAGAAGGTATCGTGCCTTTATACCCAGTTCATCGTGGTTAAGTCATGATTGTGCACTATAATATGTCCTGCGCAGCTGGCTGATTTCCTTAAATGAAAACAGCCGCCGTGGCCGAAATCGGCCGTGGACGCCATTAATTATAATGCCCAGGAAATCTATTGTCCCGTGTTCTGGTACATGGAAAACCACTTTTAAACAAGAGAGCCACTTCGTCTATCGCAGTGGGACCCTGAGACCCCTGAGAGTGTCAATCTCACACCGATAGGTAACCTTTTTGTATTTTTGAAGTCCCTTAAAGCAAAGAGACGTGGTGCCACTAGCGGAAGCTGCAGCCCCCAGCAGATAAATGAGCAAAATATCTATTCATCATGAACATATGAAACTTAAAACAATACTTAGTTACCTCTGTAAGGCTCGTATCTGTATACGTTCTTTGGCAGAATGTAGGATATAGTGGTGCCAGATACATGTTCCACAGGGTTCTTAACACGTGAAAGTAATGAACCGTCAATATAAGACAAGACACTAAAAAAATAAAAAAATACAAAATAAAGCTGAGATAAAATATTTGTAAACATTATAAAAAATATATATTGCGTTTAAAACTGACGTGGCGTACACCACGTCACTTTATAAGTGATATATAGACCGATAAGGATCTATCATTGACATATATTCTAGCGATAGACAAGAACATCCATAAAAATAATTTACCCGCTTATGTCGTCTTTTGACATCTTGTTGACGTATTGTGACATCTAGTCATCCTCATTGATGTTAATCGCAGAAGTGACATAATATGTTCGCTCGTATTTTGCCTACATTTTTCATTATTAAAAAAGTTTATCTTCTTCTTTCTCCTGCCCTGTTCCCAAATTTTACTTGGGGTCGGCGCAATATGTCATTTTCTTCCATTCTCCCCTGTCACTCGTCATACTGACACTCACTCCCTTCCTATTCATATCATCTTTCAGGCAATCCATCCATCTTTTCTTAGGTCTTCCTCTTCCTCTCCATCCATCTACATTGATACTTAGCACACACTTTGTTGCATGTGTATCATCCCTCCTCATTACATGTCCATACCACGACAATCTTCTACTTCTCATCTTTTCTGTAACTGGCGCTACTTTCAGACTTCCTCTAATGTAATCATTCCTCACTTTATCCATTCTTGTAACACCACACATCCATCTCAGCATTCTCATTTCTGTTACATGCACTCTCTTCTCGTCCCTCTTTTTCAATGCCCAACACTCCGATCCATACAGGACGACAGGTCTAATGACGGATTTGTAAATTTTGCCCTTCAGTTTGAGGGGCATCCGCGGGTCACAAATAGCGCTAGTTACCTGTCGCCACTTCATCCATCCCGTATTGATCCGATGCGTAACGTCCCTGTTCACCTCACCGTCACTTTGGACGAGTGAACCAAGGTACCGGAAGTCGGAGCAAACTGGTAGGGGCATGCCGGCTAGGGTTATGGTCATGGGTCCCGAAATACCGCCAAAATCACAATGAAGGTATTCGGTTTTACTCCTGCTCACCTTTAAACCCACTGTCTCCAGTCTCAGCCGCCATGCCTCCAATCTACTCTGGACCTCTGGCCCACTCTCCCCCACCAGAACAATGTCATCGGCGAAAAGCATACACCAGGGTGCCTCCTCCCGTATATCTGCCGTAAGCGCGTCCATTACAAGCAGGAAGAGATACGGGCTGAGGGCCGACCCCTGATGTAAGCCAACACCTACACTGAAGCTGGCGGTAGTGCCCGCTGCGGACCGGACTTCTGTACTGCATCTGCCGTACATCGCTCGGATCAACTGCACATACTTCCCTGGTATACCTTTCTCCTCAAGGGCCCACCACAAAACCTCACGAGGCACCCGGTCATATGCCTTCTCGAGGTCAACGAACACCATATGCAAGTTTTTGTGTGCACCCCTGTACTTTTCGCACAATTGGCGAATACAGAATATAGCGTCCGTTGTACTCCGACCAGGCATAAAACCGAATTGATTTCGTGCGATATCACTCTCTTCTCTCAGCCTCCTTTCAATAACTTTCTCCCACACTTTCATACTATGTGACATTAGCTTTATTCCTCTATAGTTGTTGCAATTCAACACATCACCCTTGTTCTTAAAAATGGGCACCAGGAAACTATTGCACCACTCGTCTGGTATAGTTTCCTCTTGCAACAACTTATTGAAGAATAAAGCCAGCCATTTCCATCCATCCATCTTTAATAATTTCCACACTTCCACTGGTATTCCATCTGGCCCTATCGCTTTTCCATTTTTCATTCCATTCACTGCTAATCTGACCTCATCCTCACATACATTTCTTACAAGGCCCTCGTTCACCGCTTTATGATGGAGCACACCGCTCCACTCATTTTCTTCATTCATCAGTCTTTCAAAATATTCCTTCCACCTACCTTTAATCTCCACATCATTCGAAAGGACCGTTCCGTCTCCATTCTTTACACACCTTATCTGGCATACATCTCTTGTCATTTTCTCCCTAGATTTAACCAATCGGTAAAAGTCATTTTGACCAGCTGGGCTATCTAGGGAGTCATACATCTTCTCGTGCGCTTTTGCCCTTGAAACAGCCACAATCTTCTTAAAAAAGTTTATATCTAAGTGAATTCAAAATCATGTAATATATCAAAAAGTTTATTTATATCTAAGTGAATGCAAAATCATGTAATGTATTAAAACCAGGAACTTGTTTTTAGGGTTTTTTAATATTAATTACGATGTTGTTTTTCTTAAGAGGGCTTTCACAAATTTTCGCGAATTTAAACGCGCTGATATATGTTGTAGTGTTTTTACAGTAGCGAAATACATACGAGGTCATATTATTTTTTCTTGAAAGTAAGAACATACCATAACAAAGTGAAGTCTGTTTTCATTGATATTTTACCTACTGCCAGTTTTATGGCACATCTGTTTCTGCACGATTTTCTTAATCCATAATTTAAGATGGCGGGCGGGAACAAATTAATGCATATTTGTAAAATTGAATTATAAATGAAAAGTATGATATACAAGCGTTGTAATAGCATGAATAGCGTGTAATTTTACTAACTTGACTCTCGAATAGTTTATATGTGTAAGTTTATACCTTGATATGTATTTTCTATTTTATAATTGTCGTTTCATAGACATCGGTCTGACGCAGGTGTCAAAATCGCTCTGATTTGCCATTTTGGGCAATGCATAGTCTGCAGTGCATTTCAGTGTGGTAAGCTTTTTGTTCGGAACGTTCTATCTAGTACGTAGTACATATATATCGATGGGATCTATTATGAATGCGGCTGTCAGATTAACTAATGCAAACGTTGTCAATGGAAATTGTCGTTTGATTCAAAATTCATTTACGTATTCAAATATTGAAGCAAAAGCTTCTGGTTCAACAGATGAGCTCATGTTTAATGGTCTTATCCAAATATTGAACAAAACAATACGCCTTAAAGAAGGCATTTTGGTGGATTGTTACACAAGCTTGCAGTTTCAGCCCTCATTAGGGCTGCTAGATGGCTGGGAAATCCGGGATTGTCCCGGAATTACGTGTCTTGACCCGTATCCAGGAATTACACTTTGCAGTTCTGGATTTCGAAAGCAGACAATATGCACTAGCTTTTTTCATTATGTTACTAGTAGCAAGCCGCTTCCCTTCCATTTTTAACCCGCCGAACCTCTAAAATCTCTTAAATTTGCAAAATCAATACAATTGTTCGTTCTAAAGAAGAGAACCCAGATTTCTCAAATGTTTTGGAAACAGTCTTCAAAGACTGTTTTCGCAAGTGCAAAAAACAAAACTGGTGGTCGAGAATCATTAACATATCTTCATTCATTCATTTTTTAATCCGCCCTAAAATCGGCAAAATATGGATACCAACTATTGTTACGCGCTTGGAGTAGCGCTCGCGTCAGTAAACTGATTTCGCGTTGCCGCCGTGCCTACTATGACGACTGTGGCCGTACAATCGGTTACAAAATAAACATCTTTCTCTATCAATAACTGTTCTTTTTTATACTAAAAACAACAAAATAAAAATATAAGTGTCTATAAAACTTATTTAATTATAAGTTGACAATGGAGATTGGGCAAGAATGTCTGAAGTTTGGTCCAAATATCCACCACGAATGACACCTATATGATTAAATAGTCTGCTTAATTTAGAGTAACTTTTACTAAGAAAGTAAAAAAAAAACAATGCCAAAAAAAAGTTATAGCCAAAAATGTATTCTTAATTTTCAGTAGTTTTTGTATGTTATCTAATTTTTTTTTTATATTTTATTCCACTTCCATTTCTGTACTTTATCTAAAACTTAGGCGAGTAACACACATTTGCACCATTTAAAAAAATATCCTTGACTAGTGTTTTATAACTCCGATTATGAATCTGCTAGCTAAATAGCCCATATTTTTCTGCCAGATGGAGGTACGAATAGCTAACCAATTGAGGCGCCAGAAGTGCTTGAATATACTCAGCAGTTTCTGGATCAAGGAAAGTTCGATGTAACTGGTAGTGCCTTCTCTCTATAATGAATAATTATATTTTGCCAGATGTTACAGAAAGTACAACAATCGAACATCACGAAAAGTAATTGAAAAAATCTATGAAATGAGTTTTTTGATTTTGCTATAACTTTTTTCTGGCATTATATTTTTTTTTACTTTCTTAACAGAAAAATTAGCGGGCTATCTGGCCATATAGGTCTCGTTGGTGGTGGACATTTGGACCGGAATCGCCCATTGTCCTTTATTCATTCCTGTATATATCTAGGCCTTCAATAACCATGTGGATACAGAAATAGAAAGGCG
Source organism: Helicoverpa assulta (assembly GCA_963856015.1). NCBI lineage: Eukaryota > Metazoa > Arthropoda > Insecta > Lepidoptera > Noctuidae > Helicoverpa > Helicoverpa assulta. The sequence goes on from CAWLCW010000029.1 coordinate 3,221,080, forward strand.
GATAGCCGATGCCTGTAAACGGTTCTGGTCTCTCAAAGAAGTGCTAAAAAGTAAACAATATACTATTGCAATGAAAAGGAAAGTGTATAACGCATGCATATTACCAATCCTCACTTATGGGTGCCAGACCTGGGCCAACACGCAGAAACAAAGCCAAAAACTGACCACGTGCCAAAGAGTCATGGAGAGGCGTATGCTGGGTTACACCATAAAAGACAGAAAGAGAGCTATAGATTTAAGACAAATCACGAAACTAGAAGATGTCGTAGTCAAAACCAAAAAACTTCAGTGGAGATGGGCAGGCCACATGATGAGAGAGAGTAGGAATAAATGGACGAAAGACGATACCGAATGGAACCCTAGATTGCAAACAAAAAGGAAACGTGGAAGACAAAGAAAACGTTGGTCTGGTGACATAAAAAGGAATGCGGGTACACTACGGCATAGATTAACTCACACAAGAGTAAAATGGAAAGAGCTGGAGGAGGCCTCTGTGTCACAAGGCCACGCCTAAATCAAATCAGATAGGAGAAATTAAGAATAGTAACGTAATGATGAAATTAATACTTACAGTGTTAATACATTTAGTTGCATGCTACAAACTTAATAATGAATTCTACACAATTATGTTGGCAATTAAGGCTTATAAAAAAAAATGCTACTATATCGAGAGCTAGCGGCTGCCAGACCTTCATTATGTAATAAAATTAAATACTAGCTTTCGCCCGCGGTTTCACCCGCGTCCCGTAGCCGGATGGTGACAAAAAAACTATCCTAAAACCTTCTCCCGGGTCTAAGTTACCTCCCCTCTAATTTTCAGTCAAATCGGTCAAGCCGTTTTCATGTTATGTCGTGACAACGGAAAGCGGGTTTCATTTTTATATATATAGATTGTGTGTGCAAGCAACCGTCACTCAAACTTCGTAGTAGTATTTCGTTCATACCTGCTGTAAGGTCGATGTACGATACACACAAAGTTTCAGCCTTTATAAAATAACGAAAGTCTGGCAGTCACTGGCTCTTGGGCTATATGTTGTCACAAAACCATTCCTACTATTTCTTATTTATTTGTTTGTGAAATATAGAATCAATAATTAATTGTTCCTTGCATCCCATATAACCCCGTTTGCTTCCTTTCTGTTGTACTTCTGTTATTATGTTGTGTTGTTCTATGTGTTTGATAATTTGTGTGTGATTGTCGATGTATTTTGTAAATTATGCGAAGGCACGTCATTGCGAAGGTTGCGGAGAGTATTGAGACTTTGGAAGCATGTAAGCTATGCCGGTGGCAATAAATTCGGGTATACCTACTTTGTTGGCCTAAAATTATTTCTGTTTTTTAAGCAATAATTTTGTGCAGTTAGTCGATTTTTTTATAACTGTGTATTTTATCTAAACCGGCCAAGAGCGAGTCGCGCCACGTTCGATGTAGGGTTCCGTAGTTTCCCGGGTATAGCTTATTCCTAATAGATGGATTATGTACATTATGTCGGGTTGTTGGTGGTAATTTTGAATTGGGTGAACCGATTTCTTTTTTATTTGAAAGAATATGCGTAAAAATAAGGGTTTAAAAAGTGCTCGCAAAGACGGTTAAATTAAAAACTGAGTAAAAAAATATATTTATTATTTTTTTCAAAAACTATTCAATTAATCGAGTCCAAAATAATGTTCTTCGAAAGTATATCGGGTGTGTCGTACCTAATCACATTAAATCCTATCACATATACTCACGGACTAATAAAAATAGTAACTTTTTTGACTAGTCCGTGCCTAATATGAACTAAAATATGTATATGTCAATGTTATGAACTGACCGCGACGAGGAAAATCAGATTAACCAAATTAATAAAATTTACTTAGATACTACCTACAAATTCAGATGAGAAAGAAGATTTGTATCTAACCTATACATAGATAGTTTAGGGGACAAGTAAACTTATTTGCTTTCCAAAATTGAGTTGTAAAATATCATCATACATACATACATAAATACATACATACATACATACATACATACATACATACATACATACATACATACATACATACATACATACATTGCAAGTTAAATAAAAGCTTGTAAAAAGCAACAATTTTACAGAAATGGTTTAATGGTTTTTTACAGAAATGTAGGCTGTACATTGATCCGTCGATCAGTCCGGACAAAGGATTTTATGTATGTATAGAGAATGTATAGAAATTATTGGTGCCCGGCCCTACGCCCTCATCATTATACACTGAAAGATGGACTCGTCATACGTAAAGATCAGCTATCAAAACTGGGTTTGCAAATACTAACTGCACTAACGCGATAATATTGATAGCATTATTAAATAGCTAAATTCATCAACATCTGCCCAGATTTTACCAAACTAAGCTAGAGTCAGTATTCGTTCAAACTGGACGCAGCAGAGTACTAGTGTTTTACATACTGCGACTGCTTATCTAACCTCCACAAACAAGTTACGCGGGTAACTCCTTGGCAAGACGCGTTGTTAGACCTTTTTGGTTCTGACTGCTCGTAACGACTACCAAAGATGTTCAAATGGCAGCCGGTACTCAAAATTTTATCGTGGCTTCCGAACTCGTACTGACAAAATGCTCGCCCATTCACGGACCGACCGCGCCATGCGTTGCTCGATCGATACGCCAGGGTTTGATTTACCCACGAGCTCTTCCGTTAAATAACTAAATTAAAAATATAAACTCCTCATTTTAGTCACATGATTTATTAAACTCTGAATATATATAAATCTGAATAACAGTCCAGTGTGAAACGGACTATACAAAATATTCTATCACAAGGAATAAAAAAAACACTTTTTATTAACCCAATCAATAATATTTTTGACATCATAAAAAGAGCTGAATTTTTGTGGAGACCTTGAGCTCACCATTATAAATAAACTATCAAAAGTGTCCATCAGAGGTCAAGGCTTTGGCATTTTTCCTTTTTTCGAAAACAGGAAATTTTATCAACAATGTCAAAGGGACCGACATTGTAGATCATTAAATTATCTACAAAACGAAACGAGCAATATATTTTTTCAATTTGGATACATTTTTTCTCCGGTGCAAGAGATAATGACATTAATTGTGTCATATCTCTGAAAATGTTTTCCATTGATATATATAGGTAGGTATGTTAGGTCAAAGATTTACCTAACCATGTATGAGTTACCTAGGGCAAGTAGTCCAGTTAGGCAGATCCAACTTCAAGAAAGAGGTCAACTACCGAATCCAACTCGGCTGGGCATCGTTCTGGAAACTGCGCAATGTCTTTTCGTCCGACATACCTCACTGCCTCAAGACGAAAGTCTTCAACCAATGTGTGCTACCAGTGATGACTTACGGCACCGAAACGTGGTCTCTCACTAAGAGGGCTATGCTTGGTGTTTCTCTACGTGATCGAATCCGAAATGTGGAGATCCGTAGACGAACTAAAATCACCGATATAGCCCACCGGATTAGCAGATTGAAGTGAGAATGGGCAGGCCATATTGCTCGCAGAGCAGATGGCCGATGGGGTCGAAAAGTGCTGGAGTGGAGACCACGGACTAGCAAGCGCAGCGTAGGACGTCCACCAACAAGGTGGACAGACGACCTTATAAAGGTTGCCGGAAGACGCTGGATGCAGGTCGCTTTCAACAGGTATCTGTGGAGATCAAAGGGGGAGGCCAATGTTGAGCAGTGGACGTCCTATGGCTGAGATGATAATGTGTATGAGTTATTGTCTCACGTGCGTTCACTTCTGGCGAACGTGGCGCAAATGTGCAGCTCGCGAGCCGTTTAGTGCAGCGCTTAGGTGAAACGCGATATCAAGCGGTCAGCGCAGGAGCGGCGCGCGAACAAAAATGCACGCACACAGCTCGCACACAGATCGCATATGGCTCGCGAGCTGCACATTCGCCAGATGTAGACGCACCTTATCCTTTCAAAAATTTTCTTTTCACACATTTTAATGGCTTTAATTCAAAAATTATGAATCTATGAATAACGGGTACAAGGTGAAGTTTGACGTAATCTACAATATTTATTCACAACTAGCTTCTGCCAGCGGTTTCACCCGCATCCCGTGGGAACTACTTCCCGTACCGGGATAAAAAGTAGCCTATAGCCTTCCTTGATAAATGGGCTATCTAACACCGAAAGAAATTTTCAAATCGGACCAGTAGTTCCTGAGATTAGCGCGTTCAAACAAACAAACGAACAAACTTTTCAGCTTTATAATATTAGTATAGATTCATAGGTATATGTATTTACAATAAAACTTTCTGTTTTCGAAACAGAGCCAAAGGTCTGCGAAGGCGTGCGAATTTATGTTATTTGAGCAGCATTTTTATTTTTAATGTCTATTATAGACTGGGCTATACACCCATCGCCGTAGTGAGATACTTACGAAAAGAAAGAAATCATTATTTTAAACTATGTGTCCTTCCTTACTGATCTTCTGGTAATGGTATGCCGAAAGGCTCTACGAATGGGTACCTCGCACACAAATTGTTGTACAAAACACACGCAGCAAGGTACCCCATAAACACAGATAGTGCAAAGAATTTCGGATACGAATCTTAATATTATCATTAACATTCATTTTACATATAAAATAACGCTAGCTATCTCATGACACACTCCTCTATGTCGTCACATTCAACGTACAGTTAGCATCAAAAGTAGCTGAACAAATCTAAATCTTCAAAACTGCTAAACAGGTGTCGTTGATAACTGACCAGAATATTTATCCACTTTTTTTGAAGGTTGGTATGGGAAGAAAGAAAAGAAAAGTTAAGTAAATGGCGTTTATGTTGTTAAGAAATGATAACCCTTTACTTTGCTAGGACTTTTGAAAATAGAGTTGCGCAGCCACTTTTGATTGTTGTCATTGAAGTGATATAACAGCTTGATCGAGGCTTGTTTTTGCTTCTTATTTTTGATAGTAGTTACATAAATATTCTTAATGATGATACTAAAAATAGTGAATAAATATAATTAGGACATAAAGCTCCGCTCTGGTTACAGTAGTCACCGACACACACACATACGTGATATCTAGCATACAGGGTGATAGCTCTGCTGAAGGGTGTCAGTGAAGCGTGAGGGCTCGACACGCAGCCCTCAGTCATATAGTGCATGGATTTTTCTAACGCACTGAATCTGCTGGACGCGAAGCTCTTACCCCTGAGAGGATTCATAGTTCGGCAACCTCGCTCATTGTACACCTCGGCACCGATATCAAGATAACGCTTGAAGCAACCTCCTGAAAAGAAATTTACTATGTATTTAAGGGTTGCTATACGCATACGCGGGCCGGCGTCATTCGGCACTTCGGGCGACAAAACCGAATATATGAAGATGAATGTTCGGGAATCTCTATGCGCTCGGGTGCCGAATCTTAAGAACCGCAAGAGTCGACGCATACCGTTCGGCTTTTAACGATCAAGGTAGTTCTCGATCGGCCCAAGCCGACGAAGTGTAGTAATTGATTGGGATCGGATTTGTTGTTCGACATATTCTACCAAACTGACAATGCCGGGCTCGCTTAGTATAATTGTCATTTTACGCATAATATAGTTACTTTTATTTTCGAAATGCTTTTGCATGAAACTCAACTGACAGCGACGTGGCCTTTATTCGTTTTTTTTCAGGTTATAACATTTTACATTTATATAAAACATATTTTTTTACTATTTATTCACCACTTGACCATCCTTTATCCAATTATACATATATGAGTTTATGACCTTCCAGCCAAACAGGACGCCACCTAATACCAATGTTTTAAAAAGGGCGATTGTCAGTTGGGTAGCTTAACTTGGGCAGCTTAACCATTCGGCTATTAAGGGTCCGAAGGGACCCTGCTCTCCGATGCTCTCCGAGCTGGTCTATCTGAAGAGATAGGCGCGCATTTTTCTTTTCACACAGACCGGAGTCGGCTCTGATCGGCTCCGATCGGCTCCAATCGGCTGCGTGAGATGCAATCGGAGCCAAACGTCTGTGTGACCAAGAAAAAGAACGCGATCGGAGCCGATCGGGGCTCCTCTTATTATTTCACACCAAGCGCCTTCGAGCATTCTTAATGTCAAAAGCAGTGCAAATTCAAAAATAAACCTTACTTCAAATACTAAGTACTCGATTTTCAACGTGTTAAGAATTTGCTCTCCTCTCCGAGCCGGTCTGTCTGAACGGACCCTAAAAATTAATTAAGCTTAAATATAATGAATGTCAAAATAAATCATTTTTATTTAACAGAAAAGTACTATGTTTTTTTTTTGTTTTGTACATTTCTTAGTTCATATAAAAGATGGTTTTGTTTTAAAATATTTTATTTTTTTGGAATAAGTAAGTTTTGTTTGTAACGAAACTATTGATTAAGTATCAAACTGGTTTGGGTGGGTTGAAAAGTCTAGGTGGCCTAGTGGGCACAGAACCAACCTCTCGAGTATGAGGGCGCGGGTTCGATTCCAGGTCAGGCAAGTACCAATGCAACTTTTCTAAGTTTGTATGTACTTTCTAAGTATATCTCAGAAACCAATGACTGTGTTTCGGATGGCACGTTAAAATGTAGGTCCCGGCTGTCATTGAACATCCTTGGCATTCTTTACGGGTAGTCAGAATTCCAGTAAGTCTGACACCAGTCTAACCAAGGGGTATTGGGTTGCCCAGGTAACTGGGTTGAGGGGGTCAGATAGGGCAATCGCTCCTTGTAAAGCACTGGTACTCAGCTACATCCGGTTATACTGGAAGCCGACCGCAACATAGTTTGGGAAAAAGGCTCGGAGGAGGAGGATGATGAAACTGGGTTGGGTTTACCACAGTTTTTCTCATATGCTCAAAAAATATTAGTCAGATCTGGATAAAACTTTAATGGACACATTTACACTTGAGGTAGCATCTGTCCAACACAAAAATGGTAATCAGAATCGGCTTAGTCGACTTCGTTACGGTAAGAGAGGATACTAAAATGACGAATTTATCTTAAACCCCATACATTTGGAGTAAGCCGCCATAATAAAAAAATATCTATTAAATGAGGCACTTCCGATGACACTAGGTTCAACTCTGTTGGAGTTAGTAAAGATCAAAATATTATTTTAACCGATGATAACTCAAAACCTGCTTAAATTATCTCGTTGAAAATTAAATCGGAATAACTTTGAGATAGGTAGTCTATATTTAAACTAAAATTATAAAAATCGGTTAAGCCATCTCCGAGTAATTGGTTAACAAACTTGAAGTTAATTGATTATTAAGGATAATAAAATGTCGTATCTTCTTCTCTGTCGATTCGCTCTTGGCAGAGCGGTCGTGGTCACGTTGAGCCGTCCACATTAGAGGCGGACACAGCTTTTTTCACGATCTCCCGCCATCTATCTCTGTTAGCAGACTCTCTGGTGCAGTCTGACACGCAGCTACCCACTGCGGATTTCACCTGATCGGTCCAGCGCATAGGTGATCGGCCGCGCGATCTGGTTCACTCCACTTTTCCCTGTACAACTAGCCGCTCTATAAAGTTGTAATCGCGTCTAGAGATATGGCCAAAGTATTGTAGTATGAGCGTCTGTACTATGGTCGATAGGCGCCTTGTGACGCCGAGCTCCTGAAGTATGGACACATTGGTGCGGAACTCTGTCCACGATATGCCGAGCATCTTCCTCCAGCACCGCATCTCCAGAGCATCTATCTTCCCCTTTTCCAACTCACGCACTGTCCACGTCTCTGCCGCGTAAAGGAAGATGGGGAAAAGGAGCGTTCTCATGAGCCTGATTTTGGTGGCTTTGGTTATGTTCCGATCCCTCCACACCTTCTTCAACTTCTCGGCCGCGTTTCTGGTTAGGGCCATACGACACTTCACTTCATCAATGCAACCACCATTGTTTGAGATTAAAGCCCCAAGATATATGTATGTTTGGACCACATCGCAATTCGCAATCCGAGTAACTTCTGGCGAATTGTCATTCATACGGTCTACGATCATAATCTTGGTCTTAGATCGGTTGATTTTCAACCCAAACATTAGACTTACTTGCTCCATTTTATGAAGTAATGCCTGCTTGATCTCCGCACTACTAGCAAACAAGGTGGTGTCATATGCGTATCGTAAGTTCGAAATCTTCTATCCGCCAATCACAACACCATCGGTCCAGTCTTCAAGAGTGATTCGCATTATTAGCTCTGGGTAGATGTTGAAGAGCAAGGGTGAAATTATGCATCCTTGTCGCACTGATGCTGTTCCCCCTTCGTAAAGTCCCCTGAGCAAGTGCACGAGGTGTTGTGGTGTACCCATGTCCAGCAGTGTTTTCCACAGTGTTGGCCATTTTACCGAATCGAACGCTTTGTAAAAATCAACGAAGCATATGTAAGTTGGTTTGTTGAATTCTCGAGCTTTTTCGATAACTGACGAACAATGAGAATCTGTTCACGGGTCGCCTTGCCTTTTACAAAGCCGGCTTGTTCTGGCGCAATTTCTCTGGACAAGTATGCTTTCAGTCGCTCGTTGATAATGTGTAGCATTATTTTACTTGCGTGTGTTATGAGGGCAATGAGTCGAAAGTTGCCACATTTCTTAGTCGAACCCTTTTTATGGAGAGGAGTGAAAACTGTGTGAGCCCATTCTGAAGGCCATTTGCCTGAGAGCCATATCTTGTTACAAATGGCGCAGAAGATATGAACGCCATGTTCTCCCATTGCTCGAATGGTTTCGATTGGAATTCCATCTTTCCCTGTGGCCTTCCCATTCTTAAGATGTTGGATAGCGGCTCTTACTTCTGATTCAAGAATATCGGGCTCCAACATATTACTCGTAGGCTCTGTGGATGTAAAATTATGCGACTGAGGATCTTCAAACAAGGACTGACAGTACTTCCTCCAAACTTTCGAGATTTGGTCCAGTTCAGTGACTATCTGGCCGTTGTGATCTTCAATAGCCCAGGTTTTAGACGGCAGTGTTCTTGTTATGAGACGGATCTTGTGGTATAAGTCTTTTGATTGATACCTGTCTGCATGCGTCTCGACTTGTTTACAGATACTGCGTAGATAGTCATTATGATCTTGTCTGCATTTTAGCTGAATCTTTGCTGAGATTTTATTAAGATCTTTGATATCAGCTCCCGCTGCTTTCATTTTCTGGCGTTTTTCGACGAGTTTGAAGGTGTCATCAGTCATCCAGTGTTGTTTCTTGTGGGTTTTAATTGGTGGTGTCACTTCCGAAACCGCAGAAACGATGAGCGATTTAGCGCGGACCCATAGAGCATCGGATGTTTCATTTGTCGGGTCCACCTCTGACCATTGTGACCAGTTGCGCTTCATAATCGAACCAAAACTCGAAACATCTGTCACTTCGAATTTCTTCATCTTCTTGATGTCGTAAAATGTCGTATACATATTTCCAAAACCCCATACATTTGGAGTAAATCGTCGTGATGATCTATCGAAGGAGGCGCTTCCGATGACACTTCTTTCAAGTCTGTTAGTGGGTGGGGACGGGGTCCATACAAAATCCGGCATTGTCCTTTAGAGGGGAGCTGGCTTACAGATGGAATAAAGTTTTTGTCACCATCTGGCTACCGGAAGCAGTTATCTCGGGACGCAGGTGAAACGGCGGTAACCGCTAGAAAATAATATTTTACGCGGTAACGCACGCGATAATAAGAAGTGGACAGCTTATTACATTTATGAGAACGATGCTTAGTTGATTTTAGAAAATCGCCTGCCTGGCCTTATCCCAACTAAATTGGCGTCGTCCCGTCTATCCGTATGCAGTGTTTTACGAGGAGCGACTGCCTATCCGACCTACTCAAACGTATTGGATTGCCCGGGGTTACTGGGTTGACCCAGTAACCCCGGGCAATCCAATACGTTTATCAGACTTTCTGGTTTCTGACTAATCGAACCGATGGAGTTGATTTTAGAACAAGTCAAATTCTTGTAAATCAATAAACAATATTTTGTTATTTGTTTGTTACCTATCTACATTGCTTGTTTTTAATATAACTTTGGGCACCCTTATCTTTAACCTGATAATGTCATCAATACTTCTAAAATAATTTAACTCTAGCAAATGCGATGAGGAATTTTTCCTTCTGTTTGAACAAGTCCTACTTAAACGTTAGGATATCTCAAAAAAGAAGCCATTTTACCTTTGAATAATTTTTCTGGTGACGGGTCGAATTTAGGGGTTCCTTTGCGCTTAATAGATTTCTTTCTCTCACAAAATACCCTGTAATTTTTTCTTAAATGATAATATTTTCGATCTGGGTGTTCAAAAATGTGGTAACAAGTTGGTGTGTTTGGAATTTCTGTTACGTTTAATCCGCATTGATAGCAATGGACAGATGGTGGTTGAGTAGTCGTTCGTTTAGTAGAAGGAGTAGTAGTAGTTCGTCTCTTAGTAGTAGTTCGTTTCGTAGTAGTCGTTCGTTTCGTAGAAGGAGTGGTAGTGGTAGTAGTTGGTTTCATAGTAGTAGTCGGAGTGGTAGTACTAGTAGTATGATCATCAGCACTAGTAGTAGTGGTACGATCATCAACACTCGTAGTAGCGGTAGCGGTAGTAGTAGTGGTAGTAGTTCCATTAACATTTTCATCTCCACCACCTTCATTTCCACTATCTTCAGTAGCACTAGCAGTAGTCGTAGTAGTGGGAGTACTAGTAGTATCATCTTCATAAGTAGTAGTAGTGGTACGATCATCAGCACTCGTAGGAGCGGTAGCGGTAGTGGTAGTACTAGTAGTATCATCATCATCATCTTGAATAGTAGTAGTCCGTGTCGGAGCGGTAGTGGTAGTACTAGTTGTATCATCATCATCATCTTGAATAGTAGTAGTCCGTGTCGGAGCGGTAGTGGTAGTACTAGTAGTATCATCATCATCATCTTGAATAGTAGTAGTCCGTGTCGGAGCGGTAGTGGTAGTACTAGTAGTATCATCATCATCATCTTGAATAGTAGTAGTCCGTGTCGGAGCGGTAGTGGTAGTACTAGTAGTATCATCATCATCATCTTGAATAGTAGTAGTCCGTGTCGGAGCGGTAGTGGTAGTACTAGTAGTATCATCATCATCATCTTGAATAGTAGTAGTCCGTGTCGGAGCGGTAGTGGTAGTAGTACGATCATCAGCACTAGTAGTAATGATATAATCTTCAGAACTAGTAGTAGCGGTAGTGGTAGTGGAAGTGGTAGTGGGAGTGGTAGTGGTAGTGGAAGTGGTAGTGGTAGTGGGAGTGGTAGTGGTAGTGGAAGTGGTAGTGGTAGTGGTAGTGGTAGTAGTAGTGGCAGTGGTAGTGGTAGTGGTAGTGGGAGTGGTAGTGGTAGTGGGAGTGGTAGTGGTAGTGGTAGTGGGAGTGGTAGTGGGAGTGGTAGTGGTAGTGGTAGTGGTAGTGGGAGTGGGAGTGGTAGTGGTAGTGGTAGTACTAGTAGTATCATCATCATCATCTTGAGTATTAGTAGTCCGTGTCGGAGCGGTATTACTAGTAGTACGATCATCAGCACTAGTAGTAGAGTTACTATCATCACCTATATTGTCGGGATGCCCTTGCTTTCTAAGTATTCCGGGCTTTATAAAAAAATACTTTCTATCCATAACTTCTCTACTCGTTGGAATGGTGTGAATAATATAATTATAATCACTCATTGAAATAGTGTATATTCTTGAAGTTCTTTGTGGATTATCTTCAAACTCTTCAGTTTCCATATCGTCTTCTTGTTCCAAGTGAGTGCTATCACCGGTATTCTCAAAATTAACAGGAATCCAGTTCATGCCTACATCATTATTATTCACTATCTGTCCATCATCTTCGTCCTCATCGCTGTCATTCAGATCAACGGTTTCTTTTGGTATGTTTTTGTTAAGCGGGGGAAAATAACTTGCAAAAGTTTTTTTTATTTTTTTTTGGGTAGTCGTTATTTCAGTACTAGATAAAACTAATACTACTTTAGGCCAAGCCTCTTCGTCATCATAAAAATGGTGCCAATAAGTCTTTTTTGTAGGAACATTTATGTGATGGCGTGATGAATGCTCTTCATATTGTTGTTTTCTTTTGGAAGTTTTCGTTCGAGAAGGCAATGCACTATATGGTTCTGACTTCGTCGTGCGCGTAGGTTTCCACAACGTTCTGTGTCCTGTGAACAAACTCGCATACATAAATTATTATTTTTAACTTTCTAAATATTTGAACAGATATTTCAAATAGTTCACTTAAGAGGGTGTACGTCAATCGCGCGCCATTTGGCCTAAAATGGTACTTTTCAAACCACTGTTTCTCATTAACTACTTATCCTATAACTATGTTATTTTTTAATAACGCAAGGTAATTTTACTGTATATAATATTATAATATTAGAGGTATATTATAAATGTGAAAGTTTGTGAGAATGTATGGATGTATGTTTGTTATTTAATCACGCAAAAACGGCTGGACCGATGTGATTGAAATTTAGTATGTAGATAGGTGATACCCTGGATTAACACATAGGCACCTTTTTATCAACACACCACGCGGGCGAAGCCGCTGGCGGAAGCTAGTATACTATAAATATTAATGAACTTTTTTTTTTTTCCGACGTCAAAAATCATCAAATGACCCCTCCCGCTGTGGGTTAGCAGCGGTGAGGGAGTGTCAGACTCTTACTGACTAAAAACCGTCGTGTTCCGTCATAGGCCTTTTATGTACCAGGGCCGCGGTATCTCTTTCGAACAACCCGCAGCCCCGGCAGGCCTTGGCCCTGCTGGGCCCCGCTGGGGTTGCTGACATCTCTTTGAGGAGCGCGTGGAACAACGCGCGCCGTCGACACGGGTCTGTCGTCTAGAAAGACAGAGGGACGATGAGCCACCCGAACTCACCGCCCACAGACCCACGCCTACGGTGGCCGGGAGTCATCTCGCGACACCCGGCGCCCATGGTGTCTACCCGGTCCAGCGCGGCGGCCGGGATGAGAGGTGCGAACCCTCTGGCGTTCCGCCTCCTCCTTCTCGAGCATGACCGCTTCGCAGAAGGAGGCGACGGCATCCCATTCCCTCTCGCCCCGGACCATGGCCTGAACCAGGGCCGGACGCGAGAGGTCGCCGCCGCCCAAAGCCTCGACGAGGACCCGGCGGTGCCCTTCCCATGCGGGGCACACCTGGACTGTGTGGTCCACCGTGTCCTCGGGGCTGTCCGCACAATGGTGACACCCGGGCGCCTCCTCACGACCGATGCGGTGCAGGTACCTCCCGAAACAACCGTGTCCGGTGAGGACCTGCGTCATGCGGTACGTGAGGGCGCCGTGAATCTCCCGAGCCACTCCTCAAAGAGGGGACTTACCGCCACGATGGTGGCGTGCCCTTAGGCTAAGAACTCACGGAGCGATTTTTAACCGTGCCCGCCGCGGCTGCGGGCCCGTAGCTTCTGTAGAATGCAGATATACATGTAAAAAATTAAAGCACATTTTACGACGCGATTTACGCCCGCAGTCTGCGCGTTTGTTTGCGGGTCCCGCTGCACCGGCGGGCAACTAGTAGAATCGCGCGGGCCGCGGTCACCCGCAGCCTCGGCGGGTTGCGCCCGCGCGCTCTGCGGTCGATTGGCCGGCCGTCAACTGCCCGTCTTGCGTCTTGCGATCATCGCCCGCCACGTTTGCGGGCGATAATCTCAACCGCGACGGCTGTGTAACCGCGCAAATAAACGGTCTCGTGAGTTTGGAAATAAAACCGCAGTTCCGCCACCGCCGCGGGCACGGTTCAAAATCGCTCCGTGAGTTCTTAGCCTAAAACATAAATTTCGATTTGTGTAGTTTAAATACTTAAAACCCCTATAACGTAACAGATGTTTTATAAAATTCCCGTCTATTTCGAACTTTAAATTCATGTGAAAACAGTGGCAAATCTAATCATATTTTATTTTTTACTCTAGGTATAGTTAGTTAAAAACAATTTATCTGAGATCTGCGAGGAGGATATAAACGAAGCTTCATCTTGGTGACAACAAGACGGTGGTCCGTGGAGCACATTGCATTAGCATCACGCATAACACGTGTAATCTGTACTTGGGAAATGTCTCTTTGCCGAACGATTATGAAATCAATCAGGTGCCAATGCTTTGATCTCGGATGCATCCAGGTAGTTTTATATTCAGCCGGGAGTCTGAACATGGTGTTGGTGATGGCCAGTTCGAATTCGGCACAGAGAGATAGCAGGAGTTGTCCATTACTATTCATGTTACCGACACCATGTCTTCCCAAGACCTTTGGCCAAGCTTCAAAGTCACGTCCGACTCGCGAATTGAAGTCACCCATCAGAAGTATCTGTTCCCTTTGGGGAATTTTTGATAGGGTTTGCGTAACTTCTTCGTAAAACTTGGCCTTGGTTTCATCATCCTTGTCGAGCGTTGGTGCATAAACACTGATGATATTAAGGTGATTGCCATTATCGAGGTGTAGGCGCAGCGTGGTGACGCGGTCCGAGATGTGGATAGGATAATCCTCTAATTTAGCTGCTATATGGTTGCTGATCGCGAATCCAACCCGGATCTTCTAGGCTCTGAGGATGGAGTACCTTTCCAAAAGAAAGTATATCCGCCCAAGCGCTCCAATCTCTCCCCCTCGTCTGCCAAGTGAGTCTCACTAAGAGCAGCGATGTGCACACCGTAGCGTCGGAGTTCTCTCGATACGAGAGCGGTTTTACGAGGAGGACACAGGCTACTTTCGCGATCAAGGAGGGTTCGCACATTCCACGCTGCAAAGGTCATATTATTAATTTTAACGGGTTTCCGTCTGAGATTATTATGTATCTTTCGACCACGAGTTATTGATGCAGAGACAGCCGTGGTTACTCTCTCTTTTTATACAGGGTTAAGCCTTTTTTAGGACACCTTTTCTAGTCCCCTCCCCGGATTGGGGGAAGCAGGGCCTCTCTAAATAGAGCTGCTCCGTCACCCAGGGAGCTGCCGAATTGCACTGTTAACCCAATGCAGTGCAAAGCGACCATCTACCCTAGGTCGCCTGCGTGTAGACATCAGACAAAGCCAAGTTGGCATCACAACCGGACCTCTCTACCTCTGCCCATCGCCGCAGGGCTAAATCGGAGTCCATTTGGCAGACCAAGTCAATTGCGCAGGAGATATTAAAGTGCACGAAACGTAGCAACGACAGTGTGTGCGCATACACAGGTGCACTCTTATCTCTACCTCCCTGTATCCAATGGAACGGTAAACCGCCACAATTGGAGAAAGGTAGAGACGTCCCTAGGCGTTAGCATGGCCTCTAACGCGAACCATGAGCCATGAGAAGGGCTGTGCCTGGCCGGGATCGCCAGTGGATCTTAGCAGGAGGCATCTGCTTGGAATTTGAGATTGAGGGAGAGGAGGGTAGGATACTGCTGCCACGGAACGGAGAGGAGTGTGACAACAGAAGCTCGAGTAGTCGGGGTCGGGGCGGTAACCGCCGCTCTACTGACGGCGCTCGCCGCCGTGCTCGACACTGTGCACGACATTGTGGCGCCCTCCAGCGGACACGCCAGGTACTGTGGAGAGCCTGCTCTCGCACACGTCCGGCACCGGCGGTGACCGCCGCGCTACTGACCGCGCTCGCCGCCGTGCGACACTGTGCACGACACTGTGGCGCCCTCCAGCGGACACGCCAGGTACTGTGGAGAGCCTGCTCTCGCACACGTCCGGCACCGGCGGTGACCGTATACGAATGTTGTAATTAGGTAGGTATCATTTGATTTATGTCAGTATAGGTAAAAAGCGGTCCCCGACACGTCAAAATTTAGTTTAGTCTGACATGCTTTAGTTTGTATTTACATAGTGTTTAAAGTTATTTTTTGCTTTTTATTTGCTTTTTATAGGGTTTAATTGCGTACTTTTTTTGGGTCGGGGTTTTTTTTAAATTTGTAATTTAATTTTATTTCTTGCTTTTTGAAGGAGCTCCTTAATTTTTCCTTCTTTCATTTAATTTCTTTTATTTTAAGATGGGGTCGCTATATGCGATCTCGGTCAAAGGAAGCTGTTTAACAATCCTCATGACAAACTGGCTCTGAGACAATTGCACAGATTGAGAATCAATAAAGATTAACCTTTGGTCATTCTAGATTTTCAGCAAAAATATACATCGGTTTATCCGTTTCATTCCGGCATTCCAGGGTTTCATCCGTCACATCCCATTTCCAGCATCAGGTTCTCGTCAATTAGAAACATGAAGAGAACTAGTCTAGACAAATTCAACGAGCCCAAACTCGATGGGTTTACTAAAAGGCAGTTCAGGGTTACGTCTCCTATCTTCGTACCCTAACAGCAGACCAGCTCAGTGGTTCCAGAAGACATTAGTGTTTCAAATTTCAGATCCCACATATGCTTGCAAGTAAACTGAGCGTGTATCATTCCTATCACACCTATCAAACGAGCTGATGACCTTGAAGACCTGAACCGATTTCCACCAAACATAGCTAAGAACACTCCCGAATGACATTCCTTTCAAACAAAAAAAACCGCATTACAATCGGATTATCCGTTTGGGAGCTGCGATGCCACATACACACACACACACAGACACGTCAAACTTATAACACCCCGTCGTTTTGCGTCGGGGGTTAAAAAGGGACACATCGATAAACAAAATATCGATAATTTGTAGGAAAAATTTTACAAATGCTTTGAGTAAAAAAAAACAGTATATTTGTATTTTATTTAATCAATCTGAATCTGACATGAGTTAATTAAAAAAATACGGTAGGTCTGTGGCCTCCACTTAAATATTTTTCCATTAAGCTGGAAATTATGAATTCTTTAAAATTAAATTCAAAAGGAATTCTAAACTCTTTAAATTATGCAATTTTAATAAAAAATAATGTATAGTAAAATAAAATATAATAAGGCCGTTGAATGACCTGGCTGACTGACATGATCTTTGCCTAACAGTATTTTATCGCAGTTTCGCATCACTATTACAACTGTCAGTTGAAACGTCATAGGGATCATGATTCGCCGCGCGTAGTATAGGTGTTCCGCTGATATCAGATGCCGAATAGCAATGGCCAAACAAGATTTTACAACAAGAATTTCGTAAGGACATTTATACATCTGAAGCATTGCATTGTACGGTTTTGAAACTTGGACGCTGACTAAGCAGGATATAAGCAGATTGGAGGCTTTTGAGATGTGGTGCTGGAGGAGGATGGAGAGAATTAGCTTGACAGAAAGAAATACCAATGAAGAAGTACTAAACAGAATATGAATTAAAAGACAACTATTGCAAAAATAGAGAATAGGAGACGAAGATGATAGGACACCTTATACCTACGTCATGACAAATTTATCAAAAACATCGTGGAAGGGAAAGTCGAAGGAAAGAGGAGAAGGGGTCGTCCAAGGTATGGCTACATCAAGCAAATTAAAGAGAAGGAAATTTTGACGTATAAGGAAGTTCAGGAGTTGGCGCTAGATAGGCGTAAATGGAAGGAGCTGCCGACAAGAGCTGGGCTCTTAAATTGATGATAATGAACTTACTACATAAATAAATGAAATAATTGTAGGCGGTTTTCGTGATGATTTAATAAAAATAAATCATACACCCAAGCGCGGGTGACGGGGGACAGGCCTTACCTTTGATCCTTGACGTGATCATGGTCGGTACACCTCAGCCGAAACTTAGGGCAAAGAAGAAGGTATCGTGCCTTTATACCCAGTTCATCGTGGTTAAGTCATGATTGTGTATCAATATAATTATAATGCCCAGGAAATCTATTGTCCCGTGTTCTGGTACATGGAAAACCACTTTTAAATAAAAGAGCCACTTCGTCTATCGCAGTGGGACCCTGAGACCCCTGAGAGTGTCAATCTCACACCGATAGGTAACCTTTTTGTATTTTTGAAGTCCCTTAAAGCAAGGAGACGTGGTGCCACTAGCGGAAGCTGCAGCCCCCAGCAGATAAATGAGCAAAATATCTATTCATCATGAACATATGAAACTTAAAACAATACTTAGTTACCTCTGTAAGGCTCGTATCTGTATACGTTCTTTGGCAGAATGTAGGATATAGTGGAGCCTGACACATGTTCCACAGGGTTCTTAACACGTGAAAGTAATGAACCGTCAATATAAGACAATACACTAAAAAAATAAAATAATACAAAATAAAGCTGAGATAAAATATTTGTAAACATTATAAAGAAAATAAATGCGTTTAAAACTGACGTGGCGTACACCACGTCACTTTATAATGTGATAGGTATATAGACCAGAGAGTATAATCACTACGTTTTATATATGTTATGGACCAAGTGATAAATTGGGCATTATACATAATTCCCGGTCATTATGAAAAATGCCCAATATGAGAGTGCAATTTGATAATAATTATTCAAATAATCAAATTGACCGGGCACTATACATATTGCCCGTGACCTTTTGGGCAAAGTAATATAAACATATTTAATTTCATTTTTTTTATTGTTATTGACATTTAACTTAAACTAAATATTAATAGCATGCAACATGCAGCAAGCATGGCTTCTGTCACGGCTCCGGCGCTGCGGGGCTCCGGCGGTACCATGCGAGCTTATCGTCGCAGATGGTTTTCACGCTCACCACCGCAGCTTCGGCTTGCTGGCCGGCTCTGCCGGCCAGCCTCAGCCGCGGCGGCGAGCGTTAAAACTACCTGCGCCTCAGCTCGCAGGCCGCCTTGACCCTCCGCGCCTACGCGGTTTTGAATTGCACTCTAGGGGTAGGGCAGACAAGACTACGTGGAGTCGGGTTTGCAGCGATTCGTTTTCGTCACTGACTTCAATTTTTAATACAATGTTTTGAATCCAAATTAAATTCTACCATAAAAAAAAACGAGCCAAGAAAAATGAGATCAAGAAAAACGATGCCGAGTAAGTAAATTAGATGACAATTTTCCAATAAATAATTTTGTGGTTAGACTTAAAATTTCCCATTAAAAAAGAACATATAATTTTTGAAACAATAATCATAAAATATGTAGCAAGTAACAGAATTTATTTATTAGAACAACTGCCACCCTCGCACCGCATAAAATATAGCTTTATTATCAAATTGCCCAACTGTCATGTAGCAATATAATAATGCCCGTGCAATGTGATAAATAATGAAGTTAAGATAGTTATTAATCACTTGGCCCGATAAAGCTAGACATTATTCATAATGCTCGGGCATTATAAATAATGCCCGAATTAATCACATGGTCCATAACATATATACGTGATATAGACCGATCCGATAAGGATCTATTATGAATGCGGCTGTCAGGATAAACTAATGCAAACGTTTTCAATGGAAATTGTCGTTTGATGTAGGTACTACATTTTGAGGGAAGCCCATCATCATCATCATCATTTACGTCTCAGATCAAAGAAATATAGGCAGATAGAACTTGCGCGAACAACGAAGTGACGCCAGGTTTTATTTATGTGTGCGCGACAGCTGAGCGGCGCCGTGTACGGACACGTGCATCTGTGTGCGTTTACGGTTGCCAGATATTGAGAAATACTCCCATATTTTTGTTCAGTTAAATTGTTCTCATATATTGCAGTTAAACACAGTAAATTAATAAGCTATTTAATTAAAAGGCTTTTTAATTTTAAAATATAAACAATTTATTATAACAATCAACATATTTATTAAAATAATTATTACATATTTAGTTAGTGACTGCCTCGTTGGTCTAGTGGTCGCAAGCGCGGCTGCTGTGCTCGAGGTCTCGGGTTCGATTCCCGGGTCGGGCCGAAATCGCTTTGTGGGTTTTCTTAAACTTTCACAAAGCAGCCCGTAGTCTGGAAGTTGGTGATTGATTCACCCGTGCATCGGAGAGCATGTAAATGTCGGTCCTGCGCCTGATCTCTTTCCGGTCGTGTCGGATTGCCGTCCCATCGGGTTATGAGAGTGAAGGAATAGGGAGTGCACCTGTGTCTGCGCAAATGCTTGTGCACTATAATATGTCCTGCGCAGCTGGCAGATTTCCTTAAATGAGAACAGCCGCCGTGGCTGAAATCGGCCGTGGACGCCATTATTATACATAGGTATTTAGTTTAGTCTTAGGAAATTACGAGTAGGTATCTCGCTTTATTTTTAAACTTTAACAGCCTTTGTTTTGCACCAATTTCTTATAATATTGTCGTTTAGCGTCTGAACATCCAGCATTAGTTTCTAATTTGGCTATATAGTGCAGTCGTACCATTAAATACTTTTCTATCAAAACTTTTATTAGGTTTACTTTGTGATCAAGTCCATAGCATTGATGAGCATCCTCCAGATTTATAAAAATTGTTGAATTACCAATAGAACTCTTTAAAATCTGTGAAGTTACGTACCTATAATCATTTTTAGTTTTTATTAAAACGTTTTCTTTTAAAATTTTTCGTATAACTATTTCAGCCGCTGCGCAAACTTGATATGTCTCTACGGAAGGAAAAATTAAACCTCCTCTATGTATGCCTACAACTACCCTATGTATGCCTACAACTTTCGAAGGTTGCCCTCGATTTCTCAGGGTTTCCATCATCAGATCATGACCTGATGACTATGAGGTCAAGTGGCAACTATTCCGCGTCGAACAAAAAAAGAATCACGTAAATCGGTCTATAAACCTCGGCGTAATCGATGTACATACATAGAAAAAGAAAGAAACAGAATAAAGAGCTTTAACTTTTGACTTTGACTTTGAAAAAAAACATACCGGCCGAATTGAGAACCTTCTCCTTTTTGGGAATCGGTTAAAAATATTCGTCATGAATTTTAATGCAATATCGATGTTTTTTATACACAATACACATTCCCCTAATTCAGGGTAATTTCCCCGTTATAGCTACTGGTATCACAAACGATTTACTGTCAAGGTTATGTGTTTCAAGTGAGTCGAAAATATTTTATGGAAAATAAATACGAAAACAATAATAATAACAATAGAACTTGTGGAAAGATATCCCATCTTGTTTTCTTGGTTTTTGTGAACAACTTTTGCAGTGTTTAAACACACAAGACGGCATATTTTGATTTTTAATGACAAATAAAAAAAATAAATAAATAAATAAAAATAGTTTATTGACTCAAAAAAGGTACACACAAGGGAAAACACACATCAGTTATAACAATCTTCATGTACAATAATTTTGTTGAACACTGGTACCCAAAGTAAGATTTAACTTGTGGTATGGGTACCAGGGCTCTCGTTATTGATTTCCACAGATAGTTAGCGTGAATCATAGATTTGTCATACTGTGTGTTTGTGTGTGTGATTGTGGGTGTGTGAGTGAGTAATGGTATGTGTGTGTGTGAGTGTGTGAGTGAGTAATGGTATGTGTGTGTGTGAGTGTGTAAATGAGTAATGGTATGTGTGTGATTGAATAGCGGTGTGGGTGTTTAGGTGATCTTGTGTTAATATATACCATGTTTTTATACGATATTGGTTTATAGTTTATTTATTTTAATCAAATTCTCAGTATCTTCATAAGACTTGGACAAGAGCCATGTGGTAACTTTTTTCTTGCATTGTGCTTTAGTTAGAGGATAGATATTGCAGTATTCATTAGCAATATTATATAAGTGACAGCTTAAAACCCTGTGATTGCGCGCTGCTAAGGCACTCCTAAACCTTTGGGCTTGACAGACCTGACGAGCTCGACGCTTTTTTGTGATTTGAATGTCATACCCCAGACCTACATGTTTTCTGCAGATTGTTTCCAGCACAAAGAGCTGTCTGACAGTAAGGAGTTTACATTCCTGATATAATTGGGCTGTGGAAAATCTAAACGGTTTAAATTTCATAACCTTTAGAACTGCTCTTTGAGCTCGCTCTAGAGGCAAAAGATACGATTTCGCAGCTCCACCCCAGACAGATATGCAGTATGTTATAATAGATTGACATAGTGCATAATAAACTGATTTTAGAGTGTCAAGGTCAGCGGAATAACGTAATTTTTTGAAAATGTATATCATCTTGCGTACGCGGCCAGTAACATTAGTCAGGTGGTATTTCCATGAAAGATGATTGTCAATATATACACCCAGATACTTAGTGTGTACAGATCTCAGTATAGTTGGACAGTCGCAAGTGTTAGTGGATGTATATGTCTCTAAATTAAAAGTTTCCAAAGACGGTTGGGTTATAGCTGTCTTTGAGAACGTGATATACGTGGTTTTACTAAGGTTGAGTGTTAATAGGTTATTTGATAGCCACTGCATTACCTGACTAAGAGTGCGTTCTGCACGAGCAAAAACCTCTGACCAGTCTTTGCCATGAACAAGTATCGCAGTATCGTCTGCATAAGTAAAAACAGAAGAAAAGGGAAGGGATAAGGTGCACAACGAGTTTATGTAGAGGAGGAAAAGGGTTGGACCAAGGATCGATCCCTGTGGGACGCCAAAAAGAATTGGTGCGTTGCCACTAATAGTGTCATCTATTTTTACACATTGGGTCCTCTCAGAAAGATAATCCTTAAAAATTCGAAGTGCGAAACCGCGTATTCCCATCTTCTCTAATTTACGTAACAGATGTGGAACAGAGACAGTGTCAAATGCTTTGCTGAGATCGAGAAAAATTGACAGGGATTTTCGACCTTCATCAAGGTTGTTTACTATTTCATCAACCAAAGCAGACACTGCACCTTCAGTCGATATACCAGCCCTAAAACCAAATTGATTTTGCGCTAGAATACTGTTTTTTCTTAAAAATTCTAGTAAGCGAGTATTGAGCACCTTTTCTAAAATTTTGGACAGCGCAGGCAGGACAGATATGGGCCGGTAGTTATTAACACTGTCTCTGTTTCCACTTTTTCTTAAATCCAAGGGCGGATCCACCGTTGTGGGCACGATGGGCATGCCCACAACCTTAATAGACTTGTGACGTCACACTTTTACGGTCTTTTGAGATCGATAGGCTGATGATAAATAACACAAGGGAACAAAATAATACTTTTTTTTTTGTTGCATGAAATTTTATGACTGTTGCTTACTAATTCGAGGTCACCATATTTTTTTTTCAAACAGCTTTAGTTTTTGAGGTACTTTTTTGTCCCAAAACTCAAAAAAATTCGCGCTCGCTGCGCTCGCTGCGCTCGCGGCTTCTTCAGTGTGCGGTGGTTTAACCAACAGTTGCACGAAGCTCCATTAAAATTAAAGCTTCATTAAATCTACTGCTGACACTTATTATCTTGTTTACAAAGAAAGAGTCAGCAATAGATTTAAAGAAGCTTTAACTTTAATGGAGCTTTGTGCAACTGACGTCAAGTCCAATGTCGAAAACGTTACATTAGTTTCAGTTAAAATTGAAAGTAGAAAAGGATAGCACCCCCATAACGCCCTCTTTCAGCACTTTCTGGTTAAGAAGAAGCGGTGAAGAACAAACTTCCCAGCTGTCTATTACAATAAAATTATTATTATTTACAATAGGCACTATTTTGCATTTTTTAGTTGTTTTGGTACATTTTTTTGTTCCAAAATTCAAAAAAATTCGCGCTCGCTGCGCTCGCGGATTTTCACTTAGCAGTGGCTTTTTTTTACTTTTTTGGATGATTTCGTGTCCCAAACTCCAAAATTTCGCTACGCTCACAGTTTCTTAATTTCACAGTACTTCTCTTATAATTTCTTTAGGTATGTTTGTGGCACAGAACTCAAAAATTTCGCGCTCGCTCCGCTCGCGCAACTTTACACGGTTTTGTCCTACGTCTTCGCTTTTAGTTTTATAACTTGGTAACTACAACAAAATCTAAAAATGTTCGGGCTTGCTACGCTCGCGCAAATAAAAACTACTCACAATCTTTCCATACATAGGGGTGCTTGAGAAATAATGGCACCCGGTACATAACCCGCGTTTTTAGCATTATTAGATTGGTTCGTAATTTTATTTGAACGTGCTCAATAGGTAGCCGCCGCGGGTGCCACGCGATGCTACGCCGCCACTGGTAAAAGTTGCCAAAGCCAAATGCGTCAAACCCTCCCTATATTGGCTTACTGGCTACTAGAAAAAAATATAAGTTATTGATTGAAGTAGGTTTGGATCGAAACTGACTCTTTATTTTTTTTAAATCGGGTCCGACTTCCTCCTAAGTTTATTTTCATTCCTAATGCCAAAGTCCTGATGCTCTGAAAAAAGAAAATAATCTAATTCAAAAGTTCATAAACGACTTGCATAATTGTTAATGAGCATGTTCCAACTCGTACTTTCGCCGATTTTCTAGTAGCTGTGACCACAACCTTTTTTGAGGGCTGGATCCGCGCTTGGACAAATCACTAGTGACATGTGAGCGAGACGATGCGTAGCTCGGTACTGTCGGTAGTTTGTATCCTTTTTTGATTTTGTATCCTCTTTGGTGGATACACTCGCGTGTTCTGAGCGCTCTATCTGCCTATATTTCTTTGATCTGAGATTTACGTATTCAAATATTGAAGCAAAAGCTTCTGGTTCAACAGATGAGCTCATGTTTAATGGTCTTATCCAAACATTGAACAAAACAATACGCCCTAAAGAAGGCATTTTGGTGGTTATTTAGGTACGAAACTGTTAAAGCTTATATGTTATGCCTCTGTTACAATAATCCTTCTTTTCTAGAGGTATATTTGAATTAATTTATTGTATTTGAATACTTTTGTAACATGTTGTAAGTACATCGGTCGATCTAAAAAATGTGTGTTGTTATTGTAATGACATTCTCCGGCACGCGATGCATCATTTGTGGGCTACGGTTTGCGGGGTAAAATTGATTTCGATTCCCCCCCCCCACACACCAAATTTTTTGTGTGGTGTCATATATATACTCTGTGGCTCAGATCAAAGAAATAGGCAGATAGAACGTGCGCGAACAACAAAGTGAAGCCAGCTTTTATTTATGTGTGCGCGGCAGATAAGCGGCGCCGTGTACGGACACGTAAAATTGTTCTAATGTTGTACGTAAACACAGTAAAACTAATAATAAAAAATTAACAAGTTTGATTTCAAAATAGATGTAAGAAGTTTATAGACCGTCGGTAAACAAGTGATCGGTCTATAATTTTTGGGTTCCGCGGTACTGCCTGATTTATGGAGCAGATGGGTAACTCCTGTTGTTAGAAACTGTGGGAGTGACCCGGCTTCTAAGGATGACTGAAACTGTGATGCTAAACAGGGGTGTGAACTTTGCAGCCACTTTAACCAGAAATTGTGCAGTCCATCCGGTCCTGGTGATTTCCAGTTTTGCATCGGACGAACTGCACAGGCTACGTCGGAGGAGGTAATATTGACCTCCTCCGTTTCTGGTATTTGTTCACACTCCCGTTCAACATCACGTGTCCAGTCACCCTCCTCGTGAAATACGGGCGTCGACCAGAGGTTGCGCCAAAACATGTTTGTGGCACCATCATCCGGCCGGCTCCCGTCCATCACGTATTGCTCAGGTCGCTCCCAAGTTCTATATACCCATCTTTGATCACTCTGGAACATACGATTTTGGGTGTAACGTTCTACCCGTCGTTTATACCTTCGAATACGGCTAGCCCATGCACAGACTTTTTGCTTCAGGAAGTCGATGCGCTCCAACTGAGTCCAGTCCCCATGAATGCACGCCTCACAAAGCGCATCACCCGTGGTCGGGTATTACCTTCCCTGAAACAATATAGTTTGCCGATGAGTACTCTGGCCCCCTCGATACGACGCTCAATCCTGCACTGCCAAGCTGGTACTGCTGATTTTGGTCGTGTAGCTCTGTTACTGTCAGGGAATTTGACATTAGCTACACGACATGCAGCAACAGCCGCGCAATACATAATTGAGTGTGTATCAAGGAGGTCTTCGCTGTTTTCAAAATATTTTTCCAACAGCGAATCCAGAGCACACACCAACGCCCTATTCTGTCTGTGCATAGCGAGGTAGTCGCGGTCGGTTTTCGACGGGTGAGTACCTAAACTCCTGAATCGCATCCTCCAGAGCACTCCTCACACGTTCGTTGCACTGAGTACTTACCGTTACAACCCTATTGTCCTCATCCCGTTCAACGAGATTGGACCGCGACGTGACTCCGCCTGAAGGTGGCGGGGGCACCGCGGCCTGTGACGAGGTGGTGACCATAGGGCTGCTCAGCATCTCTAAGCGCAGCCTATCAAGTGCGGCGTCGTCCAGTCTGTGATTGCGCTGGATAACCCGCACCTGATCCGACAGTCGTTGGGCCGATACGTTGACGGCTGGCTCAAGCACCTGGAACAGAGACAGCATCCTATCACGGCACGCAGTGAGGTTAGTTCCTCCCTCTGTGGACCCGTAGTATGCGCGCATGACGTTCTCATTCATTTTCTGAGTCCATCTCATGCGCTGCACACAACCACCGGTAGCGGGGACCCTGCTAGGGACCTGATGGTCCCCCGATCCCAAGCCCGTCGGTGGCCGGCGTCTCCCCTGCCGACGTACAGGTGGTGGCGACGTCGGCGGAGAGAAGTACTCGTCGCTCGAGCTCGACGCAACTGACATAATTGATTAAATATTCAATTATGTCAGTTTCTCAAAATGGATGTAAGAAGGGGTCCCGTGCTACTAAGGAGCTGCTCCTCACTGATATGGTCATCAGCCAACAGGTTCGACGATCCCGAAAGAATTTGTCGACATGTTGGATAGACTATAAGAAGGCCTACGACTCGGTCCCCCATACATGGCTTAGGAGGGTACTGGAGTTGTATAAAATAAATACAACTCTACGCGCCTTTCTTGCGTCATGTATGGAGCAATGGAGAACGGTTCTTCACTATCCAGGATGTAGACAAATTGAAGGGCCCGGCGATCCTATTAAGATCGAGCGGGGAATATTCCAGGGTGACAGTTTGAGTCCACTTTGGTTTTGCCTGGCCTTGAACCCTTTGAGCACATTGCTAGAGGGTTCGGGGCTGGGCTATCCTTTGCGGAGAGGGGGTCAGGTTATATCCCATTTGCTTTATATGGATGATCTGAAACTGTTTGCCACTACAGAACTGCAGCTGATGAAGCTACTGAAGATCACTGAAAATTTCAGTAGTTGCATCAGGATGGAGTTCGGTGTGGACAAATGTGCAGTCATGCATGTAAAGCGAGGGGGAATTGTGGAATCTGAGGGAGTACAACTCTCAGATTCCATAAACCTGAGATCACTCTCCGCAAACGATACATATAAATACTTGGGTATGGCGGAGGGGTTAGGCATCAATGTGGCTGTCATGAAACAGTCATTACGGGAGCGTTTCTTTGGCCGCCTGAATAAGGTCCTAAAAAGTTCCTTATCAGGCGGCAACAAGGTTCGCGCCTATAATGGTTGGGTCATGCCAGTCCTGATGTACTCCTTCGGCATACTCAAATGGACTCAAACTGAATTGGATGCCTTGGATAGTAGAGTCCGCACACTGCTGACCGCAGAACGAATGCATCACCCACGATCGTCGGTGATGAGACTGTACATCCCACGGAAATGATGAGGCCGAGGCTTTTTAAATGCAAAGACGCTCCACAACCGTGAGGTGTGCAGTCTCAGAGAATATCTTCTCAAAAGCGACGTGGGTATGCATCGTGATATGGTAGCAGTGGACAAAGGATTCACCCCGCTATCGTTGGCAAATGAGAACTGGCGCAGACCTGTGGTACTAATTACCCACGATCGCAAGGAGGTATGGCAGAGCAAACAGCTACACGGACGCTTCTTCGGGGCTCTTCATGGCCCCGATGTAGACTTCAATGCGTCCGTATCTTGGCTACGCTTCGGTGACTTGTTTGGAGAAACCGAAGGGTTTGTATGTGCAATTATGGACGAAGTTATCCTTACGAATAACTACCGGAGATATATCGTGAAAGACGGGACGGTTGACATATGTCGGGCATGTCACCATCCGGGTGAGTCTATCAGACATATTATATCTGGTTGTTCTCGTTTGGCTAATGGTGAATATTTGCACAGACATAACCAAGTGGCCAAGATTATCCACCAGCAGCTTGCTCTGCAATACAACCTTGTAGACCTTGAGGTACCGTACTACAAGTATGCGCCCGACCCAGTTCTCGAAAAGGACCATATCACGTTGTACTGGGATCGATCTATCATCACTGACAGGACTATTGTAGCCAATAAGCCTGATATTGTGGTGATAGATCGATTAGCGCGCCGCGCGATGATAGTCGATGTCGCCGTTCCGTATGACGAGAACCTTGTGAAAGCTGAGAAAGAGAAACAAATAAAGTATCTCGACTTAGCGCACGAGGTTGTCGCCATGTGGAGTATCGACACGGCTGTTGTTGTGCCGATTGTCGTTACGGCCAATGGTTTAATAGCCAAGAGCCTCGACGAACACCTCAGGAGGCTCTCGTTGGGCGGCTGGATCAAGGGACTGATTCAGAAGGCAGTACTCCTTGATACGGCACGTATTGTGAGGAGGTTTCTGTCTCTGGGACCCTAACCACCGGTACCTTGGACCCTGTGCCCGATATCGGTGGCAACCTATTTTTTATATTTTTAAATGTTTTTTTTTTATATTTAATATTTAAAAATGTAAATTATATGTTTGAAAATAAATAAATGACATAGTATAAAAATTAACAAGTTTGATTTAGGAATAAAACCCATTATCCCCTTTATTAAATACCGTAGTCAAAACGACGAAGGTTATAATAATTGTAGGTGTGTGTGTGAGGGGGGGGGGGCTGGCACGTTACACTATGTACAAAATGATAACGATTTATCGGCCAATAGAAAAAGCTCTACTCACGATACTGATAGCAACTAATAATTCGAAAATGAAAAATATCACTAATGAATGTTCGACCTTCTCTGGTCTTCATGATCAGGTCAGCTCCAAACCTTCGCTGTTGCAAAGGTCTCGTCAATACGAATAACATAAGCTCAAACACGAGGTAGTTTACATATTCAGTTGTCGAGTTCCCTCGACCCTCCATCATCAGGTCAGCTTCAAACCTTCACTGTTGAATAGTGCTGTGAGGCATACACCTGAGTGTCAAGTTTTTACTCTATGTATGCCTACAACTCTCGAAGGTTGCCCTCGATTTGTCAGAGTTTCCATCATCAGATCCTGACCTGATGAATATGGGACCAACTGGCAACTATTCCGCGTCGAACAAAAAAAAGAATCACGTAAATCGAGCTATAAACCTCGGCGTAATCAATGTACATACATAGAAAAAAAAAACATATATACCGGCCGAATTGAGAATCTCCTCCTTTTTGGGAAGTCGGTTAAAAATATTCGTCATGAATTTAAATGTACCATCGATGTTTTTTACGCACGATACACATTCCCCTAATTCAGGGTAATTTTCCCGTCATAGCTACTAGCATCACAGACGATTTACTGTCAAGGTTTTGTGTTTCAAGTGAGTCGAAAGTATTTTATGGAAAATAAATACGAAAACAATAATAATAACAAGAGTTACCTGTGGAAAGATATCCCATCTTGTTTTCTTAGTTTTTGTGAACAACTTTTGCAGTGTTTAAACACACAAAACGGCATATTTTAAATTTTAATGACAAATCACTAGTGACGTGTGAGCGAGACGATGCGTAGCTCGGTACTGTCGCGAGTTTGTATTAGCTTTTGATTTTGTATTTGCTTTGGTGGACACACACGCGTGTCCTGAGCGTTCTATCTGCCTATTTCTTTGATCTGAGCTCTGTGGTATAATTTTTATTCTGTGTTCATGTATGTATAGTGCATGGAAGTAATAAGCACTACGGTACTTATTACTTCCATGGTATAGTGTGTATACGTCATGGACTTATAACTATATGGACTGGAAATACCTACGAAAAAAACGTGCATACCTACAATCTGCAGTGGCACTTAAGATGGCTGCCATTGCGAGGGTTGTACTGCTACCGGATTCAACAAGTATCGATATTGTATTCTAGTTAGGAGTACGTACGAGTCTTACTGGGTGCATAAAAATAACCGAGTATAATTCATTTGTTCGTCTTAGAACTAACTATCGCATTAACTTCACTGATACCAATAACATAAAATCAACCAAATGGGAGGGGTAATTTCAGTAGGGTGATACCTTTTTTTTTTTTAAGTCACAAAGTCAAAGTAATTATTTATTATTTCAAATAGCCCTAAGAAAGTTCTTTCAAAACGTCAGACTAGTGGCAGGCAGGGTTCCAAAAAGTCGGTCTTATGAAGAAGAACCCGCAAGAAACGCCATAAATACTAGATACTCTCTTTTAAAAAAATACAATTATTTACAATCGTTTTCAAACTATTCATGAGAAAGTTATATGTATAATGATAGATAGATAGATAGATAGAATATTCTTTATTGTACACCAAAACAAACATAGAGAAGGACATTACAAAAAAAATACGTGTGAGTACAATAGGCGGTCTTATTGCTTAAAAGCAATCTCTTACAGACAACCTTTGGATGGAGTCGATTTATAATAGATAGATTACGGGTAGTATTTACGGCTGACACAGTCACTTCCAACTGCATCGGAGGTTATGGATGTAATGCTCTTCTTAACATGACAAGCAGCAAATTGATTAAAGAAAAAATAACAAGTCCGCCATCTTGTATATTTAGCCATGTTGGATTTAGGATGACGTCATATAGCTTAACATGCATTGTCATCCAAACTAAACATGTATGCAAAATTTCAGCTCAATCGGTTGGGGGCAAGTGCCTTAAAATTGAGTTGTAAAATTCCACCCGAACACACATAGTTACATACATACATACATACATACATACATACATACATACATACATACATACATACATACATACATTGCAAGTTAAATAAAAGCTTGTAAAAAAGATGGATAGTCAGGGGATGGAATGTTAGAAAGATGGTTTAAAGTATTTAACTTTGTTGTCATGTCAAAGTTAGACGACGATGAGAAATGTTGATTTAATAAGTTGATGTTAATATCTTGAGGAACTTTTTCACTACGAGACTTTCCAATCCCCATTGATCTAAGAAATCGCCAGACTTTGGCTGGATCTTCATTCTCAACCGACGTATGAAAGTGTTGGCGCTGTGCATTCCTACACACCTTATTGCAGTGATTTCGTATATCGACATATTTTTCCCAATTTGTAGAGTTAGGGCGAGCCTTGTATCTGGACTTAGCTGCTGCCTTTTTAGCCATGACCAGTTTTAAGTCTCTAGTGAGCCATGGCGACGGCAGATGTCTAACTCTAACAGCTCGTATGGGAGCGTGAACGTCATAAAGCGCAATTAAATTTTGCAAAAACAGTTCCACTTTTTCATCCACACATCAGAAACAAAAAGCGTATACCAGTCAATGTTAGCAGCATCCTCACGGAGATTTTCAAGATCCATGCCACCAAAATTACGCTGCAGAAGGACTCTTGACTTTGCCTTCGGGGGACGAATTTTATAAGAAAGGAAAATTAGATCATGATAAGAGAAGGCATCAGCCGAACACTGCCTATGTTTGGCAACATGGTCAGGAGAAGAAACGAAAATTAGGTCAAGAAGTGAAGGAGTAGAATGTGGAGTAGTGATGGGTTGCATTCAAAGGAAGTGTAGATAAATTACTAGAATTGATCACATCTTGGAGAGAAGCGGATCGGGAATCATTTTTGAGAAGGCAGGTGTTGAAATCACCCATAATAATAATGTGACTGTAAGACGTTACAGAATCTTCTAAGATACGTTCAAGCATCATCATCATAATGCAAATGGAGCTAATTTTGTATTAATCGATCGTACAACAGAATTTTACTGCAAAGAAAAAAATATTTATACAATTCGAGAAATAATATTCGATAAGTTCTGAAGCAAATATTGCAACTTGCGCTCCGATTTGCTCGTCTGTGCGGAGACCCGTGGTCGCCGTAGAAGCATCATATGAAAATAAACAGAAAAAACATATTATTTTCAATAAAATATGACAATAAAATCCTGAATTTTATAATACGCCTTTTTAATCAAAATGTTTTAACTGCATTTTAAAACTTTTTATCTGTAAAATCAAAGATAAATAATATATATATATGTCACCGTAAGATTACAAACATCGTTAGATTACAATCTATCTCGAGAGATTGTAAACTGTCGAATTATTGTGAACCGTAACATCTGATTGCGATTTAACGCATTATTTTTCGCTATATTATAATCTATCGATGAGAAATTGTCAAATTGTCATCTGTCCGAAAGCTCTCCCTGATTGGTCAGTCTTTTTGTAAGATCGACCAATCACGACCAGCCGTTTTGTGTCCATGGAGTTCCCGTAGAGTTAGGAATGAAATAGACTTACGTTCTACCAATCAGCGCGCAAGATGCATTCCGTTCTACGCCAGTTGACAATTTGACCGCTTTACATTGATAGATTATAATATAGCGAAAAATAATACGTTACATTGCAATCAGATGTTACGGTTCACAATAATTCGACAGTTTACAATCTCTCGAGATAGATTGTAATCTAACGATGTTTGTAATCTTACGGTGACACATATAAAAACATAAACTATTCCCTAAAAATATACACATATATTCGGAACGCAAGTAAAACCGCGAGGAAAAGCTAGTATTTAACTAAAGAACAAAATATAGATGTTTTATTCAAAATAATACACAACTCTGTGGGTTCAGTGTCTTAGGGACAGTAACTTCATCATCATCATCAGCCTATCGCAGTCCACTGCTGGACATAGGCCTCTCCAAGTGCACGCCACTGAGATCGATTTTCGGCTTCTCGCATCCAGCTCCTGCCAGCCGTCTTGCGCAAGTCATCACTCCATCGTGCCTGAGGACGTCCTACACTACGTTTGCCGAGGCGTGGTCTCCACTCTAGAACTCATTTACCCCAACGGTTATCGGTTCTTCGGCTAATATGGCCAGCCCACTGCCACTTCAGCTTGCTGATTCGGTGGGCTATGTCGATGACCTTGGTTCTCTGACGGATTACCTCATTTCCGATGCGATCCTCAGAGAAATGCCGAGCATAGCCCTTTCCATAGCCCGCTGAGCGACTTTAAACTTGTGAACCAGCCGTACTGACAGTGTCCACGTTTCGGCTCCGTAAGTCTTGACAGGTAGGACGCACTGATTGAAGACTTTTGTCTTTAGGCACTGTGGGATCGACGATGTTAGGACTCGACGTAGCTTCCCAAATGCAGCCCAACCCAACTGAATTCTCCTATTCACCTCGTCCTCAAAGTTGTTTCTACCTAACTGCAATGTCTGCCCGAGGTATACATATTTCCGAACAACTTCGAGAACGGCGCCGTGTATCGCAATCGGTTCCGGTGGAACATGTTCATTGAACATGACCTTGGTTTTGTCTAAGTTCATCCGTAGGCCGATGCGTAGAGAAGATTCAGGCAGGTCGTTCAGCATCTGTTGTAGGTCCTGCAGCGTTTCCGCCATGATGACGATATCGTCAGCAAATCGTAAGTGAGAGATGTGTTCGCCATTGATGCTGATGCCGCGTCCTTTCCAGTTCAGCGTCTTGAACATATCCTCCATAGCATTAGTGAACAGTTTCGGGGAAATAACATCATCGGGAAATGGGTCGATAGTTCTTCAGCTGGGTTTTGTCTCCCTATTTGAAGAACAGGACGACAACACTCCTACTCCACGCCTCTGGAGTTCTCCCTTCAAACAGGACGGCATTAAAAAGCTTCTGGAGCTCCCCCGGTAAGGGGTTTCCTCCTGCTTTTAATAGCTCTGTTGTAATGCCATCCTCGCCAGGGGCTTTTCCATTTTTGAGCTGTCTCAGAGCGATCTCGATTTCGCCACTGCTGACTTCTGGCAGGTCTTCGGTGAAATGGCGTGTTAATGTGGCTCTAGAATTCTCATTTCCGGGATCAGGTCGAGATGCATGCGATGCGTATAACCAGCCATAGAAATTTTCCACTTCCGAAAGGACTGCCGGCAGAAACGACTTCTCCACTTGTTGTGGTCAGCTTCGTCAAGTGGCTTCTTCCAAGAGATTGTACGAACACCTTTGACCCCCGATTCAGCTCAATTGCTCTTTCAATGGCAAGAGTATTGGAGCACCGGAGGTCGCGTCGTACGTGCTTGTTGATCTCTTGGTTTAGAGCCCGCTTAGCTGACGAAGTGACACGCGGGTTTTCACGTCGTTTCTTCATAAGCCCTAGTGTCTCTTCCGAAAGCTTTGATTTCTTGCCCTTACGCTGCATGTTACAGAATCTCGAACCTTCCTCCCTGAGGATCCGAACCACATATTCGTGGTTCTGGTTTACGTCTGTTGTGGTTTCCACGGCGGCAAATCGGTTCTCCAAATTTGACTGGAACGTTTCAGATCCTGTCATGGTTTGGAGCAGTGTTGGTCGGAGCCTGGCCTTCATCAGACGGAAACGTTCGGCCTTGAAGTTGATATTCAGAGAGCCTCGGACAAGTCGGTGATCGCTCCCGGTATTAAACCTATTGATCACGGAGACGTCTCTGAATATGTGCTTCTTGTTCGTCATGATGAAGTCAATCTCGTTTTTAGTCATAGTGTCGGGGCTTTGCCACGTCCACTTCCTTTGGGGCTGCTTTTTGAAAAAGGAGTTCATCAAAAAGAGCCCCTCGCGTTCGAGGAAGTTGACGAGCATTTGCCCGCTATGATTCCTGCTTCCAAATCCATGGGATCCTACTGCCGATTCGCCGCAAATCTGTACTCCCACTTTAGCGTTAAAGTCCCCCATGACAACGGTGTAATGGGTCTTTGTAGTGAAGTGGAGGGCCCTTGATATATCATCAAACATATCCTCCACTTCATCGTCTGAATGTGTCGAGGTCGGTGCGTACATTTGCACTACCTTGAGGCTATACCTGTCGGTGAGCTTTATGATAAGGTACGCTACCCTGTTCGACACACTAGACACCTCCACAACGTTATCAGCTAGGGACTTATTAACCAGAAACCCGACGCCACCTTGGGATTGTTGGTCTCCCTCTCGGAAGTACATTAGGTGACCTGATTCGAGGGTTATGGTGTCCTCCCCCTCTCTTCGAACTTCACATAACCCTAATATGTGCCACCTAATCTTCCCAATTTCCACCTCGAGTTGCGCCAGATGCGAGTCAAGCCGTAGCGTGCGGCCATTGTACGTCGCAAGAGTCAGTTTTATTTGGTGGCCTCCCGTAACCCGGAGATTCTTCGCACCCCCTGTCCCGCCGTAACCACGGTCGCCACCGTGACCGGGAATAGCGGGACTGCCGGGAACTAGGGGCCGTGGCTTTTTTGTGCTGCTCATAGAGGTATTTAGCCTACTGCTATCACGCTGGCCAGACGGGTTGATAGAGGGTTTTTTTCCGAGATTTCCTTCTCTCGCACTGGTGTTCGGTGCATTTTTGACTCCGTTAGTCGACTTCTACGACACCCACTGGAAGAAGGGGTAGCGACAATGTATTCTTAAGCCGTCGCTACACGGCACAGTAACTTCTGTTGTTAAAATTTGTAAAAGCAGACTTATTAGGTGGATATTATATCGATACTATTATGACAACTGTACAGCACTATGCCAATATTACATGTAATTGTAAACAACATTTATTTCTAAATATAGCTTTTTATACAGAAATAAACCGAAATATAAGTTCTTTCACCATCAATTCATGTTCCCGTAACATATTTTTTATCCAATGTGAATTATTTTATGAAGTTTCTAGCAAAAATAGGTTCTTAACCTGTGTACGGACAATCCAGCTTGATTTTGGTGCTTCCTAGCACCACACTTCACGATACAACACATAGGCATATTCGTTTTGACAGTACAACGACCTGAAATGTGGCGCTTAAAATGGGGGACATGGCACGCACGCACAAACAGGAGGATATCAAAAGTAAATGTTACCATTTTACGCAACCACTAAAATATTGTTGTCCCCGTTTTCAAATACACTTATCTGCTTAGAAAGAGTGAGACAGAACTATGTTGCGTAGTTTGTTTCATATTTCGCCCATATTTATATAACTATAGATACGTGTATAACAACACGGCGCCTCCATATAGTTCCTGTCTCGATGGTATACATCGTATAATACTTTTTATTTATATTTCACTAATGACATCAAAGAGAATAATGTAAATATTTAGTTGAATTATAAATAAAAGTCTTAAACATCAAAAAAAAAAAGAGAATACAATACTACATTTACATCGTAATATGTCTAAAAATATTTTATACAAGTTTTATTTCTTATTTATATGCAATGGACTTATATACACTGAAACCTCGTTATTGTCACGTGTCAAAAATCCGTTGGAGCATTTTTCGGAGACAACTGTCTCTTTTATATTGCCAAAAAACATTTACAGATATGAACCTTATCGAGGTAATGTATTATATTTTTTGTTGCTATGGAATGATTTGGTGACAAAATTGTATTGATTATTATTTTCCTAGAGTGAAACAGTTGTTTGTGCATAGAGACGTTAAAATGCGGTCAGTGGGTCGTCTTAGCATGTAATACCCTTTGGTAATACCATGAGTGCTAATCTGATAATGTTTACTAGGCTAAAAAAGCTAACGATCGCTAGAATATTTCCCAAATACTAATTAATACACTGGGGTTCCCAAACGTACGTCGCTTATTTATTGTTATATGAATTTGGGTGTAACTCAGTACGTTTAAAATGTAAGCACGGAACATGCAGCAAGCATGGGTTCTGTCACGGCTCCG
This sequence comes from Helicoverpa assulta, assembly GCA_963856015.1. NCBI lineage: Eukaryota > Metazoa > Arthropoda > Insecta > Lepidoptera > Noctuidae > Helicoverpa > Helicoverpa assulta. Next base: position 3,257,667 of record CAWLCW010000029.1, read on the forward strand.
GCGCTGCGGGGCTCCGGCGGTCCCATGCGAGCTTATTGTCGCAGATGGTTTTCACGCTCACCACCGCAGCTTCGGCTTGCTGGCCGGCTCTGCCGGCCAGCCTCAGCCGCGGCGGCGAGCGCTGAAACTGCCTGCGCCTCAGAGGGGACTTCAACGCCAAGAACTTGGCCTGGGGTTCCCGACACACGGACGCGCGGGGAAGGATGGTGGAGGACTGGGCGCTGGAGTCAGGCCTGGTCGTCCTCAATCGGAGTTCTGTTCCCACGTGTGTTCGGATGCGGGGCGACTCCCTAGTGGACATCTTCGCCAGCTCCGCTCTGCTACCACGCGTCTTAGACTGGCACGTCGAGGAGGGGGTGGAGACCTATTCCGATCACCAGTATATCCGGTTTGACGTCTCCGCCCAAAACCCAAAAGCACCGGTCCTGCAGACCCCGAGTGGTCCACGTTGGGCACTGAAGCACTCATCACTGTTCGTACGATTAATTTTTCCGAAAGTCTTATATTTCGTCAGGTTCTTGTGATATTTAAGTAGTGGCGTTGCTGACGCCCATGCCATGAAATCACTATCGAAGTCTACACGAGCGACGTTTCACTCGCTGGCTATTCCATCTACATATAACGTGATAGAGAATACTCAGAGCGCCTTTTTTAATCGTATCGTACATCTCGCGATTCCGCAATCTCGCAATATCCAGGGCATCAGTGCGGTTTACGTATTGTGTGTGTTTCTGAAGTACGCTCGAAATCTCTAGTCTTCAGAAGATTCCAGAGACATTTTATATATTTTAGTTTGTACATACCTATAAACCTCCTCCTCTTCAATTCCTCTTCAATCACTCTATCTATTAAAAAAACCGCATCAAAATCCGTTGCGAACTTTTGAAGATTTAAGCGTACAAAGTGACATAGGGATATCGGGTCAGAAAAAGCTACTTTGCTTTATACTATGTATTGATTAGGTAGCTGTTTTTATTAACTAAATAATGAGTAATTAAACATATTGCACGGTAGTCGTAGAGACTTACAACTTATTCTTAGTTATTGCTTACTGTAAATTGCGCAGTCACACTTTCATTTGTTATAATTGTAGGTAGGCAACAGGACCGGTATTTAAACTGTTATTTCTCTACAGGACATAGAACGTTGTGGAAACCCACTAATAAAAATACTCGTACTGCAAAACCAGACAAACAAAACACGAGACCAACGGTAAAAACTAAATTGCACACGCACCAAGTATTACTGCAAAACAAGCGGGTCACTACCAAAAAAACTTTTTGGCATCACTTTGATGAAGATGACGAGGCTTGGCCAAAAGTAGTATTAATATTATCAAGTACAGGCAAAACAACTACCCAAAAAAAGATTAAAAAAACTTTTGCTAATTATTTCCCCTACATAAACAAAAACACACAAAAGCAATCTGTCAATCCCAACGATCTAAGCAATACCATTGTAGACGAAGCTAATGAAGAGATGTCGACAGATTATGATCATGCTAAAAACTGGATGCCTGTAAATTTTGTGAACACAGACGAAAGTGTTCACTGGGAAGAAGATGATAACATAGAAACAACTGACCCTGAAGTTCCAGTAATGTTAACTCTGACGAGAGAAGAAGCAGGAAATCCAGAAATTACGACTGTTACGACAGAAGAAGCAGACAAGCCGGGAATTACGACTATTGGTATAGAAAAAGCAAAAAATCCGGGAATTACGACTCTTATGAGAGAAAGAGTGCAAAATCAAGGAGAGACGAATCCTAGTGACCTTCCTAGCAGGCCAGTTGGTCGGGATTGGCCAACACTGCCAACACCACAAAGTACAAAATCATACACACGCAGAACACGAACGACTCAACAAGGAACTGCACAAGAAGATTATTATGAACACGTAGAGGTAAAATGTTATCAATGCGGATTAAATGAAACATCAATACCTCCAGCACCAGGTTGCCACCAAGCTTTTACCAGCAAAGAACGTATCTATAGCTATTTGAGGAATATATTCAAAGTCACGTGCATCGGTACTGATCAATTCTCTGATATACCTAAGAACGACCCTAAGTATTTCTTCACATTACCAGAGAGATTGTATAGAGGTACAGTATTCACACTTTACGCTATTACGAAAAGTATTCAAAGGAAAATGGGTGAAGGAGACGGCAAAATTTTCTTAGAAAAAAAAAAGAATCGACAGCAATTAAATGTTTACCAATTGGGTTCATTATGATAGACATTTGATAGTGCCAAAAAGAACAATCTGAAATCCATGGGGTATAGGAGCTATATCATATTACTAGCTTCCGCCAGCGGCTTCGCCCGCGTGGTCTGTTGATAAAAAGTAGCCTATGTGTTAATCCACGGCATCACCTATCTACATACCAAATTTCAACCAAATCGATCTAGCCGTTTTTGCGTGATTGAATAACAAACATACATCCATACATTCTCACAAACTTTCACGTTTATAATATAAGTAGGATTACAAAAATAGGTTATGTTGAATTTATGTTGATTTTAAAGATTATTTACATCTAGGAACATAAAAAGAGGGTACACTTACATTATACAAGCCAATAGTAATATCCCCATAGTTACAGAGTTAGCCTGGTGATTTAAAGGACTTGAGTTTGACCTCTACACAATGCACTATTGACATGAACCAATCCAGATACGATTATCTCCAACCTTATTTACTTGAAGTTTCCCAGTTATGTGCAACCTTCTGAACTAGCATGGGTTGGTAAAAAAAAAGCTATTTAGATGTCGTTTTTTTTTGGGGAAGTTTTTTTAGATATTTGAGACAAGCATAGTTATCACTGTCCACATTAGTGGAAAGTTCTTGTCAATACGAACAATATAAGCCCAAGCACGAGGTGGTTAATATTTACCGTTGCCGAGTTCCCTTGAGCTTCTCTCTTCCTCCTGCACTGTTGTAGTGTCATCAGAGATACACCTGAGTGCCAGGTTTTTATCCTACACCTACCCATTACCCCCCTAGGCGTGCCTATAACTTTCGTAAGTTACCCTTGATTTCTCAGGGTTTCCATCATCAGATCTTGCTCGAAAGAATAGGTACCCTATCAAACAAAAAAAAAAAAATAATTTTGCAAATACACAAAAAAAAAACCTTGAGAACGTTCTTCTTTTTGGGAAGTCGGTTAAAAATGAAAAAAACTAATAATGCCACTCTAAGTTTAACTTCTAATGAACAGTAAACAAAGTTATTTTTTGTGAACTAAAATCTTTATCGAAAAAAATGTCATAAAAAGGGAACCCCATGGTTTGTAGATGATATGAAATACTTTTCTACCTCTAATCCACACATTATACTGAATCCAATCATACAGCGGCCAGCGATGATTCTGGTACCAACGAATGTATTAATGGGCCCATTGTTGTTGTATGTTTTGAATTTCCATCCACGTGGCGTACTTCAAAACCGAGAAAAATGCATTTTTGTTTCTGAACTTTTTGGCACTTATACCCGTTTTTTAAAGCCCTTAACTTCTAAATTGTCTCCTAAACCAAAGTAAGGGGCACTTAACGCAAGTTTTATGCCGGATTTAACAAGTAGCCCTTAAAATAAATACATTTAAGTGTCTCCTAAATCACAATAAGGGACACCTAAGGCCGTTTGTTCACCGCCGCCGTCACCGGACCGTTATTAATGACCGTTGCACGTGATAATGAACACTTATTTCATTTATTCAGGGGGATGTTTCAAGCGTTACCTTGATGTTGGTGAAACATATGATGAGCGAGGTTGCCGAACCATGAATCCTCTGCGTGGTAGTAGCTATGCGTCCATGAGATTAATGTCGTTAGAAAAATCCATGCATCACATCGAAGAGGGTTGCGTGACGAGCCCGCATGCCTCGCTGACCCCCTTGAGCAGATCCGTCAACCTGTATGCTAGATATCACGTATGTGTGTGTGTCGGTGACTACTGCAACGAGAGCGAAGCACTACGTCCTAATTATATTTATTTAGTATGGCTCTATGTATTTCTTTGGAAAGGTTTTTAACTATCTATACACGTTGATAAATTATGATTGATTTGTTTTCATTGGCTTTTTATTTGTTGTTATACATTGCTTAGTTGCAGTGGCATAGAACCTTTGGTATTGGATAGCTCGTCTTCAGTAAAAGCAAGATTCTTCCTATAAGAGCACTTTTTCTTTCGAGATTTTTGTTTCGTTTTTTTTCAAACGCACACATTTACCTAGTCGAGTTAAAAAGAATGGAAAAATGTGATAAAAGATACGTTTTAAGAAAGGAGAATGTTCGAAATGTTTGTATGGTGGTCTACTTTCCCTCTATTAATGAGTCGTATATCATTTGAAAGGTCTTTTTAAGCGCAACATTACGTACTAAAATACTTCTTACCAATTTTAAGTACTTTGGATGTTAGAGCATGTCAAAGGTTTTTATCGATATGAGCTTTCAAGTAATAATATTGAATCATATATTATTCATAAGGTTTTTTGAAGGGTGGTATTATGCATTATACATTTCTCACCAATTATTATTGCTTAAGTATTTAGAGCACATATAAAGCAGTACTATAGAAACACGTTTTAAAGATAATGTACCTACTCCATCTCTAGTTATGAGTCATATATCAATTAAAAAGTTTTTTTAAGCGCTATATTCCATCTAAACATATTATTTACCAATTGTTAGTATTTCAGAAAATAAAGCGAAACTAAGGCGTATTGTTGATACTTTGTATTGTGTTAAGGAATAATATCCCACCTCTAAGTACGAACCATATATTAATGAAAAGGTCTTTTTAAGCGCAACATTTCGTATTAATATACCTTTGACGAATTGTCTGTACATTAGAAACTAGAGCTTATTTAAAAATTAAACTATCAATAGTTTTTTGGTTAGTGAATCCCTTCTCTAGTATCAGTTATATTTCATTCGAAAGACATTTATAAATGTAACATTTCGTATTAACAAATTTCCGACGAATTGTCAGTACGTACCTACTTTAGAAGCTAGAGTTTATTTAAAGTTATAATTGTCGATAGTTGTTTTCAAGTAAATAAATCCCTTTTCTAGTAATGACTTATACTAATGTATAGTAAGTTCAACTCTTGTACATATACAGTGACTTTGTGTGCGTGACAAGAGGTACGGTCGGGTACAATACAGTTATTTAGGGGTTGTATACGGGTGTTTAAAGAAAAACAGTTATTACGTAATTTAATGTTTATTTATATATAATGATTATAAATCGCTACCTGAAAAATCAAATGATGAATTTTCGGATTCGCTACTCTCCAAGGTGAATTATAAATTCTGACTCCATGTCAAAATGTCTATACCTAGTATTCTTCTTTTTTTTCTTTTGTACACGTCGACAAGTATTAACCCACATCCCTTCATCAATTTGACTTAAACGTTCATTTATGAGTTTCATTACTTCCATCTTATTTTGGTCAACATAATGCGAAGCAATATAATTTTTTGAAATTCCCCACACATTTTGTTTACATTATTATACCTCTTTTTACATTCTTAGTCCACACTTTTATTTATTGTCCGCGTACCCCGAGCTAGAAAATATGTAAGGAGTATTTAATTCTTAGATACTGTGAATGTCAATATGAAAAGACGTATGAGAAAATAATGAAAAACTATATCTAATAATAAAAAGCTTTGAATGTTGTTTCATTTTTTGAAACGCTTTACCTGACACCTTAATAATTTCTCCGTGAATAACTAGTATTTTCGTAAACGACTGTACCCATAACAAAAAGCGATAAGAACACGTCATGCTCGGACGACGTCACTGTCACACAAATGAAAGTTGTATATTTACAAGCCGACGCACACATAGGGCCGCGCGCAAATCTGAGTTGAACTATCTATAATGTATATCATTCAAAAGGCCTTCTTAAATGCAATATTTCATATTCATAAAGCTTTGATGAATTGTTATTATTTTAGAAGCTAGAGCTTTAATAAGATTGATAATTGTTTTCAAGACAATTCCTTCTGTAGTAATGAGTCGTATCATTCGAAAGGACTTTACAAATGCAACATGTCGTAGTAATATTATACCCACTGACGGCCAGTTTCTTCATCAAAAGTTAAAGTTAAAGTAATGTCTAAAGTAAAAGTAACGGTCAAATTCGTTTTTTCAAGGCTAAAGTGACAGCAAAACTAATAGAAAAATTGAATTTGACCGTTACTTTAACTTTAGACATTACTTTGACTTTTACTTTGGCTTTAACTTTTGATGAAGAAACTGGCCGTGATTGTCAATACTTTAGATTTTAGACGTAGTTATTATTTCATTAAACACGTATATATAACTTCCTTAATACTAACAAATGACAGTAGCCGCCATACAAGAAAATACTCCACTTGAAATAAGGTATCACTTAATGCTAGAGGAGAGGTAGACCAAAACGCTCATTGTCCTTTGTATTTCACTCAAAAATAATAGAATAGAATTATTCACTTCTATGAGGAAAAACATACAAATTAAGCTAAGAATAAGCGGTAGTTTCGCTCGTAAGTAAGGATGCATCAAGACAGTGCATGTAGCTGGGAGCCAGTTAATATGCGCAAGTGATAAGTGACAAGAGCACATGCGCGAGTCTCTGGACCCGCACGTCTTTAAAATGCATGTAACCTGGCCATGTGCCTCATCATGCGCAAGCTACTTGATTTAGCGTTGCTTGACATAAAGGACAATTGGCAGTTTTAGGTGGACTCCGGGCTATCAGCGCCCAGCGATGATTTTGGTGTTGACGGATGCAGTATGGCCCGATAAATACTGTTTTTAAGTTTTATCCCCATGGTGTTCTTCAAAAAGCAGAAGATATATTTTGTTTCTGAACTTTGAGAGTAACATAATAGTATATAATGTAGTTTTTAAAATAGTGTTAAGTCCTTAGCTATCGTATTAGGATAAGTCCTGTGATGATGATTGTTAAGGTGGTTTTCAATAAATAAATAAATAACAACCCTGACATACATAAAAACTTTCGAAGAAGTACATATGACAGGCAGTATGGAAGAAATCACTACTTAATGATGAGCTCATTTTCATACACGAGTCAACGAAGCCCAAAATCCAAAAAATAAATACTTTTGACAAAAAGGAGATTGGGCAAGAATGTAAATGAAGCTTGGTCCAAATTTCCACCGCAAATGAGACCTATATAATTAAATAGTCCGCTTAATTTTGAGTCACTTTTACTAAGAGAGTTAAAAAAAAAGCAATGCCAAAAAGGTTATAGCAAAAATTTATTCTTGATTTTCGGTAGTTATTTTAATCAGATGTTAGAAATGACAGTCAAATATCCGAACATGGATTCAAAGGCTTTTAAAAGCTGAAAATAATAAATATTAAAATCTGCGAATAACTAAGTGGTTGAGCTCATACAATTCTGATGCAGTAATATGACAGTATTTTCTGTATAAGTCCCACAGAATGACGCCCATAGCAAAAATAATTCCTTATAACAAGAGATAAGGAATTATTTTTGCTATGGCCGATTTCCTGATTGACTGCCGAATATTCATAACGCTCATTCCCCTCTTACGCTCAGTATTGGCGTAGGTATTTTCTGCTAATTCTGGCGATACTGAAATTTATTTCGGAACACAGCCAAACTCATATCTTCTGACAGTGACAATCCTTCAAGAGATTAATTTCAATTGACAATTTGCAATTTATCATACAAATATTTTTATAGTCATGTGATTTTCACTATTTTGATAGCTTTTTAACACATTTACATTTTACGATTTTATAATGATATGTGTTCTTAAAATTATACTCTGGGTCTCATTTTGTGTAGAAACTGCACCAGCAGCCCATATTTCTAAGCTTATGGATCCATACGTGTACATGGCTACAACAGACGTGATTGTACTGCCTGAAGATTATGAGAACGACTTTAGGAATTTGGAATCAACTTCAGTCGGTTTACCTGACGATGTTTATTATAACGCAGATACAGAAATAGCATATCATGAAGCTTCAGATGAAACTTATATTAGTGATCAGAAAGACAAAAAATCATTCAAAAGGAATGAAGATAACTTTTATCACCTAACGAGAACTTTACGGCACGAAATAGATACCGTAAGTACAAAAAAACTTTACGACGATCCTGGAAACATGGACATTATTACTATTTTAGGTAATATACATGATCCTTGGCCTAACAAACCACCACGTTACATACTCACTGGCAGCACTACAGAATATTTAACGATGCCTCAATCAGATTACTCTTCCAGAAAAATAACGTGGAAAAATTACTTTCCCACGAGGATGCCCACTGAATTTAACATTCTTTATTATAAGCCAACAAGAAAATCAATAAGACAGGAATATCGATATGAAGAACACGAAAAAAGTACACTAGATTGGCAAATATACAAAATGTTTACACGAGTTCCAATTGTTACCCGATTTGGAAACCATTACTATTCGGAGTTGGAGGAGTTTGAAGAACATCACGCAACACAACGTACTTACTCTAAGAAACCTTATTCTGTAAACAGAGCTGAAGACAAAATGTCCCGTAATCTTACCACTAGAGTGGAGACCAATGAAAATAATAAGCTAGGCGTGGTGAAGATTAGTACAATTTATCCTGAAAATAAAGATCATGGCGAACCCCTCACCGAAATCATGTATGAAGGAAAAACCTCTCCTAAAATGAAAATAATTATGGATGAACTTAAAGTGAATGAAACCAAAATTAAGCATTTTTCAGAACAATCTTCAAAAAAAGAAGCAGTATATAAAGAAACTTTTACAACAGAAAAACCATCTAGTAGAAAGCCATTTTCAAAAAAAAATATGATGATCAATAAGTTCCATTCTTCTGTCAAAACAAGCTATAGAGAACCGGCTACAGAAATGGTAGATTTCATGAAAACTTTCGCTATAGAGAAGACATCCTATAAGAATCCCAAATCAGATGAGATAACTGAGATTCTTATTTCTACAGAAAGACCACACCATGAAGAACCTGCTTCAGAGATATCTGGACATGAGATTACTTACACCACTGAGAAGAAGACATATCTTTCAAATAAGACGTATACGTCTGAAGAATCAAATGCAGAAACCTCGGACTTTGATAAAAAACAAATTGATGACCTAGAACAATTAGTTCCCTCAGAAAAAGCATTATATAATGAACACGTTTTTGAAATGTCAGATTATGATATCGCCATTTCTTCAGAAAGGTCATACTATAGATATAATTATTATAAAGATTTGGAAGAATTCAACAAACATAACTTATCAGATGAAGTGCAAAAGGAACCTGATTTAGTCATAAAAATGTCTGGCTATGGTAAATCTTATACCCAAAAGCAACCGAACTTGCAAGATTTGGAAAAAAATAATAGAATTGTAGATCCAAATGAGCCAATTAAGGTAAATTTATTGGAGACAGATGTAACACGTCAATATTACGAACCATACGATCAAGAATTTAGGTCTAAACAAGGAGGCAACAAAACTAACATATGCTATCAATGTGGTTTGGATGAGTCAGGTATGTCTACAGATAAGTGTTATACAATATTCAATAACCCTTCAAGGACGCACATGCACTTGAAGAAAGCATATAAGACTAAATGTATTGGTAAAACTTTCATAGGCGGCTGTTTTAGTAGGTTCTTGGATATTGGTTTTATTTATAATGAGAGGGGATGTAGACATAACCCTCCAATGACTGGACGTAGCCTTGCCTCTAAGAGATACGCAAGTCTAGAACGAATGCTTCATGGGATTGGAGACGGATGCACGGTGAGCCCACTGTCTACGCTAGTGCCCCTCAGCAAGCCTATATCTTTGTTCGCCAGATTCCATGTCTGTGTTTGTTTATCTTATTTATGTAATGATTCCTCGACAATATCAGGAAGTTTTTATATTTTAGTATTTATTTTTGTATATGTATTTTTAAGTAATCAGTATTGATAAACATGTTTAAAACAAATAAATTGATTATAATTTTTCAACACAATCCAAACCATAATTTGGAAAGACCTTACCAACACAAAATAAAATATGCCCAAACGCAATGGAGATGCTATCAACCTTTCAGGAGTTTCCTTAACTGCACTTTCCCTTCATTTTCAGGTATTATTTTCACATATTGGTGAAAACATCACATTATTACGAATGAAATGAGCCAAACAATTGATAGTTGCTTTAGACCGGTGTGGAGTTGCCTTGATATCGTCTCCAGCATCGTCTAAGGTCCAAACCTTCATGTCACTTGACGTACATGTTACAGCCACAGTGATTAAATAGATATTATACACTAGCTGTTGCCCGCAACTTCGTCTGCGTGGGCAATATAGAATAGTCAATTATTACGTATGGTGCGTAAGTAATTTTCACAGGAAATAGCTATAATCTATGTCTATATGCTTTGAGTCTGACAAAGCTGTCATTTGTACATTTTCTGCAGCTGCTGCGACTAAGCAGAAGCCAGAAAGTCTGTCAGTCTTACCATGGATATCGTCTTATGTAGTTGACTGGATTGAAGATAGATAGATAGGTAGTCGCTCCAAGCAAAATATTGGTACTCAAACAGATTCGGTGACTGAAAGCCCAACACCATCATAGTTGGGGAATAGCTGGATGGATGATAAAATGAGTCATCATCATCAGCAGGCGCATAGGGTAGGATAGTTTCACTACTGGGGAGAAACACTTGTATGACTTGTATGAATTGGGGATTTTCTGTGCACTTACTTACTATGGTAAGGCTGACCCCACATTAGGCGTGCGCGATCCTCGGGCGTGTGAGTAGCGCAGGCGTCGCGAGCGCGCTGCGTGAAAGTCGCGTTTTGCTGCCCTGCGGCATGTGTGAAGAGTGCAAGCGACGCGCTCGCGGCGAGCACGCGGCGCTCGAGTTGCGTTCTTACCCCTACGCCCGCTATCCCCGCCGCCCGCTAAACGCCTTAGCAGTTAAACGTCAAGTCGAGCGCGCTGCAAATGCCGCAGGGCAGCAAAACGCGACGCTCACGCAGCGTGCTCGCGACGCACGCGCTACTCACACGCCCGAGGATCGCGCACGCCTAATGTGGGGTTAGGTCTAAACCTTGAGGGACTCCACCGAAATGTTTGCATTAGTTCACGAATAGGCAAAATGTACGTATCTGTGAGAGTCCACTTCATGTGTTCGTACTTGAAACCTGCAGTTTTGCCAAGATTTTCAAAATGTACGCTCGCAATTTGTCATTTCTTGGTGGAGCCAGCAAATCAAAAGAAACAGAAGTGTTGTATACTGTGCGTCACTACCGCTCACCGGGAAAATTTCGCTCTTGCGGAGGACGTTTATATACCATATTTTGTGTCACACGTAAACAGGACGACAGTAAGTATCCACCGAAACACTTTCAAAGATCTGATGAACGAACAAATCAGACCTGAGTTGGTCACCTGGGGCCAATCAGAGCTCTATGAAGTGATCATACGGTTTGGCTCCTACTGTTATTGTGGTTTCTGAAAATGTATTCACCTCATTCAACGATGAATGTAATTCTGATGGTACTATTAAGAACACTTGCTTAGCGCAAAAGCTGACGTTGGCAGGCCGACGAAGCATTTTACGTGTGTATGGTATTAAATCGAGAAAGCTCCCATTTCTTATCTGCACTTGTATCTGGGCTTGTTTTTAAAGCTACAGAAGCCTACATTACCTACCTCACGCTTAGCAGCGCTTGCGAGAGATAGATCTTCCTTTCTTCTAGGATTAAGTTTACATATTTTGCATCAGAAAAAATAATTAAGGTCTACTTAATACTACTCACTCAAAGTAATTTGTTTTAAGGCCACCACATTAGTGGAAGATAAGCTAAACTATGTTTATGAAAAAATCCTGATATGAACTCCATCTGTAACTTTAAATGATAATTAATTGTTCCACTAAAGTCATCATTTTTGACATAATGTTCAAAAAATAATTTAGATGGCACCGTTTTAAATTTGGCTGAGAACTATTAATTTTCCTTTCATCAAGGTAATAATTATAGTTGGATTTTGATGTGGTACGGCAAACTGACAAACACTATTGAAATGTCTATCGAAAAATTACACTACGTGTTAAAATATGGTGAATTACGGAAAATACACAACTCCATCTGTTGAAATAATAATCCTCTATAAAGAATGTATGGTAATTAATTGTCATTTACCACCTCGCTCTTTTGACAAATTTGATGTATTTTTACCACAGATGGAGCTACTTTAACCTTGGCTAAACAAAATTTTCATATTTTTTTTTCTTCCGAAGTTACTTATAAAGGTGTGATTTTCTGTGTAAAGATTAATAATAGGCCGAACAACTATTATAAGTACAACATTCAAATGTACAGTTTTGACAAACAGATTGCGTGTCGTAATATTTTACATCTTGAATTCACAAAATTTATCATACTTTTGATAGAGTGAATCGATTTCGATGAAACAAAAACTAAGTAAAACCCCAAGTTACGTAGATTTTTTGTATATAAGCATTGTCTGCATTGACTTCGTAGATTTTACGTGAATCTCGAACAAACAAACAGATAAACAGACAAACAGACAAACAGACAAACAGACAAAAATGACAAAAATGATGGAAATGGGTTCTGTTAGTTATCTTTTAACATGCCGGCTATTTTTTTTGTCAATTTCTTCAATGTACAAAAATTACTTTTCTACAGATTTATTACATGTATAGATAATGACTGGTCATTATATGTAATACCCAAATTGACAAGACAAAGTGATAAATTGATTCACTTTGTCTGTATATTATTCATAATAGCTGGTCAAAGTTAGCCAAAGTAATAAATATGGTATAACCAACTTACTACTTCTTCAAAACGGCTCAAGTTATTATCGACTTTTTTTATGATAAATATCAAATGACTCCGCCGGCTGTGGGTTAGCAACGTGAGGGAGTGTCAGACTGTTAGTGACTTAAACCCACTGGGGTTTGCTGAATTTCTTTGAGGGGCGCGTGGAACAACGCGCGCCGCCGAGACGAGTACGTGTATCCTAGGAGACGGAAGGACGATAAGCCACCCCAACTCACCGCTCAGGCCCACGCCTAGCTACGGTGGCCGGGCGTCGTCTCTCGACACCTTCGATTGAAATCAAACAAAAACTTAAACTACAAAGTTAAACATTTATTTGTATTAATACTACGATGAATTACAGGGAATATTGATATTTATGACCATCATCTTGCCTCTTGTCTTGTGACGGTTTGTTTTCACTTATGCTTTCCACACTACTTTGTCGTCGTAGGGATTTCAAGTCAGGAGTTTTCCTAGATTTTCCGTCGCGTTTTATTTTCTGACCATGTTCACCGTTGTTCTCTTTTTGTGACAGCACCTCTTCATCACTTTCTGTGGTACTGATCGTTATAACGGGTATAACAGAGCCAATAGAATCAGACTGCTTCGACTGAGTACTGGACTGCGATGTCTGCTTTTCGTTGAACTTCTTCCCATCACACTTTTCTTTGGATATTTCTTTCACAATTTTGGCTTTAGTTGCTTCTTTTGCATCTTGTATTTGTTTTTCAATAACTGCTTTTTTTTCAGTACGATCATCAATTTTCTCAAGCTTGACTTTCAGACCTTTATTAAATATTTCATTCATTTTATATTTTTTCACACCATCAGTTTTGAACTCCACACTAGTCTTGGCTTTCTGATCCGGTTTAAGTATAAAAATGTCTTTTATTTTCAGTACGTCTCGAGGAAGGGTTTCATGAAAATCTGTATCTGTTTCGTCGTCAGCATTGTTAGGCAAAGGGGAAGGATCATCCACTTCGGAAACGGCTCCTACGTCAGTTTTTTTATCAAGTGCCATACCAACTATTTTGGCGAAAATACCACCTGAAACAAGAACTGCTTTGAAAAAGAAAGCTTTAGATCAGACCTCTGCATTAAGAATGTCGCCTGTATTACCGCCGTAATTTTTTATACGACTTTAATGTCATTTTTGCCAGGATAGGTATTCCAATCTAAATTTTTTACACCGGTATTCAAATTATATAAACCACGAGCTTCCGCCCGCGGCTTTGCCCGCGCCTCATTCGGTTATATCGAGTTTCCAAGAGAACTCTTCAAAAGTCCGGGATAAAAACTATCCTATGTTCTTTCTCAAGGTCAACTCTATCTCTGTAGCAAATTTTATTAAAATCAGTTCAGTGGTTTTGACGCAAAAGCGTAACAGACAGACAGACAGAGTTTCTTTTGCAATTATAATATTACTAGCCTCCGCCTTCGGCTTCGCCCGCGACAAGTTCGGTTATCTCGCGTTTCCAAGAGAACTCTTCAAAAGTCCGGGATAAAAACTATTCTATGTTCTTTCTTAAGGTCAACTCTATCTCTGTACCAAATTTTATTAAAATCAGTTCAGTGGTTTAGACGTGAAAGCGTAACAGACAGACAGACACAGACAGATAGACAGAGTTATTTTCGCATTTATAATATTAGTAGGGATAAGTAGGGATTAAAATTGAGCATACCTTTTTTCTTAGAAATCTTAATAGGTTCGTTCATTTCCTCCGTCAGAGTCTTTCGGTCATCTGAATCAATTGATTTGCTCATTGGCAATGAAGGTAAAGCCTTTTTCCATCTTGCAAATGGCGTATTATCCATAGCTGAGGAACCAGCTCTTCTCCTTGTATCAGCAAGTTGAAACATTTTCCTGCGCTCTTCAGTTCTTTCACGGCGCAATTGTATCTGTAAATAACAAGCCTTGAGAATCTTTGCAAAATTTTTCCAACATTATCTACATCAAAGTCGTTTTTGAAAGACTTATGGTGAGTTGCACCCTTTAACTTCAACAATAACAGAACCATTTCCATTTCAAATGGCCTATTTGATCAATGGGCGGCAGTTTCATGGTTGGTTATAGCTTCGTTATAGTTCAATGGTGCCACTGGGTCTTATATGGAGAATTTATTACCAAAATGCCAACTGTCACCCTTACCTTCAAATCATTATTCGCTTCTCTCAATGAGTTTGTCAGTGATGTTAAATAGTAAATTATCAATATTAATAATACAAGCAGAGGAATAACTATTGCAGGTGAAGCTATATACTCCAGAGCAAAATTCAGGCTATTAGGTAATATTTTGTATATATTAATTGTTAAGATATAATAAATCTTATCGTATTCGGAAAAAGGTCCACAGTGCCACGACGGTTTAACCCAAACTATGGTGTATCCAACTGGAAGTACGCAGAGGAATAACATCGTTAGCAGTAAGGCTAAGTAGAAGTTATTGCTTTTGGAGACTCTGAAGACGACTGCGTGAGGGACGTTACAGGTCATCACTGCCCAGGAACGTAAGTACATCATGATCATCAGCTTCACAACATTCAGGACAACTAGTCCTGGGGAAAAGAACATTCCCATCCAGACCATTCCCTGGTTATTTATAAGATGAAGAATATTTTCGGCAATTTTAAAGTCTCCATATTCAGGGAATTTCTTTTCGAGGTCCCAGCACCAGCATCTGTTCATGTATCGAACAAAAAGGGCGCGAAAGAAATCCATGAATAGTGTACCAAGCAGGACAAAAACCTGAAAAAGAGAATAAATATCAATAAAGTTAAGAGTGTGTAAGCGAAAGTAGGTAGTAATCAAGAAGTGTTTCTCCGAAGCTGTTGTATTGTATTTATTGCGTGATATGAGCTTGCGAGTAAAAGTGATTCAAATAAAATTCTCCTTACCCCATTACAATTTTTATGGCCTTACCATGACAGCCATTTTGTCACTTTCCTCTTATACAGGGTGTGTCGTTCACACTCACATTAAATCCTATCGCATATACTTTATGATATTCTATGGCGAATTGTAAAAAAATAACCTAATTCATTCAGTGGTTTAACCACAGGAGTAATTTTTCGTTTTTATAATTTACAACATCATGTGTAAAGCAGAGATAAAGTTAGGAGTATCGAATGTTTTGATCAGTTGACAGCTTTCAGTTTTTAAGGGAGAATTTCAGTTGTTTGTAATGACTGAATTTTACATGGTGTTCAAATTTTCGCACATTTTTATTATATTTACTTTGTTTCAAAAATTCATTTTTTTTCTTTTTTCTTTGTATTAATCGGTATATTAACGCATTTCATTTAATTCGATTGTAAACGACACACCCGATATGTACAGTAAAAAAAAATACTAAAATATTGGGATTTTTTTTTCAGATTGGCGTAGCTTGATGCGCTGGCGTCTGTACTAACTTACCAGGTCCATCATTGTCAACTTTACCAGTTCTTGCCCGAACATGGTTTCCCAGCATAACTTGAGTAACTTTTTCCTGGTAGGCACAGATAAATTATACATCTTCCTGTCTTTTTCAATGTATACTATATCTATAATAGTCACATTTGTACCATTCTTTGAATTCACCACATCGTTTATATTGGAAGGACACAACTTTACATAGCAGACTCTTTTGACAATAGTACAGTTTGACATGAAAAATACTTGTTTGATATTGCTTCCATTACAGTTTACTGTACAATTAAATGTAAAATCAGGACAAATTTCGACGGTTGCAATCGTTGTAGTTTTTAAAGTATTGGTCACTTCAGATTGAATTGTAACCTCAGTCGCGATATCATAATTTTTGACCTTGTCGTGAGCTTTTGTAGGTTGTAAAGTGGAATATGGAGTAGATGTTCCTGTAACATCGTACTCAGTTGTATATTTAATCGTACTGTCTGTAACGTCCATACTAGTAGTTGTATCTATCGAGTACGTGGAGTCAGTTACACTGTTTCTTGTCGTATCGGTATTTTCTCCAGTTTCTAAACCTTCAATATCACTGGTCGTTTCAAATATGTTTATATATGATACAAATTCAGTATCAGTGACCGTTGTTTCACTATCTGTGGTAGTATCCATGCCATCACTATAATCAGTAATGGTATATGTCATATCGGAACTTCCTGTAACTGTAGAAGTTTCAGTACTAGTATGTTCATTTGTATTAACAAATTCGAATGAATTGTAATCAGTTACAGTGCTCGAATATTCATCGTATGTAAAATTATTGATGGTGTCCTTTTTTGCTGCTGTGGTTGACTCAGCAGTGTCATAGAATGTATATTCGTATTCATCTAAATCTGCAATAGTATCATTGTCATTTGTGAAATTGAGCGTTTGTTGAATGCTTATGTTTCTCAATCTTTCCAGTTCTTTTATTCCCAACAATATACTGTCAATTGTAGTAGTTTCAATTTTATCAAAGTTGTCTTCTTTTTTGGTGTTTGACGCAGAAGTTACAATTTGGCGAGGACGTCTCAAGAGTATTTTAGGAGCCAGTTTTTTAGGGAATGGCGCTGAAGCTGTTTTTAAAACAATCCCGTCAGCTAATTTCACTGGTAATGTAATCTGTATGTCGCAGGGCCCACACGAAATGATCTGCTCAACGCAAAAGTCTGGTAATCTCGTTGTATAAGATTCACTTAGATTCAATGTTTCATTCGGTGTTATAGTTGCATTTAAATTAAGTGTTGGTTTTAACGAATCCAGTTCCTTGCTCATGCCCTCAATTTTGCTGAATAAAGCAAATATAAGAGAGTAAAGATTGAGGAGATTCAACAACATGATCCTACAAGAAAAAAAAAATAATTTAAAACGTATTATTTGCTCGAAAAGTAATAAAATAAAATAATAAAATAAAATAATATAAATTTAATTAATACCTGGCTAATTGTAACCTGAGCTGCTTTCGTGGGTGATAATGCTCCAGGAATCCAAGCAGTTCAAAAAATACAGGAAATGTTATGGAGATAACCGTGACAACTATTGTCGTTTCGTTCTCTCGCCACCAGCTTCTCACCAGCAAGTTATCGTCTGAGCGATAGACGACGGTGACGACAGCGTAGGCTGACACTGCCAGCAGTATGACGACGCACACGTTCACCAGCGCACGCAGAGATATGATGCGCCAGCTGAAATAACGTGAACAGGTTAAATACAACGTGTATCAAATATGTGTATGCTACTTATTAGGGTTCCGTACCCAAAAGGTAAAATGGGACCCTATTGTTTTCGCTCCTCTGTCCGTATCCGTGTCCGTAGGCTGTATCTCATAAACCGTGATAGTTAGAGAGTTGAATTTTTCACAGATGATGTATTTCTGTTGCCGCTATAACAACAAATATTGAAAACTAGAATAAAATAAATATTTTGGGGGGCTCCCATACAACAAACGTGTTTTTGTTGCTTATTTTTGCTCGACATCGATAATGGCAACAGGTAGATGCTTGAAAGAATCAGAGAATATGGAATGTGTTATAATTATGGAACGTTTTATAAATAATATTACGGAACCCTTTGTGCGCGAGTCCGACTCGCACTTAGCCGGTTTTTTTATGTAGTGGAAGAGCTCGTGGCTAATTCACCGAGCGAAGCAACCATTGTCGCGGTCGGTCCGTGGGTGGGTGCCTATCTTGTAATAACTTGTTCTTCCGTGTTTCGAAATACACGATGAACTAGTGGATTCCGGCTGTATTTTGAACAGCTTTGGCAGTCGTTTCGGGTAGTTAGGCCAGAAAGTCAGACAATCAGTCTTACCAAGCGATATTGAGTTGCCGGGGATTGAGGAGGTCAGATAGGCAATCGCTCGATGTAAACCAGTACTCAGTTGTATCCAGTTAGACTGAAAGCTTACCTCAACATAGTTGGGAAAAGGCTAGTCAGATGCCGACTTATTTAATGATTTGGGAAAAATCTTCTACTCAGAGGATATATTTACTGGCAAATTAATGACTTTCGTCTAACTGTTACTTTAGGCCTGCATTGAAAATATCAGAATTCTGTCAACAGATTCAAAAGAAAATATTGTGTGATTCAAATGAAAAATTATGGCCAAACTTACTTCCTCAAATCTTTTTTCTTTTCGGCTTCTTCCAGTAAAGCCTCTTTGAATCCTAGAATGACGGATGCAATACGGTTGTGTGCGGTCTCCGTGTTGCCGATCATGAAGTCCCACCCCGTGAAAAGTTTCCATGAAAATATGCATTCGTCTTCCTTTTCAGATAATTTTGACATTCTTGAGTTCTCTGCCATCCTGTGAAACATTTATTTGTGTAACATCCAGAAATTGGGTGAAATTTCTACTTTAAGTCTTCTATCGGATTGAGTTAGCGGTTTCAGCCCCAAGAAGCGCGAAATAAAACTCCCATCTCTATAATGATAGTTCAGTCTTTTCTTCGAGAAACCGTGAGGATAATCATACAAGTTTCCGCCAGCGGCTATATGTACCTAGTTACTGAGGGAACTGCTTTCCATATCCAAATAAAAAAGTAGTTATTTTGATGATAAGCTACAATATGACCAACTTTCATCATGATGTGGATTCCCATATGTGAGGAAACACATTGCATGGTTGTGTTTGTATTTTTATGAAGTTGTGTATTTCTTTTTGGAATTAATAATAAAATAAATAAGCCCCGCAGGGCATCTGAGGCGGATGACGGGGAGTAGCGACCCCGCGGGGCTATATATCCGAGTGCTCCAGGGAGAGTATACTGTCCCCCATCTCCGGCCTGCCGGAATGAAGCTTGACGGGGGATAGGTCTCCTGC
Organism: Helicoverpa assulta; assembly: GCA_963856015.1. Taxonomy (NCBI): domain Eukaryota; kingdom Metazoa; phylum Arthropoda; class Insecta; order Lepidoptera; family Noctuidae; genus Helicoverpa; species Helicoverpa assulta. Next base: position 3,277,285 of record CAWLCW010000029.1, read on the forward strand.
CTCTTGGCTTGCCTTCATTGGCTGACCAGAAGGGAGTCGCTAGAGTAGTCCTACTCGGAGGGTAGGTGCCTCGTGGTAAGTAGCGAGTGGGCCGATGATGCTGGACCCACAGGGAGCACGTGATCTGCGTTTAAAGTCCGCCGAGGTATCCTCACCCTTCAGCCGCTCATGTCCCTGTTGCTCTCTTGTTGCGATTTAGCGACTGATTCCCGGGGACCCAGTAAGTGAGGTGGCGAGTCTCCACCTGCCATTTTTACATGTATTTAATACATTGTCATCGGCAGGTGCCATAGTTCCCGTAGTTTCCCCATTCCTAGTCCATTAGCATCCCATCACAATAGCCCAAGTAGTTTTCATCCATAGTTAGCAATAGTTTAGCACAGAACCGGGGATTGTTCTTGGGTACAATTCTATAGTGTATACAGGGATAATCGTGGGTTTTGTGTCACCATTTCATTAAAGTTGTCTCAAAAGAGGTTCAGCGTGTTGGCTTCGGCCCCACGTTCGCCTCCCAAAAATCTGGGACTCTATAGTCCCGAGGTCTGGTAGAGACATACAAATATAAAATAAATAATAATAAAAAAATAATCCGTTCAGCCGTCTCACACATACAATCACACACACACGCACATACAAACTTCCTCCTTTATAATATTATTTGTGGGATAGTGTGAAGTCGTATAGTGTGTTTAAAATGATAGCGTGATAAGTAAATTGATTTTGCAAACTTCGGTCTCCCTGCATGCCCATTAAGCATCCAGAATCTAAAGCTGCAGCTGGCATACGTAACACATGTCTCATAAAATCCAAAATAACTAACTTTCTCAGTATGGCCACGAAGCTATAAATATAAACGGCGAGTCCCGTCAGGAAGTATGCGAGAGGCATGCGGTACTGTGCTCGTTCCACGTTGCTATAGTAACCGTAGAAGATGGGCGAAAATTTCAGGACACCCTCGAACTCCCACAGAGTCAAAAGATTCGTTGCGTTTTGTTTCTCTTCCTCCATGATCGTTTTCCTTTCGCCGTCTTGCTGCGGATTCGCTGTTAGATACTGAAAATGCATTTGGATGATTAACATGATACGAGTACTCATAGTTACTGTTACAGCCTTTTTTTTATCGTCCCACTGCTGGGCACAGGCCTCCTCTCACACGGAGAAGGATTGAGCATTAATCAAAACGCTTGCTCAATGTGGGTTGGTGATTTCAGACTATATAGTCCAGGTTTCCTCAAGATGTTTTCCTTCACCTTTTTATCAGCCATTGGTGTCTAAGATTACTTAGAAAGTACATACAAACTTAGAAAAGGTCCATTGGTACTTGCCTGACCTGGAATTGAACCCACACCCTCATACTCGAGAGGTTTGTTCTTTACCCACTAGGCCACCACGACTTACTCTTAGAAAAATTATAAATGGTTTGATAAAAAATCTGCTTTGAATGCAAAAAAAATGGATCATTCGTTATTGAAGTTACTTAGTATAAAAGAAAGTCACTTTCTCTGTCCCTATATCCCTATGTATGCCTAAATTTTTTAAACTACGCAACGGATGTTGATGGGGTTTTTTTAATAGATAGAGCAATTGACGAGGAAGGTTTATATGTATAACTAGCTTTCGCCCGCAGTTTCACCCGCGTCCCGTAGCCGGAAGGTGACCAAAAAAATTTAACCTAAAACCCTCTCCCGGGTCTAAGTTATCTTCCCTCTAATTTACAGTCAAATCGGTCAAGCCGTTTTCATGTTATGTCGTGACAATGGAAAACGGGTTTCATTTATATATATACATATAGATAAGATCCATTAAATAGTGGACTATTGCACCCGTACGAAGCTGGGTCCTTGTTTATAGTATACTAGTTTTCCGCCCGCGTTTTCACCCACGGACCGATTTAACTGCTTCCCGTAGCCGGATGGTGACAAAAACATCCTACGTCCTTCTCCCAGGTCTAAGCTATCTCCTCTCTTATTTTTAGCTTAAACGGTTCAGCCATTCTAGAGTTATAAAACGTGTAACTAACATGAATTTCTTTTATTTATAGTATATTCTGGTGTAGGTACAGTACAGATACTTTCCATACCTCAGGTACAATAACAAAGACGAGAAGTACAAAGCCGATGACCAGGTTAACCCAGAACAGCCAGCGAAGGAAGGTGAAGTACGAAGCCACCACGGAGCCGAAGTGTGACTCGATCTCCTTGATGCGCAGCTCCCATGGAATCAGCAGGTTCGAAGTGTTTGCTGCCTCGCGTTTCATTTGTTGCCAGTACTACAGCAAAAAATAATAATTTCTTGGCGTTTAAAGGTCTAGGTCATCTACTTGGTGCATTATGCGCAAGTGACGAGGGACAGGTGGCAAGAGCACGCGGATGGGTATTGTGCTTTGGTACATGCGCGAGTCGCTGGAACCGGATGTTTTTAAAATGCACGTAACCTGCGCATGTGCCTCAACATGCGAAAGCTACTTGCACCGTGTAGATGCAAGCTAATTAATTTATTGCAAATTAGATTAAAATATAAGATGTTTTTTTAAGAGGGTCCCACAATGTAACACCGTTGGAATTGGTGAAGCTGTAGCACTTTCTTAAGAAAGTCGTTTGTTACATATAATGTATACGTACCGAATTCAGCAAGATATTGAATCTGGCGTAGATGTCTCTCGTGCTCTTCGACTGAGCCAGTCTTTCTTGGAGTTGGCCCTCATGACGTTTGATGTATGCTTTGGCCTATAGACAATAATGATGCTGATATATTGGAAAAAGATTGCAGATGTTTAGGTTGGAGATGTAAGGTTCACCAAGGATGACGTTAGAAACACAATGAACATAAGATATTTTATAATTTATTTACAGATAGTTTGGTTGTCTGGTGATTGCACACACTTATCTCAGGTACTGGTCTGGTTTGAAAATGATTTCAGTTAATGCGGAAGGCTAAGGCCAATGAGTCTGACACAGTCTTGCCTGGGTAATTGGGTTAAGGAGGTCAGATAGGCAGTCGATCCTTTTAAAACACTGGTACTCAACCGAAGCCGACCCCAGTATAGTTGGCAAAAGGCTCGGGAGATGATGATGAGGAAGGCTAAGCTGACGGGAAAGTTAAAATAGTCCTTGGGCCGCGAGCTGAACCTATGTGGCTATAATTTTAATTCCTCAGGGTAATTAAACTTTGTTGTCTAACCTGATGTACGATCTTGAGTTTCCTTCGCATTCCGAGGGGCTGCTGCTTCACGGAGCCCAAGACTTCCTTGTGCAAGTGAATGTTCTCGAAGATTTGCTCCTGCGTCGCCGCCGCCAACTGGCCGTCCTCCATCGATATGGCAGTGCTGAATATTGTGTTGAAGTTAGTGCTAACCTAATTGTCAACTTGAATACAATATAACAAAGAGATGTCAGCAACCTCAGCGGGGCCCAGTAGGGCCAAGGCCTGCCCGGGCTGGGGGATTGTTGGAAAGAGTTACGCAGCCCTGATACATAAAAGGCCTACGACGGAACACGACGAATTTTAGTCAGTAAGAGTCTGATACTTCCTCACCGCTGCTAACCCACAGCGGGTCGTTTGATGATTTTTGAAGTCGTTAAAAAAATACAATATAACGAATGAACCAGCTATCACTTCTAACTTGAACCAAACCTCACCGCAAGGGGAATGATTGGATATGAAAGTTTTATGCTTTTGTAGTGTGTATGAACTTATTTTTTATCATTGACGAAAAGCAATATCTCTGACTCTAAAATTCAACCCTTGACCTGATACAGATTCAACCTGATAAATAGGTTACTCAGCCTGCCAAATATTTTAATCCCCTTTTTGTTGAAAACTGATACGCTTGTTGCCCTTAGCCAGAAGGTATGACCAAACCATGCTAATCTGGAACTGGGTAATTAAAGTCACACAGTTGCAATATTGTCCGACTGCCTGAAAATGATTAAAAAAAAACCTTTTTCTGACGTATTCAATTATTTTATGTCTTTTTCTTCGCTATATTTCGCGGTCTGATTCGACTATATCTGGGAACTCTGGAAGTGGTCCCAACCCAATTATAACTGATAAAGGCCAGGGCTTTTATGACCAGACACTTACTCCCCAGAGCTGGTGGTGAAGACAGAAGACCGCCTACGAGGCCTGGTTTCGTCGGCGAGGAAGGGTGAAGAAGGGCGTCTCGCTCTGCCCTTTCGTGACCTCCTCACGCTAGCTCTACGCTGACGCAGCACTGCGCTAAGGCTCGCTGAATAGTCCTCGTCTTCCGAACCATCTGCGGAAAGTTAGTGTTCCTATTTAGTTGCTGACGCTTTCTTTATCACGGGTAAAGAAAAAATGGAGATGCTATAAGGAAGTTAGGCGCCATCTTATTTATTTATTTGGGAAAACAAACAGTAGTATTTTAAGTAGGAATATGGACAGTAATAGCGTAGACCAAAGCTTAACAAATACACTACCCACAACATTTTCCACAGATTGCTACATAACATAGTGACATTACCTATATGTGTAGTAGCGGACGGGATCGGGATCAGTTACTAGAACTAACGACACGTTCAGGTTCCTTGTTAAATCAAAACCAATCTGTCAAAGATTGGTGATTTTATTTTGAAAATAATGAGCGGGTTCCATAGAAGGCGTGTAAGGTCAGAGCTAGTAATGTTCCACGTTCTTCAAACAATCGCATTTTGGCGCGCTCATTTCTTAGGAGATTTTGTGTTATGTTCTGTCCCCTAGTCTATACTTATATATAACAAAAATAAATTCTTTCTTTATTTGTTTGTGCCTTAAAGTATTTGAAACTTGTCAATGGATTTGAAGAGTTCTAAGGTAGGTGTTCCCGTGGGGCGCGGTTGAAACCGCGGGTACAGCGACGTCTTGTGATATTGACATAATTATTTAGATATTTACAGAACAACACATATTTATAAACGAAAACTAACTAAGTAAGCAACTAAAAACGTTTTGTTGTTAACGTTTGATACTTACAAATAAGATATTGTAAGCATATTAAATTGTTATAGGTAACATATTTGCGAAAACACAAATAAAATAACAGAAAAATAAATTATGGATCAATTGGTCACGTAAGGAATAATATGTCAATCTCTAGACATAAATTAAATACCTAATGACAGGATTAGTCAAAAACATGCTGTTCCGTTTCAAGAAATCACACCAATATCTTCTGGAACATTATTATCTATACATCTATAGGAACTAATATTATAAAGAGGAAAACTTTGTTTGTTTGGTTGTAATGGATAAACTCAAAAACTACTGGACGGATTTTAAATATTCTTTCACCATTAGAAAGCTATATTATCTGCGAGTAACATAGGCTATATTTTATCCCGGTGCGGGCAGAAGCTCCCACGGGACGCGCGTGAAACCGCGGGAAAACGGCTAGTAGTCAATATATACACTTATTATCGAACTTATTACCTAAAAATAAAATATCCCGCCCGCTGGGAGCGTACCCAAGAGGCTGTCAGCATTGCCACGTTGGACTTTTGACCAAAATAAAAATTAACAAACTTGATCCATACTTACTAACTCAATAGGTACTAAATAACTAAGAAGGACGCTGCGAAACCCAATACCACTTTTATAGGAATGTAAATGTAATTTAAACATACCCAGCGGCGAATGTTCCAGAAATTACCTAGATTTCTTAGTACAGTATTCCAAGATAGCTTCTGTGAAATTCTACGAACAATCCTAACTAAGCATACGGTTTAGTTTTAATTCTACTACAATTTTGAAATAAGTACTTGCGATTCTTCCGCTTAATCTATACATATAATAAATATGTAAAAAAACTGTGTCTGTACATTGAATATATTAAAAAAATAATAATGGGGTGGGGTTTAGAAACAGTAATGGAGCACAAATCCAAAAAAAAAATTCTGTCTGTTTGTCTGTATGTCTGTTTGTTTGTACACGCAAATCTTCCGAACTACTGAACGGATTTCAATGATTTTTTCTTTGTTGTATCAGTATTAAGCCTGGTCAACATTTAGGCTATAATTTATCTTCGAAACTTGAAGACCTGATGGAACACGCTCATACTTGAGAGATTGCTTCTCTACCCACTAAACCACCACGACTTCCACTAAGTCACCACGACTTTGTCATCTCAGTAATATTTAATGTTTTTTGACGTAACAATACGTGCAATATTTTTGACACACACAACTTAAATGCGGACTAATAAGAATCACTACTTTTATCCCTATGGTCACGCCTATTGCGCTTTAGTTCTCAGCGTTTTGTTTAGTCTGCTGTGCTTTTGCCGTTGAAGTACAAAAATTAAATATATGGAACGTTTCTAATGGTTTTCGGCGTATTCCGTTGTTTTCAAGTCAACGGGCCCTTAAAATTCAATATCAGACGATTCAGATCTTTGATTTTGATAGTCGCTGGCATAAGGAACAAGATCTGCGTACGAAGTCGCGGGCAGAAGCTAGTTAAGAATAAGGGACTGTAATGAAAGCATGTAGGTAGCGATGCTCCGAGGAATGCACAGACATTACTTTTTAGCTAAGTCAACGGGATTCGACGGACCCTAAACTGGTTGAACTACAAATTAATCCTGTCTTCGATCTGGCAATTATTGTTTTGGACGCAAAAACCCCAGTTTTGAAGCGCGATAGAAGCAAAGCCAAAAAAGGTCAAGTTTGTAAACTGGCGATCGGGAATATTGTTACTTATGCATAAAAATTCAGTGTCTAATGGATGTTCATTTCTGCACGGACTTTTTAGTCGTTTTTTATTTTTTTTTAATATTTTTTCCATAATCAGACCCTGACTATGGGACGACCTGAGAAGTATATCCTATCGAACAAAAATAATTTAGCAAATCGGTCCAGGCGCTTTTGAGTAATCGGTGAACGTACATAAAAAGAAGATCTATAGATAAGTACGAATTAAGAACCTCGGACCTCCTGCTTTTTGGTAAGTCGTAAAAAATGGTGTATGATGAAAATAATGGTATTCTTAGTTTTACTATAGTGTATTGCAGAAGTATAGAGAGAAGTTTATTCATTTAATAATAGACCGCTCAGCAGTAACAATTTCACGCAAGTACAGTCATACACAACACCATTTCAGATAGTTACAATATATCATATATCATTCTGTACCATTCGCAAGGCAGTTTATAATTCGCATTTTTTGTATCGCATTGCAGACAAATATAAATTCACACAAATTCACACATTTTATTCACTTAAATAAAATCACACGATGCATTATTTTTGGACGATTAAAGATAGGCGATAAATACTATAAAACTAGCTTCTGCCAGCGGTTTCACCCGCATCCCATGGGAACCTCTGCACGAACCCGGATAAAAAGTAACCTCATATAAATATATATACATAAGTATATATAGCGTTCCTCAATAAATGGGCTATCACACACTGAAAGAATTTATCAAATCGGACCAGCACTTCCTGATATTAGCGCGTTCAAACAAACTGTACAGCTTTATAATATTAAGTATAGATTGTTTATCCTACCTCCAGCCGAAGGTGAGAATTTGACCTCATTGCTGACGGGCGTCTCCGAAGGCAGGTGGAACAGGTTGATTCCTGAGGAAGACATGCTGCCAGGGTCTGCCCAAGTGACCGAGAGGCGGTCCACTGAAGGCTGCGGAGATGCGGGCGGGTGATCGCACGAGCCCTGACAGAGAAAGCGTATTTGTACAGGTATAATAATTGCATGTATAAAACAAAGTTACTTTTACCGTCCCTATAGCCCTGTGTCCCTTTGTACGCTTAAATCTTTAGAACTACGCAAGAGATTTTGATGCGGTTTTTTTAAATAGATAGAGTGATGTATAATAACATACAATAAATAGTGGGGAAATACTATTATCCCGTGCGAAGCCGGGGCGGGTAGCTAGTACTTTTCTAAAGACACAAAATAGGATGATTTAAGTACCTAGTTTTTACTCGATATTAGTTGGGATTGTGTTTATAAAGAGAAAAGGCAAAGTTTTATTTGGTTTTAATAATTTTCTAATATATCATTATGTTTAGTGATTATTTTGCGGCGTTTTCAGGCATACTTCTATTGAAATGTGGTTAAAAAAATATATTACGCTCCCACTTTTCTAATAAGTCATGTTTAATACATTTTATTCATATAAATATATGCTAAAAGGAAGACACTTCTAAGCTATTAGTAAATTACAAAAACAAAAAGTAAGTAATTCCCGCTGTGTTGTTATTTTAATTTACTTTTCATTACTTAGCAGAACTACGACAATTTTCATCATTTAACTTCATGTCAGATTTTAATTATAAAAGTTTTTTAATAGTGCAACTTTTAGCTTAACAGCTTTCGTTCTAATTTAATTCAAAATTAATATTAATGTAATTAAAACAGTCTTCGTTAGGTTTGTACTTTAAGCGATTGTATTTTTGGGATTAACTTTCATCACTGTCTTATATTTTTATATTAAACTAGCTTTCGCCCGCGGTTTCACCCGCGTCCCGTAGTCGGATGGTGACAAAAACTACCCTGAAACCTTCTCCCGGGTCTAAGTTACCTCCCCTCTAATTTTCAGCCAAATCGGTCAAGCCGTTTTCATGTTATGTCATGACAACGGAAAGCGGGTTTCATTTTTATATATATAGACTAGCTGACCCAACAAACTTCGTATCGTTTAAACCTTCCCTGGACCTCTACAAACATTTTAAAATCAAAATAAGCCAAATCGGTTCAGCCATTCTCGAGTTTTAATGAGACTAACGAACAGTAATTCATTTTTATATATAAGATTAAATGCTGCTTTTAATAATTTAAAAATATACGTAGTTTTTATATTTTGATGAAAGACTGTAATATTTCACTTATAAAAATCCCGTACCCAGAAATGGAAAGTCCGAAACACGAAAACTTGTATTGTTTAGTTGAATAGAGAGATGGTACTGCGGTCAGTTCTCAAGAACCTACTGACGCAAGGCGGGTCGCACACCAACCGCATTGAAACCTCCGATTTATGTAAAGTAATGCTTCAAAAGATTGTCTTGTACGTACGTGCGGTTCAACTGAATGGTGGTAAAGCACGAACGTGTAAACGGGCAAAATAATGTAAGTCTGTTTATTGTATTTATTTATGTCGCAGTCACTTGTGCCGCTTTTATTATATAGCTACGTCATCATCCTCCTGTCCTTATCCCAATTTTATTTGGGGTCGGCGCAGCATGTTTTCTCCTTCTATACTCTTCTATCTGCCCATTTCCCACAGGAGCCGGGTACTGCTCCTGCGCGTCGCCTGTGGGGTACGCCCTAGCCCTGTTGCTCATAATATTTACTGTTCTCATGCTGCACAAGTTTCGGCTTAGGTTTTATGGTCGGCCGCCTGCCTGACACCAACCCTCTTTGGGAATGCTGTTGTGGTGATTTACCCGTCACCGTGCGGGTGGCCCAAAGTGCAGGTGTTATGTACTGGCCTTTAGGTTCCCTTCGTCGCCTCTTACGACACCCACGGATCCGGGAACGTCACGGAACATTATATGGCTACGTATTATTACATTTAATAATTTAATTTTGAAGTAACAAAGATCCGACCACATATTATGCATGCTGTGGCTACCTATAATTAAGTGTACACTTAGCATAGGATTTAAGATATCATAATAACATTCATTGTAACTAGTGTAAGATTTGTTGGTTGTCCTAAATAAACAAATACTTAAATAAATTGAATCACTAATGGAAAACTCGTCAAAAAGTCTGCAAAATTTTCTTAGGGAGTTTGGCATTGTTCTTTCAATCGCCTGACCGATTTTATACGCTTTGCAATTCGTCATATTTTTTTAGTGTTAAGAGACTTCGAGACTATTATGGTGAAATGGCCGTATCATTTTTATAACATTTTGTGTGATAATGTATTCGTAGTAGAAAAATATAATGTCAAGAGTGCACCCGCTGTATTTCAATTAAAATAAAGAAAAGAAAGATACTAGTGTGCGTCGAGCCTTTCGATACTAAATTAATATAGACTGTGCCTGTTATTGTAAGGTGCGGTGATGCTACTTATGTACAGACGCGCACAAAACTTTGTATTACAATAAAAAATAAATATTACTACATAGTATTAAACGAAGTCGTTTTATCTGTCCCGATATCCCTATGTATGCTTAAATTTTGTTGCGGTTTTTTTTTAACAGATGGAGTGATTGAAGAGGAAGGTTTATTTGTACAATAACATCCATTAAATAGTAGGCAAATACCTACTGTTATCCCGTGCGAAGCCGGGACGGGTCGCTAGCTAACAAATATATTGCTTAAAATTGCAGTCTTACCAAGGACTAAAGGGTTAGTGAGGAGGTGAGATTGGCATTCGCTCAATGTAACACACTGGTTCCCAGCTGCATCTGGTTAAGACTGGAAGCCGATCCCAACATAATTGGGAAAAGACAAGGCAGATGAAATTGCTTAACATGATTAAAAAATGAATAGACAAGTGACAAATTATCCCACTGTTAAAGAAGCAAATTGTAAAGATTTTTTAATAGCAATCGTAATCAATGATTAAATAGCAAAAAAAATCTGTGTTCAAAAATGTGTCATCGTTGAACAACCCGTGCAAAATTTTCACAATTTGAAGTACCTACCCATTAACAACGCTTTGTCTACACTCAGTAGGGAATCATTTATACATATAAATAAATGGCAAACTACGATAAGTAAACAAACAACAATACACTCGCGACATTGAACCGCGGGTAATTTAATTAAAATGTCATATTCGTTAACAGCGCTGTCTGCGACTGTCCACCATGATGAACCTATAGCCATCACGCACAGGCTACTACATTCCGTCGCTAAAACGAAATGCGAATAAAATAAAAATAAAAATGTATTTTTTCTAATAAGGAACAGTCCAAGATAAGACAATACGAGAGGTAGATAAAGTGTTTTTAAGTCGCTCAAAGCTTAAGTAGCTCAAACATGTAGGTTTTGCTGCTTATAAAGAGTGAATAAAATCGACTTTTACTCACTAGTGAAACTGATTTTTCCGTATGGCAGTATGGTAGCTTTGTCTCACTGGTGGACTCGAGAGTAAATACAAAAGACGTTCGGTGGGCATACGATTTTGTGAAAAGTTGTGTTTTTTACATCCCGTGCCTTTCAATCCCTTGACTCTCACAGGAGTTTTCAAAAATATCAAAATCTGCACTCATGTGCAATTTTAGAGTGCCAAACATACTATGATATCATCAACAACAGAGCACAGAAGGCAAAAAAATAATAACAACTGAACTTCATTCGTACAAGAGCTTGGGTGGCACAGACAGAAATTACGCAACGGATTTTGATGCAGTTTTTTTAATAGAGTTATAGAAGAGGAAGGTTTATATGTGGAGATGCTTTTTAAAAAGAGTGTCTATCTAGTTTCTTGTCGATTGTTCTCCATTACACCTTCTCCTTGGAACAGTGCAACTAGCATAACGTTTCGAAAGAACTTTTATAGGCCTATTGAAAGTTTACAAAAAAAATGAATTGGAGTTTAAAAATTGCTTAAAAATGTGTCCAGAGATTTCATCCGTGAAGGCAAAAGGAGTTAATTACGGATTTGTCCATTGAAGGAAAGGGAATATAAGGGATATATATTGGTCTTGTCAAAAATAGTAATGCGAAATGAATGTAAAAGTCGGCACGCCCACTGGATACAAATGCCCCGTGACGTGACAAGCCGCAGTATGTCTCGTAGTGCCAATGAGTGTCTGACTGCCACTGATTAAGTGTCCAGGGTTGCCACTTGCAAAATAAATGAATAAACATACAGATTGGAATATTAGACGATTTTTTGGGCTCATTTATGACTAAGGGTGCATGAAGCTGGAGCAAGTTAACATGCGCAAGTGACAAGTGAGAACAGCACGCGGGTGGGTATTTTGGTTTGGTACACGCGCAAGTCGCTGGACCCGCACGTTTTTAAAATGCATGTAACTTGACTGAATAGTTTGAAACTCTGTATTTATGAAGTCTGGGTATTGTGTGTTATGTCTTTTTTGTCAAAAAAAAAAAACTTAGTTTAATACACTTCATCCATATAAGTCAGGCCCAGGATAGACTCATAAATGTGGTTTCTAAGAATAAACATCTCACAACCAAAAGTTCCCTATACCCAGTAAAAAGATATTAATAATATTATCTGAGGCGGATGACGGCCCCGCAGGGCATCTGAGGCGGATGACGGGGAGTAGCGACCCCGCGGGGCTATATATCCGAGTGCTCCAGGGAGAGTATACTGTCCCCCATCTCCGGCTTGCCGGAGTGAAGCATGACGGGGGATAGGTCTCCCGCCTCTTGGCTTGCCTTCATCGGCCGGTCAGAGTGGAGTCGCTAGAGCAAGGTTAGTCCTGCTCGGAGGGTAGGTGCCTCGTGGTAAGTGGCGAGTGGGCCGGTGATGCTGGACCCACAGGGAGCGCGTGATCTGCGTTTAAAGTCCGCCGAGGTATCCTCACCCTTCTCAGCCGCTCATGTCCCTGTTGCCCTCTTGTTGCTTTTCAGTGACTGATTTCCGGGGGCCCAGTAAGTGAGTTGGCGAGTCTCCACCTGCCATTTTAACATGTATTTAATACATTGTCATCGGCAGGTGCCATAGTTCCCGTAGTTTCCCCATTCCTAGTCCATTAGCATCCCATCACAATAGCCCAAGTAGTTTTCATCCATAGTTAGCAATAGTTTAGCACAGAACCGGGGATTGTCCTTGGGTACATTTCTATAGTGTATACAGGGATAATCGTCGGTTTTGTGTCACCATTTCATTAAAGTTGTCTCAAAAGGGCTTCAGCGTGTTGGCTTCGGCCCCACGTTCGCCTCCCAAAAATCCGGGACTCTATAGTCCCGAGGTCTGGAAGAGACATACATATATTTATTAATAATATTATTAATAATAATATTATATGCTGCTATATTATACCCTGCTAGAGCAGGGTTAGCAGCCCACTCGGAGGGTAGGTGCCTCGTGGTAAGTGGCGAGTGGGCCGGTGATGCTGGACCCACAGGGAGCGCGTGATCTGCGTTTAAAGTCCGCCGAGGTATCCTCACCCTTCAGCCGCTCATGTACCTGTTGCCCCCTTGTTGCGATTTAGCGACTGATTCCCGGGGGCCCAGTAAGTGAGGTGGCGAGTCTCCACCTGCCATTTTTACATGTATTTAATACATTGTCATCGGCAGGTGCCATAGTTCCCGTAGTTTCCCCATTCCTAGTCCATTAGCATCCCATCACAATAGCCCAAGTAGTTTTCATCCACAGTTAGCAATAGTTAAGCACAGAACCGGGGATTGTCCTTGGGTACATTTCTATAGTGTATACAGGGATAATCGTCGGTTTTGTGTCACCATTTCATTAAAGTTGTCTCAAAAGGGCTTCAGCGTGTTGGCTTCGGCCCCACGTTCGCCTCCCAAAAATCCGGGACTCTATAGTCCCGAGGTCTGGTAGAGACATACAAAATATTATATATTTATTTGATTACAACAATTCTGAGATACTACTGGCCTTACTACAAAAACTTAACCACCTGTTTTACACTTGTCTAAAAAAATTGTGGCTGCAAAATGAACCATATGTCAACGTCATAATTTGACATTTTTTTAGACAAGTCTTAAACTGACGTTTAAAAGTTTTTGTGGTAAGACGGTATATGTTTTATGCAAATAAGCACCAGATTTTGTTTTGAAAAAGTACTTCTAAGAAATGACAACCCTGACGGTTCATACCATTATGTTCGCCCTCCCTGCGTTTATATCACTCCGAATAATAATTAAGAAGTGATTTTTCACCAAAGATAGAATCCGATCGATACCGTACTAAATCGTGGAAGCTTTTTTGATACACACCTATTGTGGCAATTTGTATAATCGTGTCAATTGTGCGTTGTATAACTAGGTTGAGGAGGTCAGATAGGCAGTCGCTCCTTGTAAAGCACTGATACTCAGCTGCATCCGGTTAGACTGAAAGCCGACCCCAACATAGTTGGGAAAAGGCTCGGGAGATGATGATGTGCGTTGTATCACGAACTGCTTATATTTCCATAAAAAAATTACAAGCTTATGACTGTCAAAAGATTTAGCTTTTTTCTTTGGTTTGATTTACTTCCCAATGTATGGCACCTCTCTGGCCTCAAGAGCTCAATATGTAGGGCACGCCACCATCGTGGCGGTAAGTCCCCTCTTTGAGGAGTGGCTCGGGAGGAGTCACGGCGCCCTCACGTACCGCATGACGCAGGTCCTCACCGGACACGGTTGTTTCGGGAGGTACCTGCACCGCATCGGTCGTGAGGAGGCGCCCGGGTGTCACCACTGTGCGGACAGCCCCGAGGACACGGTGGACCACACAGTCCAGGTGTGTCCCGCATGGGAGGGGCACCGCCGGGTCCTCGTCGAGGCTTTGGGCGGCGGCGACCTCTCGCGTCCGGCCCTGGTTCAGGCCATGGTCCGGGGCGAGAGGGAATGGGATGCCGTCGCCTCCTTCTGCGAAGCGGTCATGCTCGAGAAGGAGGAGGCGGAACGCCAGAGAGTTCGCACCTCTCATCCCGGCCGCCGCGCTGGACCAGGTAGACACCATGGGCGCCGGGTGTCGCGAGATGACTCCCGGCCACCGTAGGCGTGGGTCTGTGGGCGGTGAGTTCGGGTGGCTCATCGTCCCTCTGTCTTTCTAGACGACAGACCCGTGTCGACGGCGCGCGTTGTTCCACGCGCTCCTCAAAGAGATGTCAGCAACCCCAGCGGGGCCCAGCAGGGCCAAGGCCTGCCGGGGCTGCGGGTTGTTCGAAAGAGATACCGCGGCCCTGGTACATAAAAGGCCTATGACGGAACACGACGGTTTTTAGTCAGTAAGAGTCTGACACTCCCTCACCGCTGCTAACCCACAGCGGGAGGGGTCATTTGATGATTTTTAACGTCGGAAAAAAAAAAAAAAAAAAGAGCTCAATATGTCTATCCGAGTACCAGATTTGAACTACGTCGGTACAGGCCTTTGGGTAGGCAAGGCCAATGATATGAAACCTACATCATCATCTAACGAGCCTTTTCCCAACTATGTTGGGGTCGGCTTCCAGTCTTTAACCGAATGCAGCTGAGTACCAGCGTTTTACAAGGAGCGACTGCCTATCTGACCTTCTCGACCCAGTTTCCCGGGCAACAAACAAAACCCACATTATTAATGAAACAGGAGCTAAACTAAACTGCTTCTCAAGAACTCACTTGCACCCTGAGACTGAGATCAAACTACATACCTAGGTACAAACTGACTGAACTAAAGTTTTATATTTATAGTAGGTACTTTCGACTTGATATTTTTTTACTAACGTGTATTGTGCCAGTGCTGACTGTGCTGAGCAAAGGCCTACCCCAAAGTGTTCCAGTTCTCAGCACGCTGCATAAATATTCAGGAATGAATGATTCACATTGTTATACTTAATTTACTTAAACTTATATTAATGACAATTGTTCAGTTTCTAAACTACATACTCAAATATTATATTGGTAATAGTTGATGTCACAATTAAATCACAACACCATCCAAATATGAAACACAAAACACCGCCTTTGTCCGACTGCGCGTAGTATTACATTTCGTTAATTGGCTCCGTTTAGAGGTCGGGGAGTGCCCTGATTGGCTGTAATTATCTTTGTGTACCTTTCCCAGTAATGGTTACCGTTAAATGTACTCAGAATTCGGGTTTTTGAAGGTGTGAAGAATTTAGAATGAAATGTGCGTAAAATTCTAATGAACATACTTTGCGATGTAAGTATGTTTGTACGTGTGTTTGTATGGTTTGGGAAATCTAGGGTCTGTACCTACTGTGTCCATAGTTTTGGTGATTGGAATAGGTAAATGTATTCGCAATATACAGATTTTGCTCATCCAAAGTTTGGGCCAACAAGCACAAGACGTGACACAGAGTGTGGACTTTTAACCTAAGCACTAGCTGATTCTCGCGGTTTCACTTGCTCTAAGTCCTGCAGAAATTACATGAATCTGTCTAGCCTTTTGAGTCGGTTAAAAATAAAGACGTTTTCGCATTTAGGACGCCCACAAAAAACGCGTCTCGGCATGCGGCATCGCATTGCATCGCGTCGCAGTTTTGTGTGGGAACCCTTACGGTGCTTAGGTATAGTTACCTACCTAGGTTTTATCTGAAGTAGCTAAGCAGTTAGAGTGTTACATACCTGCGGAGTCAGCTCCGATTTAGCTGTGTCTATCACAACTCTCGGCCGAGGCTCCAACTTTAAGATGCCACGTTCTTTATTAGCCTGCAGGAGAAAAATACTTTATATAATATAATTTTGTAATTTTTCAAATACCTACTGTAATACTACAAAGATTTAGTCGGCCGATAGTTGATTTGGGCTCATAAACCAGTATGAAGATGAATGGAAGTACACACGTAACAACAATTATAGGTATTTGTTTGTATCAGACCGACTAAGAACTGTGATTGAATTCACGATTTTCTAAAAAAAATTGTCTGCACTAAGCGCGCGGGTTTAGGCATACTTAAACTTAAGATATTTTAAAAATAGCAAAACAAAAATGGAGAAGGATTTCTTTAAAAAAAGTTATGACTCCAATACCGTACACTTTGAAAGCTCGTGAGCTTTTAAATATTTCAATGGCAAACAAAAGAGTGGTGTTATTAATTGGTCATCAGCTGGTACAGTCAACTTCAGGTCAGTGGCAACAGTTTTATAGGAAAATCGTACTTATTGCTATTGAGTTAAGGTGCATGACAGTTACCACTGATGTGTGGTCTACCTTACAATCAGCTGCAGTACTATAAAGTTCCGCGTTTGTTTAACCTAGCTCAATGATTTGTATAGTACAAACACATTTGTCGTCATCAATGGTTACAAAAAGTTGTTTAGCATCTTAAAAATTGCAAATTATCATGAGCGATCAAAAAAAAGAAAAAGTCTACAGCCCTTCTCGATAAATAGGCTATACTACTAACGCTATGATAAATGGTTCAGCTCGCGCCATTAATAAGACAAACAAACATACAAACTCTTCAGATTTCATAATACCTATAGATAACAATAACAACTGTGGTAAAATTACAATACCTCCCCCCCCGTTATGTATTTGGGTATTTTTATTTCAGCTGACTGTACTTTTTATTGAAATTGATCAACAAAAAGCAGTCAGTTTTCATCATTGGCACTGAGCTGGTACATTTATATCATTATTTCATCATATCTTAGTGACATTCGTCCGATCTTCATTTTGGAAGTCAACTTTCACTACAATTAAAATAAACTTTCCCAAGGAGTCACTTTTGCAGTTTAGCTAAAATAAGTATGTATTTAAATGTTGTTTTTGTTAAAAAAAAAAAAAAAAACAATGATAACTAGCCTGTGTTTTTGTTACGGCTCGATATAAATCCATCGTACGGTAATTAGTCAAGTAATTAGTCCGAAATAAGATGACTGGTAACACGTGATTCTATATAACAAACAACTTTCCCAAAGAAACTTTTTTTAGGTATATATTCATAAGTTTAATCACAATAACGTAACAGCTGTTTCAAACTTGGTCCGAATAAAACGAAAACTAACAAGTATAAAATAAGTTTATTTGGTAGAATTGTTTAGCATCACGTATTCTAGTATTGGTCACTAATTACCAGTCAAATCCTAACAAGCGTTTCAAAATATCTGCTTATATTTATTAAGATATCGTTTTAGACACGGTAAACAGATTCCTCACTACTTATCACTGTTTCAATTAAAACAACAGAAAAATTGAACACAGGTAACTCTATTTAAAGGACTTTTAAAAATCATGTTTATCTTTTCCAAATTCAAATATGTTTGATATTCTCAGATTTAAAAACAATGAACGGGAAATAAGCTTCAAAAAACTTAAAAAAAAATGCATTAAAGTTTTACCACTTATAAGTCAAATATAAGAAAAAGAAAAATGTCTCAAAACATTCGCAATGAATTTGTAAGTAATTAGAAAAACTTGTATGGTGCCTTGCTCTTTTCCTTAAATCATTAACATAATCGAGACCAAGTTTTACAAGAGATAACTTGACAAATTATTCTAGTTTACCAAAAGTAAAATTTCACTGAAAAAAAAAAACTGAAACGCCATAAAAAATATCAACATACTAAAACTTTTATGAAACCACATACACAATTATGTATTTAATTTTCTTTTTCAAAAAACCCCGAACTCTTTCCTGATCTCTGGACACGTATTACACTTACGGCCAAAAAAGTCGACCACACAATAAATAAATTAAAAATACAAAAATAATAATTGTGAATACCTTTGCGTCCATCGTGAGGCACGGAGCAGATACCGTTGTAAAGTACTGCTGTGCCAACTCTTGCCGGGTGGCAATGAAACCGCTTGCTGCAAAGGGTATAACTTCATAATCACAGATTTTGTAAATCCGTTCTTTTTACTGTTCAACTACATATTTGTTTATGTTCTAAATATATATTTTATATGAGCTTTCTTAGGAAGTGTCTATGGTTATGAAGTAAAAGGTTACATGGACTATCTTCCATTGATAAAGTTTTGTAAATCAACCCATTTGTTTCTGAGATCAACGCGGTCAAGCAAAACAAATTCTTGAGCTTTATTCCTACTATTGTTACAAAGTATAGAAACTATACAGAATCTGTAATTAACTTAGTTTCAAACAAAGTTGCTTATCTATACTTTAATATTACAAAGAGCAGAACTTTGTTTGTTTGTAATAGATAAACTCACAAATAGCTGGACCGATTTTAAATTTAGATATTTTTTTTATCTTATTTTCTATTTGTTATCTTCTTATTTATTATCTTTCATAATTAGAAAGCTACATTAATTGCGAGTAATATAGGCTATATTTTATTCCGGGCAGTAGTTTTCACAGGACGCGGGTGAAACCGCGGGAAAACGGCTATATTATCATTAAAATAAAGTATAGTTTGACTCACAACTCACCATGATTTCATAAACAGTAGTAGATAAAACATATTCTTTTGACATCCATCAGACGCAATGTTCTGTTTTCAAAAAGCTTCATGGAGTCAATTGGATTGTTCATTATTTACTCTATGTCAAACAGCTGATTGTTTTCACAATACTATCAAAGATGCACTTCAAAATATCAAAACGTTTCTTTTTTTCATTCAGTTGTCACTTTTCCGCAACATCTTTTCACTCGCTATAATCTCAAACACTGGAAAATAAACGCGTTACTATGTTATGGTGCCATTTCACTCATTTGTGTAATTAATAACACGCATGTGCGTCAATCGTATACGTTATTGTAAACATATGTATACGTCATAAGTTTACTATGAGGGATAACTGAAGGAGCTTGCAGGATAGGCTGAAGTTTACAATTTAAAAAGGTCATAACTAAAACTAGAAAAAACAAAATACTAGAATTAAACTTAAAAATGGCAAAAACTTGTCAAAATCATTTTTTACAGAAACCAGTTTATGCCAGTTTCGAAAGCAGTTCGTCAGTAATTAGCGGAAAACTGTGGGTTGTTAAAAGGGGTGAGACAACGGGTTGTTTTACATCACTCATCCACTGCTATTAAATAAAACGTCCCTTGATTACATGAATTCTCCAAGGTCAGTTACTAGTTAATTGCAATTTACGTTGTTAATTAATGCCATTGTTTTCCATTTAAATTGCTTTTAGTTGAAGTAAACAGCACAATTGCATTAAGTGCATTTATTGAGAGAATAAATAATTCTATTATTCTATAGTGAATGTTTACAATAATCCAGGAATGACATTTGATAGCCTAGAAGCCCTTTGCTTTATGCAGAAGCTGAATCAAACTTGAAGTCAAATCATTTATCCAAACTCGGCTGCAAAATTTACAAAAGATAGCCCCCAAAACGCCTACCCTTTTCCATTTCGTAAGTGTTATTGCTGGATGAAGAAGTGGCGCAAAAAACTCCCCAGTAATCTACGTTCATAATTTAATCTAGCAAATCTACGCAGACTCATTTAAACATCAGTAGAAAATAATTAATTACAAACTCTTTTGGCTTAACTATTTGTGTTTCAACCGTCACCTGTTGCTCTAACAAACTTAAACCAGCTAAGTAAAATATCTATGGGGATGGGCGACTACACCCTGTCAACGGGTGCCGTGTCTCGTCACGGCAATCGTAAAGACTGCTCCTGACCCGTTGTCCAAGTCGTTCACCCTTTAAAAAAAGCATGCAGGAAGGAGGGTTCATGCCTCAGTTCAGGTTTTGATTTTTATTGAGATGTAGGTATCCTTTTTAAGAGGCTGAATGCACCCAAAACACTAACTAGAGAAGCCTACAACATACATATAAATTAATAGGTTTAAAATGAGTTGAGTAATCCAAAATAAAAATTAACCAAGTTCTGTATTTACATTATGGACTTGTTAATATTACAAATTTTATCAATGTACGTTGATAAGTAATACAGATATTTTTGTTGGAAGATCGTTTTAGAGGTAAAATACAATTTTTTTGTATACTTAGAGAAAACTTTTCGAAAACGTGTTTTGATATTGTGAAACCGCTGGCAGAAGCTAGTTAAGTAATAAATATAAAGTAACTAGCTTCTGCCAGCGGTTTCACCCGCAACCCGTGGGAACTACCTTCCGTACCGGGATAAAAAGTAGCCTATAGCCTTCCTCGATAAATGGGCTATCTAACACTGAAAGAATTTTTCAAATCGGACCAGTAGTTCCTGAGATTAGCGCGTTCAAACAAACAAACAAACAAACTCTTTAGCTTTATAATATTAGTATAGATGTTTTTTTTGAAAGCGTTGTAGGTAAAATACCTATAAAAGAGCATATGAGATTTTATACGTAGGTATAAAATCTCATATGCTATTTCTGGGTTGTTTTTTGATAGTGAACATTTTTAGGCCATTCTCTCAATTCATTAAAACCGTTTTCGTTTTCGAAATACACATAATTAAGAAAAGCGCCATCTATTGATAGCATACGGGATTAAACTCTCACCACCCCAATCACATCGTCCTAGGGGTTGAGGGTTGTTATTTGGACTCAAAACATTTACATGCGTTAGATATGTCGTAGCTGTAAACCGAAGGGTGGCGCTGGTTTGTGTACCCCCTTAAAATACTGAATGTTTGAACAGGAGTTTATTTATCACTAGCGATTCGCTCTGGCTTTGCACGGGATAACAGTATTTCCCCACTATTTAATGTATGTTATTATACATATAAACCTTCCTCTCTAATCACTCTATTAAAAAAACCGCATGAAAATCGGTTGCGTAGTTTTGAAGATTTAAGCGTACAAAGGGACATAGGGACAGAAAAAGCGACTTTGTTATATACTATGTAGTGATATTCTAGTCTAATTTACCTGTTGTTGTTCTATAGCGACTACGGAAATAAATAGTTAAATCATCAAGTGGCCTCCTAGTTTAAGAACTCTTTGGTGATTTTATTGTTCTCTTTGGTGGCAACTGTCAATGGCCCATCTAAGGCACAAGTTCACTGACAACATAAATTACGGTTTTCTTATGTTCTAACAGCTGTGCCGTCTCTTGTTTGTCGCTGATACTAACAAAATGTTTTGTCCCCCTTTTTCAGCTCTACAATCGCTGTAGTCACTAGATACCTAATTATTGTTCTAAAAATTAAAAAAAAAAAACGATCAATGTCATTTCCTACCTTAAAGTTGGCAAAATCTTCGATACCAACGAAGGAGCCATAAACAAAAAGAAGAAGAATAAGAAAACAACTGTTTACAAAGAATTTTCGCGTACAAGTTTCAAAGTTAACACTTGTTTAAAGAAAAACAGAAGTTTATGCTCTCGGTTAACTTGGTACTAACTCCCAAGTTAGTTTCAATATGACTGAAAAGGGTAATGGTTGATCCTTCTTCATAATCTACCTAGTCTTTTCCCAACTTTGTTGGGGTCGGCTTCCAGTCTAATTGGATGCAGCTGAGTGCCAGTGTCTTCCAACAAGCTACTTCCTAACCGACCTCCGTAACCCAGTTACCCGGGCAACCCCAAAATAGGTAATCTTCTTAGTAAGACTGGTTTTCAGACTTTCTGGCTTCTGACTACCTGTAACGACTGCCAAAGATGTTCAGATGACAGCGGGACCCACGAGTTTATCGAGCCTTCCGAAACACGGCAGAACTTTGACCCTTTGGATACGAAAGGAAAAAAAAGTGCATTCTAAATTCGGTTATTTTCATGGTACAGCCAACGATGCTTACCTTGCCGCTACATTATAAACTGAGATTAAACTGTAATAATGTCACTTGAGTTCTATGACCTCTTATCAGTTACGAGCATGGGTTTAAAGCTTCCGTTAAATCTAAAATTAGGCGCCTGGGATTTATCTCATGTGATAAACCTGTATGTATACATGTACGTAAGTACCTACTTACTGCCGTTCAAAATATTCTAACTTTTGATTTACTTACTAGACATATAATTTTGACATTAGCCTCATACAAATCATCACTTCTTCATGTCCTTGGTAAGCAAGTAATCAAAACTCCAAAACTAATGAACCGATTTGAAATATTATTCGACTGTTAGAAAGCTATACTCTATATTTTATCTCGCTACGGGCAGTAGTTCCCACGGGACGAACGTAAAACCGCGGTAAAACGGCTGGTCAGTAACACCTAAGTATTCGGTAAATGCATAACATAACAGACATTAGAACCAATAATATCACATATCACATGATATAATAATAATATCACATTCAGCCTACTTAGAATAAATGTTTTTTTTTTATAGATATATGAAATAAGAAAGTAGGGATTTCCCCTAAAACAACTGGCTATCAAATGATAGAGATGGCAGTTTATTGCTTTACTTGTTATCCTCTTAGATCACGTCATGCAGTCAAAATAATTCAGTGCATTTGTCCAACAAAATTTTTGGTACATAACGAAATAATTTAAGCCATATGTAACTAATTGTTCATTTGCACACATGTTAGACATCTGCTAGACTATTACGTAGTTATGCCTAAACATAGCTCGTATGTAATCCTTGTCTTAATCAAAATAAATGGTCTAGCTAAATCTAAATAAGTATTTAGCTCAAAAACCAAAATAATGATGCTATACAACATGTAACTTAATTAACGCACATCCTGAAATTAGTTTGTTCAGAATCGTTTACTGAATCGATTTATATCATTTTTAATATAGGTAATTTTTTATCCAAAAAATAATTAAAACTACAGAAATTATTGTCATATTAACCCTGTACAGTCAAAACAAACTCAAATAGACCGTAACTCAAAGTAATAAGACTTCGTGTATTGTCGGCTTTTTCCGTAGTTTCGTTATGTTGTGTCGAGTCGAGCGGCGCGCGGCGCGATATTTGCGTGCGTAGTAGTACGACCAAAAAGTTCTCCAAGAATTGGTCTAACTAATTTAGTAAATAACAATGCATATACATGTTAAATTAAAAATTCAATGTATGTATTATGATTATAACATAATATTCTAATTGGGGTGTTTGAGGGTATGCGTTAATTACGTTACATGTTGTATACTACCAAAACATATTATGTATTTCCAACCTTAGACACCAATGATTGAGTTAAGGAGAAAGAAAGCCTTGAGGAAATCTGGACTTTGTACCTGAAATCGCGAAACCACCTCGAACAAGCGTGGTGGTTATTAACTTATTCTTTCTATATATGAGAAAAGGTCTGTGTTCTACATCAGTAGAACAGGGGATCAATAAATTCGGCTAATGTGACGATTGGTTAACAATTAAATCACAATAACAGTTTCAACCTTAGCGGGCATTCTGCTACTAGGTAATACCAATCGTATTCCAATGACATTTCATTGGATTGCCATTGGTCTGCCATTTGGTCTATGGGGTAGTCTGCTCTACAATCATATTGCAGTCGTAAATCATTCGCTAGATAATATATTATATATTCATTATTGAAACACAGAAAAGGATAAAAACATTTATTTAAAAGAAAAAATTGCGGAATACCGTCATCTTCGATCGTAATTGAGTCGTGATTGAGTCTTAGTTGGATATCAAACGTATGTCACTTAAGTAAAATTAGCAGAATCAAGCCTCAGTAATAGTGGGTGACGATGTTATAAGTCAACAGACGAATGAGCATGAGGTTATATCTTCTATGTTTGAACACAGTCTTGTGCATCATTAATATTTCGTGCTGAACTTCTCCCTTCATTGCCGTGTCCTATATTCAGGCTGAAAGACAATACTATATTTATCCTAGTATTATGGTTTCCACAGCTGTTTCCGAGAAAGGTTGCAAAGAGTACGATGTTGCTCTTTTTCGCTTCACTTAATTAATCTTTAGTAACTGTGACAAAATAATGTTAGTAGGCAAATGGTCTAGTTGACGTCAGCACATTATCGTGTTCTTCTATAATACATGAAGCTACAGGTCATAGGAGGTCAGCTATCTGCTTAGAAAAAGATAAAATGCACAAAAAGTGTGCCGTTATTTCAGATAGAATTGTTAAAACTATAGTTCCCGGCATGTAACTTGGCAAGAATCGTGAGATGAAAACAGGTCCTATTTTTTAGCAGCAGAGATAATCGCCAATAAATTATGTCAATAACCATAGAATAATGCACAAGCAATAACAGGGACCACTTTTTTGTATAATTTAGTGTACTATGAGCGAGCTCACACTTGTTAAAGGTCCCAAATCCTTGCCAAGTTATATGCCGGCTACTATACTAAATATCATATTTAAGGGAGCTTCTTCTTGTGGGGGAAATCATCAAGTGACCCCGCCTTGAGTGTAACGTTGGGAGATGTCAGACTCTTAATGACTGAAACCCACCATGTGTGTGAATTTCTTAAGCCCTTTATGTACTAGGGTCGCGGTAACTCTTTTGAACAATCCCGTAGCCCTCACAACTGCTTCTTTGAGACATAGCTGGCTTATGTATGTATCTATATCTTCCCTACCGTCGGTTTCAGATAGCGTGGACTGGAGATAGATTTTTCATTATCAGACTTTTATCATCCCATTGATGGGCACAGGCCTCCTCTCACACAGAGAGTGAATGAGCGTCAATCACCGCTCTTGTTCAATGCTAGTCGGTGATTTCAGACTTTATAGTCCAGGTTTCCTCGAGATGGGTTAATTCATCTTTAATCAGCCATTGGTCACACTTAGAAAGCATAAAAAACTTCGAGAAATTGCATTGGTAGTTACTTGCCTGACCTATAAACAAACCCACACTCGTACTTGAGAGGTTGGTGGTTTACCCACTAGGCCACCACGACTTGTTTTATTTGGAGATACCTTAGTATATTTAGTTTGTCGTTAGTTGGTTCTTGAAGTAATTGAATAGTAATATTACTTGTGTGGGATCTTTAGAAATCAAATCAATAGATAGATTGAATATTGAGAACGGCCATAAGGGAACCGATTACAAGTTGTTGTGACGATTCTGTATTAAAAACGTCATTCATTGCCATAATATGAAGGATCCTCTCAGATATTTCTTGGTATTCAGTGTTTTATATATTGTAAGTATACAAATTTTAAGTATTAAGCCGATTTAAATAATTAATTTACTGTTAAAAAGCTACACTCATCCCGAGTTACATGGGCTATATTTTATCCCGGTACGGGCAGTAGTTCCCAGGGGACGCGGGTGAAACCGCGGGATAA
This sequence comes from Helicoverpa assulta, assembly GCA_963856015.1. Taxonomy (NCBI): domain Eukaryota; kingdom Metazoa; phylum Arthropoda; class Insecta; order Lepidoptera; family Noctuidae; genus Helicoverpa; species Helicoverpa assulta. The sequence continues at coordinate 3,302,941 of CAWLCW010000029.1, forward strand.
CGGCTAGTAGTTAAAGTAAAAGTTTGAATGTGTTGATCGATCTGTCAAAAAGTTAACTTATTCAAAACTGTAAAAACTGTCAACTTATCAATTCAATTTAACTAAATCATCATTAATGATCTGGTTATTTTTTGCATAGCCCATTACATTTGGTCGGAACTCTGAGCCAAACATAAGCCTCTGTGTAAGCGGGACAGCGCAATACGGTAGAGAAGTACAACAAGATGAATGACCTAATACACGGGTACGCTAAAGACTATTCATGTGTTCAAAATGAAATAGCCAGACTAGGGAAACGGCATAGAATATATTATTAGAAACGGATATGACACTACATAAAAGTCACTTAAGTACGGATATTTAAATGATTCCATTTATTTTAATTGCCTATTGAATAGCTATATAAAGAGTGAATACACTTTAGTTCGTTTTTGTAACTTTAAAAAGGCTTGTTTTGCCATTGTAGTGGCCTTTATTCGATAAGATACCTATAGGAACTAGGTACTCAGAGAAGATGCAGCTTTTAAAAAATGTTGCTACCGCCCGCGGTTTCGCCCGTGTTTCGAGATAACTTTTTCCTGTAGCCGAACGGTGCTAACGACTGTCCTATGCCCTTCTTTCGGGTCTACGCTACTTTGACTGTAATTTTGAGCTTAATCGGTTCAGCGTAATCGATGTACCTATCCGCGTATTATTCGCAATTTTATTAATAACATTGAAGGGATGTCTTTATGTTTTATAGTAAACAAAAACCAAATCGTTAGAACCAACGCGTCATCTGATGTTATTTTCAATTTAATGACCTATATTAATTACTACATAAACAAAATTGGTCTCAGAATTTAGTCACCGATACTTTATAGCTGACATTGAAAGGTCTACTATGTAATAGAAAAAACATTTCCTTGAGCTTCAAAAAAATAAGCAGGGAAGATCTTAAATTATTGTAACTATGAAGAACATCTTAATAATTGTAAGAAGTCGTTGTTGCTTAGTGGGTAAAGAACCAACTTTGCAAGTAAGAGTGTGGCTTCGATTCCAGGTCGGGCAAGTGCCAATGCAACTTTTCTATGTACTTTCTAAATATATCTCGGACACCGATGACTGATTAAAGATGAAGGAAAAACTTTCGATAAATCCTGGACTTATAATTTCTGAAATCACCAACCCGTATTGAGCAAGCGTGGTGATTAACGCTCAATCTTTCTACATATGAGAGGAGGCCTGTGCCCAGCAGTGGGACGTTTTTGATGATGATGATAAATAACCGCAAGGGACGACTTAATGTGTTAATGTATAAAAGAACATATAGGTATGTATATAAATATAAAGGTAGGTAGGTATAAATATTTAAATCGACACTACTTGAGTAGACTTGAAAGTGGGCCGAGTAAAAAGCTCTTCTTTGAGGCGTTTATGCTAATGTCGCCATTAAATCTAATGCGATTTTTAAGTGCTTTAGTAAACATAGAGACATAGGGAAAAGTGTAATGAAAAGAACTTACGTTAAGTCTTTATAACTATATGTAACAAAGGGATTCCGAACTAGGTATGTATAATAATCATTTACTAGTTAGAGGTATATGAAACATGATATTTAAAACAATATCAAAATTTAGTGTTTTATTTTTATATCAGACATTAGTATTCGCACTGGCCACTAACTACAGAAAACCAAAGAAACTTGTTCTGAATCGAATGTCTTAATGTTTTTACTCTTTTTTATTAATCGGACAAATAATTTGGTGTTCCTAAAATTGGGAACATCGCCGAGACCTTTGCACGGCTCGCCGATTCCTTCCCCAAGTGACCGCACATGTTGGCATTCTAACAGAAAACAAAAGGCAAACCTTTTCAGGTTTGTTCACAAAAAACCGACGGTATGGGGCCACGTTCTCTGCCGCTGCTGGGATTGCAAAGAATAAGAAATCTGCAGACGTGGCAGGGCTCGTGTTTATAAGACGGTGATGTACATTGCAAGTACTTTTTCAAAAAATAATTGAATTTTATTATCTGTCGTACTAATGTTATTATTGCATTCTTTCAGTTATTATATTTTTAGGCAAAAAATTATTTATGCACAATTACAATTCAAATATAATCATAAAATACATTACTTCAAGAGATATCATAAATACGACGGAATCAAGTTAAAAAAATACGTAAAAATATTTGTATAACTTGATTAATAGCAGATTAATAATTAATATTTAGCAAAAGTCGTGTGTTGAGAACAGTAAAGTTTCTTGCATAAAAGAAGGCCAAACTTTCCTCACAGAGGCAGAGACCCATCTATAGCCTCGAACAACTTAATCTTTGGCCGAGTGTTGTGAAACCGGCGCGCGTCACTCAGTGCTTGGTCGAAGCGCGCGGGCTCACGACGCCTCGCGCAAAATGGCGGCCTCACAACTTATCACATTTATATGTATAATACTCACTGTATCAGCCCAGGATTACTATCACACTCCCCGGATTGGCTCCAAACAGCTAGCTTCGTGTTACAACAGTGAAGGAGTCGCCCAAGTAAGTCGAACTTTTAGTTAAATACTTTTTTGTCTTATTTGCTCGGCTTTCGAGCGTAACTGTATGTTTCGTTTAGCTTTTAAAGTTTGTTGTGTTGTTTTAAAGCTGTCCTGAAGATTTTGGACTAAGATTACTAGTACCTAGTAAGTAAGTTGTAGATAGAAAATATACTTAGAGTTTGAAGAATGCAATGCTTTGCTAAGAGTTGTTAAGCTTTTGTTTATGAGTACTTTTAGCAAAGTTTGCCCAAAGTTCTTCATGATGGTAACTACACACATAGGCACTTACTGTTGAAACTTTTAATGCTTCTCGTATAATCGAACATCTGTGCAGTTTAAGTATTAAGTTTGTGATTGAAGTACATTTTCGTAGTTGTAATTTGAGCTTTGCCTACGTGTTTGATAACCTTTACGATAATATTGAGAGTCTTGCCCTAAAATCACATTATTAGGGCAAGATCACACGCCAGTATTTCATTGATGTTTTTCGTTGATCTCAAGAAATAGATCAGATACTTTATTTAGGAGTAAGTAGATGAAAGCTATTTAGGGCATATGTACCCAAAGCTCTACTAAATTAAAGAGACGTTCGAATAGAGCTTCATTTGTTTTTCAATTTTTCACCAAGCCTTTTTATAGACCAAAATATTCCCCCATACCAACAATTTCTCTGTACTTTAATACATTAGGTAGGTGCCAAGGAGATATAATACCCTAATCACTTAACGTATGCTCGCGATGATAAAGACCCCGTATTTTAATAACACACTAGCCTTATCTCTCGCTTTGGATGCGGAGGTCCATTGCCTCATATAAAACACAGTTATTACTACACTCAGAAAACATGGAAGTCATTAACTTGTTCATAAAGTATTCGAAAAAAGGGTCAACAGAAAGAGACCCTTGGAATTTATAAAATATTGAAGTAGGTACCTACAGTTTTTGACCATGATGCAAACATCTGTATGGAATCAAAGAGATCCCATTGAAGGAAGAGGTGACCAAAAAGGAGTATCAATTAAAACAACGAATCTCATAAACCAACAACTTCAAGTATGAATGAACTGAGATAAAAACAGATAAAAGAACACTCCAATCATAAAATAACCCTTCCAGTTGCTAGCGTACATTTTGGGGGATCAATAGGTTATCAAGCGAACCCGGGTGGTTCTGAGTAGTAATGAGTTCGTTAGCTCTCCGCCTAATGTACCGTTATCTGGGCAAACGGAACAACTTATCGCATCCGTCATATTTTATTGTCTACATGTTAATTGTGTCATTATTATATTGAAGTTTTACGCTCACCCTTTTAGGGCAAAAGCAGGGAGCTATAACATAAATTGTATAATTTCGATCGTTAAGCTTTCCAAGATCATTTTGATGCAGTGGTTCACGCGAATCTCTACCTACACGTATTGATAAACAAAACTGTAATATTAAACGTCGGATTACACTCACCTAGAAAACAAAATATCTACCAATTTTCGAAATTATCAATATAGATGTTCCTTTTCAAACTCACGCACTCATTCAACCGTCACCAAATTCCATCGAAGATAACTTTACAACGAGCTTTTCATTCTAGAAGCGGTCTATTGTTAGGCAAAAACAAAAGACATCTGTTTTGCATTCTATCAACCGCTATAGATGTTTAGGAATACGTAAACTGGTACAGGCTCGCATATCCAACCTCGCCTTTGTTTGAAATGGTCTTTCTAGAAATGCGAATTGTCTTTTATTGCATTGACAAAGCTTTATAAATACTTGAGTTCCCACATGCGGGTAAAGAGTAGATTCTGTCGTTTCTCAGGTTCTAAACTATCTGTGTGCCAAAATTAATTTAAATCGGTTTAGTATTAGCGTGAAAATAGGAAATACAGACAGTTACTGTCGCGGTTATTACATTAATATGGATAAATAATAATCATTTATTTCAGGAAATGGTGCCCTTACATATTGACGTCATCTATCAATCTTTAAACTAATTCATAAACCATTATGATTGCATTACTTACTTATTTAAAGATCAATTTAGTTATGTATTCAGTAATGGATCCGAAATAAACACTGAAAAGTACAATTGTTCGACAATTCTACTATTGCTTTTCAAGCTCGAAAGCGTGACATCTCCACTATAGAAATGTATTGTACAGCAACTAAATGCATTGATGATTACACGCTTCATTGACGAGCAATTGTGATAATGAAAATGGAATTGAAATGTTTATACATTATTAATATTCTCTTTCCTATAGCCTATAGCCAGCTATAGCAATCAATCCTTACTATAATGTCTGAGGTAACTGCGAAAGTAACAGACTCTATCTGTCGGTCCGGCTTTTATGACAAAATTAAGGGACCAATTTGAATAAAAGGACAACGGGCACAAATATATGGGATCTGGTATACTCCACCAATATGACATTGCTTCGGATGCTATTGGTGGGGTATACCAATCTGCCCATTTTCCTTTCATACACGGATACTCTAGACTTCTAGAGCCTAAGAAAGGACGTACCTAGTAGACGACGCTTTCATCCGGGTGCGGAAAGGTAGTCAGGACTCGTGTAGAACCCCGGTGAACAACTATGGTTGTTTGGCTAACCGTAATTAGGAATGCAGTGTTTTGTTTATTAATTATCTGAATCAAGTTCAATCCTAAGAAACTGTGGAATATCGGGACCTCTTTCTCATATGGACGGATAGCCCCATGATAAGCTTTTAATTAACTTGTGTTACGTGAGCTAACACAACAAAAACTATAAAGGTATAGCTATACGATGTAATTCTTTATTACTGGAAAAAAGGCCTGTTCCCGTTGTAACCGCTATTCAAATCACGATCCAGTCCATCGTGGGCTGGATCCGAAGCTTGTTAGCTGTATGTTATCTTCACAAATGCCCCCTGTTTGTTGTTATAGAACTCTGTAGATAGAATACTATTAAATTTGTCACGTTTAGCGTGTGGACGGTTTAGATTTTAAATTAAACCCCACATTGTGAACATAAAAATTTATTTCAAGGTCGCGATTCGAATGCCCGTCAGCAAAATTAATTTCGTTATATGGAGGTAAAGCGCGCTAGCACTGTCCTGGCTTCACGTGGAGAGAAGTCCGTTGATGACGCTCAGCCGAGGAGGCGCTTCAGGGTGGACGACCCGCAGATGGTGATGCAGTATGGTAGAGGGTAATCGGTGCACGGTGACTCTCGGTGCCTGTCGACGTTCGGCCAACGGATCAGCCGTGGCCCGGAGTTTAAGCCGAACTTTGAACCCGAACTTTGGACCCTGGAATTTACGTCCATTCAAATAAATGTCCATTTCTGATTGTCCTCCTCTGACTGTGTTTGCCGCGGAAGCAGGAAGCAGAAGCTCAGTGCGCTTAAGGCGAATGTGTGCAAATTCACAGTCAGAATCGGAGTTTACAGAGAACAGCTGAAATGTAATTTTATATAAAAATGTATAAAACATATAAAAAAAAATAAGATGCAGGGATAAGCAAATGAAAAGAATAACCCTGACTGCTTATGATGATAAAAAAAAAGGCTACTAATGATGCTTCAATGTGCAAAGCAAGAAAAGATGAAATCTGCAAGTCATTTGCCAACGGTCACCCAATAGGTGGGTGGTAGCAATTACACGAATTGTTCAACACTTACCCAATACGGGGAGATGCACTGATTCTATAATATAGAGAATAAGTTAAATGAAGTTTGAAAAATATGTTTTCAAAATTATAAAATAAAACCGTTAAGACCACGATTAACGTCACGCACTAAGGACTGGCAAAAGTGAGTCCTTGTAAGGAGCGCGTGAACGTGTGTCTTCTGTGATGATATTTTAAAAATGGTCGGTTCGCTAAAGCAGCTAACCAAACTCACGGAACACGCCCGTGAATGAGTAGCGAACGAATCCGATTTGCATTGGTACAGCAGTTTAGGTAAAAGAATCGAAACCATATCACAATGACGTGAAGTCCAATTTGGCTCAACTTGCCGTTGCACCGATACAGATAATGACTACGTACTGTTTGTTTTTAAGTTTTGACTAAGTTACAATTTTTTATTTCTAGACCAAAGTTGTTATAATAAATATGAATTTGAAAATACGTTAATCAGTTTAGTAAAAGAAATAAATAATACTAAATTAACGAAACAAATAATTGTACGCGTTTCTAAACGCAAACGAAGGTAGACATTACATTTATTTATTTATTTTTCTACCCACCTTGTATTAATATTTTGATTAAAAACAAAAAGCAAATATTTTAAAACGTTGACATTAACGTACAACGTTACAATTGTTTGGCGCCCTTTTCGTGGTTTATATATGGTCAGTAATTTTTTTTTTGTTCTATGGAGGTAGTAGTGTTTTTTGGTGTTTTGTGTGCGTTCTTTATGTTTTTTAGTTTTGTGAAACGTTTTTTTCTTTTGGTTGCATAGTAACTAAGGTGTACGTCACATTTGTTTTGTAATATGTAACATTTTAAATATTAATCAATGATTGATATTATCAAAGTGCAGTCACAGTCCTAAACTTGACACACACTAGTACAATTGGCCGTTAATTTTGTTTTTTCAAATTTTTTTTAGCCGTCATTATAGTTATTGTAAATTACCCACTGTTTCTTAAATAAAATTTTGCTTGGTAGAATGTCTTGCATAAAGTACTATCAACGGCATAATTTGGTGGACACTTAATTTTTATAATTTTTTTTTTTTTTTGGTTACTACAATTTAATTTTATTACATCTTCAGTACAGTTGACAGTGTAAATTAATACTTCATTATTGTTTTTAAAAAAAAAATATTTTTTTTAACACATTATTTTTTTTATATAAACGGTTCAATCATAAATGTATGTATTGCAAATTATAATTACAGTCGGCAACATTATTTGTCGCTTTTATTGATAATAAATTTGTTGTGTATTTAATGTGCGTACACATTAGTTACGAAATTTGCTTTTATTTTTTTATTTTTTTTGTTGCAATTTTTTTTTTTTGGTTGCAAAAATTTTTTTTTTTGTTTTTGTCTCACGCTTATTTTCATTAACATTCTTCTCCGTGGAAAAACAACCAAGACGTTACTTAGTTAATTTAAAAATTGTAACAGACGGAGTAGTTTTTTTAAATTTCTAATTGTTTTTTCACGTTATTGAGTTGTTCAACATTCACCCAATCACTTTTCGCATAATTTTTTTTTTCTTATTCAACCTTTCTTCGCTATGGCTTATCCAGCTAAGTTTATGTCGCTTCAAATGAAGCGCGCTTACTTTTTAAGTGATAAGGCAAATCGGTTTTCGAAAAAGTTAGCACCGAAATTTATTAAAGCTAAAATAATTGAAAAGAAGTCTCCCTTAGTTTATGTGCTGCAGGACATGTCGGGTAAAAACTTAGGATCTTGGCACATAAAAGACTTAAAATTATTTGTCTGCAATAGATAATATTTTTTTTTGTTCATCAATTTTAACTATTCAGTATTTTTTTTCTTCAAGTTATCTTTTATCTTAAATTTTAGTTCCCTCTCGCTTACTTTTCCACCTTCACTTGGAACTTCTATTTGTAAAGTGTCAAGTAAATAAGAATACTGCCACTTATAACAGTATGCAATTGTGCGTCAGTTACCTATTTTAATAGATACTAAGAGTAACTGCTGCTGGAGTGTGTTTGAGAGATGTATGAATGAGTGTATTTTGGAAGAATAAACAAATAGTTTAGCAACATAGTTCGAGAACATGCGGATTTTGTCATTTTTTTAGAGAAATAACAAAATCCTTGACTGTGCGCGGGGGTATTGTAACGTTGTACGTTAATGTCAACGTTTTAAAATATTTGCTTTTTGTTTTTAATCAAAATATTAATACAAGGTGGGTAGAAAAATAAATAAATAAATGTAATGTCTACCTTCGTTTGCGTTTAGAAACGCGTACAATTATTTGTTTCGTTAATTTAGTATTATTTATTTCTTTTACTAAACTGATTAACGTATTTTCAAATTCATATTTATTATAACAACTTTGGTCTAGAAATAAAAAATTGTAACTTAGTCAAAACTTAAAAACAAACAGTACGTAGTCATTATCTGTATCGGTGCAACGGCAAGTTGAGCCAAATTGGACTTCACGTCATTGTGATATGGTTTCGATTCTTTTACCTAAACTGCTGTACCAATGCAAATCGGATTCGTTCGCTACTCATTCACGGGCGTGTTCCGTGAGTTTGGTTAGCTGCTTTAGCGAACCGACCATTTTTAAAATATCATCACAGAAGACACACGTTCACGCGCTCCTTACAAGGACTCACTTTTGCCAGTCCTTAGTGCGTGACGTTAATCGTGGTCTTAACGGTTTTATTTTATAATTTTGAAAACATATTTTTCAAACTTCATTTAACTTATTCTCTATATTATAGAATCAGTGCATCTCCCCGTATTGGGTAAGTGTTGAACAATTCGTGTAATTGCTACCACCCACCTATTGGGTGACCGTTGGCAAATGACTTGCAGATTTCATCTTTTCTTGCCTTGCACATTGAAGCATCATTAGTAGCCTTTTTTTTTATCATCATAAGCAGTCAGGGTTATTCTTTTCATTTGCTTATCCCTGCATCTTATTTTTTTTTATATGTTTTATACATTTTTATATAAAATTACATTTCAGCTGTTCTCTGTAAACTCCGATTCTGACTGTGAATTTGCACACATTCGCCTTAAGCGCACTGAGCTTCTGCTTCCTGCTTCCGCGGCAAACACAGTCAGAGGAGGACAATCAGAAATGGACATTTATTTGAATGGACGTAAATTCCAGGGTCCAAAGTTCGGGTTCAAAGTTCGGCTTAAACTCCGGGCCACGGCTGATCCGTTGGCCGAACGTCGACAGGCACCGAGAGGCACCGTGCACCGATTACCCACTACCATACTGCATCACCATCTGCGGGTCGTCCACCCTGAAGCGCCTCCTCGGCTGAGCGTCATCAACGGACTTCTCTCCACGTGAAGCCAGGACAGTGCTAGCGCGCTTTACCTCCATATAACGAAATTAATTTTGCTGACGGGCATTCGAATCGCGACCTTGAAATAAATTTTTATGTTCACAATGTGGGGTTTAATTTAAAATCTAAACCGTCCACACGCTAAACGTGACAAATTAAATAAAACTATTCTGCGTCCTAAGGGTGCATACACACGGTGCAAGTAGCTTGCGCATGTTGACAGGTTACATGCATTTTAAAATCATGCGGGTCCAGCGACTCGCGCATGTACTTAAGCAAAATATCCACCCATGTGCTTTTGTCACTTGCGCATTTTAACTTGCTCCAGCTACATGCACCGTGTAGACGCACCTTACCTGCCTCGATGGCGTACGAGGACGTACGAGGGCTCGGGTTCGCCTTCCGGGGCAAAACTATAAAAACTACTATGTACTGAGGTCGTGGCTGAATACCAACCGCACGGGTTGAAGATCATAGGTTAAACTTAGCGCAGTTAATCTAGGGATGTTTCGGAAGACACGTTAAATTGTGCCTATGACAGTCATTGCGGTAGTCATGAGTCAGAGACTCCTATTCTACTACATCATCCATTTTATCGTCCCACTGCTGGGCACAGGCCACCTCTCACACAGAGAAGGATTGAGGGTTAATCACCACGCTTGTTCAATGAGGGTTGGTGGTTTCAAACCTAATAGTCCAGGTTTCCTTGACATGTTTTCCTTTTTTATCTTTGATCAGTCATACTTTAGTCTGACTAGTTTTACTAAGGAATATCGTTCTGCCCGAGTTCAGGAGGTCAGCTGCATCCAGTTAGACTGGACGCCCGCAAAGTCGGGGAATGGCTATAAACTAAATCTCATTCAAATCGGATTCAGGCTTAAAGCTTACTGTTATAGACTTTCTTATGCACATTAGCAAAGATACGGCTTCCAAAGTCGAGAACTCAGGTAAAGAGCGTATTTAGTTACAAGCTGCAATAATATTGATTCTGTTAACTAAGGCCCGCCGCTGATTGCAACTTTTAGTCACCGTGACTTTTTGTCACTGTCAGCTGCTGTCACCCACGATGCGCTCACTGAATCTGTTCTTGGGTGACAAATCGCGTTCATTTTTGTATGCCGGCTGAGTGACAAAAAGTCACCAATGAGCGGTCTCCCAATGTAATGTACAGGGCGAGTGACAGTCACGTCACTCCGGCATTGCCTGCTGCTGCAACTATTTGTCACCGTATTGTCATGTCACCATAATGAGCGCACTCAGTATAGTTTTCATTGCACTTGACTAAGTGACAAAAAGTCACGGTGACAAAAAGTTGTAATCAGCGGCTAGCCTAAGCATAACTATCTGTCCGTTGTTTGGCATACTAGAGACAGGAATTTGACATGACTTGTTTGGGACCATGTCAGAATTCTGTCTCTAGTAAGCAAATTGACAGATCGATAGAATATCAGGAATGCTCATCAATGATGATGATGTCCTCCCAGCCGATTATCGGCTACGGCGGCTGTTCTCATAAAAGAAAAACGGCCAATGCTCAGGACATATTATAGTGCACAAGCATTTGCGCAGTCACAGGTACCCTCACTATTGCTTCACTCTCACAGCCCGACGGGACGGTAATGCGACACGACCGAGGAGAGATCAGGACCGATATTAACGTGCTCTCCGATGCACGGGTCATCAATAAGTACTACATGCACTCTAGGCAATTAAAATACCTTTATCCATGCCAATCCCTGAGTATTACAATAAATAATAAATCCACGAAAATTCCTAAGTGTTGCGTTTGTTTAACGCTTTACGAGCATACATTTCTGTACGCTTTACGAGCAAAACGTAGTGATACTTAATATTATGTACTAAAACCTTTGTAACCTGTGAACACAGAATAAGAAGCTTTGACTACGACTTTAACTTTAATCATTCAGTGGTCACCATTAAAATACCACGTGAACTTATTTAATGACCACATGTACAAAGAGTATCAGTTTCTTACCGGCTTACCTACTGTTAATTACTTTGTTTATGTAAGTAATTAAAATAAATAATAGCATCTATTGACTTCTTGCTTGCTGTTGTTTAATACTTTATGTACATAAAGTAGTAAGTGCTATAAGTTTTCTATAGGTATAGTTATCGGCACGGATGTTGAGCTCTCGGCGGAAGAGTGGGGATCGCTTTGCGCACTGTACACATAAGGCAATAAACCAATAAATCACTTCTGCGCAGGTGAAGGTCAGGGCTCAATATCCGTGCCGATAACTATACTAGTATAATAAAGAGGTAACATTTTTTCATTGTTTGTTTGTAAAGGCTCTGAAACTACTCGACCGATTTAAAAAATTCTATAACTGTTGGAAAGCTACACTCTTCCCGAGTAACTTAGGCTATCCCGGCACGGGCGTTCCCACTGGAAGCGGGTGAAACAGTTAGTGGGATATAAAAGTGTTCGATTTCTAGTTTCTAAGGTTTTAAACTAGCTTGCTACCAAATGAATAAATTTTACATAAACAAGATTTAGATTAGGTTACCTACGACTTGTGTACAGACGAAAGTCATTATTTTGCTGCAAGCTGGCTGTCCGATATAACAACATGCAAGTACCTAATACATTTCTTCCTTTGGATACTTCACTATAGAAAAGAATGTCTAAAAGTTTTTGTTCTAGTACGATAAATAACACTTTAAGTGCCTGTAGACAATACGGTTTTATTTAAATAGGTAAGCGTTAGTAATAAAAAATATTTATATTCAAATACGATTTCATAAATACTATATTTCGAAGGCAAAATTTATGACAAGTCAGATTATATCACTGCGTGTACAGTATTTAGTACTGTTTCAAAGTAAACTGTATCGAATGAGTGGGTTTTTTTTTTCACAGGAAAAGATAACAGACCATACAGCCAAAGTCACTATAAAACTGCGGACGAAACTGACATCAGAAATAAGTTATAACTACATAAGTATACAGGGTGTGTCGTTCACAATCACATTAAATCCTATCGCATATACTTTATGATATTCTATGGCGAATTGTAAAAAAATAACCTAATCCATTCAGTGGTTTAACCACAGGAGTCATTTTTCGTTTTTATAATTTAAAATATCATGTGTAAAGCAGAGATAAAGTTTGGAGTATCGAATGTTTTGATCAGTTAACAGCTGTCAATTTTTTAAGGGAGAATTTCAGTTGTTTGTAATTACTGACTTTTATATGGTGTTCTAATTTTCTCACATTTTTAATCTATTTACTTTGTTTTAAAAAATCATTTTTTACGTATTTTTCTTTGTGTTAATCGACATATATTAACCAGTATATTAACACATTTCATTTAATGAGATTGTGAACGATACACCCCATATATTGTATACCATAACTTGTTCCTACAATTGAAAGAAATCATGCTTTTTAGCCAACTATGATTTGTAAATAACAAGTAAATTAGCTATGGAAAAAATAAACATTTTACGAATCATTCTTGATTCAGAACATAACATAACTTTAAAATCTTTAAAAGCTGCACAGAATATCACATGAGACTATTCAACTCATGTCAACTCTTCAAATACCAGCTAGAAAAATAAGAAAGACAAGGAAACTCGCTTTATATCGCGACACATGGTGTATCCAAAATAGTGCGGCTAGCTAAATATAGCCCCGACTCATAGGACATTCACCCACACACCTTTCATGCACGCGTAAGGATTTGCGCTGACTCTTACATCAATTCAAAAACATAAACTTACTGCTTACCCACATACGATAAACTTTACGATTTTGATCGAGTAAGCGATAAAAATGCTGCATCTTGTAACTGACGACTTGAGACTGTATTAACTATAGCTTTGAAAAATTAAATGATTGATACAGACGATATCGTTCTTAATATAAACAAAGATACAAATGGTTCTTTACAAAATTGGGTTACAATTGATGTAGAAGAAGATAAATTGGCAATAATTGATATTGCAGCAAGAAAAAATACTATAGATAAAGCTGACAGTGATGTAGTCATTAACACAGAATATAATGACGCTGTAAGTACTTCATATATTGAAATAGCAGCAGATAATACCGGCTCACATTACTGGTGACTAAACGTTTTCTTGCAGACGTGCAAGTAAATAAATAGGACATTCTTAGAACGTCGAACAGATGAAATCGATTATTCATGCCGTGGTTTGATGACTTGGACAGGCAGTTTATGTTTTATAGGATCGTTTCGGCATAGGGAAGTGCTTATGAATGACCAATATTATATCATTGACTGTAAACCAACATAAGAAGTTGAAAGCGAAAAGTAAAGTAAGCGGTCTTTGGAATCAAAAATAATAGGTGTCAGGGTATATTTTTAGTACATTTATGGTTAATCGTGAACAAGAGTAGGTCTGTACAGCGATTTATAGCTTAAAGTCCACATGGATTGTAAGATTTTTTTTTAATATCCAAGATAGTAGGTTCTTCCATTTTTAATTCCTTTTCTTCTCCAACAGAGATGCATACCGGAGTTCGAGAATGCCGCCTTCATGGTGCAAATGGAAGCGACCAACACTTGCGGAGACAACGGCGTCAAGGTCTTCTGTATCCAGACGTCAGCTGGTACTTCTACTAGGTACGCTCACTCTCTACTTGGCATATCCAGTGTTACTAGATAGATGTTACTTGCAAATTCTCGGGGTATAAGCACCACAGTTTAAATATATTCTGTTTTAGTTATACTTTTTAAAAAGACAAATCTTTGGCAAAAGAACAATGATACCACGTCGGCATTTTGGTTCTACGTTCGTAGCTAAAGTAATTTTCATCTTCAACCATATAAGCAGGAAATATGGGATATATTGCCATAAATGAAGGATCAGACAATAAAAAAAGTATTGCTTAGAAATGCATGCTGCATTTTCTACTACCAAACAAACACTCGTTAGTTAATTCCCAAACTAAGAAGAAGATAAAAAGATCTAAATACTCCAAAAGTCACATTTTCTTCTTCAATCCAGGTCGTGTGACAGCTGTCAACCTGGCCAGTTCTCCAGCTACTACCTGACGGACTTGCATTATGAACAGGACAACCAGACGTGGTGGCAGTCTGAGACCATGAAGGAGGGCATCCAGTACCCTAACCAGGTCAACTTGACGCTGCACTTGGGTAAGCACGTTTGGAAACCATTGGATTTGATTTGATGAGATTGGAGCTACAAATCTTTAAGAATCATAAAAATCTACACTATCTTATCACTACTCTGAACATGAAACATGGTTTGTTCCTATCCCAATTGCCCCGAAACTACTTTACCGATTCGAATATATTTTTAGAGTTGGGAAGATAGACTATCTCCGAGTAACATAAACTATATTTTGTCTGGGTACGAAAAGAAGTTCTCCTGGGACACATGTGAAACTGCGTTAATGTAAAACCCAAAATTGCTGCCAATGGGTAAAATCGGTAATTTGACATTTAACGTTACTCGTTGTTTATTGCAGGTAAGGCGTACGATATCACGTATGTGAGGATCGTGTTCTACTCGCCCAGGCCACAAAGTTTTGCCGTCTATAAGAAGACCAGTGAAGAAAGGGTGTGGGAACCTTTCCAATACTTCAGGTATATTGTAAATCTTAGAAGTTCTTACCAAGTAAATCCATGCATGATAGAGAAAATAAAACATTAGGTTACTCTTGTGAATCTTACAAATATGATCGTTCGTTTTAACTTTGAGACATATAACAAGGTGATTAGCAGCTTGAAAACCCAGACTTCTTAAAGGGCCATTTGATTCTTCTCAGTGCCTCCTGCCGCGACACTTACGGCGTTCAAGAGCAGAGAGCAGCGGAGTTAGGCGCAGAAACACGTGCCCTTTGCACCAGCGAGTACTCTGACATCTCTCCTCTGTCGGGAGGAAACGTCCTCTTCTCTACGCTGGAGGGAAGACCCTCGGCTTATACCTTTGATAACAGCCCTGAGTTGCAGGTATTGTAACCAATTATTTAATTTGAAATATCACAAAGCGAGACACAGAGTCCACTAGACCGTAGCACAACAAGTTTTTAATCAACCAATTGAATTTCAATATTTAAATAGCACGTGTCCGCCCACAATGTGGTGTCCCTGAGTTGAAATTCTATCGGTTGCTTAAAAACTTCTCCGCTCTGCTTTGTTGGAGTCTGAACCTGGTGAATATCAGGGACGAAATAAAAAAAAAATCTTATAGTTTATTACAGCGTAAATGAATAGTACAAAAAAATATGATGTTTTATTCTTTAGAACTCACTAACAATACTCTTTAACACCAGGAATGGGTAACAGCCACTGACCTGCGAATATCCCTGGACCGTCTAAACACCTTCGGAGACGAGATCTTCGGTGACGTACAAGTGTTGCAGTCTTATTGGTACGCTATTGCTGACGTGGCGGTAGGAGCAAGGTGCAAGTGCAATGGTCATGCCTCCGTCTGCGAGACTCAGGAACTGCCTGATGGTACCAGGGCTAGAGCTTGCAGGTAAGAGCTTAGTTTTAACTGATGATTTCTATCAATAGTATTCTGTCGCTCCATGTAAGACAATAGTAATCAGCTAGATGCTGGTAACACAATGACGATATACATGCTTTATCTACAACTTCTTGGGTATTCACAACGAGATGAAAAATTGCCAAAGGGAAATGAGATCAACCTGATTCAATTTGACATCGAAGTATTTAGGCTATTGGCGTGTTACACTAAGAGCCTCTTCAAACAGTTCTTATCGGCGTCGATGATCCTTAAAAGCACTGTTTTCACATTGCATTATTTTTTCCTCATACAAAAAAACATCTAAGTAATATATAACCCATAAAATCTTGATCATATTAACAAATAAATCATAGAATAAAATAAAGTAACCTATAGCAATATATCAAGTGTATATTCTTAAAAATTTCCAGATGTGAACATTTCACTGCTGGTCGCGAATGCGAGAGATGCTTGGACTTCTACAACGACGCGCCGTGGGGCAGAGCCTCGCCAACCAACGTGCATGAGTGCAAAGGTTAGTTCGCCATACATTGACTGTTACCTGCACTGCGAATAGATATACCAATGCGAATGTCTGTGGTTAGCGGGTGATGGATGGGTTTACTGGTTTCTTTTGCGAAGCTAAAATCATAGTAGATGTAATAACTATAACTGCTATCTTCCTAGGCTCGTATAAAATTAGACCCAAAAAGTAATTTAAAAATGTCTGCTTGGCAAATAAACTCCTAAAGTTTGGACTCTGTAGTAGCACAGCTTTAGCTACAAAAAAATTCTTCCTCTAACAAAACAACTCTAGTACTGGCGACTGACAAGCTAAGCGAACAAAACAAAAGAATCCTTCTAGAAGCTTCTAGATCCCTCCACACACCACCACATCTTGATTAAAATTCATTTGCAGCATGCAACTGCAACGGTTTCTCCAACAAGTGCGAGTTCGACAAGGATCTGTATGAGCGCACTGGTCATGGAGGAAGGTGCATCGACTGCGCTGAGAACAGGGACGGAGCCAACTGTGAGAGGTGCAAGGAAAACTTCTTCCAAGGTTCTGGGGAGATCTGCTTACCTTGCAACTGTAATCCAACTGGTAAGAATTTTCTAAGTTTTTAAGCTCATGAAGTTGTGCAATATCATACAGTCGTATCAGGACTGTCTTGAGCTCAATGATATTTTGAAAGTCCGTGTAGTTAGTGATGTGTCAACAAGCTACTCTAACCACTGAGTGTTATTTCACGCTTTTATTTATTTTGAAAACAACGAAGTCGGTTACTAGTGACTTCAAGATAGTCAAAATACTAGTGAATTCAAGAGAAACAAATAGCTAGCTGCTTGAGAATAAATGGCTGAATTCAGAGGGGTAAAGTTAAATAGGAATAAAGGATCCTTCTATTTCGATAAGACTTTGATCATGTGCACGAATTCGAATGTCTACCTACTAATTTATTTTTCACTCAACTTACAACACCATCTTTGAAAGCAACAGACGCTTGGGGAACTGTTTACGAGGTCGACACTTAGAGAAGCGCCTTTAGTGGTTTAGGTTATAAGGTTTTCTTAGCCACCCAGAAAAATTTTCATTTAAACATTTAATTTAGGAACGATACCACATGACTTTAACGAACAATATTTCTCCAGGATCCCGAAGCCTTCAATGCAACGCTGAAGGCAAGTGCCAATGCAAGCCAGGAGTCACTGGCGACAAGTGTGATGTCTGCGCCCCCAACCACTACGAGTTCACGAGCCAGGGCTGCAAACCCTGTGGTTGTAACGAGTCGGGATCCTACGGGAATACTCCTCAATGTGACCCTCAGACTGGGGTCTGTCTTTGCAAGCAGAATGTTGAAGGAAGGCGGTGTAGAGAGTGAGTTTTTTTTTCAAGTTTTGGAATTTAACCGAATGTTTTTTGAGGCCAAGTCTGCCACGATCAACTCTTTAAATGATATTAAAAATGTTAATTTCTTGCAAAATATTTACGAACATTTAATACATCTACCTTTACATACGTAATGCCTTCTACTAGGTGTATGCTTACAAGTTTCTGACTATCCTGAAATTCTTAATAATAAGGACTGTATTAGTCTTACCTATGAAATTCTTTTTTAAATGATGAAAATGATTTACATTTAAATGATTCTTGCTAGGTAACTCACTGCATAAAAGAGGGTCCCGAGTAGCCTTATTGCCCACGCATCATATCATTACTCTTTTATATACATTGTACTAACCTATATCATACTTCTAGGTGCAAACCAGGCTTCTTCAACCTGGACATAGTGAACGAGTTCGGGTGCACACCCTGCTTCTGTTTTGGCCATTCCTCGCAGTGCAGCTCAGCACCTAAGTACCAGGCTCATGAGACCAGCGCCCACTTCATCAGAGACTCGGAGAAATGGACCGCTGAAGATGACCAGGAAAGAACTGCTAAACTGCAGTTTAATGCTAACACACAGAATATTGGTGAGTTTGTTTGGGCAAATAGAGTAACTTTAATAATATGTAAGGTATTCACAATACTGGGTCGATTGCATGACCTGAAAGAACCTGGTTTCTTTGATTATTTAGCTTTGTAAGATCAATCCGTTATTATTCTTTGATTCGTAAAAGTGATGTTGAGAAGAACTAGATATGAGCATGTGAGTCTAGTTTGATCGAATTTTCATTGTGCATTTATTGAATTCACAGCAATTTATTTAGAAAATTATAGCTATCAGATTTTTACATTACGACAAAACTTTCTTCCCCAGCTGTTGCCTCTCAAGGAGTCGAAACACTATACTTCGTCGCCTCAAGCCAGTTCCTCGGAGACCAGCGCCCTTCATACAACCATGACCTGAAGTTCTCTCTTCGTCTTGGTGAAGTGCGGGGCTACCCATCTGCCCAGGACATCATACTGGAAGGGCCGAGAGCTTCTGTGTCCATCAACATTTACGCTCAGAATAACCCTGAGCCTACTAACCAGGTATGCTGAAATGTTATTAATAAAATTTTGCGAAGTTTAATTTCTTTGTGTAGCGACTTTATAATGTTTGTCGTCAATGTGTTTTAGCTCAAAGCGATTGTTAAAATGATTTATTTTTGTTATCTTGCTGATTATTCATTTCTGCGAGATTTTATTTTTGTTTATTTGTCATTTTGATATTATTATCGATTGGCTGAGCATTTCGCTGTCTCTTTAAATTACCACGATGTGTAAGTACCACGGGTTCGATTCCCACTGGTTACAACTAAATTGTGATTTAATGAGAAGAAAAGATTAAAGTTTTCAAAAGACTATTGGACGTATTGTTATACACTTATCCAAATCTAATGCCTGCCACCTCACAAAGTTATGGTTTTATCAACTCGGCAGTATAGTTTTTTGAATAATTAAGAGGAAAGTTTTGTGCGTACCTTTATTTTACGACATTATTGTGCGAAACAAGTTTTCATAAACTATTTAGCTATCCATATACCTATACAATCTCTTTACACTTCTAAGCAAATAAATAAATAAAATACATAATTGTAATCTAAACAGCTGAGCGATCTCCATTTCCCATTCTCAAAACAAAAATTGTTTCAGGCTCAAGAATATACCTTCCGTCTCCACGAAGATCCTCGTTACGGCTGGTCTCCAACTCTATCCAACTTCGAATTCATATCTCTGCTCCAAAACTTGACAGCTATCAAAATTAGGGGAACTTATAACAAGCCTGGTGAAGGGTATCTGATGAACTTCAAGTTGGAAACTGCTAAGGTCGGAAGGGAGAAAGGTTCTGCTGCAGCTAACTGGGTGGAGAAATGCTCTTGTCCGAAGGCGTATGTAGGAGATTATTGTGAAGAGTGCGCTCCGGGATATAAGCATGAACCAGCGAATGGTGGACCTTATTCGACCTGTATTCCTTGTGACTGTAATGGTCATGCGCATATTTGTGATACTGCTACTGGTGAGTTTTCTATGATACTTTTTTTTTTCTAGGTAACGCCGTTGTGCTTTAAAAAAAAGTATAGAAGCAGGAAAGTTTTATATTTCAGAGCCAAAACCATAAGTGACCATAACAACCTGGAGAGCCATAACAACCAGATCCTCAAATTGAATCGCAGAAGTAATCAACAGTAAAATTTCGTCTTGTCTAAACAATTCACCTTAGCACAAGTTTACATGATTTGGATTCTGATACTTTTGCCATCCCATACAATATAATCGGTGACAATACAGTGTTACGGTAAATCACACTTATAAAAACGAAAAATGAATGTGTATCAAAATTAATGTTACTTTCTCGGTAAATGATTTCAACGCGTAAATGCCACCAGAGTCACCTGAAGACCAATCAACTCTTCGATATTCATTTTTCTTTATCAGTACCTCCTAATTATCTTTGGCAGGTTTCTGTATCTGCAAACACAACACGACTGGCAGCAACTGCGAGCTTTGCGCTAAGGGTTTCTATGGCAACGCGATCGCTGGCACGCCAGATGACTGCAAGCCCTGCCCGTGTCCTAAGGACAGTGGCTGCATCCAACTCATGGATGGAAGCATAGTATGTACTGACTGCCCTGAGGGTTATGCTGGTAAGATTTTTTTTTTTTTTAGTTTTTGTGAAGAGAGTTATAGTGTGAGCTTTAGGACATAATAAACTTGAATTTGGTTTCTTGCAAATAGTAAATCTAGCATAGGCTTGATTAATACTGGTTAAGGTTAAGGTTAATGAAAAAGTCTGTACATAACCAACAAACTGTCATCATCATTTGTGGTGCCTAGTGAATGCCCGTGCCTTCTTTGCGACAAAATAGGCCCGATGAAGATCACATCAAGCAGATCACCTTGAAATCAATGCTTTTGCATCTTACCAGACCAGACACATCTTAATGCCATTTTCAGGACCAAAATGCGAGGTATGTGCCGACGGCTACTTCGGGGACCCAACTGGCCAGTTCGGACCTCCCAAACAGTGCGAACTGTGCCAATGTAATGGTAATGTAGATCCGAATGCTGTTGGTAACTGCAACAGAACTACTGGAGAGTGTCTCAAGTGCATCTATAACACTGCTGGCGAACATTGTGATAAGTGTTTGAGTGGTAAGTGATTATATTGTAACCGTTCTTTTTCATATTAGCGAGTTTGTTTGTTTATTCTTCTGGTTTTACGCTTCCACGCTTTGATGGATGAGCTGATTGAGACGAGTATGGCATTGAGATTAGACTACTTCTCATCCGGTTCCCGAACGTAGTTAATTATGATAAAGATATTTCCATGCAAAGTAGTATCCGTGCGTGCAAAGTATATATTCTCCATTTAGCGCCTTGTAACTTTCAGGCATCCATTTTAAAAGTTACATATAAGCTTCTTGGTTCCCCAAGAGGAACGTAAAAGCAATCTTGATAAATTCTCCCCTCCAGCTAATACTCATAACCCTTTCATATTCAACACCACTGCTTTTCATACCTTAGGTTTCTTCGGCGACGCCCTTGACCCTAAACAGAAGGGTGACTGCAAGCCGTGCCAGTGTCACGAGGCGGGAACTGTTGAGAGCGCTGAAGGGCCTCCGCAGTGTGACGGCTACACTGGCTTCTGTACTTGTCACCCACATGTCATCGGCAAGAACTGTGATAAGTGCGAGGTGAGTTCAAACTAGTGTGGGTTGTACTGTAACTAAACTTTAAACACAAAACACCCGTCACATCGCCCTTTGAGCGAAGGAAAGGGAGGGTGGTACAACAATGCTTTGGGGTTTTCAAACTATGGAGTACGACTTATGGTAATCTGAACTTTGTTTAGCTGCTCAAGCCCTACTAATATTGTAAATGCGAAAGTAACTCTGTCTGTTACGCTTTCACGTCTAAACCACTAAACTGATTTTAATAAAATTTGCTACAGAGATGGAGTTGATATTGAGAAAGAACATATGATAGTTTTATCCCGGAATTTTGAAGAGTTATCTTGGAAACGACATATATAACCGAACATAACGCGAGCGAAGCCGCGGGCGCAAGCCAGTAGAATATAACGACTTAAGGACTCGGCTAACTTCAAACTTCCAAGAGTACCTAGAAAGTAGTGTACTGTGACCATATTTTGCATTGATACAAAACAGACAAGAAGCGAAGAAAGCTAAAAAAGATAAGGAGTGGCTACACAAAGTTCCTTATACTGTGAACTTCCCGTTTTAAACGAGTCATGACTAGCAGATCATCAATTTGACGTCTTCACCAAATTTTTTTATTGATTCTGAAAAACAACACTTATACTTTAGTCTTATTCTAAATTGGTAGGCTTATAGACCACAAACAAAGTTTCACTAACTCATTTTCTGTTCTTCAGGATGGATACTTCAACATCAACTCAGGCGAGGGTTGTGAACCCTGCGAGTGCAACTTGGAGGGATCTTACAACAATACCTGCGACCCTTTCAACGGGCAGTGCTACTGCAAGCCTGGTATCGATGGGTAGGAACCATTTATTTTATTACTAGCGACAAGCTTCGCACTGCTGCAGGATGGTATTATACATACAAACCTTCCTCCACGATCGCTCTATTTATGAAAAAAAAAAGAATTAAAGTCCGTTGCGTAGTTTTAATGATTAAAGCATACATAGGGATATAGGGATAGAGAAAGCGACTTTGTTTTATACTATGTTGTGATTACCTAACGTTCACTAAAAAGATCGAAATAACATATGATCAAGCTGATTTTGACGCTGATCACTTATTATACGATACGTTCAAGCATCTCATGTTTTCACAGTCCCATTATTCGGGGAACTGCCTGGTTGGTCTAGTGGTCGCAAGCGCGGCTGCTGTCAGAGGTCTCGGGTTCGATTCCCGGGTCGGGCCGAAATCGCTTTGTGGATTTTCTAAAAAACTTTCACAAAGCAGCCCGTAGTCTGGAAGTTGCAAGAAAGTGCATCGGAGAGGCATCCTGCGCCTGATCTCTCTCCGGTCGTGTCGGATTGCCGTCCCATCGGGCTGTGAGAGTAAAAGAATAGTGAGTGCACTGGTGTCTGCGCAAATGCTTGTGCACTATTAATATGTCCTGCGCATCTGGTCGCAAATCGGCCGTGGACGCCATTATTCGGGTTAAGTATGAGACATTTACAAATACAATGGTGATTGACCTCCACCTACATGAAACAGCATACAAGCCTTTTTTTTAACGACGTCAAAAATCATCAGATGACCCTCCCGCTGTGGTTTAGCAGCGTGTGGTTTAGGTGAGGGAGTGTCAGACTCTTACTGACCACAAACCGTCATGTTCCGTCGTAGGCCTTTTATGTACCAGGGCCGCGATAACTCTTTCGAACAATCCCGCAGCCCCGGCAGGCCTTGGCCCTGCTGGGCCCCGCTGGGGTACAGCATACAAGCCTTGATGCCACTTAATACCTACTAAATAATGTTTTATGAGAGTTGCAGTTTTTAATCGACTTTACAAAAGAGATTCGCCGATAGACCTGTATGAATATTTGTTCGTGTGCGAATATCTCACGTTTAGCTGAACCGATTTGGATGTGGTTTTAAGATTATTGCACACCGCAAACTTTTCGGTCGGCTGACTATTTAGTCTGCAGTGTGCACTTAGGAGAAGGTTATAGATATATGGTTGAAGTCCAACGCTACGAAGGCTACTAAGAACTTCAACGCTATGCCGTAACAATATTATTTTGTCTTCTAGAAAACACTGCGACCGCTGCCGCGCGTACCACTACGGGTTCTCGGCTGAGGGCTGCAGAGACTGCGACTGTGACGAGTGGGGCTCCACCAACTACCAGTGCGACATGTCCGGACAGTGTTCCTGCCAGGAGAACGTTGAAGGACGCCGCTGTGACAGGTGAGCATCTTTTAACAGCAAAAATAATCTTTAAAAAAGGCCAGACTTAAAAACTTGTCTGCTTCGTTATCAAAGGAGCCCTTTTTAACCCCCAACACAAAAACGACGACAATAACTTTGGCGTGTATGTGTGTGTAAATGTCTATATGTCTATCTGTCTATCTATATGTGTACTCTGTTATCGCGGCCTTGTTCTTGAAGAAATACAAGGATTTTATATAGGATAGAAATACAATTCATTTATTGGTTACTCAACATATTTCTTACATTTTAAAATATTAAATTCCAAATTAAAAAAAAAAAACGGGAAGTAGTTTATATTTAACGTATTTGGACCTCCGTGGAACAGCTAGTATAATTTTTTTTTTTTAAATAGACGTCAAACTCAATCACTGCACTTAACTCATAGAATCATCTAAATATTCCTCTATCCTCAGATGTATGGAGAACAAGAAGCGTCGTGCGGATGGCCAGGGCTGTGAGGACTGTCCTCCTTGCTACAACCTCGTGTTGGATGCTGTCAATCAACACAGGAGGGAGCTGAAGGAACTTGATGACGTAAGTCTTTGGGAGTCTTGTAGGAAGCATGGGGAATGAATTTGGAAATAATTCTGTTAAATTGAGATTTCGGAAAAAAGGAATCAAGATCATGGATATTTCTTTTTTTGAATGCATTTTCTAGTGCAGTTAGCCCATCCCTCCAAGATATTAAGAACTATAGCTTAAATATCCAAAAATAGAAAATTGAAATTTGGTGCAGCTTTGTAATCCATATTACTGCTAGTGTTTACGGCTATCCATTTATTTGCGTAAACACCAGCTTGCATAATTTATGGATGCTGTTTGAAAACCATATAAATTATATTGGCTATCTGAAAAACAAAGTGCATAATACCTATATGTAGAATAAAACTTCCTAAACAGATCATCATACTTAGCAACTTTACATCTTACTTAAAATATAGCCTACGTTACTCGCAGATAATGTAGCTTACTAATGATGTGAAAGATTTTTTAAATCGATCCAGTAGTTATACTCAATAACTGTATACATCCATTATATACAACATGTAACTTAATTAACGCACATCCTGAAATTAGTTTGTTCAGAATCGTTTACTGAATCGATTTATATCATTTTTAATATAGGTAAATTTTTATCCCAAAAATAATTAAAACTACGGAAATTATTGTCATATTAACCCTGTACAGTCAAAACAAATTCAAATAGACCGTAACTCAAAGTAATAAGACTTCGTGTATTGTCGGCTTTTTCCGTAGTTTCGTTATGTTGTGTCGAGTCGAGCGGCGCGCGGCGTGATATTTGCGTGCGTAGTAGTATGACCAACAAGGTCTCCAAGAATTGGTATAACTAATTTAGTAAATAACAATGCATATACATGTTAAATTAAAAATTTAGTGTATGTATTATGATTATAACATAATATTCTAATTGGGGTGTTTGAGGGTGTGCGTTAATTACGTTACATGTTGTATATCCAACTAAATATATTATATCCATTACAAAACAAACAAACAAAGTTTTCCTCTGGATAAAATTAATATAGACAACATTTCAACAAATTGTTCCTTTCGCAGATTCTAGCAAAGATCTCCAAATCTCCCACCGTGGTGGAAAACGCGGACTTCGACAATGAGCTGCAAACAGTTCGCAGCGAGATCGAGCGCTTATCACAGGAGGCTCAGGCTGAGCTTGGCAACGGGCCGGGAGACAGCCTCACTGATAACCTTGCAGAACTGGCTGATAGGCTGGCTGATGTTAGGTGAGATATAGGCAACCATCTTGAATCTTTTCAAATGGCCCGAAGGTACGTGGATAGTCAAAAGCCCGGGAAAGTATATAAATGCTACTTTCTGACCCGGTTCGGGAAAAAGTAGAACAGCTAGTTTATATGTATAGTTTCTTCAGCACCTCTTGAAGGAGCCTAAGAAATTAATTAGCCCATAGTTTAGGGACAGCATTAAGACCAATTGTGCTTGCTACGGTCGATCCGTTGTCGGACCAGCTGGCTTACTATTTATCATTACTTGTAATATGAGACTTGACTGTTATATTACTATAGATGAGAACCCTAATATCTAACAACTAGTCTGTAAAATTGTTGATTACATCAGAAAGCTTTTAGAAAGTGGCGAAAAAGGAGGTAATAGTGCAAAAATTCAATAGTTTTCTAAAACACATGACTTAAAACATCTCATGTGTCCACAGAAACATGCTGTTCAAGATTGAAGACGAAAGTTACGATGGCAACGAGGCTGTCGAAAAGAGTAAGGGCAACGTCTCCAAAGCTGAGGACACCATCGAAGCTGCACAGAAGGAAATCAATGTAAGTACTACTGTTTAATTAACCTTCATGCAGTTCAATGCACTTTACATCAATAAGGCACTTGAGAAACTTTTAACTACTGCATTAAATAAGGAAATGATCGTAACAGTACTGCCTTTGTTTAAATGCATTATTTTAATCATCTTTAGCCTTTTTACTGTCCCGCTGTAGGCTGCGGCCTCTTCTCCTACAGAGTTATTTAACTCCTGCGCACAATTAATAACCCCATATTATAAAGAGTAAGCATTCCACGGCAGTATATAATTAAAATTAAGAAAATAATTTACGGCATTTATTTCCAATAAGTCTGAAAGGATTACATAAGTTCTACAGACATCGTTCTAAAATATCATTTCTAATGTTGTCAGTGTATTACTTCTGTAGTTATTTTTATAAAATATGTTCACTACTTCAATCGCGACTTATAAATAACCCTTATTTATGGTTTCTTTACCTTTTAGCGCATGCCTCCGTTAATAGGGTTATTATTATAGGGTATTATAATAAATACAAGGTATTCTAAATAAATATTTAAGTTACATCAGCTGTGTTACACTACTCTAAAAGTATCCTTCTTAATCCAGAGTGCATTGGAATATATGGACGGCGAAGGAGCAGCAGCTTTATCGAAAGCTCGCAACAGATCCGACCAGTTCGGCAAACAATCCGTCGATATGTCAGCTTTGGCCAAGGAGTCCAGACTCTTGGCAGAAAAACTGGAAAACGAAGCGAAGAACATTCGAGACATAGCTGATAAGGCGTTCAATACTTCGATCACAGCCAACATTATTGCTAAAGATGGTATTACTAAGCAGGCTAATATTAGGTAAGTATTTAAAGAAATAGTATTCTAGTGTCTCCTAGAGTTGGTTAAATAACCACTTAGGGTGTTATCGATCGATAGTCGATCGACAATCAATTAATTGGTCTATGGATAGAATGGATTGATCGATAGTAGAACTACTACAACTTTTTGCATTTGGATAAGAAATGTGAACTGCATAAGTATCAGTCAGATCGAAAGGGTTGAAAGATAAAACGTGCTGCGCTGACTGAATAGAAGTTGGGATAAGGGCAGGATGATAATATCCACAAAATTCTGTTTACCCATAAACCATGTATCATCTAACTTAGGTCTGATGTTATGCTTCAACAAAAAATGGTCGCAAAGCCAAATGTGATCAACCAAACCATTTCAATAGTTCTCAAGAAGTTTTAGCACCTACTCTCATAATAATAACGCTTATTTTTCCTCAGCAACGAAGTACAAATCCTAACAAACGAGCTGAACGCTGCATCAGGCAAACTGAACAGCATGACTGAGTTAGCCGACCAGGCGCTCAAGAGAGCTAAGGAGGTTTACGAGGAAGCTCTCGGCCTGTATGCTGAGGTCAACACCACGTTGTTACCAGATATAAAGCTGAACAAACTTAAGGATACCGCTAGGGAGATGAATAAGACGGTAAGACGTTTTGATACTTCATTTGTGATGCAATTATGAAGCAAATCTCAATATTTTGTAGGTATCTCACAAGCTTACAAAGGTTTCCAATATTCCATCTATCTCTTGTTTTTTTTACTACAAATTGAATTTTGTCATTAGTCTCACACAAGTAATGTCTTATCTCCAGTAAGCAAAACAGTACATATGTAAATGGAATACTAGAAGTTAGAACTTACTATTTATTTTGCCTTGTTTTTTTCATTTTGTGCTCTCTCATTGAAATTCTTGTAAAGAACTCAATTAGTGCAGCCCGTTGACCTGGTAAGTAGGAAAAGAAAAAATCGAGTAATTTGCAAAAACATTGTAGCAAACCCTGGTAATAGTCTTGAGAGAACACAGAAATATCGGCAACTGATCCTACAAAAACTGTCAATGTAGAATCATCGGCACGTATTTTGAGCGCTGACCTTCACCTGCGCAGAAGTGATTTATTAGCAAAGAACCAATCCCGAGTGACAACTATGACACGATGCGCTGCGGGCCAATCACCGCTTTAGCCCGCCCCGGTCCTCACTTCATACCACAATAATAATATAGCCTTTATTCAGATCACTTAGTAAAAAGTTTTTTAAACTTACATAACTAACTAACTTAACTTAATAAACAATTTAATTTAAACTAGTATTTGTTGCTTAGTTATCTTTCCAAGATCTGTTTGCCAGTCGGCATAGGCCTCCTCCAACCTTTTCTATTCTTTCCTTTCTTGAGCCACTCTGTTCCATGTGACTCCTGCCACTTGTCTGATGTCATCGTCCCACCTCTTCCGTGGTCGGCCTCTCTTCCTTTTGCCTTCCCTTGGGTACCACCATGTCACCCTTTTGCACCATTTGTCATGTCCTCTTACCAGGTGACCAGCCCATCGCCACTTAAGTCTTTTGATTTTGTCTATAATATCGGTAGTTTTTGTTTTATTTCTAATGATTATGTTTTTTACTCTGTGGGACTTTTTAATATTTAACATGCTTCTTTCCATTGCGTACTGGCAAGTTGCTAGTTTACTTGAGGTTTCTTGACTTAAGGACCATGATTGACAACCATACGTAAGGACAGGTAGTATGCATTTGTTGAACAGTTTGCTTTTTAGGTTTATATGGAGTTCTTTATCTTTCATAGCTTCTCTCAGACTCCAGTATGTCTTCCAGCCGTTTGTAATTCTTCTCTCCACTTCCTTTTGCATAGGATCTTTTTGAGTTATGATCTGACCCAGATATATGTATTCGTCTGTATAAGTAGTTGATTACAGTGTTTCCTAGATCTATGGTATGTTTGTGCCCGTTTGTCATTACTCTAGTTTTTTCCGGGTTCATTGACAACCCTACTCTCTCACTTTCTTTCGCAAGTTCCTTTATCATTCTGGTTAGGTCTCCTGCTGATTTTGCCAATAACACTATATCATCGGCAAATCTTAAATGCGACAGCAGTACACCGTCTATATTAATTCCGAGATGTTCCCAGTCAAGTCTTCGGAAGACTGATTCTAGTACTGCGGAGAATAGTTTCGGAGATAGAGGGTCTCCCTGCCTGACGCCTTTTTCAACTCTGAAAGGAGCACTGTTTTTTTCTAATTGAATTCTTGCTCTGCTGCAACTATATATGTTCCTCATTAGTCGAATGTACTTGTGCTCAATTCCTTGTTCTAGTAACGCCTCCCATATTTTATCATGTTGTAGCGAATCGAATGCTTTGCTGTAGGTAATCAATAAATGCAATGTAGTAAGTTAATTGGTATTCGTTGTATTTCTCCAGAATTTGACGCACTACGTGAATGTGGTCTATCACTGAATAATCCTTGCGAAATCCTGCTTGCTCTATAGGTTGTTGTTCGTCTAGAGTTCTTTCGACCCGTTTTAAGATGATCTTAGCAAAAATCTTATATACATTGGACATAAGGCTAATAGGGCGATAATTTCCGATGTCGTATTTATCCCCTTTCTTATACAGTAGGATGATGTGAGACTCAGTCCATTGCTGGGGGATGGCTTCAGTATTCATGATGTCGTTGAAAATATCTGTGAGGACGGGTAGCAGGATCTCTTTGCAATATCTTAATATTTCATTGCTTATGCCGTCGGGCCCGGGTGCTTTCTCCCTTTTTTGGGTATCGATGGCTTTGCTCATACCACAATAGGGACCCAATAAATTACTTCTGCGCAGGTGAAGGTCAGCGCTCAAGATTCGTGCCGATGATTATATCTCAAGTAACACATTCCTCATCTTCATCTCCAGATCGACGAAAAATCAGCGGAACTAGAACGCCTGGTAGCCGACAACGAAGACACGTTACAACAGCTGGAAGACGCCATTAAACAGGGCCGTGGTCTCCTAGACCAGGGTCACGACAGACAGGACGAGTTGAATGACCTGCTTGCCAAGTTGGATGAACTCCAGGGTCAAGCCAGAAATGATGTGGACTTGACTAATCAGACGCTGAAGGATGCGAATGAGATTTATAAGACTTTGAAAGGTAGGGATAACAAAATCTCTTGTGTTCATAATTTTAATCTCACTTGAAAGACAACATGACAAGTGATGGAAGTAAGATATAAGAATAGATAGGACTAGCTATTTCCCGGACAAAATATAGCAATTGTTACTCGGGGATAGTCTAACTACATAACAGGAAAAATAAAAAAAATCAAATCAGTTCAGTAGTTACGGAGCCTTTTGCGTATAAACAAACAAACGATAAAGAATCCTTTTTATTATTTTAGTATCATAATTAGAGATAAATTTCCATATTATCACTTAGATTTTTTCTTGTGATTGTGGTGTTACATCTATCGAACACAAAAATAGATCTCCTTGATATTTATTGTTTTTAGTAACAAACTGTTTTTTTATAATAAAAAAAGACCCAAATATTACAAATCCAATCACTAACAACACATAACTTACAGAATTCAGCGATCAAGTAACAGAGTCCCGCCAGCTAGCCGAGATGGCGGCCCTCGACGTGCCTTCTGTGCAGCAGAAGATAGCGGCCGCAGAAGACAGCATCAACAGCATTACTGAACAGCTGTACACTGCCAGCGATAAGGCGAAGGAAGCCAGGGACTTGGCCCAGCAAGCGCAGAAGGAGTATGCTGATAAAGCTTCTGAGGTAAATTAATTTTGTTATGAGCTTTCGTTGTCAGGGGGGGTTGTAAATCAAGGCTTCCTTAGTTATTATAATAATATTGCCAATATATAACAATTGATTTCGTAAACTTATTTGGCCTTACTACAAAAACTTAACCACCTGTTTTACACTTGTCTAAAAAAATTGTGGCTGCAAAATGAACCATATGTCAACGTCATAATTTGACATTTTTTTAGACAAGTCTAAAACTGACGTTTAAAAGTTTTTGTGGTAAGACGTAAGTTTATAGAAGCAGCTAACATTTTTAAAATAAAATACTCAAAGCGGATTTTAGATAAGATACTAAGAATTTACTTAAAAAATATTTGTCTGGTAGCAAGGGTCGGTTATCTTCAGGGAGCACAAATACGTATTTGATATAACCAGCATTCAAACATACATAATTCCGGGGGTCAGCGAAGCGGAGGAGTACTTCGACTAACTCTCAGCTGGTTTTTGGTTTTGGTTTTTTATTTTTTATTCCCTTTTTTATTTTTATTCTAGTTCTAGTTAGGTAAGTTGTAGGGAATAATTTAATTTGTAAATATAATATTAGAAGTAGAATAGTAAGTTTGTATATACATGTATTTTGATTTATTGAATAAAAAAATACTAAGTACTTATAGGGAGAAGTAAAGATTTTGTATAAAGACGATTATCTATTGTATTGTACCCATTATAATTTACTCTAAATTATCATAGTAAACTGTTATTAATCTTTTCAATATTCTCAGGCTGCGTTTGAAGTGAGGAAGAAGTCGTCCACATCGAGAGCCGAAGCCTCTAAGCTCAGATTTGAGGCTGAAAAACTATCGAGTAAGTAGTCATAACAACTTGTAATATAATCTTTATATTAATGGCAATAGTATTCAAATTTAACTGATTGTGTTTTTTTAACAGCTCGTGTCCAAGAAACGGCAACACAGATATCGAACTTGGAGAAGGAAGCTGCCGAAAACATGCAACTCACTAGAGACGCTAAAATGAAGGTAAGGCCATAATTACTATGAATTTCAATTAAAATAAAATCATTTTTGGGAACACTAGAAACTAAACTGAGTAACTCCGTAGTTTATTTGACAAACTAGCAAAATTTTAAGAAATATATGGTTCAGTGTATGTAAATAACGGAATCGATTTAAACTAAGTTACGGGCTTCTCGTCCAGAGATAATAAGAAAACCACAAAAAAACCGCGGAACACGTACTTCGCATGCCCATAGCTTGACAAATCTAAATTTTGAAGTTTAATAACCAACGTCTTTTGAACCACTAGTATTTTGACCACTCTGTATAATCAGCTGTAACATGGTTTTCTACATTGTTATACAAACATATTTCAAACTCTAATCAATAGTTTCGTACATTTTTATCACCAGGTTGGTCAAGCGAACACCGACGCACGTGAGGCTGAGAAGCAGGTGTCCAAGGGCTTGGAAGACTTGAAGATCATCATGGATGAACTTCAGAACCTACCCACCCTTGACGATAAAGCTCTTGACCGATTACGTAAGTTTCGTTTAAAAGATTAGTTTATGACTGGTATCTCCTTTATGTATTCACAGCACTATAGGTATATTTGTTTATTTGTTCATATTTAAAGGAAATGTGCAAATCTATACTAATATTATAAAGCTGAAGAGTTTGTTTGTTTGTTTGAAAATTTCTTTCAGCGTTAGATAGCCCATTTATCGAGGAAGGCTATAGGCTACTTTATATCCCGGTACGGGAAGTAGTTCCCACGGGATGCGGGTGAAACCGCTGGCAGAAGCTAGTAATTACCTGCAGGTAAAGGTACTACTAAACCGTCCATTAGAAGATGCACAGTTTTAATGATGATTTAAATAAATTCAAGTGCTGTTGTGTATTATAATAGATAGTATGATGAACATCATGGATCGTATTATGAAAGAGGCTGTCACGCAAGAGTAACGATAATTTTATTGAGGATTGATTTTGTTTGTGTATAAAAAAAGTTGTTGAGATAAAAGTCGATGTTTATATTGGTATCATAAATAAGGCACGCCTCAAATTTTCCCATGTACAATTTGGAATGGCATATTAACGAATATTTTGTTTTCCAGAGGAGAGCTTGAACAAGGCTGAAAGCGATCTTATAGCGGTAGACCTGGACGGCAAGATCAAG
Source organism: Helicoverpa assulta (assembly GCA_963856015.1). Classification (NCBI taxonomy): domain Eukaryota; kingdom Metazoa; phylum Arthropoda; class Insecta; order Lepidoptera; family Noctuidae; genus Helicoverpa; species Helicoverpa assulta. The sequence continues at coordinate 3,335,883 of CAWLCW010000029.1, forward strand.
AGCCTGACTGAAGCCAAGAACAACCATCAAAGGTACGTCATCATCACCATTTTTATTGATCACCTTTAGAGACCATGTCTCTTCTCATATAGAGACGAGTGATGAGTACTAGTTAAACACCTGTATACTTGATGCGTAGTTAAGATGTTTTCCTTCACCTTGACTCAGTGACTGGTGTCCATTTTACTTAGGTACTTGCCTGACCTTCAAACGCATATGTAAAAGACAGGTGACCACCTTTCCAAAGGTACCTACGTATCAAGGGTAGATCCTATCGTAGTTTCATACTTTTACAGATTCACAGAAGAGATAAGATACTTAAGTGTTTTGAATTTCAAACTCACAAATCCTCCATTTGCCTTCAACTAAACCAGTTTTATTAAATTAATAAAGCTAATATTATGTATTTATTGTTAACAGGTGGAAGAAACAATACGAAGATGAACACAACCATCTCAAGTTAGAAGTCGATAACATCAAGGAAATCCTTGACCAACTGCCGGAAGGATGCTTCAAAAGAATCGTACTAGAACCCACTGAGGTGTTAGGAAGTTAAAATTAGAACAAATTGGCTCCTTAACTAAAGAGGTAAGGTTGCCTTTCCAAATAAATGTTAAAAAAAACTATGGAACACGTTTAAAAAAAAACAAAATGGAAGGATTGAATTCCATTATGTCGTATGTTAAAATGACGAAAGTCTGAAAATATATTTTGTATTTCCTATTCAAAATAAATATAGGCTTGAATACTTATGTATATTGTTTGCAGCCTGAGCTTCGCTGAATTCAAACTTTAAGAATATCTGGAGTGTACGAAATATAATTAAGAAGCCTGTGTAAAATCGTTTATAAAAGTCCTTAAAGTGCCTTAAATAGTTAGTTTTAGATGACCACTTTAATACCCTAACTAATAAGTTTTTCTACCGACTACTTTCCACCGTTTCAATGTTATACCTTTTTACTGCAAGACCTATAAGAATTCTACTGTTCTGCTTTGAACATCTCAAGCTAGTTAATAGCATTCAATTGTCATGAAAAAAACGTTTTTTCTATTTTTTTCAGACATTTCAAATCCAGTTAAGATTAAAAATGATCTGTAAGATATTAAAATGAAAGAGTTTTGTACTGACAATTTTTTTCCCATGTCTATGAATCAAAATATATTTTTTCTTCCTTGTACTTACAGACTGCATTTACTTTCTGCATTTTTGTACTTAGAATTATTTAAATAGCAAAAATCGAGGCTTTTCTACATTAAACTATGTGCCATAATTTTATTGGTACCATTGTAAATATAACATTAACATAAGTCTTGTACTGTTCGTAAGTGCCTTAAGAGTACCCGCATACTGCAACCTTTTAGTCGGCCGATTTGTTTGGGCTCACAAATCTATATTAAGATGAATGGTAGTGCGCACATTATAAAGATCAGATATTTATCCGGTATCAGACCGACCGAAAATTGATCGGAATCAAGATTTTCTTAAAAAAAAATTGCCTACCAGCCGGTCAACTGTTGACCGACTTTTAGTCTGTAGTGTGCAGGTACTCTGTCCTATATAATTCGTTTTTTTTTATATAAAAAATATTCCTTTTTAAAGTTCGCCAAAGAATTGACGATATGTGTGTTATTTAGATATGTTTACTATAATTTTTATACGTCTCTTTACTGAAGGATAATTTTGTGAGTAATATAATTTGTATTGTAGCATTTATAGTATTTATTTGTAATAAAACATTGATAACATTTCAAATGTCTTTAATTTTTACATTGATGAACGAGAATGACAAATGAATGTGGTTTTAGGGGCAAAACTAATTACGTAACGAACCTATTGAGATGTGGTCTTAGAATTTAGAGCCTTGCAAACTGCAAAGCTTTAGTCATCTGATACCTACAGCACATTGATGCTGACAGGTAATAATATAAAGCCATTTATTCCATATTTAAATGTTTACATTTCAGTATTGTAATATATAAATATATTAGTAAGTTATAGTCTAAAATTAATAAAGATGTTGCTTACCTATAAATTAATGTTAGTATTTTTAGATATGGATCCCTATTTGGGTAAAGGCCTCCTCCATCTTTTTCCACACTGGCTCAGGCGTCTTTTTTGTCCGTATTGACCAATACTATCACCTCATGAAAGGATGCGCTCTACTTACAAGTAACCCTGTATGCACATTTAGTCAGGTTTACTCAGGTTCAGCAGTCCGGCATGGTGATCATTGCGCCATCGAGGTCGTCAATTGTCACGGCCTACGTAGACCTCATCCTCCGAGCCTTTTCCCAACTATGTTAGTGTCGGCTTCCAGTCTAACCGGCTGCAGCTGAGTACCAGCGTTTTACAAGGAGCGACTGCCTATCTGACCTCCTCAACCCAGTTACCCGGGCAACCCAATACCCCTTGGTTAGACTGGCGTCAGACTTATTAGCTTCTGATTACCCGTAACGACTGCCAAGGATGTTCAATGACAGCCGCGACTTACCAGTTACCAGACCAGTTTAATTTTCCATCCGAAACACAGTGATCCGAAAAACATTGTCTAAGATATACTTAGAAAGTACATACAAACTTAGAAAAGTTGCATGGGTACTTGCCGGACCTCGAATCGAACTCGCGCACTCATACTTGAGTGGTTGGTTCTCTACCCACTAGGCCACCACGACTTTTGCCTATGTAGACTATATCCAAAAAAATACAGATAATCTCAATCTTATCTCAAACAACAAAACTTCTATACATATCTAACTACAACAAACTAAGCTACAACAGGTATACATGATAAAAGCTTAAGCATCCAAGCCAGGGTTGAGCCACGGGAAATCATGTTTCTATCGAGTAAGCAGTGCGCGCGGCCCTAAACGGAGCGCGTATGTGTGACGTGTGCTTGTGTGAGTGTGTGCGTATATGGTAGGGGGAGTATGTTGTGGGTAAGGAAGATTCCTGTTTATTATTTGTTTGGTATTGTGTATTTATGGTAAGCTTGTGAATAGTAAAAAAATTCGCATGGTAATGTTAAAAATCACAGTGGACGAAGTGGTAGGTATATACTAAAATACGTAGCACATTTTAACGAAGGGCTCAACAACATCCAATTTACGATACTGAATATGCAATAGCAGAAATAAGAAAAAGGGTAAAAATTCCCCAAAATTATTATTCTTATAGCCTACACTTATCTATACTGATATAAAAATATAACATATTTTGTTTATTTGATTATTTGTCCACTTAAGGCTCCGAAATTACTGAACCGATTTGAAAAATTCTCCCACTGTTGGAAAACTACTTTCTTCACGAGTAACATATTATTTTACCGGCTACGGGCAGAAGTTCCTCCGGAACGCGGGTGAAACAGGGAAAGCAGCTAGTTTATCATATTTAGACACTAAGACTTATCCCGCATCAACAAATTTAACGCGGTCCCTACTCGGCGAGTATGCAAACGCTCGCTCCCACGAGTAGTACAATTTATGTCGGGCATTCCCTTGAATTTTCTTTTGTTTTTTTTTTTTCTCAAAAGTAACGTTATACTCCTTGGATGTGGCCTCCAGGGTGCCTGTTATGTAGAAATGATTGAAATAATATTCACGTACGGGGCACACAGGTTTAGACGTAGTTTTGTGAAAGAATTTGGACGGCTAAAAAAGTTTTTTAGATAAATGCTTACGTAATGTGGCCTTGTTAGTTTTAATGATGGTGCGTATTTAGCTTTTATAAATGGGTGCAATTTCATAGATATAATAACTTAATTCATAAAAAATGCTTTTTCTTTCTGAATTTCTTTAAAATCAAGTTGGTTTCAATTGGTTGTCCTTAAATTTCTTTATGAATACAATTAAAATTATCAGTGGCATCTTTACCAAAACGTAAATGATGATTTCATAAAAAATAGAATGTTAGTTCGAAAAAAACAGAGCTGCCAACAGGCGTTGTCGCCGCAAGCCGCGAGGTAAACAAGCCGACAACAAAACAAATTTGCAACAACGAAATTAGCGAATATCTCACTGTCTAGGGGGCGTCGAGTTTCCAAAACACCCTAACTAAACTAAAACTAAATAAGTGGCCGAAAAATGTTGTGACAACCACCGTTTTTCACTGACCTCCCATTCCAGTTTCCCACGTACATTCACTACCACCCCAATGGAGGTTAAGAGACCAACTTACAATGGTCGTTACAAGTGGAAAAACAAGGTGGTTAATCCGAAAACTTTCCTTAATTACGTTCGTACGAAACTAATTCCCTGAACGAATTAAGTGCCAGCTGAATTTGGGTGAAATCCTGGATCAGATTATGAATGTAGGTCCCGGGCGGGAGAGCGCGTCGGGAACTTTTTGTTTAAAAACACCACAAAGGGAAACGTTTGCTGAAAACTGCATGAAGATAAAACATTGCCTAATAAAAACTGAAAGAAAATTACGTTGAAACTATTCCGTGGAAAAACGAGTATTTTGTAGTACCTATAGCAGGAATTGAAATTAGTCGTGGTAGCCTAGTGGGTAAAGAAGTAAGGAACCAACCTGTCGATTAGGTATGAGAGTGTGGATTCGATTCCAGTCTGGTCAGGCAAGTAACAATGCAACTCTTCTAAGTTTTTAATGTACTTACTTTTCTAAATATCTTGGACACGAATGACCGTTTATCGGAAGGCACAATAAACTGCAGGTCCCGGCTGTCGTTTGAACATCTTTGACAGTCGCTACGAGTAGTCATAAGCCAGAAAGTCTGTCAACCAGTCTTATGGGCAACCCAATACTCCTAATTGGGTTGCCCGGTTAACTGGGTTGAGAAGGTCAGACAGACAGTCACTCCTTGTAAAACACTGGTACCCAGCTGCATCCGGTTATACTGGAAACCAACACATAGTTGGGTTTATGGCTTCCTTGACGATTTTATATAGCAGGAATTGAATGTCTTTATCTATAGGAAATCCTAGCATAGCGAAGTCTGACAGTTATTGTTAAAAATAAATTTTGCTTATCTGTATTGTGTAATTTTATTCATCTAATTAAATAGGTCAACACTTAAGACCATCGCTACAAAGATTAGTATGTAGGCATACCTACCTACCTAATGCCTTTATATACTGCAGGTACATACTTTAATGTATATACATTTTAAACGAAGTTGCTGAACTCAATGAAAAATTCAAAATGGTGTGTAACAGCCTTCAGAAACTTCCACCCGAATAAAATAGCAAAACCCGTTCAAAACTCGATTTGATAAAATTGCCAAAAATTAATCGCAGAAAAAAATGGTGATTAAAAACAGCCCGGAGAAATGAAACGGCGCGTAAATTTCCCAATTATGGCGGGAACCAACTTCGGTGGCGTTCCAGAGAGTTCGAAAAAAAAAATTAATTAGTCCTTCGCGCCTTGTCCCTTCTTGCTTCTAAGTAACTTAATGTCGTAAAAATAAATTAGAATTTTTTACTCGGCGACTTGAGAAATAAAAATTCGTTGTCCCCATGTGGACTTGTTTTCACTTGCGTCTAATTGAAGTTTACAGACGTGGGGAACTTTTTAATCTGTGGTTGTGAACTTTATTTTTTAATAAACAGCGGTAACAGTTTTTTTATTGGGAGGGCACGCGATGGCTGGAGGGAATAAACTCCCCGTATCCTATTAAAAACTACTTTGTTTATTTTGGGTATAAAGCCATACTCAAATATGAAGTACTGGAGTTTAATTATATGATTATACTGACGAAAAGCTAATTTAATTAACGTCAACCATAATGTAGATCTCAAACAATGTAGGTACATAAAATGCTATGCTATTATTGAAAATATTTGTAACTAGCTTTCGGCCGCGGTTTCACCCGCGTCCCGTAGCCGGATGGTGACAAAAACTATCCTAAAACCTTCTCCCGGGTCTAAGTTACCTCCCCTCTAATTTTCAGCCAAATCGGTCAAGCCGTTTTCATGTTATGTCGTGACAACGGAAAGCGGGTTTCATTTTTATATATATAGATTTCAATGGTAGAATGGCAAACAAGGATTTCATTGACTTAGGTACTCAGATCCATTTAAAATAAACATAAGTTTCGTTAGGTCAAAAGTCGAAGGTTCCATATTTTGTGTCGACCAATCAAAGTCATCAACTACTTACGGACAAGGTTTCAAAAACAAAAAAGTTCAATCAGTTTGGGCTACCTGTCCATAAAAAGATTCACCGATATATTTTTGCATAGTATGAATTTAATTTTACGGTTCCGCACAATAATAAAACAAAAGAAAATCTTGTAACAAAGCTTATGATCTACTTTTATGGATTGTAATACGGATCCGCCTATTTTACATGTCAAAATTATTGCAGACGACAATCTATACTAATTCGCTTAAATTGCTCAAAAATAGATCTTAATAGAGTTAAAATAGGGGTTATTGCGACTGTAAAATATATGTGTGTTTCGTGTCAGCCGCCCACAAAATCACGGACAAGCCTACTGCAGTATTCACACGAAAAAAACGTAATGAGGGGTCCTGATCAAAGTTTTACGTCGATAGGGATGTGGAGTAGTAGTGGATTTATGATATCGATGTTTTATTTAAAATTGAGTTTCTGTACAAATATATTATGATTTATTAAAAATAATCTTTTTATTTATTCTGTTATTTTTCCCTTTGCGTTTGCTTGCAATCTTTTTGTCATAAAAATTGTCCCTGTGATATAAAACTATTCCTAGTTAATGCCAGATTAAGGTTATGATCTATGGCAGTATAAGAAGGAAGGATTACAATTATTACAACTAACTTCAGAAATCCTCATAATTTTGCAATCTGGAGACACACAGTGTATTTTGACAAATGTGTATTCTATTTACCAATAAATACTTAATGGTGAACTACAACAACAATGAATAATTTATAATTGCAAGCTCTAGGCGACTAAATTTGTGACAATATTATTGTGTATTTGTGGCATACAAGCAAATATGAGAACGTTGCTATGATTTATTTTCGAGCTCTATTAATTATTAATTATCGATACACCGGTGCGATATATCGACATTTTGGCAACCCTAGCTACGTCGGTGAAGCTTGAAACCGAGTGCACCTCCGTGCAAGTCGATTTGAACAATCGCGGATAGCGGCTTAACTGTAATACTGGAATAAAGATTTTAATATTTTATTTTGAGTTTCGATTCCTATGTAAAAGAAGCATTGTTTTTTTCCCTTTACCCTGAAAGAGCATACATACAAATATTGATAACTATTGGCTATTCAAAACTTTTGATGAGAACGAACTTCATCGGAACCGACATTAACTAATAACCGGCCAAGTGCGAGTCGGACGCGCGCATGAAAGGTTCCGTACCATTATTTATAAAACGGACAAAAAAATCACGTTTGTTGTATGGAAGCCCCCAAAATATTTATTTAATTTTAGATTTCAGTATTTGTTGTAATAGCGGCAACAAAAATACATCATCTGTGAAAATTTCAGCTCTCTTACTATTATGAGGTATAGCCTGGTGACAGACGGACGGACGGACGGACGGACTGACGGATAGAGGAGCGAAATCAATAGGGTTCCGTTTTACCCTTTGGGTACGGAACCCTAAAAAGACCTCGAAATCTGATCACTCAAAAATGGGCATCAAAACAGCGAAACCTGCGTTAAATTCAATTTAAGTATCAGTGACTTACAAAAGCTCTTGCTGTGGATTTCAATAACCGATATCTGTCAGTTGTTTTGCTATTGGAAAATATTGACATTAGCTTTATATAAATCATGTCACAATCTCTAATCGAAAAACAATGGATGGATCGGTTATTGAAATACAAAAGAATAGTCAACGTCTGCTGACACAAAATGTGCAGTAACGTGAATATTCTGTAAGCGCGTGTATTGTAGGAGGCTCCGGCGACTTGCTCTCGACGCATTGTCTTCCAACTCTGCAGACGCGCTTATACGTCTGTATTACTGGCTTTTATGTTTTAATATAGCTTCAAATACGTAGATATAGAAGAGGCTTGGATTCCTTGAGGTTGGTTTAAGATTAAATTATTATTGTGATATGATACCATATAAAACACTGGTTTTCAGCTGCATCTGGTTAGATTAGGAGCCGTCCGCATCATAGTCGGGATAAGGCTAGGCAAATGATGACGGTACCGTATGTACACACATCAAAAAAAGTTTGCGATCACTTCGAAAAACTGAAATCTTTTTTGTTACTGTAGATTATATTATGATTTTTTCTTCTTTTCAGATTCTTTATTTAAAAATAAAGAATTAGAACATAAAACAATGACCCCGTTCAATTGTTTTTTCATATAAAAAGGCTTTCAGTCCTAGCATACGTAATCATTCAGTAATCTGATTTAGTCAGTTATAAGCGATTCAAGATATTTTTCGCGGAAAGTTGTGATTGAAAAAATGCCCAGAGGATTATCAGAGGTTTTACGAGCTAGAATAGTAACTTTGAGGGAAGAAGGATACACCACGAGAGTAATAGCACGCAGACTTGCTATATCTCAATCCTGTGTCGTGGCTACGTTGCAAAGGTATCACGGAATGGGGAATTTAGCTGACCGACTGTTTTGACAGCTGCCCAAAAGCGCTATATTAGATTGCTGGCAGCCCGTGATCCAACAATCAATGCCACTAAAATAAAAGCAGAAGTCAGGGCCGCCTCTGGGCTTGAAGTTAGCACGCAGACCGTTCGCAATTGCTTGCACCAGGCTGGATTACGAGCACGGAGGTCTTGGCGAGCTCCGCTCAATTCCCGGCAACGACAACAACGAAGATTGCAGTGGGCTAGACTTCGGCAAAATGAAGAAGGTGAGAACGAAAACATTTGGCAAAACTGTCTGTTCGTTGACGAATCCCGAATCAGCACTCATCCAGATAACCGACGTGTCCGTGTCTAGAGAAGACCAGGCGACCGTGAAAAACAAAGAACTGCCACTGGAACAGTTCAGCAAGGCGGAAAATCGGTGTCCTTTTGGGGTGGCATTATGATTGGAGCTAGAACGCCTTTGAACCCGTATCGGGGCTTCATGATAGCAGATATGTACAAAGCAGTCGCTATTGATGATATCGTCAGACCATTCCGAGTAAACCATGGACACCAATTTGTACTGGTCGATGATAATGCGCCCTCACATCGAGCTCAACGAGTCAATGCTGCTCTTCAAGAATACGATATCACACGATTAGACTGGCCTGCCGCCGGCTCGCCCGACTTAAACCCGATAGAGCACGCGTGGGATGCTCTTAAATGAGCAGTATGGAACCGTGAGCCAAGTCCCCAGACAGTTCCAGAGCTCAGGAAAGCCGCTATTGAAGAATGGGATAGGTTATCCCAGGAAATGCTGGATAACTTGATCCTCAGCATGCCCAGGAGGATCTTCGCATATGTTCGGGCCAGGGGAGTTATTTTATATTGAATTTTCACCTTTTAATAATAAACTGTTGTTTAAGTTTAATTAAACAGTCTTTTTCTTTCTATCAAATTTCTATCATAATTAAATTATGATTAATGGCTCAATTTTTTAAAATAAATATTAAAAAATAGTTTTATATTTTAATTTCAAACAGGGCATTCCTATTTAAAGAAAGCACACAGCATAGACTTTTCTTGATAAAGTTAAATTTAAAGAATTATAGGAGCTTATGCTATTGATCGCAAACTTGTGTGTGCCTACTTATATAAAACATCTATTTCTAACTTTTAGGAATTTCGGTGATGCGAAAATGGGTTTTACTTTGTTTCACTGGTTTTCTTTTCTTTTTTTTAACCTTTTTAACAACTCTAACATATCTGACCTAAATCTTAGCGTCCCATAAATCAACAACAGGGATTTCAGATGTTTACCTATTTATGTGATAAAACAAAATGGGAGAAAGTATTTTCAAGGCACTGATATTTTAAAGTCAATACAAAATTCACGAGAAAATGGGTGCACATTTTCAGGACTTTCAACACAAAAAAAATATTTTTTCGATCAATAACTTAATTTTCTTCTTTATTTATGCCTTTAGCTTCCAAACAAGATAATAATATAATATCTATACCTATAACAAGTAAGTTTCTCTGACCATTTGGTAACATGCTACAATAACGAGTGATTTAATGACACCCTCCCAGAATTTAGGGTTCCCCAGGCGCAGTGGACACCCCAAGCGGTTTTGAATTGATTTATTTATAGCATAGTGAGTACGGGTTCCGTACCTGGTATGCTACTTAGCTTTTAAATTGAATTGATAGTTCTTGTACAATTTTGGAATAAGTTATGGGATTTTTTTGGTATAATTTGAGACTTGTTGCACCTTTACTCCGCTTGAGTATACAGGCTCTTCACATCTGCAACAACGAAACAATACCTATCATTTTTTGAATAAACCACCGATTCAAAACTCACCAAAATAAAAAAAATATATATATTCATTTGAGTAGGCACTAAACTAAACTAAAAGTAAATCTATTGATATGATTTTTAATTTAAAAATTCCGTTTTAAAATAAAATGCGGCTAAAAATCAATGTACTAATAACTATTAAGTAATGTAATTGAATTATGGGCTTAAGCAGTAGTTTATTTTTTTCATATGTATTTGTGAAAGAAGTTCTATCAAGTTTTTGGAGACTTTTGAATTGGTGGTTTCCCCATCTTGATATACCTCTACAGATAAAACCTTGGTACCTATTGCAAAATATATTTTTAAGACAAAATACTCAATTTTTAAAATGATTTTTTAACCATTTAAACCATCAGTCACCTCAATCACAAATCTCTATACTCTACTACCAGAAAACACTCAAAAAACAACTATGAAACTTCAAATGCTATCACAGGAACCTAGTAAATCAAACGGCGGCGTCGACTTCTGGCCACCCTTCAAATATTCATAGCGCAATAAAGTGGTAGATACACCGGTGAATTACCCCCTGGATCTGTGTTTGTGAGCAAATAGTGCCACCGTTGTGTGAATTATTGTTACGGATGCATGACATATGGGTTTAGAGGTATAGCTTGGTGTGGTGGTGTTTTGCTGGTGAGCACTATGCCTTAGATTGGTTTGACGTGGTCTGGTGGTGTTTGGCTGATGAGGACTGAGCCTTACGATTGGTGTGACTTAGGTAAACGTTGAACTATGCCTTAGATTGGTGCAGCTTGAAGTTTTTGCTGAATGCTCGGGAAAGTTTAGACAAATAGACATCCACCCCCTGTTTGGCTGGTGAGCGCTATGCCTTAGATCGGTGTGACGTGGTCTGGTGGTAATTGGCTAGTGACGACTGTGCCTTAGATTAGTGTGACTTGAACGTAGAACTATGCCATAGATTGGTGCAGCTTGAGGTTTTTGTTGAAGGCTCGGAAACGTTTTGATAAATCAACATTGAACCCAAAAAAATTTATCATAGAAAATAAGATACGTATAGTATACTTATCACACTGTCCTAAAGTATTTTTGTGTCCTAAAAAGTCACCATGTTTTCGGCAATATATTCGACTAATATTATTCCACCTTTCCCCTGATAATTTTATTTTCATTATCATATGAATATTTGCCAACAAAACCACAATACTTACATACGTAGCCATAATTTGTCAACACCGATATCAATACCCATATCGCACGATGCATCATTATCTCAACCTAAGACAGAACTTAACAATACCCACATTCTACTACAGAACAAAAGCCAGTACCTACCTACCTACACACTACTACGTACTACGTAAACTGAGCTCAAGCCCACAAGGGCCCGAACCAACCAGCTTCGAGTACGAACAATGGATGCAGCGTGTTTGCCCATGATCAGGGCCTAATATCGAATGTATCGCCATCCATTGTAACACAAACATTATTTGGTTAATCTGCAGATGTTTACTCTGCCGTCTAATTGGATGATCCACTGTTTGCGACCAATGTTGTGGGGGATTGAATGCCTAAGGCTAATCATTAAGGCTAATACTGTTTGAAGAAAGGTGGTTTGTGTTGAAATTTGATGTGGGGGAGTCGCTTTAAAGAATGCCACGAAATTGTGCAATGCAACGCTATACCTATATTACAAGTTTTCATGATGCAGTAACTACGAAAAAATACTACAAACAATTAATTAATGACTATTTAAAAAAGCCTCAGTACATCTTTACGCAATTATTAAGACCTTTTAGTTGGATGATAGTTTGTTTGGGTTCATAAATCAGTATGACGACGAATGGCGGTACGCACAATACAAAGATAATGTATTTAGCCGATACCAGACCGACTGAAAACTTTAATTGGAATCAAGATTTTCTTAAAAAAAGGTAACCTTTCGGCTCAACTGTAGGCCGACTAATAAGTCTGCAGTGGTACTTTAACTCTCCTTTTCAGAATTTACATCAAAAGCTACAAACAACTGTCTCTCGTTTAAAAATACCTCATCACATCCTTCCGCAATTAGGACTTAAACTTCGGTAACGGGCAAACCGCGTCAACTGGAACCAGCCAATGAATGAATACAAACAAATTCGGTCCTTTATTTAAACTAGTTGGCGTGAAATTAAGAGAAGCAAACATGCTCACTAAATGCTCCAGGCACTTTTGCCATAGAATTTTAATGCAAACTGTTGGAACAATTTTATGTTGTAAGTACACATTTATTAGTTCACTTGCCAATTGATTTGATGTTTGCATTTAATTTGCTGTGTTTGTAATTATTGTGCTATTGCACCCCTTGTTAACTTTTAGGAATTAAATTTGTGAATTTCAAGACTTTGAATGTGTTCTTTGACTGATTTTTTATTCCTTGTTGACAGACTATTCTAAATGGTCTACTACTTACTTCCTAATCTCGGTTAAAAATATCCTGTGGTTTGGTACGCTGTGCTACCACGCCAAAAAGCAATGGAAAAAGAGCAAGAATATTATGGTTGCGGAAGGAATTGTTAGACTTCACTAAAAGGCACATTACACTCTAAATTCTCAGTCAATCGTTAACCATGAAACTGTTAGCCAAGTCTAGCCTAAAGTGAATCCATTCAAAGTTTTTAGTCTGTCCGATACGGGCTAAGAACCTGACCTGTAGGCATTGATTAATGAGCCCGATAAAACTAGCGGCCCACTAAAATTTTACAGTTTAATAGGGCTTAAAGCATCGTGGTGGCCTAGTGGGTAAAGAACCAACCTCTCAAGTATGAGTGTGTTGTAAGTTCGATTCCAGGTCAGGCTAGTACCAATAAAACTTTTCCAAGTTTGAATGTACTTTTTAAGTGTATCTTGGACACCAATGATTCAACGTTAAGGAGAACATTTCGAGAAAACCTGGACCATAAAGTCTGAAATCACCAACCCTCATTGAGCAAGCGTGATGATTAACGCTCAATTCTTCTCTGTGTGAGAGGAGGCCTGTGTCCAGCAGTGTGACGATAAAAAGACTGATGATGATGAATAGGTCTCAAAAAAACTTCATTTTTTTAAGACCTATTCATCATCATCAGTCTTTTGCTATGTATTATATTATTATCAGTTAGAAAGTCCTTCTCCTTAAGTAGGTATAGGTCATAATGTTGTACATAAGTAAACGGCCGTGCAGCCACGCAATAATCGAAGTGACCGCGTCACTTGCCTAATGTGGTTACCTAATGCTAACCGAATATTGCTTATTTACCTGTGCACAAATTGCCATACCTACTTACTAATTATGTACCTACCTATTTCAATGTTTTTTTTAAGAACCAGTTTCCGCCAATGGTTTGCCCGGGTGCTGTGGAGACTACTTTGCGCACCCCGATAAGAAGTAGCCTAGACTCTTGAGTCTTTCTCCATAAATGGGCTATCTAATATTGAAATATTTTTTCAAATCGGATACTTACATCTTTCCTGAAATTATTGCAAAGAAAAGTAATTTACCTACATATTATTATATTTTTTAATATTTTCGCTTCAAAATGACTGAATTTTACAGTGGCTAGCACCATGGTGTGGAATAAAAGTTATTAGTTTATTTAGGTATTTGTTACGTACTGCTATAACAACACCACTTCTTCAACAGCACATAGGAACCTACTGCCTACTTAAGATATTCCATAATATGACTTAGTTCAGGTAACAAACGGGCCATTTACGGCACGACCGCTGTACTATAACTACATTCGCTCGCTATATAATATAATTCGGTGCCGTCCGACAATAAAATGTATCGTCCAAGATACCCCAACTATGATCGTAGGACGTAAACGAACACGTGTGAAGGTAATAAGTAGGTAGAAAGGTAAGTGGGACGGAGTCAGGTTATAAATACATATTGCTAATTTGGTAACATAAAATTAGGTAGGTGTGATATTAAAACAGATATTTATTAATTTATAAGATAGACTATTTGAATTCATAAGATGTAAAATATGTCTGATGTTCGACTAATTTGAAGACTCTTACTAACTATTTTATTTATTTTACGATTACACGTGGATTTTTTATTACTAAATAAAAATTATTTGTCGCTTTTAATGGCGATTTATTTTTCATTGAAATATTTATAAGACAGGTATTAGGTATTACCTTGTTGTGTAGAGTAGAGTACTAAATTCCAAACGTGCTCCGTCTGCCGACTGTTTAGTCTGTATTGTGCGGGTACCCTAACTGAAAAACTTGTCCAAAATAACCTCTTTTTACAAGTCGGTTAAAAATTACCTACTTACACTGTTCAACCACACTTCATTACGTATAAAACAAAGTCGCTTTTCTATCCCTGTGTCCCTTTGTATGCCTCAATCTTTAAAACTACGCAACCGATTTTCATGCGGTTTTTTTAGATGATAGAATGATTCAAGAGGAATGTTTATATGTATAATAACATACATTAAATAGTGGGAAAATACTGTTATCCCGTGCGAAGCCGGTGCGGGTCGCTAGTCGTTCCTACTGACATTATAAATGTGATAGTTTTTGAGAATGTATGGATGTATGTTTGTTATTCTTTCACGCAAAAACGGCTTTACCGATTTGGTGAAATTTGGTAAGTAGATAGGTGATACCCTGGATTAATACATAGGCTACTTTTTATCAACATACCACGTGGAAGCTAGTTAACTATAAAACAAGCAATATAAAACTAAAGTCACGCGGTGAGCGCGAGCACGTTCGGTTACGTGCTATGCTCTATTCCCTGGAGGCGTGTGACGTATGGCGCGGGGCGGTCCTAACTCAGTCTCGAACACTAGCATGCCTCGTCGACCGGTGGAAATGGGAACTGGGAAAGGTAGATTCGAGTCTTCGGTCGGTAAAATTTGTGTCTGATGCTATGGTTTATTCTGAAAAAACCGCTACTCATAATAAAAAGAAGTACATTATGTAGAGGTAGTTCTTCAGCTTAACCTATTACAAACAGATTTTAAACGATACCATTACCTACTTGTACTTATCTGAAGTCAATCAGGCTGAAAAGAGTTTTGCTAGAGAGAAGACGCTAGAAGACAGAGGCGTATGGAATTTTACTATCACTCGAAACAAGATGGGAGCGCGTGACGGCTCACTTACAGCAGTAAAGATACAATTCACATGAACTACTAACATAAAAACAATACTTGATGTCTAATAACGGCTGTCGTTCGCTGTCAGAATTGTTAGAACAGCGTCTGACTGTCTGAAGTACCTTGTGTTGTCTGTGATTTGTTTTCTTATTATTTGTTACTTGCAGCTTTAGGAAAATTAGGTATTTGAGTAAGTACACTTTTCGCTACATAAAATTGGGCATGAAAAAATAAAATTACATAAATAATTAAATCAGAAATGACTTTGTTTATCGTTCTTTCATCTATACATTGGATCAATGCATTGGTACTGGAACTGAAACCATTCATCAATAATTTTAAGATACCCAGATTATTGTTTACATTTTTTACTATCTTCTGCATTATTTACTAAATTCTTAGAATCACTACATCCAATTAAACAGAAAATAAGATGTATTTGCTCAAACAAAGTTCAATTATTTAAGGCCTGAACATCGAAAGTAATACAAGAATGTCTAAAACTATCGTCTGACACCAAATTAAATTGCATCGAAGTTTACCAGGAAACTGTTGAACTAATCGCATTGAAGTCGCCTTAAATCTGTTCTACCGTTCCTTTCTATCGTTGATTTAGACTAGTCTGCCTAGGTTTTTGTATCTGTAGGTGTGTAAGCTTTCTAAGAAACTGTATGTTTTGGAACTTCGTTCATTGGGTACCAGTATTTCGTGGGTTTTCAGGTTCCATGATGGTCTTCCGCGCGGTACGTAGTATTTGGACAGTACTCGCTGGAGAAGTTACTAGCGTTACTGCAATCTCCGTTGAATTCCCCTTTGAAGCCCCGAGACTCTCAGTATGATTGGAAAAGACAAACTTACCTGGGAACAGGGAAGTGGACGGGAAAGAATCTGCCAACGACGGGGCATTCGATGCCGGCCGGCCAGCGGGAAACTTCCTCCGCACTTGCTTCAGTAATGTCTTTCCACGAGTCATGGTGATACAGGCACTAACGGTCAGCAATTCTAGCGAGGTTTTTTTTATAGTTTTTTAATCGCGCGACGAACCGCGGGCGATACAAATATTTTGACAGACAGAAGAGAAAAAAAAAAGCGAAACCCGTCATGGCAGGAAGAATAAAAAAGGAAGAAATGAGGATTGACCAAGAAGTCTGTACATTATTCGATTGAAAGATCCGAGCGAATTTCACCGTGGATGGCCGTGCCATAGAGTTTCTCCGCGTAGTTAGGTGGAAACCTCAGCATCGCTTGATTGACACCGCCCTTCGCGACTGTGAGTGGTTTCATTTTAGATTGTTTTTATGTCAAGCACCGCCCAATCGGTTTGGAGCACCAACCACCCGCTAATAAAACAAGCAAAATAATCTATTCTCACCTTTCTTGTAGCTGCAGCATCATCAACTCGTGATAATCCAAGATCAGATCATTCTTTGAAGAAAAAAAATAACATGAAAGTTTGTGTTTTTTTTTTTTGCTTTAATGATTAACTTCCTCATTGGTAATTATAAAAATCGTCAAAGAGATGATTGGTACCCTGTCTACAAAACCCCTATGTATCCAAAGATCACGCGAATCAAACCTTGCCGAAATAACAATAAATAGATTTTAAATAGGATTGTATATAAATATAATTTAACCATTGGCTGGCTTTTATTTCGCACAGAGGTTGAGCATTGCCATCCAACATCCAGCAATTTTTTGAGGCAAAATATTAGTTTTAAGTTGTATATATATAAGTTTATTTTAACTTCTCAAAATAATTAATGTATATATGTTAATAAACATGGAAACCAAAAACCATTTACAAACAAACTGGAATAATATTCTCCACCAGGTTACCACCTCACTGGACTGCCTGTATATACTTCGGGTTGAGCGTAGTGAGCGCTTTGAGCTAATCAACTGTCGGCGAGTGATTACCCGTGTCTTTACGAGCCGCCGACGAAATTACATGCAGAGATGTAAGAATGAAGTAAGGTGGCAGGTTTTAATTTTTGGAAATTGTGAGATGTTGGAGAAAAATGACAAATGACAAATTAAGTAAGTTGATGGGAGGTTTCGTATTTTGAAATAATAACGTAATAGTGGGTCTACACAATACCAACTTCACACAGACTTTCATAGAATTTTGTCTGCGCAACAGATCGGTGCATACAAAAGTCTGAGCCAAAGATAAGTCTGCACAAAGATCTAGTCATCGTATTTTCACTCAGACTTTAGATTTTTACTAAGACTTCTGAGATCGCAAAGATATATGTACAAACTAAAAGTCTATATCGTGTGAACCATAACATATTAGGATCCAAATCCAAAGATTAAACTCGTGTAAAAGCTTACCATGAAAAACTCTTTTGCATACATCATTATAGACACCTACGTTAATGCGACTACTATATATTATAGTAGTATTTTTAGTAGTAGTATTTTGGCAGTCCTATATATTACCCACGCAGACGAAGTCGTGAGCATCAGCTAGTATAACTATAAATCTGGTAATATTATACCAAGAAACGCAAAAATAAGTAAAGCCTATCATTATTTGAAACCATATTTCCGTAGCCAGACTACGGCGTAGCAAGCGTAGCTTCGTAGCTCGATGACGTTAAAATGTTTTACATTACAACGCAATATCTCCTTTGTTCGTATAAGCTGACTCTAATTATTTTTTATATTATATCTAAGTATATAACTGTTATGTTCTATATAGATTAAAAAATAATTGTTTTTCAAAAGAAAATATTCAATATTTGAATTTCTGTACACTACATTTATAAAGCAAAGTCGCTTTTTCTGTCCCTATGTCTCTTTGTACGCTTAAATGTTCAAAACTACGCAACCGATTTTCATGCGGTTTTTTTTAATACATAGAGTGATTAAAGAGGAAGGTTTATATATACAATAATATATATTAAATAGTGTGGAAATACTGTTATTCCGTGCGAAGCCGGAGCGGGTCGCTAGTTTCAATATAATTTATTACCCCGATTATTAAAGTGTATCGTGTTACCAATAAGACTACCATTTAGTTTATCTTTATCAGTGATTTCCTTTGCATGCTGCAGTAATTAAAAAAATATATAGCTTCTCAGTACGAATCAATCATCTTTATCTTGGCTCCATAACGTGATGTCAATTAACTTACATACTTTTGTAAGAATTGGCATTTCAATAGTATACAATTCTACCTAAACGACGATCTTTAGAAAAGCTGTATCAAATACTGGCCGTTTTCCTTTGGTTTCACCCGCGGCTCGTGGTTACTACTGCCAGTGCAAAGATGGAATATAGCCTTTATTATTCGGAGGTAGTCTAGCTTCCTAAAAATGAAAATAAAGGGTCTTGACAGACAGACAGACAGACAAACAGACAGACAAACAGACAGACAGACAGACGGACAACAAAGTGATCCTATAAGGGTTCCGTTTTTTCCTTTTGAGGTACGGGACCCTAAAAAGATCAAATCGGTCCAGTAACGGACCCTTGAGGATACAAACAAACAAAAAATATTTCTTCTTTATTATATCAGTTTAGTATAAGTACTAAATCTAACATCTGCAATTCTTATATCTAAACAATTATTCTGTAGGTACCCATATCTCTGCGAACATATTTCAATACGTATTTACCTCTAGTTATCGTAACTTTTTATTCTAACTAAAATAGATATGAACTTACTCTGTCATGATCGGCCGCGGCCGTGAAGTAGCCAACTATAGCGGCCATACCCTGGCTATTATATCTGTCTATCGCGCACACTACAAATATTTAGTCGGCCGATAGTTGATTTGGGCTCATAAATCAGTATGAAGATAAATGGAAGTACACACGTAACAACG
Organism: Helicoverpa assulta; assembly: GCA_963856015.1. Lineage (NCBI taxonomy): Eukaryota > Metazoa > Arthropoda > Insecta > Lepidoptera > Noctuidae > Helicoverpa > Helicoverpa assulta. The sequence continues at coordinate 3,355,192 of CAWLCW010000029.1, forward strand.
ATAAGGTATTTGTTCGGTATTAGAACGACTAAAATTTTAGTAATTTTAGTAAAATTTTAGTAACTAAAATTTAGTAAAAGTATAGATTTAATAATACTAAACTGGGTAATAAGATGACATGTACTGCAAATCTCTCCAACCTCTTTATGCTGTGCCCTACCGGGTCCATATTGTTTCTAATATATTGTTTCAACTTTATAAAAATACCAAATATACAACATATGGAACGCAAATAAAGAATTGAGTATTAAAAATTTTTAATTGAATTCAATTTCTAAAAAAAAAATCCTGCCAACGGGCCGCCAGTCGGCCGACTAAAAAGTTTGTTACGTGCGCGCACCCTAAAAGCTAAGAAGATAGATATTTACGTGTATGGGGTTTCTGGCAGCTAACATGCCTCCTCCTATCGAACTTACAAGGTACACCTCAAAGTCAATGACTTTTCATACAGATTTTATAAGGGCTCTATTTTGTGCTAGAGTAAGCAGTACACTGTTTGGACTTTCCATTGACAGTAAAATGCAATCTGTACTGGTTCCACTTCTGTCTAACCCTTTGCCGTTGGGACTTATTAAAAGCACCTGCCTCTCATTACGACTTGGAGGTCTGCATTTTAGGTCAGCAAGTACTATTTTATAGAGGTAGATATAATGTGAATAATCTAGTCGTGTCTGGGACACTCATGGACACTATTACTCAGTAAAGGTGAAGGAAAACTTCTTAAGGAAACCTGGCTTAAACTTCAAGGTCTGAAATTGTCAAAAAGAACCTGACGCCTGTAGTGAGATACTAAAAAAGCCGAACCTGCAGCTAAAAAAGATGATAATCTCTAGTAATAGAAGACATATAGGATTCTGATTGGTTGAAGATTAACTACATCAAGTTAACCATTCGATAGAAGCCACAGATTTTCACTACCTGGTATAAAGTACGTAACATGTTTGGTCTGCTGTGAATGGGAATCGGCTTAACATATTATGGCATATTTTATATAAGGATGGTAATAAAACAACAGGTATTACTAATATTTCTATTTTCAATTTATTGTTTATTGGTTTTCGAAATAAGATTGTCTTCTTTTTATTATTAATAATAATAATTAATTAAGAATTAATAATTGCAAGAGAAACTTTTTTCTAATGTCTACTTAAAATTATTACTGACTTAGTTACAAGAACTAATAGTAATAATAGTTACGTTCGGTCTATTATTTAATATCCTCATTTTTATATACAAATTAAAATAATCAATTAATTATTTTTGTACATAGCTTACGTCACAATTCAGGTTTGTCATTTTAAACAGGTTTTTTTTAGTTTTCATTCATTTATATATTTACAAGAGATAGGAGCGAGTTTTCTTTACATAACAATTTCAGAGTTCCCGAATACTTCCTAAGCTAATTGGTAAAAAATATTCAAAGTAAAATTCGTGTAATTATTTCTAATTTTAACGCTGTAATATCACGAATCTTATTTTACAATATGTTGAGTGGTGACGTAAGATATCGTACACATTTTCAGAATACCAATAAGTACAAAATGTTAACAAAAAAGGTACATGTTGAGTCAGAAATGTCTTAATAATTACACTAAAGAATTTGGTAAAATTGTACATCGGAGTAAAACAATATTTAACATTTATAAATTATAAAAAATAATTAATAAAAAAACAATACCATAAATATTTGAATACAAATAAATCTATGACTAGTCCGTTTTATAAAGAATAACGTGTTCCTTGTCAGTGGTACCTAGATCCCATAAATTCCTAGCAGTTATTTTACCGAGGTCTAAATTGCACGTTTCATTACTTAAGTCTTTTTATTAAATCTATATTTACAAAATATCTTTTAAAAATATTATTTATAATTCGCAAAAATTTTATGAGTATTTTTTTTCGGGTTTTCTATTATGTAAGCTGTGGTGCGTTACACCATATTGGATTCATGCATTGAAGAAATAAAGGAACGATGAAAGTTTTTAAATAATTCCATATTATCGTCAATACTTTGGCCGCATTTAATTTTATAATTTATTGACGTTTCAAGGTAAGATTTTGGCATCGAGTGTTTCTCTCCGAACATTACAAGGGTGACAGACGAACAGAACACGATATGACATGAAGTGCATGAATCCAAGCGCGTTGTACTAATTCCTTCCGTTTAGTAACTATGTGTATTTAAACTAACGCCTACTTGTTAATTGAAAGGTGATCTATTTACAAATGAATTGTTAATACTATTTTGGCTAAATGTCACTAATAACCTCTTAAACTAGAAATTGTGCCATTTCGTGAAAATGTTTATAATCATACAAAACGAACGAACGAACAGAATTTAAATAATTTCATTATAGTACAAAATTCTACCAAATATTATCTACAACATAGGCTTGAAACTATAATTTTCTTACAATTATTTTGTACAGTATCAATAATGAGAACAAAAGGCCTAACAAATGTATCTTTTAATATTTAAACATTAGACCGCGCACAGACACCGGGCGGCAACAGCGCGAGATATCCACTTCTAAACAATGAGCCAACTCATCAAAATAATACCTTCAACTACATTTCAAAAGAACTTGTGTCTCTCGCTCGCTGCCCGTCCGGGCCGTGCCGTGTTGCGACCGGTCACCGGACGTCCGGCTGTCTGGTGCGACTCCTGCGACTCGCAGCAATGAAGTTACTAACATTAAAACACAGAATATTGATTATTTGCAAGGCACATTCTCTTAAAAATCCTGAATTTCAATTTTTATTCATGTACATTTTCGATGCTCCGAAAATATTGTAAAGACGGCGCGCACGAACTGAACGATTGAAGCGACATCTACTCAGTGTAATGATATGTATATAATCGATTATTATATACCCTGTGTCTCGAAAAATATATCAGAATCCGTGGAAAGTGTATAGACAAACTCAAGAACGGTATAATATCTACACTAAGTACTAAGTTGCTCGACTCGAAGGGAGTATAAGAATGAGATCGGAATGAGATCCTTATTGCTGTGTAGGGAGTGGCGTGCCGGAGCGGCGTGCTCAGTAGCCGTACCCGGGCCCGGGGTACAGCAGAGCCGCGCCGCCGCCCGCCGGTCAGTGCTGCGCCGCGAACTTCATCCGCTTCTGTTTCTGCCGCTGGTTGCAGAACCACACTCTCACCACGTTCTTCTTCAGGTCCAGCTTCTCCGCGATCGCCGTGATTTTCTCCCCGGAGGGCCGCGGCTGCACCGCGAAGTACGCCTCTAGGCTTCTCTTCTCCGGCGCCGCGATGGAAGTTCTCTTGCGTTTCTTTTCACCAGCTGGGAGCACGCTCGGCGCGTCAGGGTCTCGTCTTTTGTTCTTAGCCTGCGCCTCCGCCTCCTCGAGCCACGCCTGCAGGATGGGCTTGAGCGCTATCATATTGTTGTGACTTAATGTTAGGCTTTCGAAGCGGCAGATGGTGCTCTGTGAGAGGGCGCCCACACCGGGAAGTTTGAGGTTTGCAAGCGCTTTGCCGACGTCAGCTTGCGTGACGCCTAGTTTGATTCTTCGTTGTTTGAATCGTTCGGCGAAGGCCTCGAGCTCGCGAGGGTCTGTGTCGGTGTCGGGGTGGAGTGCTGCGGAGGGATGGCCGAGGTGCGCGGGGGGTGCGTGCGCCAGCCCACCGGCGTGGTGGTGGTGGTTCATGACGTGATTCATGGCTCCGTAGCCATGCAGCTGGTGGTGCGGGGGCGCCGCCTCGCCCATGGGCGCCAGGGTCGTCATAGAGGATGAGGTGAGCGGGTCGAGCATGTCCAGTCCCTCCATGCCGTGGTGCCCCATCTGCGGACAGAAGCACTCGTCAGTTCCCTGTCAATATTTTAATGATTAAGAGGATTATGAGGGGCGTCGTCACCATTATACTTGTCCGCCGTATTAACTTCTGCATTCATGTTAAATCGTACGTTTTATTGTAAATAAAGGAGGGTGCTCGGCGCAACAATGGTGCTCGGGACGATATGGAAACATAAACAATCATTGTGCAGATTTGCACTCATTCTTTATGAGAGCAAACACTTGTTTTTTATAGATGGGGGCGAGTGTTGTGACGTTGATTGGGAGTGAGTGTTCAGCCAATATGCTTAAGTTGTTGGCCGGCATTGTAGCCGAAATGAATGTTTGTCGTGTAGCCGTCGCATATGCGCACGCTATAAATATTTTGCTGCATCCCTTGTTGGGACAAGCGCTTTGATTTTTTATGATGAAACTTCTTTTGTTCGGCACCTAATCAAATGTTATTGTGTATACGGTATCCCACTAGACGAACTTGGCGAATAACTGGAACATTTATCAGATTTTATTCAGTTTTATACTGTAGCCACGTTTTATAATGAATTAATTCCAGATTTCACTTAAAATTAAACAAACAACCATTCTAACCAAACCCTTTCCCAATTTCCCAAAGCTACCAATTACACTTACGTGCATCAAAACCGACCACCAACTTTCTCAACGTTCCCAATTCATAACACTGTTCCGAGCCACAATCAACTGTAGGAAAAAAATAAAAAGTGCACTATCCATTACATAGTCTGGCATGTCTGCCGACTCCCAGGGGCGCACTAACTCTCTATTAAGGAGCCTCACGATATTGCAAGCTGGCTGCACGTTACATATATTTTTTACGGCATTTTCTTACTGGCTATGGAAAGGTATAACTTGTTGGGTTTTCAGGTGAGCTATAAATTATGTCGCGTTTTGTTTGGACGCGTGGGTCAGCGAATTACTTTAGGTGAGAAATTGATTCTCATAAAAAGAGGAATATCAATTGAATGGGACCTGAAACTATGTTTTTGCTTTACAGTTAGTCATTTGTTTCTATTTAGGTAATTAGTAGTACCAAACTAAGATCAGTGGTTAAACAAAAACGAGGAATCGTTTGATTTCTTACTACAGGTACGATTCAGAATGAACGATTGTTTTCCTTGGAGCTACATCTTCTTGAAGATCACTTAAGTAACTCAAGCATGAAAATATCACAGACAAATAGAGCAAGTTAACATATCTCAGCATTAAGTATTTTTGTATTACCATAACCAAAAATATTATCGAATTTCTTTCTAACCCTTTATTAATTGTTAACTACTTGTTATTAAAATTCGTTTTTGGAGGATGTTAATTAAAATCTAACCACATTAGATTCACAGGTGCACCGTAAGGCTATAATTCTGACTCCCCTCGTGTTCGATACACGCGTAGGGGACACGTATGTCATTGCGTAGTGGAGGGACACGCACGTTTTTGTGAACTATCGATAAAAAAATATGAATATTTGTCATAGTCGATAAATATTTACATTTTAAATAGTAAGGGAGTAAATAATTTGTATTAGTGGCTGCGAAATTGTATTCCTTAGTTTTGTTTTTGTATTAAAAATATTTTAAACCTGTTTGAGTCTACGTCTGAGCTTTAACCGTTGCATCTTCATATTTTTTGAGCTTTTTACACTTTCTTTCATTAAAACTTGCGAATGTCACTAAATACAGAGTTCATTTCGTAAAAAAAACGGTAACTTCTACTTTCTACCACAACTCGTACAAGAACTACACTATTTCAGATACCACGTTTCTTCTGACCTATACACGTAACAACGGTCGGTTGTATTTGAACGAATGGCATCAAAAACTTATTGTTTTTCAAGTAGGTCAGGTTATGATGACCACAAAAGGTCAGCGCAATATTCGTGACCGGCCGAGCAATGTATCAAAAAATCCATGAATGTGGAAGGAACTGTGAGAGTGTAAAAAATATACCTACATTTATGTAGGTACTAGCTTCTGCCAGCGACTTCGTCCGCGTTAGATTTGGACTTTGTGCAAAGAGAGTTAAACGTGTTATTGTGAGCCAACCATAAAAGATAGACATATACTGTCAAGGTATATTTTTTACATAATTTTAAGAAGAAAATTTCCGTCATACATTATTTCTGTTTAGCTTTAACCATTAAGGCTGCACACGCGACGGAAGCATAAAAAATGGAGTAACTTCTCCCGTTTTCCCAACATTTACCTTCACTGCTCTGCTCCTATTGACCGTAGAGTAATGGAAAGTATCCTATAACCTGCCCAGGAGTACGAAGAATCATTGTACCAAGTTTCATTGAAATCCGTCAAGTAGTTTTCGTTTCCATAACGAACATACAGACAGACAGACAGACAGACAGACAGACAGACAGACAGACAGACAGACAGACAAAAATTTTACTGATTGCATTTTTGGCATCAGTATCGATCACTAATCACCCCCTAATAGTTATTTTGGAAATATATTCAATGTACAGAATTGACCTCTCTACAGATTTATTATAAGTATAGATATAGATTGTTACATTATATTTTTTTTTATTAGTCGGTCGCTTCTGATATCCTTTTTATGTTATAAATGGCTCATTAAATTGTTAAGAAATACATAATTAATTATAAGAATAGAGATTTTCATTTAAAAAGAAACACTTACATTGATCGTTCGCAATTCAAAGGTACCGTTAAGAAACTCGTTGATAATTATCTGCTCGTTCTAAACTGCCGTCTTGACTGTTTGATTGCCAATTACATTCAGCTAACAAATAATAGCAAAAATCAAGAGCCAGAACTCTTGATTTTTGCTATTATTTGTTTTGTGTTTTACAACAATTTTTAGATGACAGACCAATAATCAATAACTTTAAAAGTTTTTTTTCTAATAAAACAAAAATACCACATTACATAACGAGCTTAGAGCTACGCCAATTACCTCAAGGGTATATTTATTTAATTGCTAGGTCTTTCTATGATAATATAGCACTAAAATTAATACATAAGTTTCGTTCATGACGAATCAGTTCCTTGATTTTGTTTTAGTTTATCAGTTAGAATTTACAAAAACTTTTACTTTTACAAAAAATCTATTAATTTGAACAAGTGGTTTTATTTTTCTACTTCGTACACCAAATCGTGCGACAAATATAAGCGTAATTATTTTTATCGACAAATTGTAATTAAATTATTTTTATTTATCGACCATTTCCCCCTCTCTAAGCAATCGGATTGCAAGTGGATATTAAATAAATTATATTCCTTTAATAGTGATTTGTGTCGCTACATTATGATTGGGACAAGTGGCCAAATTTGTTCTAAGTGGTGGCCATAAATGCAGCGAGTGCATGAGCGACGTCGAAATTAATATCAATCACAAAAGATAAAGATTTATTGACTAAGTTGCAATAAGTTTAGGAGTGTTTTTTATTATTTTTACCATAAAATGTGAGAATTCCAAGTTAATTTACAATCTGGTATATTATATAATGGAATATTATATAATTACAAAAAAAATAATAAGAACACTTCTATCGATTAACGTAACGAATCAAACTTTCTGATTCCAATCCAAATAATTGATCTTCTTTCTAGTGCTACAAAATGGTAACAACGTTGGCTATGTGATGGCTGTAATGAATGTAGTTAATTAATAATAAAACAATTGGTAATGTCTACTTACCATGGCGTAGTGTTACAATTGGTGCGATACCGAAGTGGGTACCTAATGGATCCGGAATTCATGTAGTAATATTTAAAGCTTTTTAAACACTATCGAAAACAGTTTCTATTCTCCAACCATAACTTTGATCGTTTGTATACTTTATTGCATTCCAGTTACCATCTAAATCGAATCGGTAAAAAACTTCATGGCCACACCGTGACCATTTCCCACCCCATCAGATGATACACACTCATAAAACTCAATAGCCTTCACCTCTATGCTTCAAAAAATAAAGTCGAAAATCCCTTGACACGATCAGACTTCAATCAGTAACCCTTATTTTACTAGCTTTTAGGTTGAATTTCGCTTGAGAAAATTTTAAAGAGTGGTACGATTACGATTGAATTGTGTTTTGACTGGTACCCCGTGGTTGGATCCTTGTGTTGTTATGGCATATATTTTGGCATAGACCCCGGAAATGGGTGGGTAGAGGAATAAGCGGAACTATTTGGAAAGCTTTGGTATATACAAGTGTAGAACGGTGTTGGTTTCATGTAGGTTATTGTGTATTTTGAGGTTTTATGATGCTTCGGATGCATTTTTTGCAATATTGCAACAATCTTCTGTTTTGGTTTTATTTGGTTTTATTTCTGTAAGGAAATACTATTTCAAACTGATGGTTCAGTTTTAGTAGTTTGTGATTTTACGAATCACATCCTGTCCTGTGAGTAAATAGAAAATCACCAACGAGCCCTAACAGAGAGATATTTCAGATCCTTGGAACAACCACGATATACTAATCTAAACAATCACGAAGCTTGTATTGCATTAGTGGAGAATTTCGCAGATCGATACAGTCAGCATCGAACGTAGCTGACCAATCATAATTTCCAAAAGTGCTTGACAACGAAAGAAAGAAAGTTATCGACAACGCGGTGTTTGTCAGTTTTGAAAATTTACACACACACACACACACACACACAACCTTAAATCTACAATTTCAGGACGTGTCTAATGCGGCAGATAGGTTTGTTATGATTATATTCTTCAGCTGCTTTTAAAGCTTACTATACACATAGGGCAACAAACATACCTACACGACTAACACACTGCAATCCGTCAACATTTTTGAAACCACCAACTAACCTTAAGTTTTTCTCCACACAATTGTAAACAAACTCAAGTAAACTACGTCATCGTATGGAGTCTAATTTCTAACATTTAATACGTTGCTTGGCCTTGTGCTAACTGTTTTATAAGTATTGCCCTACACGAGGTAATGTGTACCGAACTATTAAACGTCATCAATAATGGCCAACGCCATTATTGATGACGTTTTTCGCTCTCGCTTTTGTTTTTGTGTAAGTGCAAGTTCACTATGAAGGATGATAAGTACATGTTATCAATTTATATATAATATTCTGTCTATGTGTTGTTTTTTTACCATTAGACATTACTTGTATGGGACTAATGTCATAATTCTATCTCTAGTAAGCAAAACAAAAGATAGATAGAATATCGGGAATATCCGTTAAAGAACTCGTGGCTAAATACCGTAAGTACGGGGCAAATGAATAGAATAGAAGTTTATAGTTGTTCATAAGGTTGAGCAACTCACTGCGCTGTTGGTCTGTGGATGAGAGACCATCTATGTAAGGGCACGCCACCATAGTGGCGGTAAGTCCCCTCTTTGAGGAGTGGCTCGGGAGGAGTCACGGCGCTCTCACGTACCGCATGACGCAGTTCCTCACCGGACACGGTTGTTTCGGGAGGTACCTGCATCGAATCGGTCGTTAGGAGGAGCCCGGGTGTCACCACTGTGCGGACAGCCCCGAGGACACGGTGGACCACACAGTCCAGGAGTGCCCTGCGTGGGAAGGGCACCGCCGGGTCCTCGTCGAGGCTTTAGGCGGCGGCGACCTCTCGCGTCCGGCCCTGGTTCAGGCCATGGTCCGGGGCGAAAGGGAATGGCATGCCGTCGCCTCCTTCTGCGAAGCAGTCATGCTCAAGAAGGAGGCGGGGGAACGTGAGAGAGTTTGCACCTCTCATCCCGGCCGCCGCGCTGGACCAGGTAGACACCACGGGCGCCGGGTATCATGAGACGACTCCCGGCCACCATAGGCGTGGGTCTATGGACGGTGAGTTCGGGTAGCTCATCGCTAATGTCTATTTTTTGACAACAGACCCGTGTCGGCGGTGCGCGTTGTTCCACGCGCTCCTCAAAGAGATGTCAGCAACCTCAGCGGGCCCCAACAAGGGCCAAGGTCTGCCGGGGCTGCGGGATTGTTCGAAAGAGTTACCACGGCCCTGGTACATAAAAGGCCTACGACGTAACACGACGGTTTTTAGTCAGTAAGAGTCTGACACTCCCTCACCGCTGCTAACCCACAGCGGGAGGAGTCATTTGATGATTTTTGAAGTCGTTAAAAAAAAAGACCATCAATGTAGGTAATAGAGAGTCCCTCCATGTTTCGACCTAGATGTCATTTGAATTTCTTTAACAGTTACGGATAGTTAGAAGCCAAAAAAAAATAATATCAGTCCTAACCAAGAGGATCGGGTTGCCCGAATTACTGGGATGAGGAGGTCATGGCCGTAGCTCCATGCAAAACACTACCACTGCATCTGGTTAGACTAGAAGCCGACCCCAGTATAGTTGGGGAAAAGCTAAACAAATCCATGATAAGTTTATAGAGCCGGATAATAAAAGTAAACCAAAATAAAAATGGTAAGAAAATGACATAAAGACATAATTTTATAATGCAATTTGACGCACTCAAAAAAATGTACAGGAACAAAATATTATTAATTTGATATATTATTGTTTATTGAGACCACAATTCAGAAACGTGAAAATTTTTTATTCATCACAATATTTTTCGTTCACGAACACAGTCAATTTCATTACAAAAACACGCTTAATATTTTGCTTGTATTTTATTTCCGTGCTGAAACTTATAAATCATCACGAATTTAATTCCTTGAGCCTTTAATCTTCACCTTTATGGTGGACCAAAATTCGTAAATACTGAAGATTTACCTTTCATAATTGAAATGACGGACGCAGTCGAGGCAGTGACTGCATAAAGCTCATGAAATAATAATATAAAAAAAATATATACCAAAGTGGTTGAAAAAGAACGAACATTTTCGTAAAACTCTTTGTAATTTAACGTGAAAAAAAAAACAATAACATCCAGTAGGTACGCCGTACGTACCCGGTTTACCCTAAGCAATAAACCCTTCACATTACACGGTCGATTTTTAAACAAAAGTAGAAAAAAACTGTCATGTGAGTCCCTTGTGACCGCAGCGACAATTGCGCACTAAAATGCTGAAGTTACCCCCGTATTGTTTACCCTTTATACAAGTTGTTTAAGTTCCAACGTTTGTTGCACGAATAGGGTTATCTTCACGCTCGTGCCTTGGAGGGTAAGCTGGGTGAAATGCCCTTTCTTTGTAAACATTGTTTTTGTATAAAACCTACTAACAAAGCTTCAGTTGAAAAATTGGGGAAAAACACAATTGGATTTTGTCCTGGATTAGAACATTTTACATAAAGACTTAAACCAGGCGGAGGCGTGTCTTAGAAATCAATATAATTTATTTTAACTACTCTTTACTCCCTGATTACAATTTACCAATTACAAACAATTACCCCATGTAACAACAACTTGTCAAATGCTAAAAACGAAGCTACAATACAGACATCAAAAATGCAACTTACATGATTCATATGCATGTAAAATAGCAGGTCGCACCAATCGATCCAACAGCAAAGAGGCGGCAGCAGTAACCAAGCCATCGTCTAAAGACTAACTGAAAGAAAACTAGCCGCCACAGTCATTACAACTGCACACCTAACTAAACACACAATACACACCACTTCACTACAAAACACGCCTAAATGCAACACCCATTAGGTGTATTTTCGCACTCCCACTAGAAGGAAATAAAATTCTTTTTGTGAATTTTTGTCGTGTCATTTTGAAATACAAATCGAAGTATCGAAGTAGCTACTTAAAATAGCTTGCGATTGACACAACTAGGTATTTACTGAATGCGACACCTCGACAGTATGTCATTCTACAAAGAATATTTAAGCGAAAATTGCACATTGTATGCTACGGGAACTTCTAAAGCCACAATTAGCGACTACCAAAGCTAAGAGTTAAGGTTCTAACGAATATCTGCTATCTTCCTCGCGATTTGTCTAACCAAGGAAATGATTTCATGTGAACTTCATGTCAACCAAATTATATTCACAAGTTATTATATTGTTCAGGTTCTATTGGAGCTGTGGAATCATCGACAGCTGGTGGACCTCTGCCAACAATTTCCATAACTCTATCATTCCCAAAAGATTTCTGTAACCTAAATTAGGTCTTCAATCAATCTTCATCATCATCTCAGTCATAGCACGTCCACTGCTGAACATAGGCCTCCCCCTTCAATCTCCACTCAATCTTGCTTACGAATAACAAACGACACTTTTGTGCATGACTCTGATGTGATCATCGAAAAAAAAAGTCAAGACGTTAATGAACTATTTTACTCAATCATTGAAACATTTGTAATGACCCGATCCAGGATACGTTATAAATGATTTATAACAAGCAAGCCAAACCCAATTTTAAAACAAACGCCCATAACTCGAAGCGAACTAGTTGCCACCACTTTACAAGCTCCCAACTACCCCAAACAACTACATTTACAGATTAGAGACATGAAGGGAACCCCAAACTGCTTGCGTTTGGGTTCCGTGGGCAATAAAGAAGGCATTACGTGGGTTGTACCCTCCAAGAGGGTTGGAGGGCCGAAGAAAAATTGCAAATACATTCGGACCCGAAGCTTTATCATGTAAACTATAGTACGCGCACAATACAAACTTTTAGTCGGCCGATAGTTGGTTTGGGCTCATAAATGAGTATGAAGATGAAGTACACAAGAAACAACGATCAGAGTGCCTAGTGCGAGTTTTTCAAGTTAACTTTCTCGATGCGTAAATTATCATACAACTTAATGACGTGGCATTAATTTTAGAACTGTTTATTTAATGAAAGCTGTCATCGACACTTGGTTGTACTATAAACGCGCTCACTTGCGAAATAGTAAACGTCATTATCCGGAAAAATGAATGAACGTTCTATATTCTAATCATGTGATGTAGCATACGACTCTTTACTTCAGCCAAGTTATGGTTACGTATCGAGCGCGTACACTTACAAAACTCAGAATCAGCACTCAGGTATTTGTCTGGTATGAGACTGACTAAAAACTTCGATTGAATTCATGATTTTCTAAAAAAGTATTTTTTCTTTACTAAGTAAGCCAAAAGTCGGCCGACGGTTTAGTCTACAGTGTGCACGAAGGCTAAATAATTTATAAATTTTACTCGTTACATTGTAGAGTGTCAATGTTTCAACTAAATTACTAATTGCGGTGGCCAATTGAATGATAAATGAGTAGAAGGTGTTGGGCGAAGCGCAAAATATTTATTTTGCAATATTTTCGGTAATTGGTGGTGATATTAATGTAATGTTAGGCTTGTCACCTAACTGTAATAGATAGAAAACTGTATGAAATATGTAATTAATTTTATTTTCTTTTAAAAGGAGTGTCCATGGAGTTTCTTCTGCATGAGACCAACTCTTTGGAACCGTGCACCTAACTTTGACGTTTCGAAAGAGCTTTCATAGGCCAATTTGAAATAAAAAATGTTGAGTTTGAGTTTGTCCAATCACATACTAAACGAGGTTTTATTGGGTACACTTTTGTTACTGGTTTGGGAAACGAAACGTATTCAAATACATTATCATCATACATAATGACAAGATTCAATAACGTGTTCTTATTGAATCTTGTCTATTACATTATTTTCACTATAATTTACAATGATATAGTATGCTGTGATAGTACAATGTACTGTCAAAACTTGTAAAGAAATAGTCCGCCCACTTTAAAAAGCTTATTTTATTCAACAGAAAAGAGCACTAAATAATTTATGAGGTCAACTTATTTCTTTCTCTTCGATAATTCACTTAAAAATTACTGCTATCTTCATCCACGTGTATTCGGAAATTCACGAGAAATCTAAAAAACGAATCAAAACAAACAATTACCTCTCTCTTCTTTACATTTAAAGATGGCGCAGTTGATTATCATAAATATTCTCTAAAAAACTTTTTACAAAAAAATAAAACCGACTCCCAAAAACACTGAAAAGCAAAAAAAAACTATTCTTAGGTGCATCGGCCTAGAAGTCAGTGTCTAATGGATGTTCCAGAGTTTATACGCCACCGACTTCTAGGCCGATGCAACTAAGAATAGTTTTTTTTTGCTTTTCAGTGTTTTTGGGAGTCGGTTTTATTTTTTTGTAAAAAGTTTTTTATTTTTGGCTTTTCAGTGACAAGCATAGTTGTCACTATCCGCATTTGTGGAAAGTTCTCATCAATACGAATAATATAAGCCCAAACACGAGGTAGTTTACATATTCAGTTGTCGAGTTCCCTCGACCTTCACCAGTCTCCATCATCAGGTCAGCTCCAAACCTTCACAGTTGCAAAGGTCTCGTCAATACAAATAATATAAGCCCAAACACGATGTAGTTTACATATTCAGTTGTCGAGTTCCCTCGACCTTCTCTCGTCTCCATCATCAGGTCAGCTCCAAACCTTCACTGTTGCATAGTGTTATCAGACATACACCTCATTGTCAAGTTTTTAACCTATGCACGAATACAATTTTCGAAAGTTGCCCTCGATTTCTCAGGGTTTCCACCATCAGATCCTGACCTGGTGATTATGGGACCACCTGGAAGGTATACCCTATCCAACAAAAAAAAAATTTGCAAATCGGTCCAGGCGTCTTCGAATAATCGGTGAACATACATAAAAAATAAAAAAAAAAAAAAAAAAAAAGATCCCGACGAATTGAGAACCTCCTCCTTTTTGGGAAGTCGGTTAAAAATGCCCTGTTTCAATCTTATCCTACCGAAATAATGAAATGTATCGATACCTATAGGGCATTGTTAAGAACGAATAAAGAAAGACAACAGAACATCAAAGTCTATTTGAAGATTCAAAACAAACGATTAATTTATTAATCGAACGTCACTGTAGAAAGTTTAGTATTTTCTGGCAATCAAACTCCAATACTAATTACGCTTGTACCACTATTATCTCTCCGCAAATCAATGTAAATTGACATATTAAGTGCTATTATTCTAGTACTATCCACATTATTTGCACCCTAGCAATTTTCTTTGCCATTACAGCAAATACTGCATAATATTAGTTCATTTTTATAGTAGGAAGCACATATTTCTTGCGTTACCAGCCCCTTTGGTCCCAAAGGAACGAGACCCCAAAGGTTCGAAGATTTGGTACACGCATACAGAAATGCATTTGTTATTATTATTTATGTTGTTGTGTTTTTGGGAAAATTATCTTGCGTGGGTCTTGATCTAGTCTATTTAAGATAATGGTTGCTTCGAATTCGAATCTTTAGATTGGCAACATAAACCTAATGAATTTGCTAGTAACTACAGAAAGTAAAGATAAGATAAAGTCATTGTTTAGTCATCATTCTTCTAAACTTATTTATTTACAATCTAGTTTATTTGGGAAATGCCGCAGAGTTACTTCTTCTTCTTCATACCTCATCGGACCCCATCTCATAACTTCGTTTATAAATCTATCCATGTGTCTATCGCACACACCTGGCCTATTTAATTAGTTTAACTATAACAAACAAACACAGCACAAAATGCTTATTTTTTCCAAAAACTGTACTGCAAGAAGGTATGTTAAAATGAAAGAACAAGTTACCATTGATCCCTGGCTTAAAATATGATGCATATTGGCAAATCAAGGAGGTTGCAGGGGTGTTTTATGAAGGGCGGGCAAGCGCGGAGTGGTTGAATTTGCCAACAATTTTATGGACTTTATGATATCCCTTAGTTTTATTGATGTTAAACTCAATTTTGTATGATATGTATGGATTTTTGTAAAGGTTATGGAGTTACGATGCTGAGGGGGTGTGTACGGGAGAAATAAGTTTTATGTGTTTCGTATTTCTTTTATGGGGATTCTTGTAGTAGGTATTATCTAAAATGTAATATTTGTTGTCATGATAAGCTTTGGCTATTCCATCATAGTGACTTATTTTTGCACAGATGACTGTCTGAAATGACTTGACCTATTCCTGAGTCTAATCTTGAAGAGGGAGCAGATATT
Organism: Helicoverpa assulta; assembly: GCA_963856015.1. Classification (NCBI taxonomy): domain Eukaryota; kingdom Metazoa; phylum Arthropoda; class Insecta; order Lepidoptera; family Noctuidae; genus Helicoverpa; species Helicoverpa assulta. The sequence continues at coordinate 3,370,911 of CAWLCW010000029.1, forward strand.
TATTCCTTATATCTCTTCCTTTGTATTTATTTTAGATTTTCTTATTTTTATATTTATTTAGTTTGCATGTACAACATAATTAATAGTTTTTGCACCCACCCTGATATAAGTCCTTATATTGTCCAGGTGTCCCCCTACATTACACCACAACTACAACACGAATGCCACTAAGAAGGATCTGATCCCCCAACTCAACTGAGGAAGCGACTGTACTTCTAGAGTACCTCTAGCTGGCAACATGATGACCTGGATGAATAACCTAGATAAGTAAGTAAGAGTGGAATGTTTAAAAACAATTGCTGCTCAGTAACAGCTGTTGTTACCGACAGGCGGAGTTGCGAAAAATCTGATACTCGAGCTTGTGAGGTGAATAAACCAGCACACCCAATAAGAAGAAGAATTTGACGTGTTATTTGAAGAATTGTCTAGGAGAAATGTTACCTGATGTGGTCTAGCATTATGTGGTGAAGGTCCCCCCACTCCATGATGGTAGACCATGTCGTGTTTGAGCTGCGGTAGTGGGGGGCCCGGCTGGGGCCCACTTTGGTGCTTGCTGATGTCCACGGCCGCAAGCGCCTCCGCTCTGCTCAGTAGACCATCGTTCAGACCCCCAAATAGATCGCCCTGGACAAAGGAGGTAGGACATTGAGACTGGCTGGTATAATTTTGAATTTGGTTCTAGAACACATTTTTTAAATTGTTTATTGCGTTCTGGAATATGCTCAGATTTAAATTCCAATCATAAACGATGGTCCTTTAATTTGAACTTTTTGGTATTTTTGTTCTACTTTCATGCCTAAAATTGAGTTTGTCTATCCTACACTAAAGTATTTGAGACAGACGCAAGGCAGAAAAGATTTTAAGAAAGAACAATAAGAATATAAGCTGTAGTAAATAGAAAAATAAGAATAAATTCAGGTGCATTTTTCAAATAAAGTTTTCAAAAAACTAATGCTCGGAAACTACTACATATAAAACTAGGAAGTTAAACTTATAATTCAAAGAAATACTTTTAGAATCAAATCATTCAGTTCCTGTCATGCACACTACTAAAAAAGTCTGGGCAAAGCTGAGGTTATTCTGTGTATATATAAGTACACGGAATATTATTTAAGGTACGTATGTAATTTTTCATATTAGACTGTCTGGGTAAGACTGCTACTATTTGCTCTACACTATGAATTACGCAAGCAAAGTAATAAAATATACAATTTTATAAATTGATAACCATTAAAACTTTTCACGAATTTTGCTTATGTACCTACATTTACCTAACTTTCCATAGAAATAACAATACAAAACTAACTTCATGCATAGCTCCAACAATTTAAAACATATAAATCACAAAAATTATAGAACGTACAAAAAAAATGAGACCCTCATAATTACATTACTCAGAAAATTAATTTCTTCACTAGACGACAAAAATTAACACACGAAACGAGACGAGTACCGCCTACACTAATTTGTGAGGCAATATGTGGCGTACATAAATAAATAAAATACTTGTACCCAAGGCAGCCGCGGACAGGGTTTTTCCCGGATTATTTTAAATAATTTATGAGAAATTCGGACCCATGACTTACTCCGGGTTGTTACTTGGCGCTCGCACGTAGACGCGAGCCCCGACTTGAAATTCAATTGGTCAACGTAATTGATATTTGTTTCAGACGCTGTTTTGCAGGATTAAATGGTTTGCCAATTGCAAATATGTATGCGTTTTTAAATAAAGAGGTTTTGAGTTTAATTTTCTTTGTGTAATGTTTGTTGGTCTTATTTTGAAATGAATTGAAAGTGCTTAAATAGGTGACAGTTCGAAATCCCTACTAATAAATAAATGGCAAAGTAACTCTGTTTCTCTGTCTGTTGGGTTTTCACGTCAAAACTATGGAACTTATTTTAATGGTGCGCACAGTCACAAAGACGGACTAAAGCCTGATCCGTAACTGTCCTTGACATAAGCTACATTTTATCCGGGTGATCCCTCATGATGCAGACACACTAAATGTGTTACGTTTACCTCAACAGCAACAAAATACAAACTAAGAAACCAATTGCAACCTAAAACCCAAAAAACAAGTTCTAGAACTCGAGCCAATTTTCCTTAAAACCATTTAACATTAAAAAGTCTGTAGTCTTCCATAAGTCAAGTGCAAATGTCTTGCCTAGAGTCCCGATAGATGCCCGAACCGCGGTCTGACTTCCAAACAGGCCGTTTTATGGAGGCCGACCTCTTAAAGCGCTAGTTCTCCGGTTTGCCAATGCCGTTTGGCAATGCCAGCACGTTTGTTGCCAGTGGCAAGCACGTTTGCTAGTTTTATTTGGCAAGCCCCCGGTGATTTTGTTTGTGGGCTTAAATCGATTCGGTTTCTGGACGCCGTGTTTTGATGCGATAATGGAAGTTGGAGGGATGGTTGGTGGGTTAGAGAGAAAGAGATTGATCAATTGATTTGTGCGCAGGCCAGTGCCGGATTTATATTTTTAATGAGTGTAGGCTACTTTATTTCCGCCACCCCATAACCTTACAAATAATATTTTTTTTATATTTGTAGTAAATTCAGACAAGGGGACCTTTTTTTTACTTTTATCTTCTGAAATCTGCCGCCCCCGTGACGCTGCCGCCCCTAGGCCGCGGCCTATAAGGCCTATTCGTAAATCCAGCACTGGCGCAGGCTTGTGTGGAAAGCCTATCCTAAATGTAGGTAATATAATGTTTAAAGTATTCAATTATAAAGTACTTTTCGACGTCTTTTTGCTTTGTTTTGTGAAGCAGAGTTTTTGCAATTTTAGCCGGACCACGAATGAACTGAAAGCCTGTAATCACCATGTATAAAACCAATTATTCTCGTAAAACCATCAAAACAGATTACTGCAAGTTATACGTAACTCCAGCTTCCATGAAACGCCATAAAAAATGTATTAACCCTCAAAAGCGAAGTGTCCGAAATTCGACATCGAAAATATAATCCGAAGCAATTGAGCGTGGGAATAGAAGGTTGTTCGCATGCCCTTACTGAAGCCATTAGTTCGCATAACCCCTCATTGTAATTGCTAACAAGTGCCCATTTGATATACGAAACGTCGAGTAATTTGTCGTCGGGTGCCTCCGACTGTGGAAGGGTTAGGTGTCAAGGATTAAGCTTTATATTTATTAGAATTGCACCTACGGCTTTTGATGCTCTTGTCTGTTTGATAATTATTCATCACTGAAATCGCCCTCCTTTTATCTTTATATGACTTTATATATTATCTGTTGCAGATACGCAAAATGTAATGACGTAGAACCTATCATACAAACTGCATGCTATCTAAGAAAACAAGATGTTTAAAAGTGTTCAAAATTCGAACATAGCCAAACAAACGAACACAAACCGCAAATAATTCGTCGAGATAGCTAAACTTCGTCGCCAAATGAAACGAATACACGATGCTACGTCAAATTCGACCCAAATAAACTGAGTTTAAATAAACATAAAGGTTTATTAAAAGCCCTGATGTATCGCTAACAGATGATGCAAAACAAGAATATTTTGCATCCACAATTCTGGTTCGCTAAAAATACTCGTCCACCGTTTCGCTAAAATTGGAAATTCTAGGCTTAGCAAACGTACTGCAACATTACATTAATTTAAGTTATTTTAATGAAGCAAAAGTGTTATTTAATGCGAATACTACATTGTGTTATTCTTGACAGCGATCAAGCTTTCAATTAAAATAAATAGTACGTGGGAACGAGTATTTTCAATTTGCAGTCATTGATATTGAATTAGTTATTTATGTGAACGCTTGTGTCACTTTCGCTGCAGTGACGGGTTAATAGATGGTAGCGGACCAACATTATGAATGTAACGAAAGATTCGCATACAAAATTAAGTGGTGAATTCTATATCAATGGTTTTGATTAAATTACGTGTGTAGTCATTGATGAAGTTAGGTCTTTTTTCAATACATAAGATAATTTTAGTAGGTCGTTGTTTCGCAAAATCTCTGTATATTGAAGTTACAGTGGCGTAATTTTAAATTACTTTTAAATACTAACCTTCTTAATAGAAGATAAACCGATGAACTAGCAGTTAATCAATTAAATATAACATAGAAAGGGGAGTAAGCAGGGGTCCAGCGTAATTCAATTGCGCATTTGGACCCCTTGTCAAGCAACAATTATTGGTGTCACTCTTGAAGCAGCAATATTGTCATAGTAGCAATAAAATGAGGGACGCTCTAATTCTTATTACGAATTGTAATTTGTTTTTTTTTTATGGCAATATGACCTTGCTTATTTGAAACGAAAAAACGGCGGGAACTTTTTGTATTCTATATTAAAATGATTAAAATGTCCTATTGGTGGTAATAGAAAATGTGATTATGATGTTTGACCCTTTGTGAAAAAAATATCCTATAGGTGTGCCGGATGAACTTTCCCATGAACAGGAGTTTTATTTGAAAATTCATAACTAAAGATCTTTAGGTCAACAGGAGTAATTAATTTGTATCTGGTAGGTACTAATTATGAGGTCTCGAGTGTTTTTATCAACACGCAAACTGTTGCTGGATGGAGTTGAGTACCTACCAATGTTTTGCATAGAGCGACTTCCTTAACCCATCTCCATTCAAGATACACATTTTAGACATGTCCTGATTCACGGCATCACTCGTGGATCCGTTATTTTCATGGATTTAGCGTGTAGTTATCAGCCTACGATATAATTTCATCATCCTCCGAGCCTTTTTCCCAACTATGTTTGGGCCGGCTTCCAGTCCAACTGGATTCAGCTGAGTACCAGTGCTTTACAAGAAGCGACTATCTGATCTCCTCAACCCAGTTACCCGGGCAACCCGATACCCCTTGATTATACTGGCATCAGACTTACTGGCTTCTGACTACCCGTGACGACTACCAAGGATGTTCAATGACAGCCGGGACCTACAGTTTACCGTGCCATCCGAAACACAGTCATTGGTGTCTAAGATATGCTTAGAAAGTACATACAAATTTAGAAAAGTTGCATTGGTACTTGTCTGGCCTGGAATCGAACCCGCGCCCTCATATTTGAGAGGTTGGTTCTTTGCAAACTAGGCCACCACGACTTTTTCTACCTGCCTACGATATTATTTATTACTCAATATTTAAAGCTGCTACGAATTTTTCAGATTTTCATCATCATTACAACATCTACAAAAACATCGACTGATCAAATGTCCTTACGATTCCTATTGCGAAATAGGCAAAAAGATGTTATAAAAGATAACCCTTCTTGGAAGTCAGACCAAAATAGTTGAATGATTGGAAATATTTCAAAAGATATAAGATAAATAGGTAGGTAAGTACTCCACAATATTAACACCCCATATTTCCCCACGCAAAAACCCCAAAAAGAACATTACCCATTCCGAAATAATTACCTACAAAACAGTCAATCCAACTTCAAAGCCTTACTGAATCTAAAACTTATCACTAAAAGCTGGAAGCATTAGTCCCGGTCTAATCCCGCTATTATTGCTCATCAGCCATGCGTTTTAGGGTTAAGAGGCGGCATGATCCCGGCTGACTGTATCAAATGTCACAGAGATACAGGGACCGGTCGATTAGACCGGCATGTGTAATGTCGATGGCAAAAGTGGTATGTGAATTTGAGACGTTTGATGCACTACGGCAAATGCTCAAGGTCTTTGTTATGAGTTTGGGTAAAAATCTTATGAAGAATTTTTCTTTTTTCATATTTATATAGGTAGGTAATTATGCACATTCATTAATAGCTTAGCAACAAGGTATGGAATAAGCTCTTTCTAAAACTTTTGAATTCAATATCTTGTTATGCACTATATCATTAAGACATTTCAATTACTATACTTCTGTAAATTACTCCAAAGTTTCGGCAGCACACTTATTGACAGCAAATTAACATAATTTTACGCGATTCCGCGCCGTATTCAAATAATCGTTAAACAAATTGTCGGGAGCACTTTAGTCAGCGAGAGTACAAGTCGTTGCGACTGGGATTATGCGTTGTGCACTTAGTACTGCAATTATAGGGGAGCTTCCGAGGGTAGACGGCATGGAGAACAGAATGAATAGCGGATATGTCATAACGCAAAATCTGAGAAAGTAGTGCGACAAAATTCGAGTGTTAGAAGAACGAGGAACGTTAATTGCTCCACCCTTACACTCCTTCTATGGAACTTGACAATTATTTTCAAAATAAAAACACCAATCCATCAAGAACAATCTTTGACAAATTGGTTTTGATTCGACAAGGAACACGAATGTCTCGTCAGTTCTAGTAACTGATCACGCCTACCGTACGTTGCTTGACCTACAAGGAGACGCCCGACCTACCTTCGTTATAGCATCTCCGCTATCTTTTGTTTCTCCGTGGTAGACAGACAGACAGACAAAATTATTCTCATAATGATAATTTGGTACTTGCATTTTGTTTTGAAAATATATTTTCGAATTAGTTTTAATCGTTTGAGTAGATATTAGGAAGGCGTTTTACAAAAATGCTTCATTTGGGGCGTAACGACGCAGCAAAATAATCCGTTAATATTAAATTATTATTAATATAAAAAGAATAATATTTATTTTAATGGTTTTGAAAACCAATACCTAATTGCGAAATAAAAGACATCATATTGATAATTAATATCTAGACAAAAGAAAGGATTGATTAAAACATTGATTTTCTCATTTGTTTTGCACAAACCTTCTTGTTATTTCCAATTTAATTGCACTTTCATTCCATAGCTAAAGTTATAACCTTGCGCTGAAAGACCTTGATTAACTCGTCAAAAATATTTCCTACCTAATATCTAATGAATTAGAGTTTATATTTAATTAAATGTCAGTTTTTCAGGCAATTCGGAGAATCATTACAAAACCTCTTGTTAGTTGTATAGCAGCCTTCGTATGGCATATCACGATATATATTGGACTCAGTTTATTTTTAATATGTTCTTAGAAAACTCAATCAAATTATGAGAATAATTATTTTATTTTATTTGTTGATAATATTTTTAGATATTTTAAAATGTGTTTTACTTCATGTTTTCAAACTAGACAAACAAGCAAAATATGTATTATGTTCCGATTCCTATTTACTCATGTTATGGACTTACGTTATATTTCAGTTTCTTTAATCAAATTACCACCATTATTTATTTTTTCTCATTCACAAATAAAATGTTGAAATTCATTTGAAGAAACCCATCGCTGATTTTAATTAGTACATTTAGTAACACATTCTTTTCAGTCTAGACAAAGCGGAGTAAGCCTGCATTTAGTACCTGCGTGTATTTATAGTCAGGTATTAGAAGTCAGTTGTAATGTAGCTCTTGAATTAATTTAAAAAGAAACTCCAAGAAAGGCTATAAATACTTTCAACTACCAAAGATTATTTTTTCTTTCACCTTTCACGATGGAATGAAAAATTAGCAGAGTTCTTTGATTTATGCCAAAAACTAGTGGATTTAAAATTATGAAAATCCATGGTTAAATGTGGAAAAACACACGTCATAAACATTTTTTAATGGATTACCTAAAACTTATTCAAAAGCATGCTGCCGCTGAACTATAAATTACGTAAATCTAAACTTACCTACCGATTCAGCAATTTTGAAAAATAGTTTTTTTTTAATGTGGTTATTTTTTGTTTAATTTATTTATCGCGCGCAATTTTAAAATTGATTAATTTTAAGCTAACAGCCGTTATATTACTTTTTCGTCCATAAAGGGTAATAAAGAAAAAAAAATCAAAGTACTAATTTTATAAACACGGCCCCACTAACACTGAGAAGTATGTCATGTAACTGGAACTAATTACATGTACTGAATTCAATATTACAGTTCAAAGAACCGATTTTAAAGGAACTTACAACTTACCTACTAAAGAACGAGTGACGTATGATGACGTCATACCAGTGACTAGAACGCCAAACTAATCAACTATCTATAAAATAAAATTAATTAAATCACTACGAAAAAGGGCAATAAATCTATATACTTAAAGAAGAAAGGATACAAGATACATGATATATCGGCGAAAAAAATCAGATCGCTTAGCAAAAAACAAAAAAATAATTGAAACATCTTTGGCCAAAGATGAACGCAAGCTTATTCGCATGGCATGTCACAGTTAAACCTTGAAATCAGTCATTGTAAAAAATCCTAAGAAGTATGGGAAGCTTAAAATTTTGGACTTACGTTGTGTCTTGGTGACCATGAGTTGCACATCAACGATGCATCTTCCAATATCCGACTCTGTAAAAAAAAATCTTGGTTCTTTTACTATCACAGGTTTTTGCATGCATCTAGCGAATACCATGATAAGAATTTCTATAGGTTAAAAAAATGGTATGTTGGTCTTAAATGCGTTTTACAATAAATGTATATATATATATGTATATTGTTCAATACTTAATAAGTTATTTTATTGGTTTCACTTGAATAATCAAAAGTTTTATTTGTTTTTATTACCGGAAACTGACGAGTGTTTTGGTATTTTTATAAATTTCAAATTAGTTTTTGAGATATGATCTACAAAGCTATTTAGTATAATTAATCATTATCATCCACGTATCCGTAAACCAATATTGATGCGGACTAAAAACTACCTTAAAAATATAAACTTTACAAATACCAGTCGCGAAACGTAGTCTCACTTAGCGTTCAGAGAGCAAAAAAAGCCAACATGTAGGTACGAACATATATACGACAAACTAGTATTAAAAGAAAATTTACTGCCGTCGCGAGGGATTAGACTCTCTCTGCACGAGATTAAAACGGGATCTAATAAAGAAACAACACTTTCAGTTAATTTACTTGTTAAAAATACTAGAATTCAGCGCGCAGGCACGTGAAAATGTTTTAACTGGCTCTTATTTTTTTTAACGCATGGAAATCATCTTCATCTGCGTAGCCTTTTTCCCAACTATGTTGGGGTCGGCTTCCAGTCTAAGCCAGATGCAGCTAAGTACCAGTGTTTTACAAGAAGCGACTGCCTATCAAAACTCCTCAACCCAGTTACGCCTTGGTAAGACTAAATAGACCCTTGTAAATATGTGATATAAAATTAATCTTCCACTGAAACAATCTTTCACGAGAAGTATCTAATGGATTAATTAAAGTACATCCTACAAATGCTGGTCAACCAATATAAAATATTAAAACCCACATCGAAGGAGTCATGTAGCATACAAAACAAAAAATAAGCCAAGTTAGTAAATGACCAACTTAAGTACCACTCCGTTAACAGGCGTGGCTGGTTGCATTAAAAACGTGAGTAATGGTTCTTTGTAACACTAACACTGTAACCGGCTATTTGTTAGTCTAACATAGCTATTTGTTTATTTTCTTAAATAACCACCGGCCATGCCACTTGGACGTTGTTAGTCAAAGACCCCATTTGGGTTTTAAACGTCGCTACGAACGATTAATTCTAGTTTCACCATTTATGCAGCTTATTTTATGAGGTAGCAAAGGATATCAATGTATAGAATAACCTTTTTAATCAACTTCCCAAAAAACCGGCCAAGTGCGAATTGGACTCGCGCACGAAGGGTTCCGTACCATTATTTAAAATTAGCAAAAAAATCACGTTTGTTGTATGGGAGCTCCCAAAAACATTTATTTTATTCTAGTTTTCAGTATTTGTTGTTATAGCGGCAACAGAAATACATCATCTGTGAAAATTTCAACTCTCTAACTATTACAGTTCATGAGATACAGCCTGGTGACAGACGGACGGACAGAGGAGCGAAAACAATAGGGTCCCGTTTTTTTTGGGTACGGAACCCTAAAAAGGAGGATCTCAATTTGGATGTTTGTATTTTTATTAAGTCATTTTAATTTCGCCAATTGTAAGTTTTTCGCATTATCAGTGCAGCCACACTCCTATTAGTGATAAAACGATATTAATTTCTAGTAGTTGTAATAAAACGGTTCTCGTTGTTTCAACCATAAGATTAATATTGTTAACCTTTAAATACATTTTAAGCTTGTCAGGATTTTTTTTTTTGTTTTAGTAGTTTCCAAACCTCCTTTTAAATAAGTATAGCATCTCGGAAACTGAACCCACTCCTGCTTTTCAACAATTTAAAGTGGGTACTCTTACTTATGTCAGAATTATGCAATTTTCTGCACGTAATGGTTTTCTAATTATTATTTTTATTTACATCAGTATTAACAACAATACATACACATCGCCACAGAAGTTATGACGATGGCAGCCTTAGTACCTAGTTTAACTTTAGTTTTTTTGGGCTCATAAATCAGTATGAAGATGAATGGTAGTACGCACATTACAGAGACCAGTTATTTTTGACCAGCCGGTCTCAAACCTAATGAACACTTTGATTAAATTCACGTTTTTTTTTTAAAAAAAAACAATCCAACCATCAAGTCAACTGTCGACCGATTATTTAGTCTGCAGTATGCGGGTACTCTAAAGCTCAAATATAAACATAACGTAAACCGTGCGTGATGACCAAGACCGTACAATGATTGATTGCACTCCACAAAATTAAGAAGGACCAACAAAGCAATTACTCTAATAATGACAACTGTACTTTTATTTGCTAGTGCCAGTAAACAATACACTTGTCACAGATATTATGTAGGTACTTTAGGAGTTTACTATTCACCATTTAGAAAGCTAGGTGTCACGCACATTAAGGCACGTCAAAATTTTTCAGTTTTAATAAAAAATCCATCTTTCGTTTTTCGATTAGAGATTGAAATTTGACATAATTTAAATGAAGCTAATGTCCAAATTCAACCTCCAATCTCAAAACAATTGATGGATTAGTTATTGTAGTCCGCAGTTAGTACCTAGACTATTTATTATATGCAATATTCTTAACAAAATATAGTCCGCATTGTGTAAGTTAAACCTTAAATTGTTACTACAATACGTGCTGCATGACATTGTCAATAAACTAGTTATTTTTATAAATGAATGATTTTATACCTCAACAGCAGCATTTACACTTTAGTAAGTATTTGACCTCTGCATCCTCCATTAAGCTCGGTTTTAACTGAATTATGTTCAGCATATTGCGGGAATTAATCGATTGTGTACTGCCAATGGCATTCATTTAACTATTTTAATTTTATTCTGCCTCAACACTCAATAACAACCTGTCGATGACATTTAAAGCAGGATTAAAATGTATTTTACAGCTTATTTATAAAGTTTAAATATTGGAATATATAACGCCTGGCTGTAAATGAATAAAAACATGCGCATTAAAGATTCGTGCCGATTATTTTCATTACGTTATACAGCGTGTTTTATTTTAATATATTTTACGTTTTTTTTTAAATAGATTACTTAAAATTGAAACAACTTTATTTTATAACATTTCTGCTATTTTAAGTCAGTATTTATACTCAATCAAGCGAAAGTATGAACAGAGGGCTGTATCGCGAAATATGACCATCTACCTCTTTGAGTGACATCTTCCTCCTGTACAAGCCCTTTAATAATTAATTCGCAGCCCTTTGCCTCGGCTGTTTAATGGCGTGACTAAATAAGGGAGGGACCCTCCCCCGACTCCCCTCCGCTGAAAACTTTTAATACTGAACGTTTGTTTTAGGGCAATTTTGAGTGCAGGTCAAAAGTACATCGATAGATGAGTTTTTTGTTTACTTTGTTAGACAGGCTTTTAGACTCTTTGTTGCTAGTTGATTTTGTGTGGAGATATAATTTTGAAAATATAAAACTTAAATTTTAAAATTATTGATCAACGTTAATGTTAAAGGTGACTGATTCAATAATGTTCGATTGATCTCCTATAGTAGGTAAGTAAATATCAAAAATAGTATCTTTCCAAAACTCAAATCACATAACAGAACAGCTTATTATATTAAGCGACGTAATACAAAAATAGGCAAATAAGTAAAAAGTGATACAATTCCGTCGTTAAAGCAGCCATTACCTGCCGACATCTGCGATTTTTCACACGTAACAAATAAAAAAGTATCTCACAAAACTCATTCTACAATTACAGAGACATAATGGTCTTGAGAACTCAATCTGTCGCGACACAATGAGCCTTAAATTCGACGAACTTTAAGAGAAACAGGGACGCAACACTTAAGCTATTGAAATCCAATACGAGCGAAGGAGACGACTATAAGATTATGATAATGATAAAAATTGAGGGTGGGGGTACTTACAACCAATTTAAAGATATGTATTTAATGTTCGAAGCGGAGTTTTCGGGAGGGATTTGAATTGATAATTGGGGTGCACTCTATCGCTTCGGTTTTTAGGGATTTTCGTATCCCCGTGTCGAGTGAGAACTTAGTTAGGCTTTTAGTCGGTAGTGAAGGGTTATGTTTCGAATTCCGTGTGTACAGGCATTGGTGCTTAGTACTGGATGTTTGTTTATGTGCTACATAGGTAGGCGTGTTTTGTTTTTTTGTGACGCTTTGACTGCTTTTAGTACTTTAGTTGTACGTAGGTAGCTTAATTTTTGAACATACCTAAAAACTTAATGCCTATGTAGACGCTTGAATTCTTGTATCATATTAAATTAAAGCTGGATAATCTATATTTCATTTCTAGAAGACCTTAAAAACATATCTCTAATGTTTAAAATCTTGACAGTAAAGTAAAAATAGTCACCGTTCACATCTACTCCCTATCTATTATTGATACATCCAATAACTATAAAAATTAAACGAAGACTCAATCATATGCCCAAACCTATAAACTAAATACCTACACAACAGGAAAACACATACCTACATAGGCCCACAATTCCGAAACGTAACCAGTCCAGCGCACGACTTGTTTACGCAAAGTCTATTTCCTGAAATCAAACGCTCACTGTACAGTACACAGTACTCTGTAGGTACCGTACAGTATACTGTACATAGCTATTACAGCCTCCCGGTTAATGTGACCGGGTAATCAGCCGGGAACCTATAACAATAACGGTTAATGACTTTCATTAGAGACGAGGCATTCGCTCGATTTAGTCGTGGTTTCGGCGGATAAGGCTCGCTATTCTCGGCGCGGTATAATGTAGTTAGGTATATTGAGCGTTGCGAATTTTTTGTCGTGAGAATAAAATTTGTGTTTTTAGTGTATTTTAGAGAGCAGTTTAGTTTAGAGTACTCGCACTGTACAGTATTTTAGTGGGTCGGTAATTTTGGGCTCATAAATTTAAGTAAGAAGATGAAAACTTTGATAGGGATCAAGATTTTGTTAAAAATAATGCCAACCATCGGGTCAATTATCGGCTAACTAGCTTCTGCCAGCGGTTTCACCCGCATCCCGTGGGAACTACTTCCCGTACCGGGATAAAAAGTAGCCTATAGCCTTCCTCGATAAATGGGCTATCTATCACTCAAAGAAATTTTCAAATCGGACCAGTAGTTCCTGAGATTAGCGCGTTCAAACAAACAAACAAACAAACTCTTCAGCTTTATAATATTAGTATAGATTATGCACTACAAACTGTATGTACAGTATATACTACTTTTAGAATCATCAGAAATTATAAAAGAAGTTCCTCATAACAATATTTATTTGAAAAAAACTCGTGCTTCTCTAATCAAATAAGTCCAAGGAAGTGTTTGCATCAAAGGTAAAAGTTTCGAAACATTTCATATGGCTGAGAATATCAATAAAGATAGAAATCATAGCTTACAGAGGGATCCGATGCCCTCTGAATATTTAATGATGGCTCGCTCTATGAGGCACGGGACGCACTTGATATTGTTATTTACTGTCTTATTGCATTTCTGACGATAAATTAAACTCGTAATTCTCAAAGCTTTATAAACCCTTTCTTTTCAAACTTCAATAAAACTGCTAAAATTGAAGACAAACTTCAAAAATGTGCACTAATTGCTTATATATAAATTCAATCTCCAATGAACGCATAGATCGATTATTGAAACTCGCAATGATGAGTTTGAAACGTGGATAGTAATTTATTGACAAATGACGTCACGAGAAAATTATGACACAGCCGACTTGGTTACAAAAATAGATTGCCATACCTTGAACTTTACGCGGTAGGTAATCGTAATAAATGATGCATCGTATGTGTCACTTATTCATAGTGCGAGAAAATATTTGAACAATGATTTTGTGTAGGTATATTGGAAATGCTGGTTAAGTTGCATTTGAAACTTAAGTGTTTAGCTGAGATTGTTTATTTACCCTTTATTTATTTTTATTGCGGTAATTATTTAAGAGTTTTGAAGCTTTTTAATACTTTGAACATAGTGCAACCTTCGGCAAAATGTGAATAGTTAGATGTTTTTTGCTCTAAAATCTCATAAATATTGTATCCAACAAGCGAAAAAACACCAACAAAGAGCTCGTTAAAATCTTATTTCGAATTTTGGGCGGGATAACTAATCCTATTGCTTTGATGTACCTACTATTCCTAACGTTAGAAGATGATAGGAGAAAAATCCTTGGATTATTTGAAAGTTAACTTAAAGTACTGGAAAAATTATAATACCTAAAATTTCTCAAAATCGGAGAGAGATGTTTATTGTACAATTTCAAGACCTACTTAAATCAACTTCGAGAATCTTTAATACGAGTCAATTTCAGAATCTAATTGATGATAATGTCCTCTTACCCTATTACCTATCGGCCACGGCGGCTGTTCACATTATTATGTGAACAGCAACGAGATTAGCCAACTGCGCAGAACATGTTATAGTGTACAAGCATTTTAGCGGAATATAATTAGTTATTAATTTACTAGCTTTCCGCCCGCGGCTTCGCCCGCGTGGAATTCGGTTATAAAAGCACAACGCCATCTATCGAGCTATCGGGAAGCTCGCGATTGAACAATGAGCTACAGGTTAAAGCGCGAGATATCATTGCACTTCTTACGTATCTTAAAAAAAACAACGTCACCACGTTTTAAAAAGCTATCATTCCACTTCTTACGTATTTTAAAAACACATCGTTACCACGTTTTAAAAACACCCAGCGCCATCTATCGCATACCTCAAGAACTAAATAACTTAACTAATACTTATACCAATTAGTAATTCGTTGAATTATAGTTATTTCAGGATAAGTAGATGTAAAAAAAACAGTTAAGACGATAAAACAAATTGTATGTCATCCCTCGGGAATTCCTCATTTTCGAGGATTCATTATCGTATCATTTAGCTTCTAAATTTATATGTTCATATTCGTTTGCAATATATAAGTAGATGTAAAAAAAAACAGTTTAGACGATTAAACAAATTGGAATTCCTCATTTTCGGGGATTCATTATCGTATCATTTAGCTTCTAAATTTACATGTTTATATTCGTTTGCAATATATTACCTTGTTTTAAACGACACACAGCGCCATCTACAATCCATCCATCAAGCAAACAATATTTTTGTTTTCCCTCGGGAATATCTATTTTTTTCGGGATAAAAAGTACCCTATTATTTAATCCGGACTTCTAACTTTACGTCTGCAAAATTTCAAAGCAATCGGTTCAGTAGTTACGGCGTGAAAGCGGAACAAACAAACAAACAAACAAACTCACTTTCCGATTTATAATATTAGTAAGGATTTCACTAAAAATGTCTTTGTTATTAACCATCAACCTTCAACCAACAATACCAAGCATTTTTGTTCCTACGACTTTTAGTCGCATAACCGTGAATCGCAGCGTGAATGGGACACGATAGCGAATAACGTTACATTAGTAGTTAGCAGTAACGGTTAATGTTACAGTAATTGTTATTGCCTTTGCCGTAACACCAGTTAAGGCATTTATGGGTTACTGTTGGAGTTTTCTTCTATGTGCTGTGTGGTATATAGGAAATGGCTAATGGTTTTGTTATTATTATTACACACATTTCTGGGGACTGTAGTGTCCTGAGATTGCTGGAAGGCTTTTTAGTTTTGCCCCTCTTTGCTGCCATTGATTGGCATATATAGTTTCTTAATGTGTTGCCATAATCATCATCATCACAGCCCTTATCCCCATTTTATTTGGGATCGAGTACCTATGTTTTTTTCTTCCATACTCTTCTATCTGCCGTCATCTCACAAGTAACATGCACAATGTGTTGATTATTGTTATAAGAAGTAAATAATCTATGAGAAACTCAAGAAATTGGTACCTAGAGCCAATTCAAATCAAGAAGCCTTCGAGACTACAATGATACAACACTTGAAAATAGGATTGAATACACAACTCAATAATTAGCCATCAACAAGAAAACGTTTCGTCAATTCCTAATGCAAAATAAAAACGTGACTTAAAATAAAAATATTTCAATAAACCTCATAGTTATTTACATTGACACGAAAAGCACAACAGATTAAACATTAAACTCAATAAATTATTCAGTGACAACAAATAAAAATCACTATTAAATTAACGTGAAACAAAATTATAAAACTGGTTTACTTAATCGCGTCGGTGACAATATGCGCACAATACAAACTTTTAGTCGGCCGATAGTTGGTTTGGGCACATAAATCAGTATCAAAATGAATGGAAGTACACACGTAACAACGATCAGGTATTTGTCGGTATCAGACGGACCAAAAACATTCACAATTCACACTAAAAACATTCATAGGTACTTTTCGAGGCATTTATACACATGACATTCACAAGAACCATCACGATTTTCAAAAAAATATGTTTTCCTACCACCGAGCCAACAGTTTAGTCTATAGTGTGCGCGTAGTACAAATGAACATTGAATAACTATCGTTTTTATTTTAACCCAGGGCCGCGCCGCCCCTGTGTGCGAAGTGTGCGGCGCACACAGGCGCCAAGACAATAGGGGCGCCGCGTCGCCACTGCCACCTAAATTATTTTTGTTACCTATATGATTGTTTTTTGTAGTGGAGTATCGACAAGTAGGTACAATAGGCGCAACATAGGCCTTGTAGACTACAAAACATCTATAACGCTTATTGAACAAGTCTCTCAATATTTAATGTTTATTATTATTCACGTTTATGGTTTCATTTTACGTTTAGGGTTTTAGTTTACATTCCTTACGAGCTCAACGTTAAAACGGCGGCAGTTCTTTGAACCAGGGAAAAAGTACTAGTTATTTAAAACCGTAGAGGCGCCGAGTTTGTATGAGTATAAGTGAGTTTCTGAACGCAGCCCGATGCGATGCGTGCGACGCAAGCGGGGGTGGGGTCACGGGTATTCCCCGATTTTAACGAACGAGATAGCTAAGTTAAACAAAACAAATGAACAATCATTTGATTGAAAGTGTGTGTAAGGTGCGCATTGAACACCGAATCGGTCGTGAGGAGGCGCCCGGGTGTCACCATTGTGCGGACAGCCCCGAGGACACGGCGGACCACACAGTCCAGGTGTGCCCCGCATGGGAGGGGCACCGCCGGGTCCTCGTCGAGGCTTTGGGCGGCGGCGACCTCTCGCGTCCGGCCCTGGTTCAGGCCATGGTCCGGGGCGAGAGGGAATGGGATGCCGTCGCCTCCTTCTGCGAAGCGGTCATGCTCGAGAAGGAGGAGGCGGAACGCCAGAGAGTTCGCACCTCTCATCCCGGCCGCCGCGCTGGACCAGGTAGACACCATGGGCGCCGGGTGTCGCGAGATGACTCCCGGCCACCGTAGGCGTGGGTCTGTGGGCGGTGAGTTCGGGTGGCTCATCGACCCTCTGTCTTTCTAGACGACAGGCCCGTGTCGACGGCGCGCGTTGTTCCACGCGCTCCTCAAAGAGATGTCAGCAACCCCAGCGGGGCCCAGCAGGGCCAAGGCCTGCCGGGGCTGCGGGTTGTTCGAAAGAGATACCGCGGCCCTGGTACATAAAAGGCCTGTGACGGAACTCGACGGTTTTTAGTCAGTAAGAGTCTGACACTCCCTCTCCGCTGCTAACCCACAGCGGAAGGGGTCATTTGATGATTTTTGACGTCGTTAAAAAAAAAAAAAAAAAGTGCGCATTGAATTTTTATAATCATTGTTTGGGTGTTACCTACTGATTGTTTTAACGTGTTTTTACGATGAGTGATAGTACCTATTCATGATAAAAAAAAGAATTATCTGGTTACCAGAATCTAATAAGGAAAAGAAAACAAGAAGAAGAACGTAATAAAAATGCAACTAAAATAAGTAAATTAATTACGGCTCAACCATCCACTTCGACACAATCATTAGAGACAGAAACCAGTCATGTTATCGATGAAAGTGTTATTAAATCTGATTCAAAAAACGCTTTATGTAGTGGTAAGTGTGTACTTTTTATGTAATTTTGTATAAAATAAATTAAATTAATTAAATTAATGTAATTTTGTAAAAAAACGGAAGGAACAGACAGACAAAAATTGTAAAAATTATATTTTATTTTATGTACTTTTTAACAGACACAAATTTTGAAGAAATTGTAAGTGATGCCAAAAAAATTGCCGAAAAATTAGACGTCGAACCTGAATTTGAAACTTCCAGATCCAGACCCCTAAGACGTCGTAAAACTCCAAAGAGTTTTGATTATGAACACGAAGACCACACTACTTATAAATGATCCGAAAACCTCTTTTAAAATTAATGTGTTTTTTTATCCTCCGTAGATGAAAGATTTGATTTATTGAATAATCACAACGACGTGTTTAATTTTTTATTTAATTTAAGTGATGACCAAGATCAAAGTCGATTAAGAAGTAGCTGTCATCGTTTACAGGAGAAACTTTCAGCAAATGATTCATTGGATATTAACGGCGATGATTTGTGTGAAGAAATTATGTCTTGTCAGCCATGTTTCAAAAAATTAAGTAATGATGTGGTGAAAATTCTTGAATTTATATATTTAAACAATTTGACAGCTGTATGCCCTAACATTACAATAGCATTACGAATTATGCTAACTATGCCAGTTACAGTAGCAAGCGCGGAAAGGTCCTTTTCTAAATTAAAACTTATAAAAAATTACCTGCGCTCTACAATGAGTCAGGAAAGATTAACTAATTTAGCAACAATATCCATAGAGGAGGCCATACTAGACCATATAGACATACATGAAACTATTAAGGATTTCGCAAACAAAAAAGCGAGAAAAGTGGAAATATTATAATTTAAGTAATGTTTGTATTCTTGCTAATGTTAAGACTCTGTTGTTTTTTTAAAACATAATATAGATAGGTAATAGTCATATTAGTATTATTATTCTTAGAAAAAAGTCAACTTCTTTGTTATTGATATTTAAGTATTAAATTCTTTGTATTAATAAAGCATGTTAAAATTTTGTTCGAGTTTTATTTTTCGCAGTAATTGCCAAGCAGAAGCGAACGAGATTTACCTATTTAGTATCCTAATTCCTAAATGTTCCACAGTTTTGACCACTTAGATATTAATGATAATATTATCTAAGTACTGTAAAACTTGAGAACATTTATTTCAGTCAAATTTAACAATTAAAAATATTCATTCAAAAATTAAATTCGTTTTTTATGATGATTCGTTAAAAAAGAGGCGCTTCATAGGTTTCGCACACAGGCGCTGCCGGGGGTCGGCGCGGCCCTGTTTTAACCGTGGCAACCCTTCAATTACCTACTGCGGTTTATAAATGCAATGCAATTATTTCGCGTCAACCATTTGCATAGACACAAAGAAATATTAATTCCTTTTAATTATTAAGGCATGTCCAAGAAGGATATAATTAGTGTTCTTTATTTATTTTATTCAATTGTTTTACCTGCACTTTGTAAGGACCAAATTATTAAATAATAATCTTCTTTCTTTTATTTGTAAAGGCCTTTCATTAGGACTTTAATGTTTTGAAAAAGCGAATCAATGTATTAGTACCTAAATTAAAAAATATCTAAGTAACATCAGTTTTATTTTCAAATTAAAATCTATGCAAATACCATAAAGAGACATTTTTGTTTGTGTGTACACTAATGGCTACGAAACTACTCAGTAATTTGAAAAACATTTCACTATTGGTAAGCTACACTATCCTCGAATAACAGGCTATTTTAGAAAAAAATCCCTCGGGACGTGGGTAAGACCACAGGGAAACAGCATTTTATAATCAGATTATTAGTGTTTAAGACATCTATATAATCTGCAGCTACATTTATATTTTATGCAACTTAGTAGGTAACTTTTCCCGCTACAAAACGATTAACCCTCCAACACTAACTTTAAAATTAGTAACCAACACACAGAATTACAGTCGCCAAAAGACTGACAGGACGAAATCATTAACAGTGAAGAACGCCTACTGGTGCCAGTAGAACATATAATTACTACTTGACGCCTAGCCTATATTAAGGCGTGAGGGCTGACAAATACGTGTTGGAACTGTCAGTTTGCGGAAAACTCTAATAAGATGTTACTTTGAACTGAGTTTGAAGTTTCCTATTGATGGGATAGTAGGCTTTTTAGTTTGAAAAAGTTGTTTTGGGTATTATTTTTGAAATTTAATGCAGTGCTTCGAACGGCTGTTAATTTGCGTACGGTTAGCAATGAAACTGTCAAAATTGAAATATATATTTATGCTTTCATAGTCGCTGTACTTTTCAATTTATATTCTTCTTCCTCCGAGCCTTTTTCCCAACCATGTTGGGGTCGGCTTCCAGTCTAACCGGATTCAGCTGAGTACCAGTGCTTTACAAGAAGCGACTGCCTATCTGACCTCCTCAACCCAGTTACCCAGGCAACCCGATACCCCTTGGTTAGACTGGCGTCAGACTTACTGGCTTCTGACTACCCGTAACGACTGCCAAGGATGTTCAATGACAGCCGGGACCTACAGTTTAACGTCGCTGTACTTTTCAATTTATATTATAAAGAATTAATATTTTTTTTTTTATTGCTTGCTATTCTCAAGCCAAAAAAAAACAGCTACCAAACACCAATAACAACCCAAAATAGGCTCCCCCGTCAAAAATCATCCGGTTAACCCTCAAAAAATCACGTTCTGTTACTGAAACAGGAGTGAGCCCGCCGCACGAAACTGAACAGCGCATTTGGGCGGGCTCGATCGATAGAGGGCGTGGCTTACATTGCGCTGCGTGCTTCATCTGCGCTGCCGAGCTATAATTGATTGACACAAACGGACTGACAGGCAGACGCGTTCGGCTTTTTATTGCTTGAAGTCGCTGGATTTAATTTGGACGTAGCCTTTTTAGGGTTAATTTTAATGTGTATGTTTTTTTTTTTATGGGTTGCTTGTTTGTTTGTTGATTGTTTAATTGTTTTTTTATTATTATTTAATCATTTTATAGTTTTATTTATTTTAATATTTTTCAGTTTGTTAAATTGATGATAAGGATATATAACATAATAAATTGGTTTGTTGAAATGACATAAAAAACATCATAAATCTGTTTTAATCGAAAACAAGAATTAATAAAAAATTGCATAGAAAGTAGACTGGTAATCATTTATAAAATAACTTTATTCAAAATTACAAATTGTCTGTCTGTAAGGCTTTCATACCAAAACCACAGAATCAATTAAAATGGTTGGTACAGGGATGGTCTTTACCATGAAAAAAGACAAGGACTACTTCTTATCCAGGTGCTGTAAATAGTATCCTTAAGACTCGGACAAACATCACAAAACATTCACATTCATAACCATCACAGATCAATAACAAAACACACTTCCACACACTATTTTACCTACTGGCATTTCTGAATCTCTACTGCATAATCTATGGCATTACCGTATAACCCAGACCCAGATACGTGTAGATAGCGGTCAAAGCCTTCGAGTGGTGCGATCAAGTCATTGATATGTAGCGTGTCAAGGTAGAACTATAGCGTCAGTATGCGTCTTGGTGAAAATTGTGTCTTTTGGGTAACTTTCCTCGTACATACATCATCATAATCTTGCGAGCCTTTTCACAACTATGTTGGGGTCTAAGCTGATGCAGCTGAGTACCAGTGTTTTACAAGGAGCGACTGCTCTATCTGACCTGCTCAACCCAGTTACCCGGGCAACACAATAATCCTTAGTTCGATTGGTGTCAGACTAACTGTAACTATCCTCGCACAATTGAGACAAATAACCGTCATTATCAATGTCTAACATACGTGTGTCCTGTACAGTTGGCTGATCTCCTTATATGAGAATAGAAGCCATGGCTGAAAATTAGCTGGGAGGACAGCATCATCATCATAATGTTCCATGCTTCTTGATGAAAATTGACTCTTATGAGTAACTTTCTTCATATACGATCAAGACAAATATTCGTCCTTACGAAATGTTGTCTAGGTCAATTCATTCATTTTAAAACGGTACAAAAATCTCAAACAGTAATGTCTATATATGACCCTCCTTTTTAAACTTGAAGTGCAAAAGACAGAAAATTCAATGAAAATCTATACTAATATTATAAAGCTGTAGAGTTTGTTTGTTTGTTTGTTTGAACGCGCTAATCTCAGGAACTACTGGTCCGATTTGAAAAATTCTTTCAGTGTTAGATAGCCCATTTATCGAGGAAGGCTATAGGCTACTTTTTATCTGGGTCCGTGCCGAGGTTCCCACGGGATGCGGGTGAAACCGCTGGCAGAAGCTAGTTTATGAATAAAGGTGCTAATTCTGATAGTGTCTGAAAAAATGCGATTGTGTGTATTTCAAGTATCCACAGGCAATATTTGGCTGCCATAAAGTACCCGATGACAACCTTAGCTCGCCGTCAGTACTGACAAAACTAACAATGAAGCAATAAATTAACTAAAAACACTCTTTCAAAACAAAATTAGAACCACCTGACCACAAACAATTACCGTCCAACCAACTCGATCGTCGAAAAATCATAACAGATGCGTGATCCACTCGAAGGGGAAGTAATAACGCTGATAATTATCAAAACTACACACAAAACTACCCGCAATACACTTGACAACTCGCCGCCGGAAGCCGGGGTGAATCCGGGCGGCGGTCACGTGACCGGCGGGCCGCCATCTTGTTTAAATACGCACTTCCGGTGCGGGCGCACTGCTTGCAAACATTTGGATACGTGGGTTATCGATTCTGTTTTTTTTTTGTGGTCTGTGTTGTTTTTTTAGGATATTCATTTTTGTGTATATGTTTTGTTAATCTTCGGTACATAAATCTCTCTCTTTTGGTTCTTGTTTTTAATAATCTTACATCTTATTTAATTAGCACTTTTAATTTGCATAAAAAATCTAAAATTTTAGCCTATTTTCAATTATTTTCACTGCCTATATCAACTGCATACCTGCTTTTTTTAATAAGACTTAACAATAGTTACTTTCCATATAAGTTATAATACACTCTACCTAATAACAATTTTAAAACATCTCAAAAATCACATCACAACACTAACTCAAACTCGCAAAACCCATTTAGGATTGCACCCCGCAAGCCATAACTAGAAATCCCATCTAGCACTCTAAAATCCGTTCCGACCCAAGAAAATAAACTTAAAACTAAAACTATAAGATCCGGTTTAAACCATAACGGTCCGGTAATGGATGAGACCGGATTACAAGCCTCTCTGACCGGATCGATCCCTCCTCGACAGTTATGAAAAGGCTGCGTTTGAGAGAGAGAAAAAAAGCCCCATAAGCCCAAGGAAACCTCGGTACGTTTTCAAAGGAAAATATTTTCTTAGATACCGCACGAGTTTTCTTCGCAACGTTATTTTTACAGCTAGAATTATTTCACCAGACTCTTATATTGCTAGAGATAAGGTTCAAATTACCCTGGCGGTCAAGGATTCTATGTTAGTGGTAAGTTGGTGATCGTAGAGCAGGGGATGTCAAAGCCAGTCTTGTCAACGACTATCAATATCAACCTTAACTGATGTATGGGGTGGCAGAGCCTTAAATCGATATATTTCGTTCAGCAGCCAGTTAGAGAAGTTTGGACAACTTTATTGGCTATATTGACACGCGGTTGGCAAGTTCAGCTTGTTAGCTATAATTATGTTGGGAGACTTTTACTTGGATGTCTATGTAGTGGCTATTGTAGAAATCTTGGACTGAATCTTTTATTAATTATTGACATATCATAGGATTTTGTTTGTTAAGGGGTCTAGTCTTTATTCGGACGGTAAGATGATGTTGGTTTTAATGGATGCCACAATGGCAATCTCTCTCCTCGTGGGGATGTTATTATTCTCTTGATTCCATAAAATATACCTTACTATATAAGAGTAGTGAAGAAATAATAATTATTCCGTTTCTGGCATAAACTACGGTTTTTGGTTATCAAAACGATTTAATATTTATTTCCTGATAAAACATAACTGTGCCATGTAACCAAAACCAGCATCACCAATACATAAAATATCACCTTCGAATGTGCGCTACAATTTATAGTACTTGCAGATATGAAACCACTTCGACCGCGATTGACTAAACTTATTAATGCTGGTTCCGGGAATGTGTGCGTTCCGCCGGAACTGAGCGTGGATGACGTCACAAACCACCCCGCGCTAATAATCTAGTAGGAGGCATATCCGTGGTCAGAACATCATACATTCGTCATCGAAGCCAGATAGCGAATATTTAAGCGGATAACTACTGTAGTATTCTATGAGCTGGTCGCTGGTCACTGGTAACTGGTTGCGTTTTGATTTTGAACGTGGTTTTTGGTGGTTGGTGGAAATGTTGACTTACATCAATAGCGTATTTTTTGGAATTTCTTATTGATTTTGGAATACACCTCTTTAACACTTTAATATTTGTCTTGTGAGATTTATCGAGAACCTCTATCGAAAAAAAAAGAAATCTGCAATACAATAAAGGTTTCAACATTTCATTAAAGTTGTTTCAAAAGGGCTTCAGCGTGTTGGCTTCGGCCCCACGTTCACCTTCCAAAAATCCGGGACTCTGTAGTCCCGTGCCGTGGTCTGGTCGAGACATACAAAATAATATTAGGTTGTCAATTAACTATTCCAAAACGAGCAAAATCTAAAATTTACGTAAATAAAATATGTCGAAACTATTCCGACCTTCAGATAGATACACCCACTGGTTTTTTTTTTTCAATGATTCTATATCTTCAGGTAAGAAACTCTCTACTTATTTTTGATTAACAAACAATCATTTCACAAATCAAGTAAACTTCACGTGCTTTTCTAATGCCTTACTAACAATCAAAACCAAATTTTTATTATTTCTGTGTCCCAAATAACCAAAAAAATATATTTCATTTTTTTAATAAAAAACCTGTTCGAATCCCGTGGCATCGCGTGCGTCGCATAGGGCACATCCACAAATCGAGCACTCGACACGTGCGACTAATTATTGTCGTCGGAAACCGATCCTATCGACTGAAGGGCACTCGAACGACGCGATTGTTGCCTCAAATATGGACAATAATAATCGCTATTTTATTGTGTGCTTCTTTTAGTTTTATTGGGGCTACGGTTTAGAAAACTCTTTTTGATATCCGAACTTCTTTAGAAAAGGAATCACTTATAAGATTTTTGCGTTGTCTTTCTTTCTTTAGTGGAGTATTTTATACTTTTGAACAGAACGCTACGTGCGCAGATCCAACTCGCAGTTCGCTCTTTTTATGAAACTGCATCTATAATCTGCTGAAGATTTGAAGATAAAAAACTACTTTTAATCAAGTAAACACTCGAAGCCTTGAATGTCACATTAGTTTACGAACGTTCACCAAACGTCTTAAAAATTACAACATTGTGCCTTCAGCCTAAAATCGATATCACTCTTAATCACTTCAACATTTCACTTTAAAAGCTCAATCGATATAATTGTTACATAATATGTCTAAATCAACAGTTCAGAGCTTAAGTTTATTTACTGAAGGCTAGATTTTTACCTTGAGTAAAGTTGATCGACCTAAAATCAATAATGCCCCTGAGACGCTTATGATTGCGATTTAAGGTTGGCCTTATGTGGTACCAACACAGACTTTGTATTAGAAAACCTTTAAAAAAACTCCTTCGCGTGACAGGAGCAACTACAGTAGATATCTATTAACCATAGAATACAAGAAAGTGCCAATGATAAGTCTAGTATACCTTTGGGCAAGAAGTTGCAATTTCTGCCTTATAAAATACGTTGGAAAATTTAATCACCACTACATGTGATTCCTAAGGCACTGATTCACAATCAAGAAAAAATATTCAAATGTATGTTACCACTCTTTAAAAACTTCATGATTACTCTATAATAACCAGATAAAAGTAGGTATTAGAAACATTAGTGGTCATACATTATCTATACTAATATTATAAAGCTGAAGAGTTTGTTTGTTTGTTTGTTTGAACGCGCTAATCTCAGGAAGTACTGGTCCGATTTGAAAAATTCTTTCAGTGTTAGATAGCCCATTTATCGAGGAAGGCTATAGGCTACTTTTTATCCGGGTCCGTGCCGAGGTTCCCACGGGATGCGGGTGAAACCGCTGGCAGAATAATAGATATATGTACATTAAATTAATGCTCTATCCTTCTCCGTGTGAGAGGAGGCCTGTGCCCAGCAGTGGGACGATAAAAAGGCTGTAACAGTAACAGTAACATTATAATAGATATATTTTTTTAAGTAGACTATTTCAAATAACCCAGAAAGTCTCACGCATAAAATTGTCAATTTCATCGGCAACATTCCGTGCTTACTTTTGAGAAAATAAGCTGAAATGTTTGTAACGCTCTCGATATCTAGGACAACGCATACTTTACCACTATTTTCACGTATACCTAACGTTATAGCATAGTCCATTTTGTGGTTAATTCAGGAGTATGTTGTATAAACAGTACCTATATTGTAACTTGCTTGCAAACGCATTCATATAAAGACAAAACAAAACTTTAACAATGCTGAAATCATCCTCATTTTCAGAAGAAAGAAACTTCGACAGAAACTAAATGAAAGCAGAATTATTTTCAATAAATCCATTTCATCGAACTTAATCTGGCACATAGATTTGGCAACAAAAAAAAACCAAATAAGAATCTACGTTCAGTCCACTATAATCTTAAAAGTACAAAACCGATAAGCAACTCCTACACTCCGGCAATAAAAATAAAAATAAACTGCCATTGCAAAATGAACGCCATTTCCTATAATAACAGAGCCTATATTTCAACTTGAGCCGCAAATGGCAGGTATGCCAAGGGAACTTTCAAAGTAGTAAACTGACCAATAAAAGTTTGTCCAATCAAATGGTCAGCAAATAGCAGTATGGGAACTGTTCATATGTTCCCAACTTGAACACCTATCAAAGTTGACTTTAAGACCTAGACCAGTAGACTTCCCTGTTTGAAGTACAGAAGACAGCAATTTGCTCATTAATATGCCAATTATTGAACAAAGTTATTCTATCTTTAGCTGAAGTTTTGCTCGTTAATTAGTTTTAAGTACTGTAAGTCATTTGGGTGCATTAATTTGTAGCTGCATGTCTGCTAGCCTCGTATTAATAAGATGGTATGAAAATAGCAGGTGTTACCTATTTTAAAAGTTTCAAAGACGTCATTTTGAAACCTTGACGTATTTACTGGTGTAGTAAAATATAATATTTTACGAATACATTTGGCGAGGGTAACCAAAATTCACATATTTTGTACGATTTTGTCAACTATTCTTATAATTTTAAGAGAGAAGTCCGTAAAAATATAAGGACTGTGACGTAGTTAGTTCAAGAAGTATTTTTATCGTTTGCGTATAAGTCCTAAGAACACTTCCACAACAAAAAAAAAACAACCAAATACCTTAATTATAAAATTATAGTAATCCACAAAACTGAACCCTTCTTCAGCAGTCGGCAAACAGTTGTAATTGCCGCCCGTGCGTGACCAGCCGTGAGATACACCATATGTTAGCTCGGACCGATAATTTGCCACTGGACACGGTATGTGCAATCGATATGACATGCTACGCCCAATTTTTGGTCAAGCAGTGTACTGACAAATGTGTGGGTGTAAATCGAGTCTAGTTTCCTAGTATTTCAAGGGAAAGGTCAAGTCAAAGTCGAAGTTTGAAGCGACAAGATAATGCCTTCTTAATAATTTCTATCATCGAAAACGTCATGTTAACCTCGCTCTTCTAGCTACTCTTTGCCCTTAAAATGACCTAGTACAGCAAGAGCTGGTCTTCAAAGAAGGTGGAATGCATCGTGGAAGCCAACGACTCCTAGCGATCGATTGTAGAGGTTAAGGAACGTTGGCGAGGTCGCCTTGCACGGCCACTTACCCCCACCTGTCTCCGACTGTTTAGCATTCAGTCTTACGAAGATAGTGCAAGTGATCAGTTGTGTTGGCTCCACTAACACTTTTCTACGAACACTGATAGACTTCCTCATGATCTTGGTGGCTAAGGGCACGCTACAAACTTTTAGTCGGCTGTAAGTTTAAGCTCAGAAATCAGTATAGAAATGAATGGCAGATCGTACTCTATAGCGATGAGGTATCAGACCGACTAAAAAGTTTGACTGCATTCACGATTACCTTCAGAATGGTCTGTCAGCTAACCATCGGGCCAGATATTGGCTCGGTACCTTGCTAAAATACTGATTACATAGCATAGTCATTTATTCAAAATGGGAATATCTCGGACCATACATGGTAGCAGACGGAAGACATCACCACAAAAATGACGTTCTAAAGAAAAATGGATGGTGCAAACATTTTCAAATTGTAAGAACAGATAATGAAAACTTGACAATTCATCATCATCATCATCTCAGCCATAGGACGTCACTCCGGACTCCACTGCTGAACATAGGACTCCCCCTTAGATCTCTTGACAATTGAAACTGATAAAAATCCTAAAGATCCTGTCTGAAAACTATATTTTAGCTTCGTAAATGTATAATTAATCACATTCCTGAGAGAACAAGTAGGAACGCCTGTGTTGATTTAGCTGGCAATCTCAGAAAGCGCTTCCAAAGGACTTATCTTTAAAAAATTGTTTTGCACATTACACATGAAAATTTATAAAAAAGTTTGTATTACTGGCGATGAAAATATTAACGGAATAGCTTTGCTGTAATATGACAACGAAGTCTTTTTTAAATACTTAACAAAATCTTTAAGTCTTCAGAACTAAAAAAGAAACCATTTATTTTGGTCCAATGATGCCCAGTTTTTGTTAGTGTCTTAGAACGAAAACGTCATTTGGTCGCTTACCAACTTAATAAAAACATAACGTAACTTCGTAGGTAACTTCTAATATTAATAAATGGATCAAAAGCAAACACATTCAAAATAACATAGAGTAACATGAAGAAATCGGTCAGGACGCCCTTCAAGACGTGAACGAAAAATCGTAAAAATGATAAGTCGTAAAACTGGCAATAAAAAATGTGTAGCTACGATAATATGCGGTTCCACACGTGATTTCAGAATGAATTATTCCAAATATTTTGCTTACTTAAAGGTGTCTTTTTTATTGCAATGCGCTAGTTTTTAATGTTTTTTCGAGTGAATTAATTGGCTGATACCGAAAGAGTTAGGGCGTGGAAAAAGAATGACTGAAACGGGACAATTAATACGAACATCATAATCTTTGTCCGTGAAAGTCTAGTTAAGATAAAATTAAAACAAACTTTCAACTAAGGATACAGCTTCTATCAAAGTATCATTATCACCGAGTTACCACTACACTGGAGTTCCATTGCTCAAATCACTAACTCATGTTCCTTTAATCATGTGATTCTTCGTGATGTTTAACTTTTATACCAAGGAATAGATTAAAGTAACTTCAATTCCATGACTCACACTACAAAACCAATAACCGCGCATAATACCAGCCGAACAATAGTGTAACTTTCACACTTACCAAAACCTATTAAGTTCAAGACGTTAGTATTTTAATAAATGAAGATCGTCACGGGCTCTCGCGCAACTTGAAATTAACTTTATACCCTTGAGAGTTGTATGAAAGCTATGAATACGGTACGGTGTACGAGGCCATTGTTAGAAGCCTTACAGTGTAGTTCGTGGTAGAAGTTGCTTTAAGCGCCATTGTGGTGCACGGTATATGTACCTAAGCCTGTGATGTTGGTTTTTGATGGTGCAAGATGACCGCTCGTTGGGGCTGCTATTGAAGGTTTGCAGGCTATTTCAGAAATGTGGAGTGTATGGGTTGACTTTGCTGTTTTGACTACGACTAAAGTAGTGAAGGAAAATATAGGAGAAATGACGCTCGGCAGTGAAACAGTATTTTAGGTGACAATTGTGGCGAGGTGCGTAGTTCGCAAGCCAGTGGCCAGTTCCACCGGTTACTGAAAAGGCCTCCGATCTGACAGATAAAATATAACTTTTGGTTTGACAGGTCTTGTATAGCAATATCAGGCAGCAACAAAACTATAGGCATCCCTTTTACTTTCAGATTGCATCAACTAACAGAAAACTAACTAACACTTTACCTACCTACCAATGAAACCGGGTGCTAGAAGTTCTTAGGCCCGGTTGTTCGTACGTCACGGTAAAGTTAAAATTAAAAAAATTTGACCGATGTCAATTTTGACCACGGTCAATTTGACGTTTTTATTATGAAATTTTAACGTTCGTAAAACTAACTGGTACTTCAACAACGCTTTTTTTACCCAATTTAAGCCCTGTTAATTTTTCTGTACCTAACTAGAATTTAACCCCAACCTTGACGTAACTGAGCTTCGAACAACCGGGCCTTGATAGTTATAATCGAATCAAGAATCATCCTATTAAAGTATGTAGCTCTAATAAAAAAGACGAAAACAAAATATTTTAATACATGGTCGCTAATAAAGTGAACAGGTCGTTGAATAATTTGTGCAACAAAAATAATCAGCTTCATTCATTCTACAGTTAACCCGGTATAAAATATTAATTTAACTGGACAACTCTAAAAATATCCACGCGTTGTAAGTACATATTTTATTTAAAATAAGTACGCTTTAAACACCTACGTTATCGATATGAAAATAGAGTAAAAATATAACGATATTTAACATTAAATATTAACGAAACGTTAACGATAAACGCAACGTTTCCGTAACGGAACTACAAATATTTAAATAACTGTTACTGTTACCGTATTTAGTTCTACGATCCCGACAAAAATATACCTTTAGCTATTGTTGAAAGTTGAGAGAGATGCTAATTCGTTTTTTTTTTTAAGTAATAAATTTTTGCTGCACGTAGTATCTTTATGGAGTTAGGATTTGTCAACAAAAGCAGTCAAAACGTCAAATATATTCTTCAGATAAAAGTTGTCTGGTTATTAACGAATTGGCCCTTAGATACTCGGAATCAGGATACATTATTTGTAGCTTAGATTTATGTTTTAGACGTTAACCGTCTTACCACAAAAACTTTTAAACGTCAGTTTAAGGCTTGTCTAAAAGAATGTCAAATTATGACGTTGACATATGGTTCATTTTGCAGCCACAAGTTTTTTAGACAAGTGTAAAACAGATGTTTATGTTTTTGTAGTAAGGCCATAAGATTTTATTTAGTGACCGGGCAGTTACTACTAACAACGTGGATTCTGTAAATACTTTCAGTAAGTTTTACTGAAATACAACTTCTTTTATAGGTACCTATTAAACAGTATGCCACTTCACCTGATCTGACTAATCTTCAACATAAAAACTATTCAAATTAAGAAATACATACTTTTACACTATCACGGATTTGTGCTCTTCACTTATGACTGCATATTATAGTAACTAATCAAACCATTTTTTTGCGATTGGAGATTGAATTTTGACATTAGCTTCATATAAATAATATCAAATCTCAATCTCCAATCGAAAGCTCGCGTGGATAGGTTATTATAATCCTCAGTTAATCAATCCATCACTCCATTTTACCAAACCGCCAATCATATACGAGCACAGCAAAGCCGTATGACAATAAGCTTACCTACCAACATAACCTAGCAATTTATACGCAATAATAAGGCTAGGCGCAGTCTAATTCAACGCTAAACCGGTCTGCAGACGGTTTGGCTACGTTGACAACACATCACTGGGAATTGTTAATGAAGATGCGGTCCCATTGACAGCGGGGACCTGGCTTTGGTTTCTCATACAGCGGGTTGAGGATTTTGAAATGGAGAGATAAAACAAATTTAGATCGAAAAATATGGCGCTGTGTGAATAGAAACAATTGTATCTAATGAAGACTTAAAAACAATGTGATCGATTTTCGAAAGTGAGCAAGGACCACTTTCTGATGAAGATCTCTTTTTTCATTAGATTCTTTATAGTAATTATCAGGGCATGAATTTAAAGACGTATACTCCCGTCTCTCAAGCAGTGTCTTATATTCTTTAAAGTCAATTCCGCAACATGATTTTCTACGAAGACTTAAGTTATGTAAACGAACGTGAATCAACGAAGTTTATAATGTGAAAGAAAATTATGTACACTGAATTTAACCCGACCAAACAGATGGGAATACTGAGAATAAAATGTAAATTGCCGTACAAGCCACTCTGTGCAAAATGTTTTATTAAAATTTGGAAACACCACAACTCACCTAGGGTGAACGAGGGGCAAGATCACAAAGACATTTACGATTAACCTTGAAATAAACTACAACAGTATAGAGAGGAATATGATTTTACCCAACATCTGAGGTCAACTGTGAGATGGGAAACAGGCATCAAAGCCAAACATGCGTTAGGAAAATTCTGACTGCGTGTAAGAAAATCCGCCTTGATGAGAGATGAGATTATATCAGACTAGTTACCGAGTATCTAGTTTGATTTTATCATCATCATCTTCTCACTAATTTCCACTATTCTACTACATCGCATGACCTACTTCATAGCACATCAAACTAATTGCATGTCCTACCCAAACCCGCTAATCACTTATCTTTAATCCCCGCCAGCAGTGACACCACAAATCGTCAATGCATGTAAGTCTACGTGACACCTGGCTTTGCCGTCAAACCGGCCTGACTGATGGCTGAGCCTCATCGCGTCTAGACAGCCTAATATAGAAACGATTAAATATCTCGTCACATCACTGGTTTATTTAACGTGAAGCCGGTCACAAACCGTGACACGTTTACGCGGACCATTGTTGAATTATAAAGTCGGTTAATGTATCTGTTTGCTGTTATTAATGGTAAGTTCGTTATTCAAATGGTGGTGCTTTGGACTTAGCTATTTTATGGTCGTTTATTTTGTTATTAATCATCATTTTTTTTTTATCAATACCTAGAAGATGAATATATTGTATAGAAATATCTTGTAGTGCTCTTGACTTCCAAATCACTAATAGAAGCATACTATACAGTTTCGTTGCTAAAAACACTGAATACCAGACATGTTTCAGTATATCTATCAAATAGTTTACTACAAAATAAAAAAGCAAACACTTCTTAAAGTAGCGAGCGACACTGGCTCCACAAATAGTCGCCAAGTGTGGAAAGACTCAACACAATGCTGGTTAAATATTAAAAGTGCAGTTAGCGACAGGCCAGTTAACCTGTGATTGGGTACAGTTAGCACATAATTGAACTTACTAACTGTACAGTTACGTGGTTCGTTAGCTATTTGAAAGCTTTTGGAATTTAACTGAAGGTTTTTGCGTTTATTGTGGCGGCTATTCAATTAAGATTTTGAAGTAAAGATGCAATTTAACTACAGCGAGTATAATTTGGACTTTCAATTTAGTATTTTGAATAATGTGTTTCTGTATTGTGTTGTTTCTAAAATATTCCAGCTTTTATGGTGTGAATGTTTGCGCAAATGTTACAGTTAGTGCTGTTAGAAATCAAACTTCCATTTCATATTCTAACTAAAACATATAACAACATAGTGGAGAACGGTATTAAAACAACGAATATGTTTAGAATTTGAAACACAAACTGTTCACAGTACCACGAAGTCATAACTCATAACTAGAAACAGAATAGAAAATTTTTCACTCAGATTTTACCACCGGTCTCAGTTTATCATCATTATCATCCTCCTGCCCGTAACCCATATTTTCTTCTTCCATACTTTTCTTATAACCGTCTTACATTCTATCTAGACATGTCGACATTCACACAATCCATCCATCGTTTCATTGTATTGAAACTACCTCTAAATAATTTTTGATCCCCAAGCTATCAATTCACCACAAAGCCATAGCAGGATTAAGCAACTGATATACCAATCTGATGAATAAATGAGATACGGAATATCACCTTGAATTGAATCCTTCGTAATAACCGCTCTAGCTACAGATTTACATATAGATAGTAGGCTAGTGCTTTAGGGATTAAGCGAGTGACATATTGATGCCTAGATATTGTACGTGACTGTTCATTTGTGAAGTCTAGTACATTGGGTTTGACAAATCATGTGGATACGGCGTGTGAGTATCAGCAAATGGGATTAGTTGATGAAGTATATGTTGACGATGTGATGATTCGCGGACTTCGTTTTCTTTGTGACTTTAAGATGTTTTATTACTATTATTAGGTTCTATATTATTTTAGATTTTGTTTAGTTAACTGTTTTGCTATAAACTTTTTTGTGTTTATTTTATTGGAAGCGGAACTTATAATAATTCACATGCGCATACTACTGTAAGTTATTTCAACATGAAGTTTTAAGATTTTATTTTGAATGTAATAAAGAGATATAATAAAACAACAATTGATAAGAAAAGAGCATTAAAATACAAACTTTATTTTCAAAATTTACTGTTGTTCAAAAAAGCGAATTTACTTTTATTTGTCCATTATTTTATGATATTTTTTGGAAACCTAGCGAATCCAGTTTTTAGGCTTTAAAATAATAAAAAGAAGAGTGTATTTATGTACTTACATATGTGTGAATGTTCGCTTCCATGTTGCCTACCTGGGAATTAAAGAAAAATATGGTGTATCAGGTGCATATTTTCTGGGGGATACCTTAGTGGTAGATATTAATATATATTCCTATATCCTGTTCAGTGCCTTCTTAGTGATATTCAAAGAATTATGTAAGTACATATATAACTTAAATAAAAGTAATTAGTTTGTCAGCCAACCGAGTAAGATCTTGAGAGATAGTTTATAAGCAATAATAATTTTTAATGTATATTTTTTTCTATTTTTTGAAAGAACCGTCAATATGTTTATAATTGAATTTGTATTTGTTTCACTACAGGTATTGGGATAGGTATTGATTCATTAAGTCTTTACTTAACCAATACATGAGTAGATATTATTAGGTAACTAATCTTCGAATAACCTCGTATCCTTTTTGTAAATAGTTGTACCTATTTCCATTGTGACAGCATTTGAATATCAAGTAACATTTTGAAATCGTCAAGGTTTTACTAAAACGCAGTTGACCCTAAAGTTAGTAGAACCACAGTCAACAAAGCCTAACCTCTTAACAAAAACCAACAAACAAGTATAACTCCAGAGGACTAACAAAAGCCTTTTTTAACCCATCAAATAAACACTCATCAATAATTTCTAAACGCCTTTCTCAAAAATACTTCCTCATTTAATAAAACCAATAAGGTTCAATTTCATCTGCAAGTTTCACACAAATCCGACTTAAAGAAAGGTAAGTGCGGTGTAATAGTTGAAAGCAATGTCAACCTTACGGACCAAAACAATAGAATGCCACATTACAAAGAACCTATGTGTTTGGATTATTCAAAGTGAAAAATGAACTCTGAAACGACCGCATAAAGTTGGTTTTAGTTTGGTTATAAAAGCGGAATTGTAAAACGTTGACGAATCAATTTGAGCTTTATTCCGTGCTAGTCAAAGAGCATTTTCGATTGGGTTTAAAATGAAGAGAGTTGCCAGTATTTAAATTGAA
The DNA here is from genome assembly GCA_963856015.1 of Helicoverpa assulta. Lineage (NCBI taxonomy): Eukaryota > Metazoa > Arthropoda > Insecta > Lepidoptera > Noctuidae > Helicoverpa > Helicoverpa assulta. Next base: position 3,406,573 of record CAWLCW010000029.1, read on the forward strand.
GTCCCTATCATAATAATAATAAAATCGTAAGAATTGCGTATTAGCTACTTAATTAATTACAGTACATTAAAGTAATATTTCCTTTTAATAAAATATTCCCTCTAGAGGTTGTTATCAGGCATGCTGTTTTAGACTTAATGAAAGTTAGTATGAAGTGGGCCTCACACAGAAGCCTTGTTGGACATTTTACCTTTGACGACAACGTTCTGAAAAGAGAATGAAATATCCTTTTTCTAAAAGGTAATTTATTAAAAGTACCTGTGTCTCTCAGAGGAAAAATAGACAAAGATAAAATTCACTATTGTAATAAGACCTGAATCGGGGACAAAAATGTGTTAAGATATCGACAAGTTCCATTAAAATTCGAATTTTCTACAAAAAAAATATAACCAAATGCATGTCTTGTCTCTTTATCTCTATCTAGAATATAAAAGACAACTCTTCCCTAACTGAAAATAAAAGGTAACGCCAAGTACCAGTCGGCAATGAACCAAACCAAATTAAAAAACTGAACTGCATAAAAAACTAGAGATAAAATACCCCGACTCCGTAATAAACTAAATAAACCTAAAACAAACTATCTACTTAATACAACCAATTTCGTCTGTCAATATCGACTAAATTCAGCTTTCAAACTTTACCACACAAAAGCAGAATCGATTATAACAATTATACCTATTCGAGAGAATTAGTCGACTATTAATCGGTTGCCACTCGCCTGCATGTTAGTAAAATTTCGAATATATCGATTTACAGTAACAAAGTCTTTTTTTTACGAGCTGGCTGTAAAAAAAAGCTGTAAAATGATGTCAAAAGAGTGTTATATATAAATTTTGAAAATTTTGACAACAGTAAAAGAAATCCATTTCTCAACTCTATGTGACTAAGAAACGTTGTCCAACCGGTCACTATTTACGTATCTATGTACCAATAACCCAAAACATGAATGCAATGTAACTACATAAATAAACTACATAACTACATAACTAAACAATAAAGGAACTAGCATCTCTCAGCATCGGAACAATAGCTTGTTTACATATTTTCAAAGGTTACGATTCAATAAGTGCATTTTTTTTATTATAAGCATGCCTCCTTTACGACCGTCCGTACGTAGGTACATAAGAATAACAATCCGTAGCGTGCCCTCACCCACGTTGCGTTCAAAGACGGCCTTCAGACACCGCAACCGTCTCTTTCTTTCCCATTGTACAACCCCTATGCCTATCTCACGCTACGTCGGAGCAAACATGAATAAAATAACACTGACTGCCGCTATCTGTCTCCCTCTTTTGTGGGGTTGGGAAACAAGTGCGAGAGGGACGGTAAATAAGGGTAGAAATGCAATAAAACAGATATGCCTACACGGGAGATTTGTGCCTATAGAGTGGTATAGTTCTCTGCATGCGTGGATGTTTTATTTGCTTAAAGAGAAACCGTTTGGAAGTGTTAACTTCCATTTAATTTGACATAATTATGTTGTTTATTTGCTTGCTCTTTGTAAAAATCGTTTACGAATTATTGTTTGAGATTTTAAATGATTTATTGGGCTTGTATGGCTGGATAATTTTGCGATGGTCCTTACTTTTTAATGAGGACATAATGTTTATGGCTTTGCGTTAAAGGTAAGGTTTATGCAGCGTTATTAACTAGATCTCTTTTATAGGTACAACATGTGGAAGGCTTAATTGAAACAAAATGTATATTGTTTATTTATATTTTCTTGCTCCTTTATATTAGGTACATTCTAGATGAGACTTATTTACAAGTTCAAGTGCAATCAGTGATGGAAACCTACAGTAGGTATCATCGACCCTTTAATATGTGCATAGTATTTTACATGGAAAAGAATACTCTTTTTGTTTATACAACTTTCCGAAAAAGCAGCTCCACTGATTTTAATAGATGGGACAGTTGAAACATCGCGTTTTTGCTTACCCTAAATCCTGTTGCGTGAGAACTTTACAACCTCCGAGCACGGTTACAAAAAAGGATGGAAACTTGTGCAAAGAGACGCACCAATATTCGTTAAGCTGCAAATCCATACAGGCCCACAAAGAATATTGACAAAACCGTGCAAAAGTATTCTATTTTCAAAAACGGGTTTCGTAAGTTTCGTAAAAATGAGTGCCATACATAGACGGGGACGAATGACATCTGTTACATAGTATCTTAATCTATGCAGGTACTGGCACCGTTATTATGGAATACAAAACATCGAATTAACTAAGCAGGAATACTTCAATAAAAAACAAAAGAAAGACAAATACTCTCTTATTTTTTATCCATCTTATTTCCAACCAGATATTGACACTAACTTTTCCACCAATATTTAAGTACATAGTATGCTTAGTTAGATACAGACAAATGTTTATAATCTTCTAAACATAGTAATATCATAAGAAAGATCGAAATTGAACACAAAGTAGCGACAGGCCATGCATAGGAATCAGGTGGAATATTTGGTAATGGAACAATAACATGTACTACGGGACAGTAATGGCGACTCAATTTCGCGTCAGTGCCAGTCACGCTATTCGAGTAGCGTCACGTTAATGCTACTATCGATTTTAACTTAACTCTTTACTGATTTTTGTTGGTTCAAAGACTTTGATTTTACTTTCATGTTGATTCATGGTCGGTGTAGTCTGCCAATTGATTTTAAAGCCGTTAAATCAGAGTAATAGAATTTCTTGAATTGTTTGTGACTTTTTCAGCTTGGTCTATGTTACTTTGTTAGGTAAAACTACTAAACTGCTGGTACTACTTAATATGAAAAATAATATTTAAAAGAGTAAAGTTTAAAGATTGCACATGTACCTATAGCATATGATTTGCCTAAATAGTTTAAGACGGAACGATATTTAAGAGCCCGTAAGAGAAAACCTCCCACTGTCACCTTTCTTTTCAATAAAAACCATGCTGTATTAAAAATTATAAAGTAACTTAATGCAAGTTTTCTACCTCCACAAAACCCTATAGTTTACTCAAGCAACAAGCCATTCATTTGCAATTAAAAATGACACAAACAGCCTGCAGTTTTTATTCCTTATTAATTGCTAGCTTACTCCTTGCAATTTGCCTTAGCTATAGAAGACAGTAACAAATAAAAACAAAGGCACGCAAGGATATGCACTTACCCGACTACTGAATACTAAATGTGACTGAGAAATAGTCGCAATTACCTTGCCTTGATGAGCCAACAATTGCTGACATAGAACCTTTTTAAACTTCCTTTTAAATAAAAGGAATATTCACTTTGGTTCGCACTGTAATTTATTTAATCGTCCCACGCTCCGACTGAACGACAGTTACCTATGTATATGGATTTCACATAGCAAATGAAGGATCATTTTCTGTATTTTTCCTGGATTGAAATGTAATTTTTGAAATGGTGATAGTATTCTATAGTTACTTATTTTTCAATCAATCAGTATAAAATTAAGATTAGGTGTAGGTACTTTCTACTACGATTTTTTTTTATTTCGATGACAGGGTAGTGTAGTAAGTAGTTTGAGTATCAGAGTATACGCCAGAGGTACCAGGGTTTGACTCCCACATAAATCACAAATTATTGCTCATTTTAGGGATGACTCTTGAGTCATCAGTTATCTTCTGTATTATTCTCAGGAATAATTATACTTAGCGTTTTGATTTTTTTTTCTTTAAAGAGGTGTAGTATAGTGTGAATGTGTCAAAACTATTAGTACTTTTAAATCAGTTTGCTAATCACTACCTAAAATATATATTTATTTATGCACGCGCTATGGAAAAGTTACTTAATAATCGGTTATTTATATCTAATACAAGGAAATAGGCTAATTGTGCTATCGACTAATAATAAGTGACTGTGAAGGTCAGTTTGAAATAAATAGCTTTATTATAATCGACACCTGCATTGTATATATAAAGAAAAGATCGACTTGTAACTACCTACGTTCGAGGCCAAGTCTGACCATTCGAGCGAATCGACTAAAGAGAAAAACTATTAGTCTATCTTTAGTTTTAAAAGTCTTTCGTATCAGTAAAATTCGTGCAAATTGAATACTAATCTAATTTTTCGGCACACTGCAAACTTTTGGTCGACCGATAGTTTGTTCCGGCTCATAAATCAGTAGGCAGTATCAGACGAACTAACAATGTTGACAGGGATCAGGGTTTTCTTTAAAAAAATACATTGGACCAACTGTCTTTAGTATTTAGTCCACAGTATATAAAGACACTGCGATGACCTTAAGAAATACTACCAAGATAACGATTTGACCAATTTGTCGCGTGCTAGTGTGTGAGATAAAGATAAAATTTGTTAAAAACATATGTTATATAAGGTGTTACTACATTATTTAGCGTTTCAATATGTGAGGTTTCAAACGACTTCATAATATCATCATCTGGGGTCGGCTTCCAGTCTCAATGGATTAACATTTTCGCATAATCCCAAACGATTTCATAATAAAGAATTCTAAAATTCGATTCCTTCGCCACGGTCGATTCTGACAAGACTGCGTTCATCATTAATGACACACATAGATTAAAGCACATATCCTTGATCGATCGACGGGAATTACCGTACGTAAGTTCAGAGTACAGCCAGACGGTTTGTGCCACAACCTTAGGGTTTGTCCCACATAAGCAATAGTATCCTATACTACCTATAAAGCTATATAGCTTTATCGCACGCATCGAGTAATTTCATAAATTGCACCATTATGTTCCTAACGTATGTTTATCGGCGACGCAATGAAGCATATGCAACTGGTGATTGTCGCTGCGAATATAGGTTATTAATTGTCACGTTTTTATTAAAATTTTGAAAGATACCTACAATTTTGAATATATTATTCAATGCATTTATATATTTGTACTTTCTTCTGCCAGTGGTTTTAGGTACCCGCGCCCGTGGAAAATACTTCGCGCTCCTAAATAAAAAGTAGCCCACCGTTATAAATGGGCGATCTAACACTGAAATAATATTCCGAATACGTCCAAAAATTAGCGCGCTATATAGATTTTATAATTTGTGTACTCAGATAATTTTAAAAGAATAAAATACATAAACTTATGTATAAACTAGAAGTACCTACGTAAGCCCTATTATTCTGAAGTTTATTCAGAAGTTCGTTGTAAATCTATTCTCCAATCCGATGGCTATGAGAATATAAGTGCATATAGCATGAATCAATGGTTATAATGAATACCTACGACTCTTGTACTCAGTTGCACCATTTAACGAAAACCAAAGCATAAACAGCCGTATACCAAGTTACTTCCCTCATTGGTCAAATCCGCAATTTGACAACATCAAATGGTTCGGTTATAGCTACAGTTAAATGGTGCAACTCGCCGTTAGAGTTTAATTTTAACGTTCTCCCAGTAATTATCACCCGTCCATCGTTGCCGTATATTTAACTAGACTATTATTCCTGTAATACACGTTCAGTTTACATTGATCGCTGTTAGGGACGACGCCATCTTGGTTGAAAATTACTTTTATATTTGAAGGAAACTTGAAGTATTGTGCCTATGTACACGGTTTACCTAGCCATCTTAATTAAAATAAGTTTTGTTATAAACAATGAGTTTTTAATTCCACACTAATTATGATAGCAACACTATGTAACCCCACTTCCCAGTAAACTTATGAAAAAAATGATTATATATGAAATCATTTTTTTTTAGACAATTCTCAACATAATTCTTTTAGTTTCAACATAATTCATATAATACCTATTTCGTAAAAAAAACTGTGCAACAAATAAATAATTCGCAATATTAAAGTCAACCGACATTATCCCTGCCAATTTTAACAACTGTAAAACTGAAAAATTATTCACTTTAAGAATCTTTTAGTTTTCCCACCACAATCTCAAATAACCTTCAGATTCAGCTAATAAAAAAACCTACAAAAATATATACGAACTAGGTAGAAACCTAATCAAAATGCGATTCCATACAAAAAACCGTGATCACTAATACAAAAATTATTATATCTCTTCGGTAAACTCTTTCTAATTTTATTCTTACTGAAAACGGAACGTAAAACATTATTAATGCGTGAAATCCGCGAATCATGACACATTTACACATTTTATACGATATTAAAAACAAACAGATTATATCCTGTGTGTTTGTCCAAATAATTCAATAAAAATACAGCATTTTATCGAAGTGACATTTGTGTTCATCATAAACTGATGATATTTAAATAATTTCACTGTGATTTTCATTCAAAATGTTTATTTATTAATTTTAATTTAACTGGTTCATTTATTTGTTAATATTGTCTCTTCCTATTCTTAAATTAAGTTTTATTTTTTAGTTAATATTGTCTTTTATTATTGTTAATTTAACTTTTATTTCTTTACTAATATTTTGTTTTATTATTTTAAACTTAACTCTTATTTATTTGTTAATATTGCTTCTCATTTTTTAAAACTAATTCATTACTTTTTTAACGTTGTCTGTTAAAGTGACGTAATGAAACCTACATATCCTTTTTCATCGCCGTTAATGACGGAAACAAAAAAGTAGTACAAAAACTGTCAACACTAAAATTAAAAGATTATTTCGTGAATTAAAATAACTGATGGCTATTTTCATAATAGCAATTAGCGTGGTGTCAACCTCCAAAAGGCTCCGCCGGCTGCGATCTGAAAAATTAATCATTATTCATGCCAATCATCATTATAGTGTGCATCCACTTGCATAGTTTTCAGACAATAATAAGTTCCAATGACATGACTATCCATTACGAGCCAATGAACAACAAAAGGTATTTTAATCCAAATAAATTATTTGAATTATTCCAATTGGAATTGATTTAATAAATTATTCCAATTGGAAGCTTACTAATAAATACAGCCTGTATATACAAACTTATATACAATTTTGAACTATCTTTAAAAACTAAATTATGTACTTTATACTAAAATAAAAAGAAATGCTACTTGGAATTTTAACAGTTGAAAAACAAACGTAGGAAAAATAAGTTAAATAAAAATACTGCTTTAATTTTTTTTTTCAGCTTGAAATATTACACCTGCTTCTATAATATTCTTATAGTGAAAGAAAATTTCAGCCCCGCCCTCACAATTCCGTTGGCCGTCGTAGGCAGTCTACGACTCTACGGCCGTCGCTACGCGCTACGCCGTAGCCGTCGGCCGCTTACCTACCGAACCACATTATAGTCATTGTGGGAGAAAATTGTAGCTCATTATTTCAAGTATACGGTGAAAACGCGAATCAATGAAACCTACTGAAACTATTCTAGAATGCTAGTTCATTTCTAAATTTCCAAGAATTTATAACTAATAAAATAATCTACAACTCATATACGGCTGTTAAATTGATTTGCTAAAAATAACCCGGTTGTTTCATAATAAAATTACTAAGAAGGAAATACTAGACAGCTTTATTTGTAAACTGTAAGCCGCCGTCGGCAAACTGCAGTTTTCTTTGAACGTTGCGAGTAATTTTAAGGTTTAAAAATAACTGTCTATTTAAATAAACTGTATGGAAATTGAAGAGAGAAGGGCCCTGGTATATTATTGGCTGTGGCAATGACCGTTAAATTGAACCGTATTCAAACTGTTTAAATTAAATTACTGTAATAGCCCGCAATCATTTGTTTCGCAACTTTTCCGAATAGGTTGTGCAATTTTTGTTTTATTTTTAACCTTTTTCATGTCGGATAATGAACGTTTTTTACGTACAGGAATATTTTTCTAGAGACGTTTTATAGACATTTATACTAAAAAGATTTAATTAACTCGCGGTGGGTTATTAAATTAATTAATTTATTGAAATCTTTTTAAATAAAAAAAAATATGAAAATCTTTTTAGACGTTATAAACAACTCTACAGCAAGAAAATTAGTTTCAGAAAACAACAAAAAATAAATAACTAAAATCAATAAATATTTTGTAAATAGTAACCAACGGTCATGTCATATTTACTATCAAGACTGCTATTGACCACCGACGCTTAATACAAGACATCACTGAAAACTGCACAAGACGGACACACAGACAAGTTCGCTGACACACAATCCACCCATGGAGCTCCATGCAGTCGCCAGCGCAGCGCGAGCGGTATCACACACATCGCAAAGCAAATATATACCCATAAATAATAATATTTATGTACTAAATCGAGGTTTATATATCCTGAAAAAATGTTTAAGGGTTAGTAACGTATGTATTGCCCGTTTCTCTGTGTGTAAAAAATATTTGTTTTGTTTTCCGTCGTAGGCGACCGTGTGTCCGACGACAACAAGCGAGACCTTCACGCTCGGTCTACTAGAGGTTGTAGTATAAAGGCAGTACTCACGGACGGGTTGGGGACGCACCGGCGCGGGTCGGAGCTCCGGTACGTCGGGCTGTAGCGCCCCGGGAAGCACCCTGGCGGCGCCATCAGCCCCCCGCCGGACTTCATCTTATCCGGCGAGTACATGGCACATGACCCCCACGGGTCGTCCTCCAACTTCAACACCTTGGAAGGTGAGTGATACTGCCGGTCGAAAATTTTGGCGATTTTTATCGTACTTTCGGGTGTATAAATGGCGGCGGTGCCGCGACCGTCCGCTTCGCCGGGTAGTGACCGACTGAAGCAGGAAAGCGGTGACGTCACGGGCCACGCCCTCGCCCCTCCACTCGCCCCCGCCTACCGCCCCCCTCGCCGTCTCACGCATGTTTACGTCGCCGGCGGCGGGTTCACGAATTACTGAATTATTTAATTGGTCCATTCACTTCTCCTGCTTGTTACCTTTTCACGCTTCTCTAAAAAGGTTGACGGATGGCCTGCGACGATCGGCGGCGACTAATTGTGCGACAATCGATACGGCCCCCGCTGCGCCCGCAAGGCCCAGCGTATTGTGTTGTGCACGTGAAAACCGGCCAAACGTATGTAGAGTGGGTTCGAAATCTGACTGGTGGGACAGCTGGATAAACGTGCCTGGTTGCCTAAAATATTAAGTATGTGTATACAACTACTAGTCTTTTACCATCATGAGCCTCATGCACAATTTTAAACAATAAACCGTCCAAGACTTTTCAACAAACGCTACGGATTAAACAGCTATTTACATCTAGTTAATAAATGAACAGCAGCGTTATAATATTTCCAACACCAAAATGAATACATCGAATACGTTCAAAGTTCAAAGATACAAGTATTTTTATTTCAAATCCTCATAATATTGCTTGAACGTCTATCACTTGAAGTCGACCTAGACCCTAGACTAGTGAGTTGAGCGCACGAGGCGAGGCGACTGCGTAACGTAAGCGACAAGGTCGCGGCCCGGTACTAAGGATACATTACACGCGATTCCAATATTCCTATCTGTTGTTATCTTTAGGAATTTGACGTTACTTGTTTGAAGGTATAATGTTAAAATTGTATCTCTGCTAAGGAAATCAACACAGAGGAAGATATTGGGAACGATTATCGACATCTTTTTGAGATTACTTGTTTGAGGCTAATGTAAAAATTCTATCTCTATTAAGGAAATCAATAGATACATAGAATATTGAAAACGGACGGTGCACGAGTAGTTCTTGTACTGTAAGTACTAGAGATCTTACTATACCTTATACTTGACGTGCAGTTGAGTTCGCATCACGTGAAAAAATAAAAGATTCCGACGAATTCCATCTTCTTTTTGGGAAGCCGGTTAAAAAGACAAGGTCACAAGCCGATATTAAGACACCATAACATTACTATAAGAAAATAAATTTGAGGGCATGGGAGTGCCCTTGCCAATACGAGCAAACCAAGGCACAAAGGCAAAACTAATTTTCTTTATGCATCGACATTGATTGATTAGCTTATTACGTTCTTTGTGAGAAACTATCACAGAGACTTCTTGATTACCGTAACAGTTCAGAAATCAATCAAAGGAATATCAATGGCATTTAAAATTGGAAACATCAAAACGCAGCAAACCTTTGAAGGTATAATGAAGTTTAATTCCTTTCACTGTAAAAGCCTGCGCAAACTGCAGACTAAATAGTCGCCCGATAGTTGGTTGACAAGTTTGAATCCAATCGAACTTTTTATTCATTTATTTATTTATTTATTTAATAGTTCATGTACACAGATACACACACAGAATACAGAAAAGAAGAAAGTCTTTTAGTCGGAATATTTCAATAGGAATTATGAACAACTAGGTACTAAGTTGTTCGTAGCGGTTTTGAGGGTGCCCCAAGAGAAACTACTACTTACATCTGGATAAAGCGAAGCCTATGTGTAGAAACGGATGTGATGAAGACGTATGTCCAGCAGTGGTCTGCGATAGGCTGATGATGATGTGTAGAAACGATTTTTCAATCGCCAGATAACTTTTGTCTCAAGAATATAATTTGACTTTCTGGCAATATTTGTATGTAAAATATGTCAAACTGCTACATTCAGTTATTTTTTTAATGGCCAATTAGTTTTTAAGAATGACTACCCCAGCACTATACCATTGTAATTATTTTTAAGAACATGGTACGTAAGTAAACGTTGGCCTTCCCTGTACCAGGCAGCATCTTCAAAAGCCCTGTCTTAGACAATCCCCCCCGACATCTACACTCTACAGTAAGCTCGTTTACTTGACATGTAATGCGTTCCTCAGAGCTAGCATCTAGATGATTATTCTCGCCTGAAACTTGTTAAGATGGAAGCCTCGAAGTTCATTTATCAAAGTCTGTCTGGCTATGATAGTGTCAGTTAGTTTGTGTATTGTGCTGGTGTTTTTAGGTTCTTAAATTGTGGAGGTGTTCACTGTGTCAAAAACACTGCGTTAGATGTTAAGGCGAATCATGTAATAGTGTTTTAATTCTTAACTTCTTTCACAATTATAATAGCTGTTTCACTATACATACTTAGAGTTTTCTATTTATTTCTTACAGAGTAAAATATATCTAAAACTAGCTTCCGCCCGCGGCTTCGCCCGCGTAGTGTTCGGTTTTATCGCGTTTCCAAGAGAATTCTTCAAAAGTCCGGGATAAAAACTATTCTATGTTCTTTTTCAAGGTCAACTCTATCTCTGTACCAAATTTTATTAAAATCGGTTCAGCGGTTAAGACGTGAAAGCGTAACAGACAAACAGACAGACAGACAGAGTTACTTTCGCATTTATAATATTAGTAGGGATAAAAGACAAGGTGAGATTACTTAAAAAAAGAGCAGAAGACTTTCTTGGAATTCTCTTGAAGATTTTCGGTCAACTCAAATGCTGTACTTACATAAATCATGATCATTTAACAACAATTAGTACTCTACTTACGATTTACAACAAACAAAGATACAAAAAAATCCTGTTTACTTCATTTTTGTCAAAATTCATAGGCAAGCGCTTTAAATCATAGCTATTATTTTAGATACACAATACAATGGAAAAAACAAAAATATAAAGTGACAGAAACATGTACAATATGTACAAGAACATACAAACCAATTCTCAAACATACAGAGCAAGGCTTCATACAAACCAAGTCTAAAATAACTATCCCTTCAGCTAAAACACACCTGAAAGCATTTCATCCCAGAAGAACTACATACTACAAATCCAGAATAAGAAATCGCTGACGTCATTAAATGCTACTACCAAAAAGTTTCCGAAGACCAGGTCACAACCCAGTTGTGAAGTGTAGGTCATTCTCCGGAAAGGTTCTTAATAATATAACTCATAGTTTTCGAAATTCCGTGTTGGATACTCAGGCCATTTATGCTGTCCTAGTACTTTAATTTTGTGGTTCTACCGCATCTAATCACCCCTGTCTCGGGGAAACTTCTTTCCGTAGCCAGATGGCGTCAAAAACTATATCCCGTGTCCTTGTCCCGGGTCCTATCTAACTCATAGTTTTAATTTTTCCTTTTTTATTTGTAAATATATAGATTTAATTTGTAATATACCTATTGTCTAATTTAATTTTGATTGAACTACAAACTACTGTCTATATAGAGGTATACTATCCAGAAAAAGAAATCGCTGACGTCATCAAATGCTTCTTCCAACAAGTTTCCGAAGACCAGGTCACAACCCAGTTGTGAAGTGTAGGTCATTCTCCGGACAGGTTAAGACTTCGGCAGAAGCCGGTCAAGACATCTTCTAAAACTAGCTGTTACCAAAATAGTTGTCAATGTTAAAACATTTCATTGGCTTGTTTGTGATTCTGAATCTGATTTTCATTTTCAATAGCTGGGTTTGGATGTGCTTTTGTGTTGAAAGGGAAGACTGTGGCAGTTATTTATATTGAATTTGTTGGGAAAGAAATAGGTGTAACGTAACTTATAACATTAAATAAAACTACTTTTATATATACGTCGGGATAATATTTATAATATTTAATCCCGACGTTCGGATCCTTTACATCATAGCGTAGTCTGCCCGTAACCATGGATGCTTGGATCATGGATAGTTTTATTTAAATGACTAATACTCGCGTAAGTGTTAAATCAACATTATAAATTGACTAAAATTTTGCAAAATAAAAACCATTTTTTACTTTAAATATTTTTAAGTTTCATGAAACGTTCAAGAATTCGGAAAATCAAACTAAATACCACTACGCTCAACATAGCACATTTACACAATCATTTTTCAAAAACCAACCTCGCTACTAAAACAAAGCGACCACAACTTCCGTTGCAATCTACCCTCCACAAGTCCCACACACGCATCACACTCCATGAAACAAGCATGATACCATGATAGCAACTCATCCCATTTTATCACAATGCTAATAATTAGCTGCATCAACCGGCCCGGTAATTACGCTTTCACCCGGCAGATGGCGGGAGTTTTAATTTTTCGATTTCGGACCAGTCTGTATAATGCATGAGGCTTTTATCGCCGCCGTGGCTCCTTCGGGGATTCGTGGAGTACGAGCCACGAGAGAAGCGGTAGCAGATTTGCCGTAATATTGTAGGTAGCTACTACAAATTGAATGTTTTGTGTGGAGTTCAAGATTAGATAAACAATAAGAAAGAAGGTGGAGGGGTAGACGCGTGTTAGCAATGAAGGATCTTCTACGAGTAGTCATTTTCGACTTACAAAAAGTAACAGTGCTCAGAATACTTCTAGCAGGAGACTGTTAAAAACTGATGTTGGAAGAACCTTTACTCACATGTAACGTTTTAAATAATAACTAAAACACTTGAAAATGAGACTAAAACATTAATATATGGTGTTCAACGTATTGTAAAATAATAATAAATTCTGATCCATTAATTAAATTGTAATGGACAGTTATTTTGCTGAGAAGTTTGTACATCAAGCCATATCGCTATGAAGTTGTGAAAGTATTTTTTGGGGGTTTGTACTTTTGCAATTTTTGAAGTGCTTATTTAATTAACCTAGCCCTTTTGACTCTGAAAGATATATAAAAAGGTACACAGGATGTTAAAAAGCGCACTGCACAGTTGGGATAATAGATTTGTTTCCTTTGACCAACAATAGGACAGATACTAGATTAAAAGAGTAACTCTTCTCTTACCCAAGTCTTTATAAAAAAGCCAGAAAAATAAACTACTAATAAACTTTAAAAAAAACAGCGTACAAAAAGCAAAAAAACTAAATTCTGTATTATTTTATAAACTCGCTCGTTTCTCAAAAATTAGACCACACATCTACCACGTACCCTTTTTAGGGTACCACAGATAGGCACGGAAGTACGACGGCCGCTCCGTGCCATACCCAGCTGTCCATTAACAATTCTATCGCGAATTAGAACGGTAATTAAGAGCTTTCTTTATCACTGCCTTGTTCTAATGTTCTAGAAACCGCTATTTTTGCACTCATTCGGTCAGTTAGAGTGCCAGCACATACCAACTTTTAGTCGGCCTGTAGTTTGTTTGGGCTCTTAAACTATGTAGCAATAAGGTAAATCATCATCATCATCTTCCGAGCCTTTTTCCCAACAATGTTGGGGTCGGCTTCCAGTATAACTGGATGCAGCTGCGTACCAGTGTTTTACAAGGAGCGACTGCCTATCTGACCTCATCAACCCAGTTACCCGGACAACCCAATACCCCTTGGTTAGATTGGTGCCAGACTTTCTGGCTTCTGTAAATGCGCACATAAAAACGATCAGGTGTTTGGCTTGTATAAGACAGATTAAAAACATTGATTGAATACACGAGTTCCTTAAAAAAAATCTAACCATCGGGCGACAGTCGGCCGATTTAGTCGACAGTGGGCGGGTCTCTTGGTAAAACTTCTTTTCGCCTCGATAGTACTTTTATGGGAATAGTCGACGTAATGTGGGCTTAAGCTAGCTTTTTTTTCTTTTTGTCGAACAGAAATTTATCTTATAGGTAATAGATAAAATAAGATCGGATTGCAAGTTTAAATAGTTTTTAATTGTGGACGTGCAAGTTAAGCTGTTTCTCGTGTTACGTTGGCTGTTTTTTTAACACGCTTAGTTTTTACGTAGAATGTAAGAAAATTGGCGGCTGGTATATAAATAGCGGATTTGTGTGTATTGGAATCATTATTCGTATGATTTATAATTATTGTTTCATAGAACTTACAAAAAACGTAATACGCTCTTTTGCAAAAACAGCGGGCACCTATGCGAAATCTTGGTTTTAAAGTCCTTAAAACCAAGGCCGCTTTTTTTGCAAAAAAGTTTAATATACGTAAATGGGAAAGTGTTAATTTGCAAGATTTAACTGTACTTTGGCACATAGATATTCGGTGCGCACTAGTTTCATCTGGACGCGTTTAAAAGTGTGATGTGATTTACCAATTTTTTATCTCCTATTTTTATTTTTCCTGTTCAAATATATTTCATAATTCCGGATTAGTCGTATACAAACATGAAAACTCACAATACGTGTACTACTGGATAAAACACCACATGTCCAGGTCAGTGAAAGGGTGATCCAGTTCCCCTGGGAAACACAAAATACCCCTAATTTTATACTCGTGCCAAGCATTTTTGTCCATGTTTGGGTATAAGATATAGTAGTTCTGTATAATAATTTCTAAAAGAATTTAGAATTTTATTGGCACCCAAATGTAGTTAGTATATAGTTCCTTAGATACCGATGAAGGTAGCAGGCCTATGTTCAGCAGTGGTGGTGATGGTGGTGACGAGAACTTAACCTTTGTGCTAGTATTTCCTGGGGAAAAAACAACATTTGAGGTACCCTACATATGTTTTACTCCCATTTTAGGAGATGCGGTTACTGATTCCTGAAACAGCTCGATAGGATTTTGTTGAGCGTGCAAAATCCGCTAGAGCGAAAGCGCTTTGTTTTAGCCGACTATGAGTTCAAATCACCTGCTGTACAGAATCAGATGATGTATACAAACGTAACTCACACATTTATATACATACCTACATCACTGCTACACCACTTAAATACTGTGTTATAATAAAAATAAAAAGGTACCTACTTAAGTACAAAATTACCAACAAATACAAATAAATTATATTATATTAAATTTTATCCTGCCTTACTAAAAAACATACCTCCTAACACAATTCTGACATCAACAAAAGAATACAATAGTGCCCACTCGTCCATAACGGTAGGCAAGTATCACTAGGTATTACATAACAGAAAAAAGTTAAAACAGGAAAGGTTTGAACGAGACGGGCAAGACAGTTGGGCGGGGGCGGATTGCAGCTTCCGCCGGATGTGGCAGCACCCCCACTCCCGCCGGAAGCGACCGAGCCCTTCCGACAAACGCAAAGGTGGTAGCGATAGCAGGAAGGCCCTTTTGTAGGTATATTTGGATCATTTAGAAGGTTTTTTACTAAGAAGACGAATTTACCCGTAGGTAAATTAAATCGCTCTTTTAGCTTACGCTGTGGAAGAATTAAGTAGAGAAAATCAAAGTCCAAGAAATTATATTATTTTTAGACACCCAGCTCAAGATAATTCAGAATAAAATAGTTAAACATTTTTTGATAGAAGTTACATATTTTTATTCTTTCCAGTTTCGATATCAATCTATGATAATAAACTTGAAGCATTAAGAAAGTATATATTCTCGTGATTGGTCAGAGTCCCGAAAAAACTGCTCCTCGGGCTTGGATATAAAGTAAATAACTTATATGTTATATATACTGATGAACTAAGCTCTGCTAAAGTTCATTTGATAGATTTTTGCTTGAAATTGCAGCAAACATTCGTATTATGTCGTTAAATCCACGGTTTATAATAATATAAATTCTAAGTGAGGATTTTTCTGCTGCCGCTACTAAGGTCGCGCTCGCTCGCACGGACTGGGGAAAATATGTTATTCGCGTATCCCAATTAAAATCATAATTAACTTCGTATTAAAGCAAGCGCTAATCCCAATTATAGAGCTCGCGGGTTTTACCTTCGCTCGCTGTGTTAAACTTAATGCATCACAATATTTACTTTAACATACCAAATCAGAGATATTTTGTATATTTTTAACCGACTTCAAAAAAAGGAGGTTCTCAGTTTGACCTATTTGTAGGTATGTGTCCACACTGTCCACGTACCTGTGTTTGTGCGCGATTATCTAATGTTTGGCTTACCTGACTTTGATGCGGTTTTCAGCACAGTTTTGAAACACAGCACACTTGGAGAAGGTTTTAAGTAATATTGAACTTGTTTTTATTTTTCTGTAAAAAAGTTTTCAATTGGCTTATTTGCCTCGTTTAAGAAGGAACATTCAATTTTGGGCTCCGAATAATCCATCTTCAGTTACATGCAGTTATTAATAGATCTTTCACAGCCACTACGGATAGGCTAAAGCCAGAAAGTCTGACAACCAAGAACATTGGGTTGCTTGGTTGTTGAAAAACTGGGGTGATGAAATCTGATCAGGCAGGATGGCAGTCGCTTCATGCTAAAGACTGATACTTAGCCGCAACTGATGGTTATACCGAAACCGACCCGAAGTCGAATAGACTATGCAGAAGAAGAAGTGCTGCTACACTGGTATATATTTGAACCAATTCAAGATTTTTTCCTCTGAACAAACTGACTAAAGTGACTTTACTTAACGGGTTTTCCATGTACATTCTAATTGTAAGTGAAATGGAAAATGTTCTTGTGGATCGGAAAAGCTTTTGTATTGTGAAAAAACGTACTTTTAAATCAGTACTGGAATATCTAAAACTCCGTACATTAGTTACGTAGGCTCAAAACTGGTAATAGACTCAATTCGCCATGTATATGTGAGACTAGCCGTTTTCCCGCGTTTTCAACCGCGTCCCGTACTACCCGTACCGGGATAAAAATATAGCCTATATTACTCAGGAAGAGTGTAGCTTTCCAACAATTGAAGAATTGTTCAAATCGATTCAGAAGTTTCGAAACCTTTAGGATACAAACAAACAAACAAACAAAAAATGGTTTTCCTTTTATTATATTGGTATGATTACGCTATGCATGTAGGATTTGATAACTTTAAAAAAATCAAGCACCAATTTTTACACAAAGAATAACAATATTACTTTAACTACACGAGCCGTTCCGCTAACAATAATAAATTCTATTTGATCGCGATAGATATTTCTCTAGAGGAAAATACAGGACTTTGCCCCCGCGCTATTTCCACGTGTTTTTGTATCTTTCCTTCTATTCTAAATACATCGAGGGGTAACAATAAATGGAACACTTCTATCTAATGTCAGCCGTTAGAGTCACAAGCCGGAACGATCCCGGATACAGTCCGGACACGGGTCGGATACGGCACGTGGCGGTAACGACATGCCGACACCGCAATTGTGCACAAAATTGTTTTAAATGATTGTATGAATTTTTTAGGGACTGGTTTTTCGTCACGATTTTTTTTTCTTTGGTGAAATTTTAGTGGTAACGGCTTAGTTTTTTGAAGTTGGTCATTTTTTTTTAAGTCAATGACAGTTCTGGACATATTCTTACAACTAACAACAATTTCAATGGCAATTGTTTTTTTTTTTCAGTATCTGATGAAACCGATCCATTAATATTAACAAAAAAATATTTATTAAACTAAAAATTACTGTCTTTACATGAAAGACACAACATTTCATCAGCTGCCTTTCATTTGCTCAATCATATAGGGGTCGGTTAGTCTAACTGGATGCAGCAGAGTATCAGTGTTTACTGACATCCTCAACCCAGTTACCTTGATAACCCAATACCCCTAGGTAAGACTGGTTTCAAACTTTCTGTAAAAACCAGTAAAAACTGTCAAAGCGGTTCAAATGCCCTGGACCCACAAATTAACGTGCCATACAAAACACAATGCACTTCTATTCTATGACAGATACACTTACCAAATAATAATTATTATAATTCAGACACCCTAAACTGACAAGGACAAGGGTATCCAAATTCACATTTGATTATTATTTTTTAAGTTCAAATGGGCATGTCTCTATTTGTTTGATTGCTAGGCACGTGGCGTACAGAGTCTCAAATCGGCTGGGACGCATAGTCACGCTTATAGGATTATATGGCAATTGGTCGCGCAATTTATGTTATGGGAGACGAATAAGGATTATTTTTATGGGTATTCCAACTTAGAGATGCATCAGAATGTGTGGTTGAAGTGCGTGTTTAGTGTGTAATGCTTGAAATCGTATCTTGTTTAAAACCGATTCTTCAAGGCGTAGGAACAGAATTCTGTTGCTTGGGAGTTTGGTCCACCACTTCTTCTACCTACTGACCCTACCTACCTACAAAGAGTTAAGAGTGAGCGTTATTTGGAAGTGGCTTTTAGCACAAATATCCAGGACTGCTTTGCTATAACATTTCTAAAACAACCAAAAATCAACATAATACAAATTCAAAGTCTGTCAGAACTTTGCAAATGAACACAAAAACATAGAGGTGAAAACACGAAATTCGTTCGGCACATGAAATAAAACGCAATAGTGTCAGCAGCATCCCTTGAGATCTAGTGTCATGAGTCACGCGTCGATCCGAAAGCAAATAGATTAGATTATGCATTTTGAACGGACGTACGATATCGGTTTTCTATATACGGCCTATTTATTTAACCCTACATTCAAGTTTTAGTGTTTTGCGCCCTCCGACGAGTAAAGTTAAAGTAGAGAGTTTTGAAGGTGGTTGTTGAGTAGGTATATGAAAGTCTGTCTTCTTTTGATGTGTGATGCGGTATTTTGGAGATATTGGAATAATTTTGCATATCACGATACCGTAGCAAACCTAGACAACGGAGTAGCGGATATAATAATAGTAGTAGTAGTAAGTAGCTGGATAGCGAAGAAAATGTTACGTCGCATGCGTAACTTTTGCCTACTTAGATAAATCAAGTACAATCAAAAACATTATCTACAGTTCAGTCATTTCAATCTGAGTACTCATCTGAATTCGGCAACATTACGACAATTATCAAAACGGTACAATTCTAGTTAAGTAGAAGCGAACAAACTTTACCACGGTCTAGTGTTGTGCCTAGCTGTCAAACCGCTATCACCAATTAGTGAGGTGACATTAATTGTGATGTAAACTTCGGCTGTGCAGGGGAAACTCTGAGGCACGCGTAAGCCACGCGTCCAAAATTTGGGGCTTTTACCCTACTCAACTGGGCCAAATTCCCGAGACCTCCCGCGCTTCCCCCTAACCACAAAAACTGGGGATGAAAGCGGAAAATTTTGGGCTCAACTTGATCAAGCTACACTGGCGCATTGTACTCGAACTTTAATGTAAGAGCACTTATCTGTTATTTCTTTATTGTTGTAATTTTCGGGGGCAGTTGAGTGCTCGAGACTGCATACATTTCGGCGTTCAACAAATTTCCGTTGATAAGCAACTTTGATGGGCGCGTTAAAACGTATTGCGGGAACAAATTGCTTAAGGAAATATAAAATGTTTATTAAAGCAACCATTTGGTAATAAAAATATCAAATTGCAATTGGTTTTCTCAGCGTTAAAATGACGTGGAGAGCTAGTTGGAATGTCTGTTTGCATTTTTCTGTCGATGGCGGTGTTACATTGTTGCAGAATCAAAGGGATGTTACAATTATAGTTTTGCGGCTTAAATAGACCCCTATTTGTATTTTTCTCGCCTTTATCCGATATCGAAACTTTAATTTAATATTTCCGCAACATTCTTTTGTAAAATTGAGCGTTTACTCCATATTTTGACGTGTATTTGCAATCAAAAAATGTTTTTTTTTGCTCAATACAGTCCTTTCGTTAAGTAGCATCCCTCATTTGGGTTATTACGTACTTATTTATTAAATTATCCTCATTATTCGTGGCTAAGGTACAATTTATAGGCAGTAACTGGCGAAGAAAATTTACTGCCGGAAGCCTGATTTACAATAAGGAGCTCGCCTCTTTCCCTCCTTATTAAGTCATTAGCCAGACGATAATTTCATGTCCTCGAGCAATTCTGGAAAAAAAAACGGCTGCAAAACCGCTCAGAAACACGATTAAAAAACACGCCAATCCATTATTAATAGAGGTATTTCATAAAAATGTAGTATTCTAATAGTATCCTGCATCGACAGTTACTTTTCCCGGACGATCAAGTGGCGTGGGATCGGAACTCGCGCGCATTAAAATTCAAAATTCGCGCACAAAAGAGAATACTGTACGAAGCTCCGAATTGTTATCCTTGGGGTTTAATTATGTCTTTGTGGCTGAAAAAAAGAATATTTCATAGTCCTTAGGGAAGTCCTGAAAGGCGAGGTTATGAAGGCTGGCTAAATGAATAAATTGAGAACTTGCTAAACTTGTTATTACGCCGGAGCCAGTTCTTTGCCGCGTTGCATATTAAACGCGATTGATACGAGCATGCTTTACCTCACAAAGGAAACATTTTAAATATAGAATTTTTAATACTTCTTAGTTAATGTGAAATTTTAATTAATATAGCTTGAAGGATAATAGGATGTGTAAAATATTATTTTATGAACGTGGGTAAATTAATATTTGCTTGCTGAAGATGCACGTTGCAACAAAGTAAAACAGTGACTAAGGAAAATATATTAGTTTATTGGTTATAATATATTTATTGGCCAACTTACTTTAACATTTTGCTTATATTAAAGACACTACTATTAGGTGGTAGTAAAGTACTTTCGTAAAATACAAAACATTAAACAGGTAGAAACGTAACTGAAAAAAATGTATAGAATAGATCGCCGTGCATGATGACCATATAATTCATCAATATACTAGCATGAAAGTACTTTTGAGTAAAATAAAATAATTCATTATGTTATAGAACAGTAAACTTTTCGAAACGACACTTACTTTGATTACTACGAAAAAACAAATCCAGTATTTGCAACACTGACTTGTATACGAACGTTTTAATCTTCTCAGCTCACAGAAACTACTAAATTCCATATTCCGCCTCCAAAGGCACTATAGCTTATCTAACAAAATGGAGCATAAAATAAAACGATACTACAAAAAACATACAGGAGCGTCCGAAAAACTTGGTACAACCTCACAAAAGCAACTGAAAAGTTTTAATATGTGTTCAATTCACGTGCTATAAACTTGCTTAGCTGGCGCACCCGTTGCCCCGTGATTTCTTCCTGATATTTTATTTAGGAGATTAAGACTTCCCTGGGTTGTTAGACGGTACCCTCCATTATGCCAGTTTATGATCCCATTCTGAAGCAGCAGTTGTTGACGCATTCTTCCAACAAATTAGGTGGAAAGTTTCGCTACTAAATTGCAATGATATGCGAGTCTTACGTTCGTTTGTTGGCAGTGTTTTGTTTTAGCTTGTTTTTTTTTGCTGAAGTTACCTACTTTGGGATTTTTGGTTGGTCCAGTTCTTAGGTTAATACTGTACCGCTGCAGCATTTGGCGCTACTCAAAAAAGAGTAAGTGTAGATGCTTTTTTGTTTTAGCTACTATACTTTACTTCATTTGTTTCTAAAAAACTTTCAACTGTCGTGTATCACCCAAATAAAATATTATGAAGTGATTGTTTTATGATGCTTACACAATACACGTAGCCTCCAAATAATATTTTTACCCAACAAAATCACGTTCACCAGAAAAATCCGCCACAAACCAGACCGCATTTTGTCTTCTTTTTAAATAAGTAACGTATAAAAATGTTGCAACTCAAGTACATAGGTGCATGCATGAGGTTCTTACGCTCATTGCACTTTAACCTAATCCACTTACTGCTGCATACAAGTGCGGTTATTTAAATTTTAATATGGCTGGTATGTTTTATGTGAGATATTGCGCCGTCTAGCGACCAGTGACAAATAAGCGGTGCACGTGGTTGGTCGCGGGGTATAAGGATATGGGGCTCATGTTAGAGAAGGTAGCGGTTGCGCGATTAGTGCTAATATCATGTATCTAAAAGCAAAATGGGTACACAGATGCCTCAACATATGGGCTACTATTAATGTTGGTTTTCGTCGAATTATGAATTTGTGGACATGGTTGGTTAGAGCTCTGCCAAAGAAGTTCATGCATAGAATGAAATAAAGTTTCTAACCCGTAATAAATTAAATACTTAGGTACCTAGATATATGAGATTTGATCTCTTAATAGTAACCAATTTACTTTGTAAGAGTAAGTACTAGTAGAGCAATAGCGCACCAGCGGCTTGGACGCAGCGGCCAGGTCGCGCGGCCAGGCCGCAGGGATCGATTTGCAACGCGGCCAAAACCACGGCTACGATCGTCAGTTGCACGTACAGCGCGCTTCAAAATGGACGTTGAGGAAATAGCACTGCTTTTGTATCTTATAAGTAAGAAGCGGAAAAATAAAAGGAAAAAATATTGGGTTTTATATCTCGGTTGGCATAGTCTTCACAGGACATGTCCCACGACGCCCTCCTCGTCTCGATTTCTGTTATAAATCTTTCCGTGTCGAAAGACATCGCGATAATTACAAATCACGCTGTAGCTCTACAACACGTGCGGCCGCCACGGCTAGTGCGCGCACACTGGTGATTTTACTACAATACTATAGATCTCAGTGGCCGCAGCGACCAGCGACTGAACACTGGCCGCAAACGCGCCGCTCCGATCTCGCTGGCCGCTGCGGCTGAGTGTGGCCGCTGGTCGCGTGCGACCAGGTGCGCGCGCTCTGTGGCGATTTCATACTAAGGTATCTATCTCGATGGCCGCCGCGACCTGGCCGCTGCGGCCAAGCCGCTAGTGCGCTATTGCTCGTAGACTAGTAGAACTTTTAGTTGGCCGATAGTTTGATCGGACTCATACTCGAGATGATTAGTAGAACGTGTATTACAGCAAGCTACCTAACCGGTATCAGATCGACTAAAAAGTTAGGTTGGACTCACATTACTTATTTTCAAAATTCTAAGTAATATCACTTCAGTTATTATCATGACCACAAAAACTTCAACATCTTATAACTTGTACCGTAAAACCAATGCACTTACTTCGGCTCATATAAAGACGGCCAGCTAAGTAAATCCCTCTTACGTGAACAAAATTCGCTTTGATTTTCAATATTACGTAGAGATTACACCTTCTTAGTAGACTCGGTGCCTTTTTATACGGGCTAAGCAGGTCTTCAGGCTAGCTTAGAAACGAGATGGATCAGGTTATAGGCTAAGATGTCTAACGTAGTTGGAACACCTTGAAATCGAAGTGGTGGAAATAGGGTACGGTTATAATGATGTGATGCTAGACGTAAACCGGCCAAAGACAACTCGTGTGGTAGACTCTAAAATATTCTTTTTAATACACACATTGTATGAAAGATGCTCGATTTTGTCAAATACGTCAAGGTAGATCATTAGGATGTGTTTGGCTTAATATTGAGCAAAATCCACACACACACATTTACGAACTACGGCCACATACTCATCATCTCCCGAGTCTTTTCCCAACTATGTTAGGGTCAGCTTCCAGTCTAACCGCATGCAACTAAGTACCAGCGTTTTACAAGCAGGGACTGCCTATCTGACCTCCTAAACCCAGCTACCCGGGCAACTCAATACGGTCAAATAATCCTTGCGTATAAAATGGTTTCTGTGCATTCTTCAGTTGAGGCTCCCGCAGTGCTGAACGACCTTAAAGCTTGGTAAGAACTTGACCAAGATTTCCAATGCTCCTTATTTATGGATATCTATAGGTATGATTATCATGTCATGATTACCAAAGAACTTGACTTTGAAATAACGCTGCACGTAAGGACTGGTGTCCTTCACTGCACATTAAGCTGTCAAATTGATTTCAACTTTGTTTCTAAAGGTTAAAGTTCAATATTGATTGGGATTACAGTTATGGAGAACAAAATGACTAGCGGAGGTGTCATAACGGAAAATCTCCTAAATAAATAGCGAGCCAAAATGTGGGTGTGCGGGGGACGAGGAATATTACTGTCTTCGCCCTTGGACTCGAACCTGTTTTGTGATACCAGAAATCGTTGATAGATGTCTCAAAGAACCCGAATGCCTCGTTATCATCATCATCATCATCATTATCTCAGCTACAGGACGACCACTGCTGAACATAGGCCTCCCCCTTAGATCTCCACAGATACCTGTTGGAGGCGACCTGCATCCAGCGTCTTCCGGCGACCTTTATAAGATCGTCTGTCCACCTTGTTGGTGGACGTCCTACGCTGCGCTTGCTAGTCCGTGGTCTCCACTCCAGCACTTTTCGACCCCATCGGCCATCTGCTCTGCGAGCAATATGGCCAGCCCATTAACACTTCAACTTGCTAAACCGGTGGGCTATATCGGTAACTTTAGTTCGTCTACGGTTCTCCTCATTTCAGATTCGATCACGTAGAGAAACACCGAGCATAGCCCTTTCCACAGCTCATTGAGCGATTTTGAGCTTTGAGATGAGGCCGATAGTGAGAGACCACGTTTCGGTGCACACATTCGGTAAAACACATTGGTTGAAGACTTTCGTCTTGAGGCACTGAGGTATGTCGGACGAAAAGACATTGCGTAGTTTCCAGAACGCTGCCCAGCCGAGTTGGATTCGGCGGTTGACCTCTTTCTCGAAGTTGGACCTGCCTAATTGGACTACTTGTCCTAGGTAGATATATAAGTCAACAACTTCGAGTACCTAGCTTCCAACAGGGACTGGGGTGGGCTCAACATGGGCATTTGACATAATTTTCGTCTTGTCCATGTTCATTTTCAGGCCCACCCGTTGTGAAACTCGGTCGAGGCCATCGATGATCGATGCCCCGTTAGTTCACTCCTAACTGATTGTTTTGTTCGTGACCACCGTACCTGTTTGGCCTAGAACAGTGGTTCTTAACCGGTGGTCCGCGGACCACTGGTGGTCCCTGGAGGCATTCCAAGTGGTCCGCGAAGCATTGCTCCGCGACGTTGCTAATCTAATTTTATTTTTAAAGACTTATCTATGCGAACAGGGGTTTTCGCATGGACGTATAAAAGATATCCATCTTACTAAAAAAAATTAATTTGGGCTACATTTTACGTAATTTTGGCTTTGAGTCTTAAAAAATAATTAAAATTTCGCGCTCGCTTCGCTCGCGTATTCAAAAACTGTGTGCCTTTATTTTTGCATTTGTCAACAAACAAAAAGTTAAGTACGTTTGGGCCACATTTTACGTAATGTTTGGTTGAATACAAAAAAAAATCCGCGCTCGCTTCGCTCGCGCATTTCGAAACTAAGTACATATGTATGACAGTAGGTACTTGCGTTTTGTAAACGCAATGTTTAGTTTGTAAATGAAAGATTTAGTTAAAGTTATAAATACGTACGTGGGGTTTCGACGCTTCTGATTGTTAAAAACAAGCATAGAAATCTGTTGGATGCCACTGCCGACATGCGTTTAGTTTTGAGTAGTACTGAACCAAGAATTCAGAAGTCAGTAAAGAGAATGCAGTCACAAAAATCTCATCAAAATGTGTAAATTTTAATTATAAAGTGTGCTCGTATTATTTATCAAAGAACCCTCAATTTAGGTAAGCCATTGGGGTGGTCCCCGGCAAGACAAACTTTTGGTAAAGTGGTCCCTCATGCCAAAAAGGTTAAGAACCACTGGCCTAGAAGAAGGCGCCTGACCTACCCGCATTGTGGCATCTCCACTCATCTTTCCTTACTGAGAGTAGTAGCTTTATCTATGCTTGACTAGCGACCCGCTCCGGCTACGCACGGTATAACAGTATTTACTCACTATTTGATGTATTTTATTATACATATATACCTTCCTCTTTAATCACTCTAACTATTAAAAAAAAACGCATGAAAATCGGTTGCGTAGTTTTAAAGATTTAAGCGTACGAAGGGACATAGGGATATAGGGATATAGGGACATAGGGCTGGACAGAAAATGCGACTTTGTTTTATACTATGTAGTGATGCACTAACGTCTGTATGTGAAACTGACCACAGTTACAGTTACCTTGCAAGAGTTATTTCGCGTACACATTCTTTGTATATTTATGAATAAGGGTGGTAAAGAGGTGGAGGTAGGGTGGTCACTATCCTTAGCTCGTGTGGTATTTATTAATACCACGGAATGCAAAGAAGTGGGTCGTTGCACTGCACGCTAAGGCCGATTGATAGGTGTTGCCAGTTCGGAATAGGTGTGTTCATCGACGTGTGTTCTAAATATGTCTTTGTTTCAGTTATGTTTATTTGATTTCTGTTTTTTTACCTCTTCCATGAAGATGTATGGAGGAAATGCTAAAAAATGTTGTCTTCAGAAAAAACTGACAGTAAGACTTTATAATTTTGCACTTAACATTTTTTACGTTCGGTACCTAAAACTACTAATACAAATTAACTCCTTTGTCTTTAATAAGTAGTGAAACTTCAATTTTAAAAGAAATAGATAAAAAACCTATTTTTCACGTTTACGAGTATTCTGAGAACCAGTTTTCCAAGAAAACTTAATAAATTACGGCGGAGTATTTCTACTGTTGCCGCAACAAACGCTTTTATTTACATCGGTTAAACATTGAATTTTCATAATGTTTCTGGAATTCTGAATCTCGTATAGTAAATATCTTTTTGAACTTACTAAAGATAAAATTTCATAAAGACTGAAAATATGTAGTGTAACTACCTCTATATTAGGTGCCCTCTTACATTTGACGCACACTTAACTTGACTGGCAAGAAATGCCACCCTTTCAGACCTTTGACCATGTAAGACTGAACCAGCATGGGTCCGACTGATGTATGTCCATCAGTCATCAATGATTGACAATAGAGTACAAATGACACCGTGTATAATTTTAGTCAGTTTTTCTCGAGTCGCTGCGCAAACACCATTGTTATACCTATAGGTTCCAATGGGTGGTGGGTGACGGGCCGAGTAGCGAGAAAGGTAAGGGCCACGTGCACGCTTAGGCTCAAAATATAGTTGCAGACTACAATCGAGTTTTCGGAGAACTGTACCAAAAGCTTAACTTGATACCTCATGTGTTCAAACTGCGGCTTCAGTCAGGCAGACTGATTGTCTATATAGTTAGTATTGTGATTTTAAACAAGAGCTGCACCCTCACAATAAGAGACCATTTATTTATTCCTCACTTTATTTGGAAAATAAACATTCGTTTTGAAACAGTAAAAGAAACTTAAAAACACATTAACCTTTTTACTTCTTCAAACTAATTATTATTTACCATCACTATACTTTGATAATACCCATGCAGCGCTTCTAAAGAAACACTAAAACATTTGACAGTCGTTTCAAAGCCGTCTGAACAGCAATTGAACAATGTGTGTCAACGTCTGACGGTGATTAGCAAAAAATTCACCCCTCGCAAATGTATGTGTAATAACAATGAAATTAGACGCGCAACGCCCGTCCGATTTGTGTGGTCCGTGGGGATAGTTACTGCTGGAATAGAATTTTGGATAGTTTTTGTTTTATTCGTTAGATGTATCCAGCGGTTTTATCCACGTTCTGGGAAAATAATTTTACAGTAACTGGTTAAAAAGTGGCCTATGATCTTGCATCATAACATTGTATTTTGCTTTTTCAATTAGATGACACTATCTACATATAGAGGTATACTAAAAGTTGAACTCTGGCTTACAGAAAAAAACTTATCGGATTTAATTTTAAAGGCATAAGTTTAGTATTTCCACATAATATTTTAATTTCCAACTTGTGACATACATTTAGATGTAAATAGGCCCTTAATCATTCCGAGTTCTACAGTAAACTATCATGCTTTTACGGCACCAAATATTCCTATCCACATTTCAATAATCTAAGCAACTAACAAATGGCCATGCAAGCCTCACAACTATTCGCACATCACCCATCAAAATTACCAAAATCAAACGCCAATCAAAATTGAACTCTATCACACACAAAATAGAGTCTAAAACGAAATTTGTACAATTGTTAGGGTTATGATAGAAATAATTTTAAGGGTGTATAATCGAGTATGTTATATTACATCTCGTTATGGCATGAGGGTTAGCACAAAGGTCGCGATTATTTGTTTTTGATCGCATTAATTATTTGATCGAGTTCTGGCTGTTACTGTAGCTTAGTGTGATAAAAATTATCGTAATAGATTGTATTACACGATTGATTTTTGTTTTAATTTTAATAGTAAAAGGAATTTGTAATAAAAAATCAAAACTATATAAAATATAATAGCGAAAATTAAACTTTCTAAGTTTTCCTCTTGTTATCGAGTGAGCTGTGGGTTTAATCACCTAACAAGATAGAGAACACAGAAGAGAACAAGGTCTTCGACGTGAAATTGTGACAACGACTGCTATTGAGAAGCTCAAATTATACATATTCGCTATTACCGCAGTATCCTAAAATCAATCGTTGCAAATAATTGAGACCTTACTCCCATCTAATTTATAGTTCCTTACTTACCAATTTAACCAAACAAAAATAATTTAATCATCTTAAAAAATAAATTTAAATTAAAGCAACCAAAAAGTTTTTACACTAACATCTAAGTTCCGAGTGCTAAATAGGATCAGAGGACCCCCACTGATCTTCAGATACTCTTACGTCACACATCGTTATGTCAAAATGTTACCAGTAAGCCAATAACCGTCTTTGATAAAGTTGCCAGATTGAAAAAGGATTCGCGACTGTCGGAGGGATGATATGATCGGTTGAAATTCAATTGCTGTGCTTTAGCCTTATTTTTTGTTAAGTAATAAGTTTAAAAGAGTACTTGCTTGTGTTTTTCTTACTCAATAATTTGCAATATATCTGGTAGTTGCTTTTCTTAAATTAATGAAATATTGAGGTTAACATTTAAGCACAACCTTAAGAAATAACTGGTTGTTCTCAACAATTTAAAATTACAGGGCTATAAAGTTAACAACCAGATTTGATGATCAAAGACACAACTGTCAGATGTCAGCTGTCCCTTATTGTAACATCATACATCTACCATTAAGGTCCAAAAATTCTGCACACGAAAAAACATCAGGAGTCTCTTAGCCTGTACAATTGGTGTCCAAACAATGAACTCGCTAGGGACCCCGGCTACTCGCGCAGAACCCAATGGAGACCGCACCAGATCAAAGGCACCATAAAAATCCAACTAAGTACATTATTATACCCGTGAAATGCCTACATCTGTTGTTTTTTTCCTATTAGACACAAATAAGCATTGATCTACCGGTCACCCCTGTTTAAGCACACACTAACACCCTCATTGTAATTTCAACCTTATTTCTAAAGCTACAAAGTCGGTTTTTCATTAGCGCTTTGTTTGATAATTTTTCAACGGATTTTACACTCTAAACGAAAAGCATTAAGCATAATTTAGCTTGGCAGTTAGTTTGAGCGGGTCAAGTCGGTGCCGATTCAATTTCACTTGTGCGCCTGATCTGATTACTCTGTGTGAACCTGTGACGTTTCGTTTCTGCCTTTAGGCGGATGAGCGGCGGATTTGTTTAAACCGATTAAAATTAACATTAAGGGCAGTTTTTGAAATAGTGACGAATTAATTTGATGCTACGGCGTAGTACTTTTTACTAACATGGCATACGCTACGCCGTAGTACCTTACTCGACTAATATATCGCCACGCTACGCCGTAGCATGTATTTTGCCACTTGAGAAAATACATGCTATTATTAAACGTATAAAAGCATTCTTATTATTTTAAAGAAAACAGAAAAAAATAATTCACCTATATACGAATTCTGAAAACAAACAAATGTTCAGAATACTCAATGTATACAAACAAAATATATTCTCGAAAAGGCTTTAAAAATTAGGCATCGCCAAACATAAACCAAGTTAACCCAATCATGTGACAGCGCTAATTCCATCGTCACATTTAGTTCACGTTATTTCATGTCCAGTTCTAGCTATACCTGCATAATGGCAACTAAACAGTCGGCCGACAGTTGACCCATGACTGCTAAAATTTGAAAAAAATCTTGATTCCAATCACAGGTCTGACACCAACTAATTACCTGATTTTGACAATGTGCGTACTACCATTCATCTTCACACTGATTTAAACGCCCAAACAAACTATCGGCCGACTAAAAGTTTGCTGTGTGTACTCTACACACAAAATTAGCGTTCTATTGTTATGATTGTAATAACAATATCACGGAGAAAAAGGTTTTGCACAAGACAGGCTTCTCAGATAAGTGAGCATCGCTTTCGGGGCGCAACTAAAACACGGGAATCGCATTTGGTGCAGAAACATTATTTATAATTTACGAATACGCCAACGTGTTATTTGTTTTTAAGGTTCCGTGGCTAAAGGGAAAAATGGGACCCTAATATTACCTAATATTAATCGAAGTCCGTTCGTCTGTCAGCAAGTTGTATTACATGAACAGCGATAGTTAGACAGTAAAAATATTATTGCGGACGTTATAGCTAAAAATACTGAAAACTGGAACAAAATAACCAATATATCGAGATCCCATACAATGAACATGATTTTTTTTTCTTGTTAATAGATAATGGTACGGAACCCCAGGTGCTCCGACTCGCACTTGGCCGATTTTTTTTCTCTCGTATTGTCTTAGAGAGGATGTGTAATCGTTTGATTGATGTCAGTGTGTGATTTTAATAGGTAAACAAAATGATTTACTTGTTATTTTAGCAAAACTGAGAAAATGGTCTTCGGTAGGTTCCTAATAAACAAGTGTAGGTACCTGGTGGGTTTTTAGATATATTTAGTTCAACAGTTGAGGCCAAAAGTGCATTAGTGCGAAATATAGAGAAACTAATTTTCACTTTAAGGTATTTAGCATACTGTGAAAAAATATTTAATTACATCTTCGGTACGACACAACATAGAAATAAACAAGTGCAGGGTATTTGATATGTAGAAGTGTAAAATATTTTCAGCCATCTTACACCTATTGTATTGTGCGACAATAGAGTGCAACTGTGTGAAACAAATGATCGTTCAGCTGTTTGTGAACTAACTCCCCCAGAGATCAAAAGCGGATAGCGGAATATGCTTGGAAAATCAAAAATATGCAGCATTGTAACAAATCCGCCAGTACAAAGTCTGGCCAACTATAGTATTGTTTACATTAATTTGCTAACGATTCAAAACCTGCTTAATGGATCCATATGCTCAGAAATGCACACCGTGTTTTACCAATTTGTATTTATACCGCATGAACTGATAACCACTATTTACCAACTTTATTCTATCGTGATAAAGTCGCGGATTGTATAGCAATATTTTATTGGATGATTTTTGTATTTGGTGCCCAGTCCCCATCATATTTCGATGTATTATTATGAGTATGATTTTTTACTTGGAGTTTTTGATTCGAGGGGTTATTCATACAAGTAGGAACTTATTGTTTATGGGCCGGCGTGATGTGTATGTTGTGCATCGTTGATTTCCATGGCTTTGTGCATCATTTGTTTTGATTCGTGACGTCAAATGTTGCCAGCATGTAAAAAAACTGGTTATAGGGATTGTTTTGACATTTTGACTGTTACATGACATACTTGCCCACTGTCTTTTTTCGCAGATGGTGGTTTGACTGACCATTTGGTTATTTTCTTTGTATAATGTTATTTATAGATTTTCTTATAGTTTTTACTACGCTTTGATATAATTTAAAGTTTATGTTCACAAAGAGTTTTCTTCACAGACTCCTGGATTCAATCTATAACTGGCCTGATACTGCAAGCTACTGCTGGTACCTGGTACAGTACCATCAGCTAAAACAACAATTCAAAGTCATCTTATGTTTATTATTTCAAAGAAATTGCATAGCGATTATATTTTATGCGAATAGGTGAGGGAAGAACAAGGAATTACGTTGCGAATGTAATAACAATCAAATATTATGTTTGTATTGCAAGATTGGCTTGGAACAGTGTTTTGTTTTCTGGGGAGACTAATCTTTTAGGTGCATTTTAACATTTCTCAAAAGAATTTGAAATTTTGTTGTTTTGGTGCAATCACAGACTTTTTAGTCATCCATGGTTGCAACACATTAAAAAATGTGACTATAGGTATTAGTGCCTACTAATTACAATGTTGTTGAAGAAGTTTCAATAATTATAGAGATTAATATCTTTTGGAATAAGAAATGGTAAAAAACTCATCAGTGACTTTATGGATAATTTCATCACAGGAAAAAATTGCAAAATTCTATATCATCTCCCAAAATACCATCTCACCATACAAATTAAACTTTAGAAAATCAAACATCCGAATTAACAACCTCCTTCTTTTTGCAAAATCGGTTAAAAATACCCAAAACAGTTCGCACAAACGCTTTTGACGTCCATCAGTATTTTCTCCCCAAGATGGCTGCCGCGACCGAGACAAATGACGCTCGTTACAGCAACGCAAGTTTGTATCAAAACCATCGTGCGGCTAACTAACTCATTATTGTAGGTAACGAAGCAATTTCACTTAATATATCGGGGAAACTTGCAGTGGGAAGTAGACGGGTATAAAGTGGTAAACGTGTGGGGAAGTTTTTTTTGTGTTGTAGGGGAAGAATTAAGTACAATATTTTTAAAAGAGGTATGGTTCTTTCGGTCTATGATTTTAGAGTCAGTCTAAAAATGATTTAGCTTCACAATACTTTTTTAATTCTCTGAACCTGTTTCCAATATGCTCTGTATCAATGGCCGATCGCCAAACGTAAACTGTCAAGCAAGAAAATTGCAATTTCGCAAAAATACAAGAACTGTAAAGTCTGACCGTTGTTTGGTGCAACTGTGAGATGCTATTAATCAGTACAAACAACGGTATTTTCCCCTTGAAAACTGACATCTGTCAACTGCACAAAACATTCGGTACAGTGAGTGGTACCTATTTGTGTCTCGGAGATCCAGAGCCGTGCGTCAGATGCGTCAATCTTTCCAAAGAAATAAGGTGTACGTACAGTTTACCTTTTCCTTTAGCTAAATTATTATAGACTCTCATAGCTAAAACAAATATACATAGGTATTCTAGTATAATACTGAGCCCACATTTCAGAAAAAAGTACTTGAAACGATACCTAAGGAAAGCGCGGGAAACCTGAACTTTGGCGGACGTGTTTTCTTTTGCTCAAGTTAAAAATTAATTTTTATATTGGATTAGATTAAGTTTGTGTATATATTCTATCGTAATATTTTGTAGTTTAGTTATAGTGTTAGTGTAAATTCTATTTGGTAAGTTTTTTATTTAGTTTTTTTTTATAACATGGAACCTCCGGATGATCCCGGAGGAACATTGCCGCCCGAAGTTGGGCATTATGTAACAGTGTCGAATAACGACACCGGAGCAGACACTGATGGCTCCGCCGTGAGTACTACTAATACTAAGAGAAAAAGGGTATCGTCACGTAGTCTTTGCAAACTATGCAATAAGAGAAGGCGCAAAAATGGCGCGAAAACTCAGTCCGACTGTAGTTGTGGCGTGGTGGACATGGAAACTGATCCTTTATTAACTGGCGCGTCTGTTGTTAGTTCTCATGTTGATAAACCAAATGAATCTCCACAGAAACCGGTTTCGGTAGCCAGATTGGTATACAATTCTTCCGATGCGGCACCATTTCTTGTACATATACAGAGAGAGCAAACTACTTCTAACGATAACACCTATTTAAACCCAATTTCGTTTGGCAGGTTTTTAAGGAGGAATTCTTTTAAAGGCATAGTTAACGGTAGTTTAAAAAAAATTGGTCGCAATCGTCTGGTCGTATCTTTTACTACATACCTAGACGCCAACTCTTTTATTACCAATAGCTTATTAGAAAAAGAACATTTCAAAGCTTTCATTCCAACTTTCTCGGTGACCCGCATGGGCGTCGTTAGAGGCGTTCCCATGGAGTGGTCCGATGATGATGTCCTCGAAAATATTTCAGTCCCAATTGGTTGTGGTAAGATTTTAAAATTGAGGAGAATTAAACGCAAGTCTGTTGTAGATGGCAAACCTGAGTTTAAAAACACTGAAACTGTTATATTAACTTTTGATGGCCAAGTGTTACCAAAGCGGGTCTATATGTGCTACACTTCATTAGCTGTAGATCTGTACATTTACCCTACAATACAGTGCTATAATTGTTGTAGATATGGGCACGTTAAAAGTCAATGTAGATCTACTCCTAGATGCTACAAATGTGGTCAAGGTCACTCTGGGGATGGGTGCACCATCTCTGAGGACAATTTGCATTGTTGTCTCTGCAAAGGTTTCCATGAGGCCACTAGCAGGAAATGTTTAGAGTATGAGAGGCAGAAAAACATTAAGGAATCTATGGCCAAATCCTGCATATCATATGCTGAAGCCTCAAAACTTCACCCCACAATTTCCAAAATTTCTTATGCTGATGCTTTGCTTTCCTCTCCCACAGTTTCAAGCAATATAAATGCTTCTGTTCCTCAGGATTACTCTCCGACAAAAAATAAAACATCTTATAAAAAAACTGTATTTATTAAGCCACGTTCCCCCCCTCAATTTTCAAAAGGTTATGATCAGCAATTCCATCAAGAACTTGCTAGGGGTCTGCCTCAACCAAAAGATGGTTGTGCTCTCATCCCCAGAGATGATCTATCATCAGCTTCAGTAAATGAGTTAATCATAGCACTAATTAAATCTTTAACCCAGACTCAACACCTCTCACCGACCATCGCTGCCACTGTAATTAATGCAGTTTCTGAAAAGAATATTCATAATGGAACACAAAGCCAAGGCAATACAATGGAATTGTCGAAGCGCAATTAATAAGAAATCAGATATAATACATCTTATCAATAATTTTAAACCTATAGTTTTTGCCCTACAAGAGACATGGCTTAAACCAGGGTCTTTGTTTAAGATCCCTGGCTACGCCTGTCTTAGGGAAGACCGTTCTGATGGGTATGGCGGTGTAGCCTTACTCATCAGGCATCATCATTCATTTTCACTTTTCTCACTCCCATCTCATAATAATTCATTCTCCATAATTGCAGCTGTTGTAGATAGTATATGTTTCGTTTCTGTATATATTCCTCGTCCTTCTTCTTCAATCTTTAACGAACTTGTAAATATTTTATCTCTTCTTCCCAAACCATTTATAGTTTTAGGGGATTTTAATTCTCAACATGAAGTATGGGGTAGTGCTACAACAAATAGTTATGGTAGTACTTTATTAGATATGTTAGATAATATTAATCTTTGTATTTTAAACACTGGGTCGCCTACTCGACGCACATCTCCAAATGAAGGTGCCAGTGCACCTGACCTGTCACTATGCACTAATAAACTAGCCTCGCACTTGAGTTGGGAAGTTATGCCTTCTACTTATGGTAGTGATCACTTTCCCATAGTTTTAAAATTTCCATCCAGCCAAAAATCTTATTCCAGTCGCCCTCCGCGGTTGAAGTATAAACTAACTGATATAAACTGGCATACGTATAGGGAACACTTGGATAAAATCGTTTCTAGCCTTCCTGAAATTCAAAGTGGGAATGAACAGGCTTGTGCTGATGCTTTATCAGATGCCATGATAAAAACTGCCGATAATCTTTTCCCTCATAAGAAACCACAAAACAAAATCCCATTGCCACCATGGTGGGATAGGGATTGCACAGATGCTATACACAAAAGAAAGCAGTGTGAACTGTTCTACTTTGAAAATTCTACCGAAGAAAATTTTGACATTTTATGTGAAGTAATTTCTGACACCAAAAAGTTATTAAAAAAAAAGAAGTTTGAGGGCTGGAGATCATTTTGTCTTTCCATATCACCAAATGTTAAACCTTCTCTTGTTTGGCGCAACATAAGAAGATTCAGATCAGCTTTCTCTGAACCGGTTACTGCATGCCTTCCACCTCAATTAAGAAATAGTTTTTTAGATAAATTAGCTCCCCCATACGTCCCAGATAATATATCTACGTATCATATGCCTTACGCATTATCAGATCCTCCCTGCGTACTCGATAATCCATTTACTCTAGAAGAGCTAAAAGGTGTTTTGTATCAAATCAAAGACTCTGCCCCGGGTGCAGATGGTATACCTTACTCTTTTCTGGCTAATATGAGTGATTTATCTCTTTTATATTACTTAAAATTAATTAATCAAATTGTGGTTTCTGGTAAGGTTCCCATTTCTTGGAAATCGCAAGATATTCTACCAATTTTGAAACCCAACAAAAGTCCTTCTGACTGCTCTTCTTATCGACCAATAGCTTTGTCATCTGTAATGTTAAAGGTCTCGGAACACTTAGCTAAAAATAGATTAGAATGGTTTATAGAAAGTAAGAAAATATTAAGCGAAAGTCAATTTGGTTTTAGGCGTGGTAAAAGTACCCTAGATAGTCTAAGTATTTTTATCACTGACATTAGATTAGCATTTTCTTCCAATCACTCCATAGTTTCAGCTTTTCTGGATATCACTTCGGCTTACGATAACGTTGTAATTTCTATGTTAAAATATAAACTTCTGCAGTTAAATGTGCCTATAATGCTTGTAAATTTTATTTTAAATATATTATCTGAGAGGTATATAAAACTTACTCACGAGGATTCTTGTGAATCTAGAGTCGTGTGGAGAGGTCTCCCTCAAGGTTCAGTTCTTAGTCCTCTACTTTATGACATTTATACTTACGATCTTGAATCTTCTCTAAATAATGAAGTGAAAGTGCTCCAATATGCTGACGATCTTCTGTTGTATTGCCCAAATAACTCTGTCACAACGGCCTGTGATTCATTGTCATCGGGTCTCACTCTTTTAAAGAAATGGATGGATAACAATGGTCTTGAGCTGTCTACCGCAAAAAGTACTGTTGTACTTTTTTCTAGGATGCGTCTTCCTCCTCCTGTGTATGTATATTATGATAATGTTCCTATTCCTGTTAAATCATCAGTCAAGTTTTTAGGTCTGATATTAGATAGCAAACTTTCTGGACTTCCACACTGCGAATATATAGCAGCGAGGTGTGAACAAAGAATAAACATACTAAAGGAGCTATGAAGTCTAGCCCAATTAATGCCTTACAGGTCGAAACGGTTGATCCTCCTCTATCCCTTCGACGTCAGTATCTTTCTGACAAGTTTTTGTTCCGTGCCTTACAATTTTCCAATCACCCTTTACGCGCAAAACTTGAGTCTCTTTTAGAGGAAACCAACTCTTCTCACTATTGGTCTCACAAATCACCTCCCTGTCTTGTTGTTAGCTATAAAAAGTACCTTGCTTTGCAAGCTCCAACTTATAAATCAATAACATTTCCTCTTTTTTGCAATTCTTACGAATCATTAGTGTTTACTCCGAATGTTATTTTAAATTTAGGCATTAATAAAAATGATAATTGTATAAAAGAGTTATTCAACTTTTCAAAGAGCATACACTGGGACAATTGGCATCATATTTACACGGACGCATCTAAACACTCTTCTTCTGGTAATGTCGGAGTTGGCGTTTTTCACTCCCAATATAATATAGTTCAAAAAGTTAAGCTTCCTCCTGAGTCTTCAGTGTTTACTGGAGAATGCTTTGGTCTCCTCAAGGCCTTAGAGTACGTCCGCTTAATGAAATTGGGTAAGACAGTAATATTTACTGACGCATTAAGTGCTTTGCAAGCAATTAAAAAATATCCTTTTAAATCTAAACCAGTATTTCCGATTATTTTAATCATTAGAAGCCTGTTATATCAATGTATTAAATTAGGTTTTCAAGTTTCCTTTGTGTGGATTCCGGGTCATTGCAACATCTCAGGAAATGTGAAAGCTGATCATCTGGCTAGCGAAGCGGTAGAATGTGGTGATTTATTTCCATATATAAATTTTGCTCATGACTTGGCTAGTCTTCCAAAGAATTTTCTTTGGGATGACTGGAGTAAGTCATGGGCAAATAGCAGTATCAAAAAAGGTAATTATTACGCTAGTATTCAATCATGCATTCCAAAAAAACCGTGGTTCGCTAAATTAAATTTTAATAAAGCTGCTACCAGTTGCCTAATTCGTATGAGAATAGGTCATAATTGTTCCCAGCTTCACCTCGCCCGACTGCAGATCGTTGATAGTGCCCTTTGTGAATGTGGTGAGATTGGCGATTTGAACCACATGTTTTTTTCCTGTCCTCTTCTCGATCACGAACCTTTTATTTCAAGTCTTTTATCCTATAAGATTCCTTTTCCTACCTCTATCCCTGTCTTGCTAGCAACTAATGATCCCAATATATATATGTATTTAGTAGCTTTTATCTCTCTGAATAATATACGTATTTAAAGTGTTTAATATCCTGTAGTTTTCGAATAATCCTATCCAATACCTATCCAAATTCCGTTACCTAAATTTTATTTCATTCCTACCAAGTTTCCCCGTTTTTGTCGGTGGCAATGCGCATATAGCGACTAGCCAAGTTAAAAAAAAAAAAAAAAAAAAAAAAAAAACGATACCTAAATAAGTAATTAAAAAATGGAACGTTGAGTTAGGTTTTCATTTGTACCATTACTGTAACAGGCTAACAGGTGCAACTTAACTCTTATAAGGCCAGGAGGAAGATGAGTTCCTGAACTTCCATGGCAATAAAAGCCCTTAAAAATCGCAACAAACAAAACAATACAGCATTACCTTATACAGTAGAACAGCGGACTTATTTATATTTTTGCATTCTCTCGCCCTCATTCCGCGCAGAGGCGTATGATCGCGCTTGGGTTTCTTCGCTTTCAAATTAAATAAATAATGCATACAATTTGTGAGCAATAAAGTTTGCAAAGTGTAGGTGTGTTGGCGTAGTGCGCTGAATTTCGCGCGGAGCCCCGTTGGGAACAATAACGGTTGGTGGTGGCGGTAAGATGCTGCTGCTGAGTTGGATGTTGGATTTACTCGTGCGTGACGAAGTAGGTTTCTGGAGACACGTTAGTTTTTAGTGACTTTTTTAATTCAGATTATGTTGAGACACAAGCCTAAAATTGAGCTCCTAAAATTGAATAGTACTTAGGTTCTAATCCATCGTTAATTTGAAGAAGCAGTTACTGGCTTGGTCAGCATAGCCAGGTGAACTATGTAAGATTGGCTGTATAAGGTCTGCCGAAATCTAACACAGTCAATACTTCTTACTTACTGTGACTCTGAATCTTTCAATACACAATGGAAACATACCTACCTACGCACGCAAATTAACTAAATTTTCAGACCTCAACCACTTCAACGAAAAACTTTCCAAATGGAACAAAACACACTAGATCCCAATTTGTTTTCACCGTAACTAAGTAATGTAAAGATACCACTTAACCACTTAAGTACATACCTTATATATAACTACGAAAAAAATCATACACCTACTAGTCTACTAATCAGAAACAAGACTTAACCTAAGCGGCATCTTACCGGCCCGACAACGGTACCTAAAGGTGTATTCACATCGGCGTACACTGAAGCATTGTCATACTTCGGCGCACGAACCCAAGTTTGAATAGCAGCAGTGCAGTCCTATGTGGCTACTTCCTTTGTCCTCCCGTTTACAGTACATAAATAGTAAATAGGTTTGCTTGTAAACAAGCTTATAGGAAAGTTTTATTACACTTACGGACAAAGTGAGGACTATATTTTTAGTTCGAGGAATTGTTCGATTTCTCGCCTCTTATATTTTTGGTATTGGACATCGATATTCGGCTGAGAGACTTAAGTTCCTGCTTCTTGAATTCTAAAACTGAGTGTCATTGATCACTTTAATAAAATATGAAATTGAATTTTTCATATTACCACGAATCTTTTTAGAAATTACATAGAAATGTAAAATATATTCAAAAATTCAAATGTAATGCTCATAAATTTTTCAGAGTATATTCTAGGAACTTTTGATTAGTATAATTTTCATTAAAACATTTAGCAAATTTTTAATATGCTTATTTAGTCCAGCAGTAGGCTGCGATAGGCTGATGATGAATATGCTTATTATTCATTCATAGCTGTCCTGTGCAAGAAATGTTGATAGTGACCTCTTGGTGAGATGAGAGGTGAAAGTGAGGTGAGATCATCATCATCAGCCTCTTTATCGTCCCACTGCTGGGCTGCGGCCTCCTCTCACACGGAGAAGGATTGAGGATTTTTTTTAAAGTCATTTATTCAAAGTAGGCTGAAAATCAGCACTTTTTGAACGTCAAATCTACAAAAGACAGCCCCCAAAAGCCAGCACTTCACCACTTCCTATGTGTTTTTACTGGGAAGAAGAAGTGGTGGAACAAACTCCCCAGCAACACAATCACCACGTTTGCTCAATGTGTTGTGTTGTGTTCCGGTTGGCAATATTGCTATAAACAGATGCTTATAGATCTTTACAAAGCCTTTAAAAGAACGCAAAGATTTTAATTCCCATTCGCTCTTGTATAAATTGAACTCGCTGACAAAATACAGTTTATAAGAACAGTCTCTGAAAACTAAAATCACAGAATAAAGATGTACAGTTGTGAAGGTACCTAATAAAGTTCGTAAAAATATCACTCACACACCCATGTGCATCCACGAGCTTTTATCGAAGCTATCGGTTCTGTCAGTACTGAGTATCGTGCATCGAGCACATGCGTGTGTGAGTGATATTGTTACAAACGTTAGTACATAGCTTCACATCTGTTTACAAGAGAATATATTTAAACTGTACTAAAATCACGGTCTGTCCACGTTATATTCGTATTTATCACGCGAAGATAATAACATATTTATGGTCATATGTCGTAAATAACTAGTGGTATTATGAGATGCGATGCACGGAGACACATGTTTGGCATACACTGATTTTGAATATCGAATATGTTATGGGTCATGTATAGAGGTAGATATATCGATGTTCATCGCTGTTTTTCATATAGCTAAAACTAATACCTATTTAATTCGTTTTTTTTTCTGTTTTTCATATCGTGAAGTTATTATCTTTACAGTATTATTTACATTTCGTAAGGAATAGCTTGTGGTCACCGCTTCGTCACACCCGTAAGTCCACTGCTAGACTGCTGCCTCCTCCAGGCTTTGCCCATACTTACTACGAAGGTACGCTGGGCATGCGTGTTGGTGAGAGCAGTGTGAAAGATTTTTAAATTTCAAAAAAAGCATATCATATCCCACTTGGTGCTGTATGGTGTTTATACCTGCCAGTAGGTTGACAGTCTTCTCCGTTTTCCAACAGGGTCCACCACGTTCAAGTGAGACTTAGTAGGTACGAAATTACCGTTTTAATTACCCAACAAAAATATATATATTCGATTTTCTTTGCAACACTGAGTAGATAATGTCAGAAAGAGAAATATGGATGAAGAAGACGCTGCACCAAATGTAATGGACCTTGGACAATGTTGGAGGATGATGACAGCGAAATTGTATCTATGTAGACCTGTAGGTAGAACAACAGTTTTGACTTATCAACTGCAACGTGTAATGCCCCGCCCCGCTTTATTCTCCATATTCTTTCAAAAAAACCTGAAGCAATGTACAAAAAACAAAAGTTTAACACAGATACATAAGTTACTAGATGTTCTGCGTTTTACGCACTCCAACCACGTTCCGCAAGGGTGGCTAGATGACAAAATGTCGTATAAAATACAAGGCACGAATACCGTTTGCATGTTTCATAAACCATCAGAAATATGTGTTTAGTGTTCCTACGGTTTTAGCTTTAGAATTTTGTATTGTCGCTTTTTACAATGTGTGCTTACTTGTTAGTAAAGAGTCCTTGCTGTATTTTAATTGTGGAGGTCTGAGAAAACTCTTTAAAGAGGCATTGTTCTCTTCAAATCAAAATTTAAATAGGAGGTATTTCAATTTAGGACGTAGTATAATTATTTTTTTACTTGCTATCCGTTAGCGACCATTATCGAGATGCTTTTCTTAGAATAGTAGCGAAAAAATTGGCACTAGCACTAGAATGCAATTAAGTAGGTGCGAGTCTCTTCAGGACTATGAGTTAGTACTGTTTTACAAGCTTTTATTACGTAAGAACTCGATGAAAGAAGTCATCGTTTCTTATGATAAGTATGACTCACGTATTTACGTTACAGCTGTACTACTGTAAATTGATTTCGCCTCGATTACAAAGTTAAACTAATAAAGCTAGTATAAAAATGTTCTACATGAACATATTTTCATAACAACATAACCAGCACTGATGTCGTTAACGAATTCTCCTCTTAAAACAGAAACAAAGCTACATTAAAGTTAACCCTTTCTCCACCAGATAGGTTCATAATAAATTCATTGCGAATGACCAACACAGCGAAATTACATGTAACAAACCCGCAAAATTAACAATGAAAATAATGTTACGTCTATTAATCCCCCAAACACCCTATTAACAAGGGCGGGGTACGTATTAAAATGATAAATGGTTCTAATCATCATTTCTTTCTGGCCATTCTTACTTGAGCTCCCTCGCTTCGCACATGACAGCAATCACTCCTTGTTCGAGAGCACAAGAATAGTCCGTAAGGTGTCAACCCAAAATGGTCGCTGTTCCCTAAGTTTGGCACACAGTGAGTTAACTTTTACAAATTGCCACGGCAATAGAGTGTGTTAGGCAGCTGAGAAAGGAGATGGATTGTTATACTGATCTGTTTCCTCTTAAAATATTATGTTCATTTAAAGTTAGAGTTGAGATGGATGGTGGACGGTGTTAAAA
Organism: Helicoverpa assulta; assembly: GCA_963856015.1. NCBI lineage: Eukaryota > Metazoa > Arthropoda > Insecta > Lepidoptera > Noctuidae > Helicoverpa > Helicoverpa assulta. The sequence goes on from CAWLCW010000029.1 coordinate 3,449,467, forward strand.
GCCGGGTAATTGAAAGACGTCATATAAATTGAGTCAGGTGGCTTTTTTCTTTTGTTTAAAGAGTTTTGGTGTCTTGTTGAGTGTTCATGAAAAAAGTTTTTATTACCGTAACAGCTTGAGAGGACTTTAAGTCCTACAAGAGGGCAGTATTTGTAGCCAACACAATTTCGCACTTAATTAAGAGTCATGGTCTTGCGGTGGTCAGTGTGGCTTTGCGTAGATACTAACTTAGGTATACTTACTTAGGAGCAAAACAAGTGAACCTAGATAGGTGTGAGCGAGCACCTTTTCCAGAAAATAAGTAGGTACTTACTTCGTAGATCTAAACAACAAAGCGAGAGGAAATCCAAAGCATCCCAGGCGGTTTGATATTATTAAAATTAAAATTAGATTAAGCTTTTTCGTTTAGAACCGATGTTTTTGCCGTAATTATAAGGGGTTGAATATCTGGTGATTAACATGCTACCTAATTCGATAGCTTATGAAATATTAAAGAACATTTCTCGACTAAACTTGGTTTTGTTACGTTTTTGATTGCAGTTCACTCGGCTTCATAATTGCCTCTGGGATAGGGTTGCGGAGGAACGACTACAGGATGCTCCATTTTTGGAAAACTGGAAAACTTTTGTCTTTGGAATAAATAAAATTCTTGTTTATTTTGAATTTAGCTTATCATTTTTAACTTATTTCATTTGAAACACAAAGTTTAGCGTCGAATATTGATAAATAAATACTTACCATTATAATGAGTTCACTTGTAGGTAAACACGTGAAGATAATAAGTAAGTATAATTACTTAATTCGCATCCAAAAACTCTTTAGTTTTTGTAAAGTAACACCTACCAAACTTCTATTCAACAATCAACATCTATATGTAGACCTACCCCATATCAATTTTAAAGAAGAGTAGGTACCTACTGCGCGTAGCTTCCAAATTCATCAGCATCATCATCGGCCTAGCCTTTTACCAAGTCGGGATCATTCATCAACATCGTCATCACTTTCACAACTGAACATGGTGCCTCTCATATCCAAAACTACCAATGTTGCGTTGAATACTCCAATTAAAACTGACTTACACACCATCCTGTAGTCTCCCAGTTATTGTTATTGTGATTAAGGGCGCAAGTACTTACAGGCTTCGTGACAGTTACCCTCAAATGTGCATTAATATTAGAATCGTCCCGCGAAAGTGGTAACTTTGTAACGCTGTACTGCCGCCTCGGGAGCTGTTCGGTAAGTTTCTTGGCCGACACAGGTGAGTCTGTTCGGTGTATTTCACGTGTGCGTTGCTGCAGTAACGGGTTTAATCCTGCAAACTATCATTCTATATATAAAACCTCCTTTCATTGATATCTATCATCATTATCAGTATAAATCACCTGTCTTATGTTTGATATAAAAAATTGGATAAAAATACAGAAAACTAAGTCAGATGACAGTACTTAACCAACTTGTGCTTGCCCACACTTTGGTGCCCATCCAATAGTTAGATCTGCGATGAGTTATTTTCTTGACAATCATTGCGTTTTTCTTCATTTTTCGCAGGCAGTAATTAAAGCTTAATGAAAAGCTAATGATTTTGCAGCACTTGATACTTCCGGTATAAAAATGTTTAATCTGGTAAAAAACTGTAACAAAAAAGAATTTCATGTGGCCCACAATGGGGATTGTGACCTTAACGGGGGTGATAATTAATAAAACACTAGGTAAATAGGTACCTCGATCGTACCCGGTGTTTTGATACCCGGTGTTTTGGAACTCAAGTCTAAAGCATTTAAATGGATAACTGAAAATAATTTTCTAAATATAAAGTAAGATCAGCCACCCAAAATTGCAATCAAATTGACCGATGTCAATTACGAACAAGAAGCCGATTTGTAACAGAAGATACATTACACAGAATTATAAAATTAAATTAGTGTTGCGACCCCAACAAGTACCATCTAATCGGCATCCTATGGACTCTATAAAATCACATTAGGGCCCGATGTGCACGCCTCGGGCTACTGAGGGTTGCTAGACCAATAAATTGCTAGATGAGACTTTTTATTGAAAACTTTTTGGGACTTTAATGGCCTTACTACAAAAACTTAACCACCTGTTTTACACTTGTCTAAAAAAATTGTGGCTGCAAAATGAATCATATGTCAACGTCATAATTTGTAATTTTTTTAGAAAAGTCTTAATCTGACGTTTAAAAGTTTTTGTGGTAAGACGGTTAGATTTTAGATTTTACATTTCAAGTTTATTTAAAAATTAAATCAAACACAAATTAATCTTTCATGGCAATACAGCCAGCCCAAAAGGCATGATGATCCCCGCTGACAGCGATGCGGATGAGTTTTTTGCATCGAGGTTTTTTGATAGGTACTTAGTTTTTATTTTTGTAAATATGTAGTTTATAATAAATTCGCGTTCGTCCAGATATCGGATGCATTTAAGAGCAATAAAAACTCGTTTGTCGCTTCCAGCGATTTCACATCCGTTAAATATATCTTCACTTCGCGTTTTTGCAGATTAAAAATGTAATTAATTTTTTATAGCTTGCTCTATTGGCTTGTGCAAATGCTGTTATTTTAGGTCGCCAACACTCGAGAGACTGTGGTGAGGATTATGCGGTCCCGTGCCATGATTAGTTTACTTAAGATTTCGCCAAGCAAATATTTTCAAACTAAGCAATTATTTTCACTTAACTTGGATAGATACCTACTTACTTTTTGGTAGGTAATAATACGTAGATACCTAAAGTTTCCTTCCTTAGACACGACGACTAAGCGCGAATAAGACCAATTTTATTCAAAATTGGTTTTTATTTTCACCTATAGGTAAAAACTGATGCCATTGTCAACTGCCCGTGTTTAATTCTAATGTTTCTGCATGGTTAGCTACGTAATAGATATAGTTACAGGTACTTTTAGTATGGTATAGGTAAAAGTCGTGGTGGCCTAGTGGGTAAAGGACCAACCTCTCAAGTATGAGGGCGCGGGTTCGATCCCAGGTCAGGCAAGTACCAATGCAACTTTTCTAAGTTTGTATGTACTTTCTAAGTATATCTTAGACACCATTGACTGTGTTTCGGATGGCACGTTAAACTGTAGGTCCCGGCTGTCATTGAACATCCTTGACAGTCGTTACGGGTAGTCAGAAGCCAGTAAGTCTGACACCAGTCTAACTAAGGGGTATCGGGTTGCCCGGGGAACTGGGTTGAGGAGGTCAGATAGGCAGTCGCTTCTTGTAAAGCACTGGTACTCAGCTGAATCCGGTTAGACTGGAAGCCGACCCCAACAGGATTGGGAAAAAGGCTCGGAGGATGATGGATACTTTTATCAAAATCCACCAAAGAAGTAGGTCGGTACCTACTTATTTAGTTTTTGCTAGAAAGAGTACCTAGGTAACAAAGCTCCACACATCTACGGTTTATTTAGATATCAGTGTGAACTATGGTGAACATAAAAGTCTAAAAAGCTGGTGCCTAAAATGTGAAACCTAAGTACCTACTCGCCTTTTCTGCAGTCCTGAAAAAATATTCAAAGGGTCTCCATAGCAAAATATATTTTTTATTTTTTATTAAGTATCAAAGACCATAAGGTAGGTATTGAAGATTATGTTCATTAGTTCTTTGGCTCGATTCTGCTAATTTTACTTAAGCGACATCCTTACTAATATTATAAATCGGAAAGTGAGTTTGTTTGTTTGTTTGTTTGTTCCGCTTTCACGCCGTAACTACTGAACCGATTGCTTTGAAATTTTGCAGACGTAAAGTTTAAAGTCCGGATTAAATAATAGGGTACTTTTTATCCCGAAAAAAATAGATATTCCCGAGGGAAAACAAAAATATTGTTTGCTTGATGGATGGATTGTAGATGGCGCTGTGTGTCGTTTAAAACAAGGTAATATATTGCAAACGAATACAAACATGTAAATTTAGAAGCTAAATGATACGATAATGAATCCCCGAAAATGAGGAATTCCCGAGAGATGATGTACAATTTGTTTAATCGTCTAAACTGTTTTTTTTTTACATCTACTTATATATTGAAATTTATTTTACATCTACTTATATATTTTAACTGGCGCAGCAAAGGGTGAAAGTGTACTCATTCCTCGGATTCCGATTATTCCAACAGACCTCCCATTTCAATTTAAAAGACTACAATTTCCTATAAGGGTTTCATTTGCAATGACCATTAATAAAGCACAAGGCCAAACTCTAAGGGTTGCTGGAGTACACTTAGAAAAACATTGTTTTTCGCATGGTCAGCTCTATGTAGCGTGTTTCCGGGTTTCCAGTGCCCAAAATCTGCATGTTTTTGCTCCACAAGGGAAAACGTATAATATAGTGTACCATTCAGTTTTGGTTTAACAACTAATCGTATCCAGCGTTACATCGCGCTTCTTAGATTTTTCCGTGGGAATGAGAAGTTTTCTTATAGTTGTGATTTATACCGCAATATAACCGAATTCCACGCGGGCGAAGCCGCGGGCGGAAAGCTAGTTTTAAATAAACCAACGTTTTTATCATTTTCTACGATTCAATAAACAAATCATATTGTCAGCAGATAATTTCCGATTGCAATATGATTGTAGAGCAGACTACCCTATAGATACCATAAAAGGGCAGATCGATGTCAAACCAATGAAATGTCGTTGGAAATATACAATTGGTCTTATTTATTTATTTATTTATAATACTTTTCGCACAAACAGTACAATGGCGGACTTAACAATTGGTCTTATGTTAGTAGCAGAATGCCCGATAAAGTTATAACTCTGTAGCGATTACACTGTGGAGCAGAGAGTAGCAAAAGCTCATCAAACCTCTCAGAAAAGCTAGGGTCTTCCGACTGTACGAGTGCTGTGTCCGGTGGGCTACTGGCCGCTAGTTGTTGTCGGGGCAATCTGTACATGTTCACTCTGCATGCGAACACTGCTTGCGCGATGCAGGATAGTTCGTCTTCCAATGGCGGTGTAAGTTGTAGTACCGCTACAGACCGATAAGGTTCCAACTGCTAAGTATTACGATTACGTTGTTATCCAATTGTCACATTATTAACTTAGCAGAATCGGTACCCAGGTGTAAAATGATCTAATTTAATACTTTTATCTTTAGATACTTATGGAGATCCAACATATTTATGCCCATATGTGGTAGGAACCCTTTTTTATGGAAAATCATCAAACGACAGTGTCAGACTCATACTGACTAAAACCCACCATGTTCCTTCTTAAGCCTTTTATTTACCAGAGCCATGGTAACTCTTTCGAACAATCCGAGAGCAAGCGGTAGGAACCCTGAACCCATGATTGGACTTCACGGCATTGCCACCAAAATAGAACATGTAACGCCATCTATCGGTGGCAGGAAACACTATCATTACGACCAGCCTTTCCATAAGAAGCTAGAATGGAGCAGGCTCACATATAAGTGGTTTTGTTGAGACTTTCAGCAAGATATCTCCACAAATAAAAAAATTGTTAAGTAAAAAGTTTTAAAATGTTTGTAGAGGTCTAGGAAAGGTTTGAACGATACGAAGTTCGCGGGATCAACTAGTTATTAATATAATTCATTCATGATTATTATAAACCGATTAGTTAGGTACAGTGAGAGACATCTTCTGGCGTAACAAGAAAAATGAATTGACGGTAATAAGCACGGAGGACAAAATAACTATGGCCTTACTAGCTTCCGCCAGCGGCTTCGCCCGCGTGGTGTGTTGATAAAAAGTAGCCTATGTGTTAATCCAGGGTATTACCTATCTACATACCAAATTTCAATCAAATCGGTCCAGCCGTTTATGCGTGATTGAATAACAAACATACATCCATACATTCTCACAAACTTTCACATTTATAATATACTAGCTGCCCGCCCCGGCTTCGCCCGTGGTACTTACATGTATTATACATACAAACCTTCCTTAAGAATCACTCTATCTATTAAAAAAACCGCATCAAAATCCGTTGCGTAGTTTTAAAGATCTAAGCATACATACGGACATACAGCGAAAGCGACTTTGTTTTATACCTACTATGTATTGAAGTAGGACTACAAAAACTTAACCATCTGTTTTACACTTGTCTAAGAAAATTGTGGCTGTAAAATGAACTATATGTCAACGTCATAATTTGTCATTTTTTTAGACAAGTCTTAAACTGACGTTTAAAAGTTTTTGTGGTAAGACGGCTAAGGTTTAAGGTTTAAAAACAACTTAATTTCTCATAGGTAACTAGGTAATAAGCATCCAAGTTTTGCACGCAAAATAAAATAGCCTTCTATACGGTTTTATGTAGCTTTCATGAACTGCAGGAATTCAAACGCATTGAAATACCTATTTATCTTATTGAACTTTTTGGTAGTAAAACCTAAATTTTAGTTTGAGTAAAATCATGATTGATTGTTATTACAAAATAACTTGTTTTTTACCCACGACGGAACGAAGCAGGTATATATGCGTTAGAGATGTGCGTTTGTTGTTATTTGAACTCCGCGACATCTATGTGTTATGTCTTAAAACACTAGGCTTTTCTTCTCGTACGTTTATTATGTGAAGTGATGAATTGAAATATATTACGAAAATTGAAATTAAATATTCTATGATTTTTTATAAGCCATTAATTATTATAGAAACTTAAAAACCTTGCATTTCAGGAGATCTTTCCCGAACATTTCAGTGCTTCCAGCTTAAAAAACTATAGGCAATCAATCAATACCAATTTTCACAGCTGGTAACTTTATACGCCAATTTATTACAAACATAATGGCTTCTTGCAACTAGTCCTGTTGTGGTGTTAAATTAATTGAATAATTCTCGTTAAAACCATTGCTGTTGTGATTTTCATTGCTTATCGTGTTATTAACTACCATCCACGATGACTCTTCGATTCATCGTGCTGATTTGCGCCGCGACTTGCGCGCTTGCTGTCTCCGTAAGTACCACTATCATCTACTTATTTATTTTTGCAGTGTGTACTTGGTTTATAATACCTAATCTCCTATATATTATGGCCATTATCTTTCAATCATCATTGTAAGAAATCGTCTTTAGAGAACTTGTAACAATTTGTTGAATACCCCAAGTTTTTAATAAACTGCATCTACGGCGCATCGGCGCATCTTTGTCATTTGCAGTTTCCGATCAATGATTTCGACACTGAGCAAATTCTCTGTCGTTCGTCAATAGTTTTATGTATTTAGCTCACTATTTGACCAATTAACTAGTGAATAATTTTTAATATTCTATTTAAATATACTATACTATTTAAGTTTATTTGGGTCTGTTGTGTCTATAACTATTTATCTATCTAGTAGAAAAATCAATGAAATCTGCATTGGGGGGAGGGTTGGTTTTCCTGGAATATTCGAGGCTTTAGTTTTAGCTTGAAATGGGAGGGGTCCAGTCATTCTTTCCTATCTTAGTATAGTACAGAATTTGTGATAAGGATTGTCTTAAATACATATTCGTCATTCAAACTTGTGTAGAGAGCATATGAATAGGTTTCAAGGTAACATCAGTGAGATAGAAGACAACATACAAAACAACAAATAAAAACAAAAAACACATCCATTCCCGCATTCCATTAATGCAGACCAATAGCAGTATGCATCTTACTAGCCTTTTCTCAACTATGTTGGAGTCAGCTTTCAGTCTAATCAGTTGCGGCTGAGTACTAGCGTATTACGTGGAGCGACTACACATCTGGCCTCCTTGACGTAATTACCCAAGCAACCCAATACAACCTCGATGACGCAATGGTCACCATGCCGGACTGCCGGACCTGAGGTCCCGGGTTCGATTCCCGGTTCGGTCGACATTTGTGTGATGAGCATGCTTGTTGGCCGTGGTCTGGGTGTTACAATATGTATTTATAAATATGTATATATGTAGCTATATGTAGTTTATCAGTTGTGTTAGCACCCATAACACAAGTTAATTAATAACTTACCATGGGGCTAACCGACCGTGTGTGAAAAAGGTGTCCCGACATTAATACCCTTTACTAAGACTGTTGGGAAGACTTCCTGGTTCTAGCTAAGCCAAGACCCACCAATTTATTGTGCCTTCTAAAACATGGATGAATTCCTCATTACAAGATCACCCGTCAATGGGCTGACTATTCCAAACGTTACTTAACCTTCTGATCGATTGATCCAAATTACTTTTAAGCTCTTCAGAAACAAGAGCAGCAGTTTCTCAAACTTAAAAAACCTGATTATGAGACATTTGTTAAGTCTTTTAACTCCCAATACACAATCATGTTGGCTAGGTAAATAAAGCTTCAATATTCACTACAGGATCATTCGTATGAAGACAACCGCTGCAAATGTGTTTGTCCGAGCCCCGCAGCTGTGCTCAACGACACAGCGGCAGCCGACCGCAGTCCCTTCATGAAGTCTGCTAATGTTCCACCTAATAAATGGTAAGTTTATACCATGATTACATATTAAGTTTGTTTACTGATCTATCACCAGATTACTAGAAAAATTCTTCCTGTTTCCGGACAAACTATAGACTATGGTACTCGGGGATAGTCTAGCTTCTTAGCACTGGAATATTTTTTCAAATTGGCTTAGTAATTTCACAGCCAACAGTTTGACTTTGACTTCGAGATATAGATTTCTTAATTGATAGTGTGTTAGTTGGGATCTCCAGTCATGTACTTTCTACAAGTATTTGATGCTTTGTCAAAAAAGTTTCACAATTTTTATTCATGCTACCAGTCTATTGCTGAGCCTAGGTACTTCTGACCTCACAATAAATAATCTTGTAAGCCCTCGATTCTGTGCCATTGCTACTGTACTTCCATTCAATATGTCTGCCTACTGCAATTGTATTCACATTGCTTACTGCATCGTTAGTATGCTGTATGCGAAAAGAAAATATAATTTTGTCATGTGAGTTATTGCTTTGCTTTCACCTATTTTTTTGCCTGAAAAGCCGTTTTGCTTACTCTCCGGCTCTAAATTATAAGTGTACCAAAAGTTTATTTAAATCATTTCAGTAGTTGTGAAAACGCGACAGTGTCTTTCGCATTTATAATACTAGTAAGGCTAAAAGGCTTTTATATGACTTTAAATTAATTAAACCAAAACACTGAACGGAGTAATAACATGCTTTTAGTAAAAGCCAACATAATCCTGTCCAATGCAATTTACTGATTGAATCTGATTGAATGCAGCGGTAAGCCGGATGAGAGCGTCTGTAATACTATGTGTATGTGTGTTCTATACGTTCAGCGACTGTAATAATGCTTTGCTATGCAATCCACAGCGATCGATATATTTGTACCAGATACAGTGTATCCACGTAGTTATAAGAGAATGACAGATGCTTTTGATTTAATTGAGATTGCTGGGGTGTGTTTCAAAGAGCTTCCTTACGGCAGCGGTTTTACTGGCGTTCCGTGGGAACTACTCCTAGGATAACAGTAGCCTGCATTCCTCGATAAATAAGCGAACATTGAAATTGTTTTGTTTTACTAAACTACACCTACAGTACATTTGAAGACATAATCTTCATAATCATTGCTTCATACTCTGCAGCCAAATTAACCATGTGTTATGTTTGTTCTCGGTCAGCAACTGCGAGTCGGTGATTCTACCGCGGGTCGCAGATCAGATCAAGGGCAGAGAGCAAGAGTTTTGTCCCCGATGCGAGTGCAAGTACGAAAATAGAAACACTACTATCATTAAGGTACGTCAAAACCCCTTGTAGCCAATTTATAACCGTGCCTTATGTCCTGTGTGAACGATCTGGATGCGAAAGCGAAGCGGCGCGATGCAAAAACAACAAAGTCATCAGTAAACATTCGATTTCTTTACAAGTTTCCTACGTGACCAACTTACGGCGCATCGCAGCGTGCATATTTGTTTTCGGTTCGCATTCGCGTTGATTCGCCCACGCAGGACCGCACCTTAGTCTCACCAGAACAATCATATGCGTTCTCTTTCGACAGCCTAACAATATATCAATGGTTGATCCCCACTTCATCAGGGTCAGCACCTCTCCAATACTAATGATATGTTTTATATGGGGTATCGTGAGGGTACTCCAGCGTCGTCGTCGCGCGGGCAGGCACTCGCGCGCTCACAACGTCTGAGCGCTGGAGTCGAGTCTCAAGGTAGTAAGTGTCGTGCCGCGTAGAACAGTGTTTGATGTCTGTCGGATCAACGCTAACACCAGTCGCATAAACCCTTGAGTTCGACCCTCAAGCTGCAGTCATTCTGTCAGAATTTACGCAACATATAAGATAACAGGTTCAATTCCTATTATGTCTTACCAAATCGTCGTACATTGCATCATCGTCACCATCAAGAAATAGATAAAATCCAGGATGGTATGTATGGACTACTTATTTACATCAGGTTGAAACCAGTCACTCTCCACAAACAGCTGATGAACTCAACGAGCTAAACCTACAAATAAAATATACAAATGTTAGGCGCAATGCTCCACCTGGTGTAAATAGTTGCAGGTATCAAAGCGTAACCCTGGTCGGTTCTTATCAGTCTTCATAACAAAGGTGAGACCTAGAATAAATGGGTCACCAGAGTGCCTGATTCCGAGTTTTGACAGCATTCGCAACTCGATACGTAATTATGTATAAGTCTATTGAAATAAAGAGTCGTATGCTACGTCACATGATTTAGATATGACATCTTCATTCATTTTGCCGGTTAATAATGATTACACTCGCAAAAGTGAGCTCAATACGACTGTACTGATGACAGTCTTTATTAAATAAACAATTCTAAGATAAGTGCTACGTGATTCAATGATGTGATAATCTTCGCATCGAAAAAATTAACTTGCAAAACTCGCACTAGGCACTCAGGTCAGCATATTTCTACGGTCGGTTCTCGCCAATAAAGGTGACTCCACAGTCTTTTCATGCATGCCGTAATCCTGCGCCGTCTTGCCCCTGCTTCTGAGACCTTCAACAAAATATACATGTATTTAATATTTTATTAGGATAGTTTTATGAATGTTGATTAAATATGCCGTGACCCCAATTCCAGGTGGTGGTTATCATCGTGATTTGGGTCATAATGTTGCTGGTCGTGTACATGGGCTTCCTTATTTGTCTGGATCCTCTTATCAACAAGCGAGCGAAGGCTTCTTATCAGGAGCACACCAATGAAGATGTAAGATTATTCTATTTTTTTTAAACGCGCGAAGAGATTGGCAGATCTGGCTACGTTGACACTACACCAGTTAACATATGTAAGGCGTCTCTTTACACAAGTACATTTCACATTTTATTCAAGAATTATGTGGTCCGCAAACCAGAATGTACCACAGCTTAAAAAGCATGTTGTCTGACTATTTTTTTTATTCTTGTCTTCTATAATTATTAATTTTGCTCCAAGACAATTTTATCTACACATTTTTATTTGCCTATCTCTTTTTGAATGTCTAACCAACAACCACATTGTATTCAAATAAAAAACTAACAAAACCAATGTACTATAGGACGAGAGTACCCTCGGTGGTCCGTCACAGCAAATGGGGGCTCGTGGCAACGTGTTGAACAGGGTGACGCATCAACAAGACAAATGGAAGCGTCAAGTACGTGAACAGCGCCGTAACATCTACGATAGACACACGATGCTCAACTAGGATCCACTTCATACCTCATCTGTGGCGTAGCTAGACTAAGGTAAGCAAGTCTGAAGGGCCCCAGATTCTGTACATAAATAAAAAAAAAACGAATTTGTAATTATTCCAATCTTAGTTTTAAGATACCTACCAAACTGCGTGGACTCAAGGAGCGTAATTGTAAAAATAATAATTAATAAGTATTTTCTGTATAATACTGAACAGCAAATGCTGTTAAGCTGCTAAGGCAGCTTTTAAATATATTTGTAAGTTGTAATAAGTATGTGTTGATAAACGAAGTTGAGAGATTACTCCTTCATAATTAAACTAGTCTATTGATAATGATATTGTGAAATGGGACTGCGATTTACTAATTTGTAGATTAATATTTATCTTGTAGACAATTTAGGTATTACAATTTGCTTATTCAGCATTACATACTATATACAGTTAATTATTCTGCAAATTCATATCCACTGCATATGAATGATAGATTTCTGTAAATGTTTGAAACATATACAAATGAAATGTAACTGGGGCCCTGTAACTCGATCTCGCCGTTCGATGAAGGTAATAAAAATAAAGATTTGTGTTTATTGGTGGCTTCGAGGACAAGCAAAAGACTGTTAATTAACTCCGCAAATTATATACAAATAATATATTACTATCACGATACATTTCTAGAATTAAATATTTAAATGTATTATCTGTAAGTCTTTCGAAAAATTTACATTGTAGCTTTTACATCTGAATAATCCTTTATGACTGAACAATTACGATGAATTTCTTTTTTTTTTTTTTATTGTTTAACGTTTAAACCAAATTAGGCAATATGCGTCAGGCAAATTAAAATTCTATTCAGTAGTGCTCTATATTGATTCAACACAGTTAATTTTCATGTAGAAATAAATTATAGAATCCGGTCCGAAATTAATCGATTCATTATAAATCTCTCATTTTGAAATATCCGGATAAGCATAAGGTTTTATTAACCAACAACATAATGTAAGATATAGAATAAGTTAACGCATAATCAAAGCCAGTTTTGGTTAGATTATGTGACTCTAAAATAAAAACAAATGAAAGACAAGATGTTCTGATTAGTGAAAGTTATATTGTACTAATTAATTATATTAAAAGTATTATAATATTGATGATAAGGCCACTAGCCTCGACACGATAGGCTGCCCCGACCTGATATGGTACAAAATGAAGGCAAGGAATGTTAGTACAGTCCGACTTAAATTCAACATAATAAATGTATTGATGTGATTAGCACTCTGGCAACATTGCCATTGTATTCTCTATGTATTGTAGTATTGCCATGTTTCATGTATTTAAACAATTCGGTGTTTTTAATAATAATTAATAAGCGATTCCGTAACTCAATTTGAATTGTAGAAAGGATCTTTACACCATTTTTTGTATATGGTATGCACGAAACAGTATAGAAGTGCATTGTGTCGTAGTTAAGAGTAAACGGTGGTAGCTATGGTTTCTTAACCAAGGCAGTTACATTACATCATAGTTAAGGAACCAATAGATTTTCAGGTTTTATCAATATGAGGCGATTATAGTTCGCTTTCCCTCGCATAAGGCAATGAAAGTAGATTAGTACAGCTTCGTGCGTGGCTGATGTAAAATCATGCTGATCTGTCCTCGAAGCGATATATATGTAGCTTATATTTTAGATAGATATAGATATACATAGAATAGCATAGAAAAAGTGCTCAACATGAAGCCATGTGCCAGACAATTTTATTTTAAATAAAATTAGCCTACATGTTTTAGAATCAGCTTGACAAACCTACCATTTAAATTAACTGTTTTTTTTTCTGTTATTTTATAGTTTGTAAGTAGCCAATATGGTAAGATGTTTTTGTTACTTACATGTTATGGTATTGGCATCTGATATTAAAGTTTTTTATTTATTTATTGAATATATTTTTCCATTTCGATTATGTCCAAATCGGCGAGTTTTCCAAAAATGTTACTACTATTTTTTATCTTTGGTTTTACTTTACTTAGGTATTTGTTTAGCAATGATGCGTGGCTTCTATTTGAGTACCAAATATAAAGCTATATATTTAATTGAATTAATATCACATCTAGGTATGTTAGGGTATTTAAAATGACCTCAAAAGGTCTCTAAGTATAGTAGGAATGGTGAAAATCCATGGATTTGTGTCCAAAACAATGCGATGGTCTGATGTTGTCGAGTAGTATAAGAAGGTAGCTGTATATATTCCTATATATTAGTAAAAAAATATATTACATTTGAAAGAAGGAGTAAATGTAAGTAAGACGTGATAAGATGGGTTTAATTAAAGTTATTCATAAATGTAAACAATTATATAGGCCTACGTCCGGCAGTGGACTGTGATTGGCTAATATAATAGTGCATATATTTATCAATAGTATAGTTTAGTGCAATTTCGGTGTACAATCCTTCACAGAAAATAATTTCGGGTTCAAAATTTTGATTTCTCAATAGATTTCGGTTCTAAATCATCAAAAACCTACTGTATCATTTTTTTTACATTTTCGTCGGTTCCTTTTACATGATTAGCTATATATTTAGAATACACGCCATTGGAACGTTAAGATTAATTTATATTTTTACCACTCATTTGTATATTTTGTACCAAAAGTTGTTATTTTTAGTGAAATGATATTATTAAATTGTTGCATAGTTTTTGTTTAAGTATTTCGTTCGGGAAATTAGTTGTTGTGTTATTGTATATACTTACTATCTTACCTCTTACATGTATCTGGTACTATTTGGACATTATAATAAACTACAAAATAACACCTTCAACTGTTATTTAAACTCAAGAGATATTTCTTTTATAATGTTCAAAAAGTATTGTAGAATCACAGATTTCTTATATACTTGTATTGTATCAGAGCTATATGAATGTTTACCATCTATTCGACAGGATAGGTGAGGTCTGTATTGAAACATTACGAACACTAATTATACAATCCTGTCGTATGTGCCAACAGTTGCATTGGCCATCACACGAGATTTGGTCTTCAAAAGTTCAGCAGACGTATCTATGTAGGATCTATACATGTATAAATAGGACTATCTTAAATTCAAGTTCTGATTCTTTAAGAAAACTGATAGACTCGTTTTAACAGCATGTGAAATTTTCGTAGGTTTTGGGTAAGAAGTTTTAATTTAAAATAAAATTCATTCATTACATTCATTTCATAATATTAGCAACTAACATCCATAATATCATAATATTAGTTATCCGTGACCGTCCTGGATCAGAATAGGACCTCTAGGTGGGTGTCGTAAGAGGCGACTAAGGGAGCTAAAGCCTAGTGCATTCCACCAGCACTTTGGGCTACCCGCAAGGTGGCGGACAAAGCACCGCAATATTCCCAAGGAGGTAGCGTCAGGCCGGCTGGTAAAACTTATGCCAAAACAAATTGCAGTATGTTAGGTCCGAATATATTATGAATAGAAAAGTATGGAAGGAGAAAACATGCTGCGCCGATGGGATAAGGGCAGGAGGATGATAGTTATTAAAATAATACACACAACATATTTATTTTTGTTTGCTTCCGAACCTTTTCAGGAAAATATTAACTGACTCTCGTGTCGACCAATGCGAGTGAAGTCACTTACGACAGACGTTAAAACCGCCACCTTAGTATAAATCGGTTTATAAGCGTATAGTTTTTTAGCGTTTAGCTTTAAGTTCTCAGTAGCGTATCACCACGAACAGCCTTAGATGTAGAGTTTGTATTCAAGCCATTGCTCATTTCTATATTGCAATTGCATGCACCAATTTAACCGATTTCTCTTTTTCTATTCAATACAATATAATGGACTTTGCACTTGACGGCGCTTCCGTGTTTAAGCAATAGATGGCGTTAGCAGTCTAGATTGTGACGTTATGTCAAGCAAGCGCCCGGTATTGCGTCAGAGTGCTCGAAGTTGGCATTTTATAAATTACTAGCACCATTTAATCTAAGTAACTAAAAGCGAGACATGACGTCACACTAGAATAGTAACGCAATCCATTGCATTTAATCTCAAATATGGAAGCGCCGTCACACTTAAAAATGGATATTATTTAGATATATGATTGTACATACATATATAATATATTCAAGAGTTATTGACATATAATTTTATGCAGTGGATATTGTAGGGCAAACGTATTATCTCTAATTTTCATTAACAGGCATTTTATATGAAATGCGATCTGCACTCTGTATTTGATGTATATTGTGAGCATCGCGGTCCCTGAACTCGAAGATAATTTTTAACTAGTACATCTGCAAATATTGTGAAATATACATAATGTTACTGTGAATGCCCGAACTACGGTAGTAGTTTAAAATAGGTCATAATGATACCCATTTAATTGTATTTATCAACTCATGTTTATTCAAAATAAATGTGATTTTAAGAATTTTGACATTTTAATTTACTTCCCCAGCCCTTAAAAGATTGGATTACAAGTTATTGTGGAAATAAAATAACATTTCACCACATAAGATTTATTCATAAAATATGATATTGATGATTGACACATACCTACATACTATAATTGACGATGCTAGAACCAGAGTGATCTAAGTGACATTTTTGGCAAAAATGGTTTTTTTACACAATTGCATGGAAAAATCATAATTCTTTCAGGCCATACTGATCTAAGTGCTTCCCAGTATTATTTTCCTTGAGAAATCACAACATCTTACTATAGATTTTGTGAACTGCCATAGTGATCTAAAGTGATTTTTTTTGTAAAACTAAGAATGTTAGTTTTAATAAATAACTCATACTGATAAAAAATTATATTTTATTATTTCAAACTTACATGAAGTACATATAACTAAAAAATAATAATAAAAAGCTCATAGATTTCAAATAATAACGCGTAACGCATTTCAGATCACTCTGGTTCCAGCGTCGTCAATTCAAGAATAATTAAAGTTATACTTTATAAAATCAGTATAAGAAAAGAATTTAAAATAAAAATATCTTAAAGCCGTTAAGGATAGAATTTTTATCACAAACCTTTTAAAGCTTTTCCCTAATAACTGGAGAAGCTAAAAACTAACTGCCAGCGCACATTTGGCTTAGAGCAGCGACATCAAATACTTGCGCATCCAAGCGCTGGCATATCGCGCGTTTAGAAAGGGGTATGCTCTGCACACCACCATGTGTGCCTCGGCCCTAATACTCATCAGTCTAATTAGGTGGGTAATTAAACCTTCTATGTATCAGAGTTTCACTCCCGATATTGGCCCGGTACTAATAAATTGCCACACAAAAGTGCGGCTAAGCTAATTTTTTTTTTTAAATACATAAGTAGGTAACTTTTTTTACATAATTCAAATCGACTTAAAAACTAGTTCTTTTGGCCTTTTGATCTAATTATATATTCGTACTCACAGAAGAGAAAGGACGCAAACTGTCCAGATTACTTGATAAACAATAATTAGTTTACGCTAAGGCTGCGTTCAAATTAAACTGACTGTCAGCCACCGAATGTCAGCGTATTGACGTATCATCGGTTAGATGTGAACGAACAAGTGAATATGTATGGAAAAACAATAAACTGCATAACGTTCGCTCATATTCGGCGGCTGACGGTCCGTTTGGTTTGAATACAGCTTGAGGGCGGAAATTGAGAACAGCGGGACGTGTAGCGGAGCGGTTGAGCGTGCAGCGGATCGTCGAGCGGGGCTTCCAGGTTCGATCACTTCAACTACGAACAAGAAAAATACAGTCAGACAGTCGGTAGTCACACGGTAGGTTTTCTTTTTCAGAATAAAAAAAAGTAATTACTTAGTTCTGAATGTCGACGGTCTTCAGAACGCCTGCACGCTGGACGCGCCGCTGCACGCACCTACCGCCGCTGCAAAAACATCTACTTATATGGAAATCCATATATTGAACAGCCGCCGTTGCGAATTCACAGCCTAAGGTGAATTTAAACGTATAAAAATTATATTTTATATTTAAACACAATGGGAGCTTTTCTTTTTTAGAATAAAAAAAAGTCCCAAAAAAAGTTATAAATGAAGTTGTACATTTGCCAAGTAAAAAAAAAAAACTTTGCACCGAGGACCGGGACCCAAGAAATACAGACTTATGGTCAATTTGTTCTTAAAATCTCTTGGGACATTCGGATAATAATCTGACTCTTCTCCTTTTTTCATTATTTTCAATTTTTTTAATTGTTGCTTACAAAAACATTTCGTTATTCGACCTGAAAATTATATGACGTTCCGTTCCTTGCATTCACGTACCTAGGTCAGCGCCATCTAGTCATCAGCTAAGAAAGGAATGAAAAAGAAAATCCCTCATTCTCAATGTGTTGAAATACATATATATATTTTTTACATTAGATATATATTGCTGGGCATTAGACATATGCATTGCTGGGGAGATTTTTTGCGACACTTCTTCCCAGCAAAAACACGCAGGGAATGGTGAAGGGTGGGCGTTTTGGGGGCTGTCCATTGTTTTGCAATTTATTTTAGATAATAAAAAAATGTTATTTCAGTTTAGATAAGTTTTAAATGTATGAATACTAATGAATAGTGTCCAAAACTGTAATCGCAATTAATGACAGCAATATAGGCATTCATTTCTCTTTTGCAGACTTACCGAATGCCGCCTGAATGTTAAGAAAGACTTGTAATTTACTCGCTCAAGATCTCGTAAGACCATGGGCGAGTTTCCGCCTCGGCGTCTTGGAGCATCTTGAACCTGCGCTGGCGGAGTCTGGTCGAAATAACTTAATTGCATTCGGTCTGGGGGAATAGCTAAAGGGGTCAAATCAGGAGCTCCTGTTGGCGATAAAGGTGTCAGACATCGCAACAGTGGGGTTTCTCCAACAGCGTTGTATCTGTAGCTTTTTGGTCCCAAGCCATTTGTTTGGGGTGCGTTGTCATCGTTATTATCCCCGTATTCATCCGAATCCGGGGTGTGTGGTCTGTTCACTATTTGGGGTGCAGTTAAGGCTGCCCTGTTCCTTGGTCCCTGAAATGATAACATTTATAAATGTAGTTTAATTATTAGCCTAGATTAAAATACCTGGGTACTGCTAAGTTCAAATCTATACACAGGCATGAATTTTATACAGTGCGCAAACTTTGTCAACTTATAGTTAAATAAGTTTTACAGATACCTACGTATATTTTTATTTTGTTGTGTTTTAGTACAAAAAAGAAAAGTTGTTGATAACAAAAGATGTTTATTTTGTAACCGATTGTACGGTCATAGTCGTCATAGTAGGCACGGCGGCAACGCGAAACCTGTTTACTGACGCGAGCGCTGCTCCAAGCCAGTACGTTATAGTTAGTATCCCTATTCGTAGGAGTCGTCTCTCGACACCCGGCGCCTGCGGTGTCTTCCAGGTCCATAGCCGCAGCTGGAATGAGAGGTGTGAACTTCTCTAGCATGACTGCTGTGCGAAAGGAGACGACGGCATCCCATTACCTCTCGACCACCATGACTTGAACTAGAGCCGGGCACGAGATATCGCCGCTGCCGATTGCCTCGACGAGGACACAGCGGTGCCCTTCCCACGCAAGTCACACCTGGACTGTGTGGTCCACCGTGTCATCCGGTCAACAAACTAACAAATAATACCGTACGGGTCGAGCTAAATAAAACCGTTTAGTAAAAAAATAGTGGAATGCCACATACGCTTCAATTGTAATTGAGTCGGGATTCAGTTGGATGTGAATCGTATGTCGCTTAAGTAAAATAGCGGAATCGTGCCCCAGGTCCCACAGTACTTACTTACCAAAAGTCGTAGCAGATTTTGAATGAATATGGTTCCCAATATGACGATGAATGCCAGCAAGGAGTGCTGAAACCAAAAAACATTGTACATATTAGATATTATAAAATATTGATGTCAGCCAAAATTAAAGATATTCGCGTTTTCAATTCGCGCTACTCGAACTACTAAGGCTAGTTTTTACTTTTCTTTTGCGTCTACCTCCAATGATTTGTGGAACTATTAATATTCTTTAAAAACTGACATTAATATTCTTTCTTTTATAACTGACTTAATGGAGTTAAAATTTATTTTAGTGTTACGGCTAAAGACCTTGGTTTGATCATCGACTCCAACTTATTCTGGACAGCCCAAGTCGCTGAAGTCAGTCGGAAGGTATATTATACACTAGCTTCTGCCAGCGGTTTCACCCGCATCCCGTGGGAACTACTTCCCGTACCGGGATAAAAACTAGCCTATAGCCTTCCTCGATAAATGGGCTATCTAACACTGAAAGAATTTTTCAAATCGGACCAGTAGTTCCTGAGATTAGCGCGTTCAAACAAACAAACAAACAAACAAACAAACTCTTTAGCTTTATAATATTAGTATAGATTCTTCCCCTTGGAGACCAAAATCTCTTTAGCCCAAACCTTAATCCAGCCCATTATTGACTACGCTGATGCCTGTTATTTGGATGCCACCGAGGAGCTCTTAAACAAGCTTGAGCGTCTACAAAATATCTGTATACGTTTTACCAATTTGACTTCGCCGGAACACTCGCATTTTGTGTTTATTTTTTAACATCCTCTATAACCCTAAAGAACAATGTCAGACGTCCATAGTGAAAATTCTTACAGTTTTTTGTGTAGTTTAATGTCAGAAGCTTTTCTATGTTTTCCACTTTTGCATTATTATTGAACTTCTCAAAACCAAATTATTCAGACATTGTAAATTGGAGGTTATTTCGAAAAAATATAAAATGATATTTTTTTCGAAAAGTTCTAGATAACAATTAAATATTTTATAAGTTAGTATTTTATATTTAAATTGTTGTACTTAGTAAAGAACTTTGTGTCCGTGAGAATTTAGTTTTAAAAGTTGATTGGGCCGAAACCTGACATTGTTCTTTCCATCGTACCTGCGAGAGCGGTTTTCCTTCATCTTTTCTAATGATGCGCCTTGCAGGTCACATCTTAGAACAATTCTAAAATGTCCTTCCCATTTCACCGAGTTCTATTCCTATTCCTTTACCGTTCACGCTGTTCGGTTATGGAATTCCCTTCCCCATGAGATTAGAGATAAACCTTTACATACGGTCTACAAAAGAATAAATTCACATGAGCCGCTAAAGCGCGCGCGAGAGCATCGAAGAGCATGCGTGCGCATCTTTTGTAGACCGTATGTCAAGGTAGTTAAGGTTTGTTTTAAATTGTTGTCTTCAAATGCGCTCCGACGCGCTTCCAGCGGTGTGCGCTGGGCAAAGCTCCGCCTTTAAACTCCTTCAATGGCCCATTTTTTTCGAAATAAAATAAAAATCAATCAAAAACAATTTTGACAGATTCATTTTGATTTGACAAGGAACCCGAACGATAGTTAACGATAGTTCAGGGGCCGATTCTCCTAATTTTACTTAAGCGCCATTCGATTCACGTTCGTCTGCGATCCAATCCCGACTCGATTACGATTGAAGCGTATGTGGCATTCCGCTATTTTTTCTTTGAAATAAACATTTTTATCCTTTTCTGTCATTCAATAATGAATCATTTTGTCTGCAAATGATTTACGATTGCAAAATGATTATATAGCAAACTACCTTATAGACCAAAATCACCAAAATAGCAGACCAATCGCACACCAATCAAATGCCAATCGAATACGATTGGTCTTTTATTAGTAGCAGAATACCCAATATGGTTAAAACTGCTATTGCGATCATATTGCGATTCGATTTCTATTCGATTTTGACATTATTAACTTAGGAGAATCGGGCCCCTGACAGACCGGCTCGGAGAGGAGAGCAAATTCTTAACACGTTGAAAATCGGGTAAGTACTTAGTATTTGAAGTAAGGTTTATTTTTGCATGTGCACTGCTTTTGTCATTAAGAATGCTCGAAGGCGCTCGGTGTGAAATAATAAGAGGAGCCGACCGGTTCCGATCGCGTACTTTTTCTCGGTCCTGCAGACGTTTGGCTCCGATTGCATCTCACGCAGCCGATCGGATCCGATTCCGGTCTGTGTGAAAAGAAAAATGCGCGCCGATGCTCTCCGAGCCGGTCTGTCTGAACGGACCCTAGGAGTAACTGATAGCGCCACTTACGATCGAGAAACTTGTTAGTTGACAAAAAAGAAGGCGTCTGATTTTCCATCCCTATGGCACCTCCGCTATCATTCATTCCTCCGTGTTCTGTCACATCTGTAAAGCCCATTTCCACCTACAATATAACAGTCCGAATAAGAAAAACTGATGTTCAGCATAGATTAAGGCATGCTACAGTCAAAGGAATCTTTTTTACAGACTTCAAAAAAAGATTCTCAGTTTGTATTATGTTTGTGTGCGTTTATCTCACGTTTGGCAGAACCGATTTTGATGTGATTTTCAGTATGAGGTATATTGTTGAATTCGGTTCTATTTTTTTCTAATTTATTATTGTGACTGATGGTTCATAAAAGTACCTATATATACAACATGTAACGTAATTAACGCACACCCTCAAACACGCTAATTAGAATATTATGTTATAATCATAATACATACACTGAATTTTTTATTTAACATGTATATGCATTGTTATTTACTAAATTAGTTATACCAATTCCTGGAGAACTTTTTGGTCGTACTACTACGCACGCAAATATCGCGCCGCGCGCCGCTCGACTCGACACAACATAACGAAACTACGGAAAAAGCCGACAATACACGAAGTCTTATTACTTTGAGTTACGGTCTATTTGAATTTATTTTGACTGTACAGGGTTAATATGACAATAATTTCCGTAGTTTTAATTATTTTTGGGATAAAAAATTACCTATATTAAAAATAATATAAATCGATTCAGTAAACGATTCTGAAAAAACTAGTTTCAGGATGTGCGTTAATTAAATTACATGTTGTATAAAATAAAAATATTGACAACAAAGTCAATGTTGGTAAAGAAGGTGGTTTTACGAAAATTGCCGTTTCGTAATTGTAAACAGTTTTCGCTTATCCAAACGATTGAGCTGTCGGTGGCAATATTCTATATTTTTATCTATTGATTTGCTTATTAGAGATAGAATTTCGACATTTGCTCAATACAAGGAATGTCCTATGGGGACGGCCGTGAGATGTGATTGTCGTTCGATGGCAGGTAACAAACAATATTAAATTATAAATTTAAAAAAACCCCCGACCCAAAAAAAGTACGCAATTATTATGACAAAAGGTTAAAAACGCTAAACCCTATAAAAAGCAAAAAATAACTTTTAATACTTCGTAAGTACCAAGTAAAGCATGTCAGACTAAACTAAATTTTGACGTGTCGGGGGACCGCTCTAATTATCTAATTAAGATTCGTGTTATTTTTATATATTATTATATATCCTGGCCGATTTCGGCCACAGCGACTTGGATCTGCGCTTAATTTTGAGAGCTTCGCTGGTGTGCTCTCCAGTGACTGACAAAGCCAATTTTTGCAGTGAATGTCCGTCCACATTCACTGCAAGTCAGCACTCCTCCGCTATAGGTGTATTGTATGGCCGCGGGTGGTCGGGCCTTCAGCTCATCTCGCCTAGCGTCGAGCTGTTCTCTCCGCCGGCTCTCAAACTCGCACACCTTGTCCTTAATAGTCCGCCTCCATTTGGTCCTATCTGCCGCCATAGCCTCCCAGTGTGACGGATCTAAGTCACATCTCTTCATGTGGCGTTTCAGCACATCTTTGTACCGCAGACGTTGACCACCCTGCTTACGCTTGCCAGTCTCCAGCTCTGAGTAGAAGACGCGCTTTGCTACTCGGGCATCTGACATCCGGGAGACATGACCAGCCCAGCGCAGCTGTCGACGCATTAGATAGGCCTCAATACCGCTGACATTAGCGCGTCTAAGTACTTCCGTGTTACGAACACGGTCCGACCACTGGATGCACATAATGTCACGTAGGCATTTTAGATGGAATCTATCTAATGTCCGAATATGCTCGCGGTATAGACACCAAGTCTCAGAGGCATATAGGAGATTTGGCAGAACTATTGCCATGTACACAGCTACTTTTGTAGAGAGCTTTATGTCATGTGAGCGGAACACCTTGGCACGAAGTCTACCAAAAGCTGCAGCAGCTGCTCCTATTCGGCTGTTGACTTCGTTATCAAGGAGACACCTGGATGTTATGGTGCTGCCAAGATATTTGAATTGGTTTACTTGCTTAAGCGAGACATCTCCGAGTCTAATGTCAACTGGGGCACTGTTCACAGTATCAAGTGCCATGACTTCGGTTTTCTTGACATTTATCTTCAGGCCAAATCTGCTGCATGCCTGCAGTAGTCTCGACATAAGCCTCTGCAGCCCATCTGGGGATTCCGCCACAAAACATAAGTCATCTGCATACATCATCTCAGTGACAGTCGCGCGAGACACTCTTGTGCGAGCCTTGAGTCTATTTAGGTTGAAGACACCACCGCCATCGGTACGAAAACAAATACGGATACCTTCGGACAGAGTCTGCAAGGCTTCCCGAACGACAACTGCAAAGTACAGGGCAAAGAGAGTTGGAGCGAGCACGCAGCCCTGTTTCACACCGCAGCTCACTTTAAAGAACTCCGAGTCCTCGCCCTGCACACTGACACAACAGCGCATGTCATCATGCAGAAGTCGTATCATTCTTATAAACTTGTCCGTGCATCCAAGTTTCGCTAGTACCACCCATAAGGCTTTGCGCGGCACCGAGTCGAAAGCTTTCTCCAAGTCAACAAAGCAAAGAAACAATGGTTGACTCTGCTCACGACTCTTCTCTAGAAGTTGACGGATAGAGAAGATGGCCTCACACGTACCTCGATTCGGCCGGAAGCCAAATTGGGTTTCAGGCAGTATGTCTTCAGACAAGGGCATCAAGCGGTTCAGTAAAATTCGTGCAAAGGTTTTGCCTGGAGAGGTCAGGAGAGAGATACCTCTATAGGAGTTGCAGTCAGATTTGTCGCCTTTGTTCTTGTACAAGGAGCACACCCGAGAGACTCGAAACTCATCAGGTACTCGCTCCTCGTTCCACATCTTTGCAAAGAGTTTCCAAATGGTCTCATGCAACTCCGCACCCCCATATTTCAGCAACTCTCCAGGAACATTATCAATGCCGACCGCTTTTTTGTTCTGTTGTTGTTGAACGGCAACGATGACCTCACGCAGGGTCAGTGGATCGTCTAGCTGCTTGACAGTGGGCAGTGATGCCATCGAGCAGATAAACGACATGTCCACAGCTCTATCGACATTGAGCAAGTCGTTGAAATGCTCTGCCCATCTCTTAAGTACGTCCTGCTTGTTGGTCATTAGCTGTGTGCCGTCATGAGATCTTAAGGGTACTCTTGTACGACTGGTTTTACCGACCAGTTTGCGAACCTCATCATAAAACGCACCTAGCTGTTTCGTGTCAGAGAGCCACTGCATACGTTCGGCCTTTTGACGCCACCACTTGTCTTTTATTTCCCGTACATATCTCCGCAACTCGGCTCCACTTTGCTTAACACGCTCCGCTTGTTGATCGTCCCTAAATTGACGTAGTATGGAGCGGTGATTCTGGATAGCTTTTGTTAGTATCTTATCATTTTCATCAAACCAGTCTTCGTGTCTACCAGGTTTGACACCCAGTGTCTGCGAAGCACTAGCGATTAATCCGGTCGAGAGGGTATGCCAGTTAGCTACAGAATCACCATGCTCAACGTCTATTAGCTGGATCGCATCACTAATTGCCTGTATATAGTTGTCGCGTACCTCCAAACTTTGAAATTTTTCCAAATCTAGGCACTTAGGCTTCACTCCATGAGATCTGCGAGGAGGATATAAACGAAGCTTCATCTTGGTGACAACAAGACGGTGGTCCGTGGAGCACATTGCATTAGCATCACGCATAACACGTGTAATCTGTACTTGGGAAATGTCTCTTTGCCGAACGATTATGAAATCAATCAGGTGCCAATGCTTTGATCTCGGATGCATCCAGGTAGTTTTATATTTAGCCGGGAGTCTGAACATGGTGTTGGTGATGGCCAGTTCGAATTCGGCACAGAGAGATAGCAGGAGTTGTCCATTACTATTCATGTTACCGACACCATGTCTTCCCAAGACCTTTGGCCAAGCTTCAAAGTCACGTCCGACTCGCGAATTGAAGTCACCCATCAGAAGTATCTGTTCCCTTTGGGGAATTTTTGATAGGGTTTGCGTAACTTCTTCGTAAAACTTGGCCTTGGTTTCATCATCCTTGTCGAGCGTTGGTGCATAAACACTGATGATATTAAGGTGATTGCCATTATCGAGGTGTAGGCGCAGCGTGGTGACGCGGTCCGAGATGTGGATAGGATACTCCTCTAATTTAGCTGCTATATGGTTGCTGATCGCGAATCCAACCCCGGATCTTCTAGGCTCTGAGGATGGAGTACCTTTCCAAAAGAAAGTATATCCGCCCAAGCGCTCCAATCTCTCCCCCTCGTCTGCCAAGTGAGTCTCACTAAGAGCAGCGATGTGCACACCGTAGCGTCGGAGTTCTCTCGATACGAGAGCGGTTTTACGAGGAGGACACAGGCTACTTTCGCGATCAAGGAGGGTTCGCACATTCCACGCTGCAAAGGTCATATTATTAATTTTAACGGGTTTCCGTCTGAGATTATTATGTATCTTTCGACCACGAGTTATTGATGCAGAGACAGCCGTGGTTACTCTCTCTTTTTATACAGGGTTAAGCCTTTTTTAGGACACCTTTTCTAGTCCCCTCCCCGGATTGGGGGAAGCAGGGCCTCTCTAAATAGAGCTGCTTCGTCACCCAGGGAGCTGCCGAATTGCACTGTTAACCCAATGCAGTGCAAAGCGACCATCTACCCTAGGTCGCCTGCGTGTAGACATCAGACAAAGCCAAGTTGGCATCACAACCGGACCTCTCTACCTCTGCCCATCGCCGCAGGGCTAAATCGGAGTCCATTTGGCAGACCAAGTCAATTGCGCAGGAGATATTAAAGTGCACGAAACGTAGCAACGACAGTGTGTGCGCATACACAGGTGCACTCTTATCTCTACCTCCCTGTATCCAATGGAACGGTAAACCGCCACAATTGGAGAAAGGTAGAGACGTCCCTAGGCGTTAGCATGGCCTCTAACGCGAACCATGAGCCATGAGAAGGGCTGTGCCTGGCCGGGATCGCCAGTGGATCTTAGCAGGAGGCATCTGCTTGGAATTTGAGATTGAGGGAGAGGAGGGTAGGATACTGCTGCCACGGAACGGAGAGGAGTGTGACAACAGAAGCTCGAGTAGTCGGGGTCGGGGCGGTAACCGCCGCTCTACTGACGGCGCTCGCCGCCGTGCTCGACACTGTGCACGACATTGTGGCGCCCTCCAGCGGACACGCCAGGTACTGTGGAGAGCCTGCTCTCGCACACTTCCGGCACCGGCGGTGACCGCCGCGCTACATGTGTTATTTTTATATACAAATGTTGTAATTAGGTAGGTACCTATCATTTGATTTATGTAAGTATTTTTGAAGGTAAAACGCGGTCCCCCGACACGTCAAAATTTAGTTTAGTCTGACATGCTTTACTTGGTACTTACGAAGTATTAAAAGTTATTTTTTGCTTTTTATAGGGTTTAGCGTTTTTAACCTTTTGTCATAATAATTGCGTACTTTTTTTGGGTCGGGGGTTTTTTTAAATTTATAATTTAATTTTATTTCATGCTTTTTGAAGGAGCTTAATTTTTCCTTCATTTAATTTATTTTATTTTAAGATGGGGTCGCTATAGGCGATCTCGGCTAAAGGAAGCTGTTTAATAATCCTCATGACATGGCTCTGGGAGAATTGCACAGATTGAGAAACAATAAAGATTAACCTTTGGTCATTCTAGATTTTCAGCAAAAATATAAATGGGTTTATCCGTTTCATTCCGGCATTCCAGGGTTTCATCCGCCACATCCCATTTCCAGCATCAGGTTCTCGTCAATTAGAAACATGAAGAGAACTCGTCAAGACAAATTCAACGAGCCCAAACTCGATGGGTTTACTAAAAGGCAGTTCAGGGTTACGTCTCCTATCTTCGTGCCCTTACAGCAGACCAGCTCAGTGGTTCCAGAAGACATTAGTGTTTCAAATTTCAGATCCCACATATGCTTGCAAGTAAACTAAACGTGTAACATTCCTATCACACCTTACAAACGAGCTGATGACCTTGAAGACCTGAACCGATTTCCACCAAACATAGCTAAGAACACTCCCGAATGACATTCCTTTCAAACAAAAAAAACCGCATTACAATCGGATCATCCGTTTGGGAGCTACGATGCCACATACACCCACACACACACACACACACACACACACACACACGTCAAACTTATAACACCCCGTCGTTTTTGCGTCGGGGGTTAAAAATATTTGGAAAAATAAAATGCAAGTAGATATGTATTTAGGCAGTATTTAATAACACATCAATATATTTTTATTTTTCTAAGAAAATTCGATGGCTTTGAAACCAAAATAGTCAAAGACTTAAATTTAAAATGTATTAAAATATACAAAAGCTCAATAATAATACGACTTATTTACATGATAAGAACTTGTAACAAATGCAACAATATACGTACACACGTAATAACACATCAGTCCCATAACTTTGGCATTCGCACGTATAAAATAGGCCACAGGGTTAAAAAATAGTGATTCTAATAGAATAGTCCGTCTTTTAGATTACCATAAAATAAATTGAACACGTATTTTTTTATTTAAAAAAAACATTAAAAATTAACTTAGCTATAAGGCGTTAAAGGTTGGGAGTGGGAGTTTGTGACGTCACTTATATGTATTTATACCTAAAAGTGACGTAACACAAAATTAAAACGTGTTGTATTTTCGTTGTTATTAAAGAAAAAATACGTTTCCATTATTTTAGGGTCATTTAAAAGACGGACTAATTCCTGTTTTGATTCGTCATGCCTATTAATGTTCGTCTTATCTCGAATTGGGAACTGAGAACATACATGTAGAATATGGGTACTTAGTTTGGGCCGATTTTCCAATCGCCAGAAAACTTTCGTATGAAGAACAGGTTTGGAAGCTTATGTATAAAAATGTAAGTTTAAACCTCATACACAGTAAACTGATTATTATTGAAAAATCGATATCGATAACAATTTAACTTTAATAACTTTTATCTTTAAAGTTATCTAAAAAAATAGACAGCTACTTAGGTAATATTACTATGGCATGTATTTAATGGAGCAACTAAGTAAACTGAATATAGGTTTTAGAAAATAATAGAGTGGGTACCATTTATAATGGGTTGGCAGCTAATAAGGAGTAGCATAATAAGTAAAAGATAGCATATTAATATATCAGTTATAAGCTCCGTTTTAATTTAAACTAGCATCAAGTTTTTCTTTTGGGAACTGAATTAATATCTAAGCGAAAACTTAATGATGAAAATAAAATAGAAAATGGGCATTCATAAATAATACAAATCAGGTTCTATTTAAAATTGTTTGTATGAAGAATAAATATAAACTAGCTTATATTATACATATATTGTGTGACTTTGCGGCTTTTATTTTCAAAATTATAGGTAAATAGCATGGAAGTAAGCATGCAACATGCAGCAAGCTGTCTTTCTTTTCTGTCACGGCTCCGGCGGTCCCATGCGAGCTTATCGTCGCAGATGGTTTTCACGCTCACCACCACAGCTTCGGCTTGCTGCCTCAGCCGCAGCGGCGAGCGCTGAAACTACCTGCGCCTCAGCTCGCAGGCCGCCTCGCCCCTCCGCGCCTACGCGGTTTTGAATTGCACTCTAGGGATAGGGCAGACAAGACTACGTGGAGTCGGTTTTGCAGCGATTCGTTTTCGTCACTAACTTCAATTTTTAATGCAATGTTTTTTAATTGAAAGTTATAAAAGGCAATATGCTAAATAAAATGAATCCAAATTAAATTCTACCATCTTCATAGTGCGCCAAGTGAGATAATACTACCGCACCTTCCGCCGTTTTCATGAAATTATGATAAAAAAATATTAATAATTAACTCTTATTCCTTTTTATTGTACTCCTTTTAACATTTAGAGCTGTCCGCAAAGCGAAGCCTGAAACTGGGTTTTTAGTCGGCACGAAATAGTTTGTAATATATCTACTAACATTATTAGTCGCCAAGTCATATAGCTCCTCGCCTAATATTTCAATTGACTGGTACCTATAGTTTATTTGCTACCCAAACGCAGCTGCTAGTTTTTAGTTTTGTTATAAAAACTTACCCTTAATTTTGTACATTAAGTACATAATATAATAGTCACGAAAATATTTAATCGCTGGAAAGTTATTATATTTGTTGCAACATTTAGTCGACTTTTAAGTTATTAGTCACTCGGAAAATAATAAGCCTATTACTATTAACTCAAAAAGAGGTACATAAAAATATTATGAAAATACTTTCAACTTATTTTCGTTGTCAATCGATAGTCAATTCTTATAACTTATCACAGCTAGTCTCACTCTTTCAGTTAATAAAGTCAAAACAAACAACATCAACATTATTAAAAAAATATTAAAAGAAATATTCTGTAGTATCAAAAATAAGGTCTATTACTATAGACTTGTCTACTCCAGTGTAGTTTTGCACTCATCAGCCGAGATTTTTCAAAATTGGCTCTTCTCGATCCACTGCGTTCTCGTTCACTTTCAATCCTCCGGGTCTTCACACAACAACAACCTGTCCTGAAAACAATAAAATAAAAAATGTAAGTAAAAAGTCATTAAGTACTTGAATTAATAGGGAACATTAAGGATTAACATCAAGACAGTGTAAGAAAGATAGTAATACAAAATAGGGATACGAGCAGAGGAACCATTACTAAATTAAAAACAATAAATATTTTTCACCCGTAATTCCACTTGTCCTAGTACAAAAGAAAAACAAAGAAAGTGCGATATCTTGTACAAGTACAACACCGTGACGTCAGAAAACCCAATAATTCAATTCTTTTTAGTTTACTAGCTGTTTAACCGCGGTTTCAGCCGCGTCCCGTGGGAACTACTCCCCGTAACGGGATAAAATATAGGCTATGTTACTAGGAAAGAGTGTAGCTTCCAAGAGTGACAGAATTTTTCAAATCTGGGGCCCGATTCTCCTAATTTTACTTAAGCGACATACGATTCACGTTCGACTCGATTCGACTGAGATCCAATCCCGACTCGATTACGATTGAAGCGTATGTGGCATTCCGCTTTTTTTTCTTTGAAATAAACGTTTTTATCCTTTTCTATCATTCAATAATGAATCATTTTGTCTGCAAATGATTTACGATTGCAAAATGATTGTACAGCAAACTACCGTATAGACCAAAATCACCAAAATAGCAGACCAATCGCACACCAATCAAATGTCAATCGACTACGATTGGTCTTTTATTAGTAGCAGAATGCCCGATATGGTTAAAACTGCTATTACGATCATATTGCGATTCGATTTCTATTCGATTTTGACATTATTAACTTAGGAGAATCGGGCCCCAGTTCACTAGTTGCGGAGCCTTTAGGATACAAACATACAAACAAAAATTATATATTATTACAATAGATATAGATAAGGTACTTATAAAAAATGTATTAGTCCAGAAGATACTGTCGCAAGGTGGGAGCAAACAAAACACTTTTTTAAAAGCAAAATATCAATCGCTATTGCACATAATCAAGAAACTAAACATCTATTAGAGGATCAGTAGATTCAGTAGGGACTAATTACTTTAATTCAGTAAGGACCGCTCCCAATATACGTGTACGGGGCTAATGTTAAAACTTTATCTCTAGTTAGCAAATCAACAAATAGATAGGATTTTGGGAGCGGCCGTAAGTTAGTATAGTTAAAAGCAGGCATGCAAGTTAGCTGCATGTTAGCTTGTGAATATAAAAGCCTGTATTTTATGTATACTTACCCACTTTAGAATATTGTACGTGTTGTAATATATACCTAATGTATGAATGTAAGAATACGTGAGCACTTTTGCTTTTTCTATCATAACGCAAATAATGAAAATATTATATTATATTGTTAGTAACTTGGATAAACATTTAGGGCGGATGATAAGCGCGGTATATTCAAATATTAAATGTAATTTTTTTATATATTTTACCTAAGTTAACATTAGGTATGAGGACAATAACATTCCTCTTTTTAAAAGTGTTAATGTCATTGTAAGTTCCGTAAAAACTTTTGGGGATGCGTTTGTAGATGTGAATTATAAAATCGTTTCTCATACCTAATGTTAACTTAGGTAAAATACTGCACTGGTCAAGACCTTCACCCTCTAGAACCTATCTGCATAATCTCTGGCTTCCAAAGATGACTTGCGTCTATGGTACTCAGCTAAATATTATAATGGTTAATCACGAGCAAGCTTAAGCTTTTGTTATTAATTTTAAAAGGTCCTTAAAAATGTAACAGAAGCCGTGATGAAAACAGAAATTGAGACTTAATTCACATGACAATACGAGACTACTAAATAATATTGTTTTTTTCAAAGTGTCCTTAAGATTTCAAGACATTCCACGTTTTCGTCAAACTGAATTTTTGCACTTCATTAAGGCCCTTTTTACAAGCACACTACTTATTATATTACTATGTTAAAGTGTAATATATGTAAAAGTAATGGCAATGTGAAAACGACCTAAGAGTGATCTATGAATTAAGTCTACAATTTCGAGCTGACAAAAAAGTGCGTCCCCCCAACCATAGTTTAAATGTTAACGAAACTGTCACCATAAGTAAGTATTTGTCTATTATTTCTTATTTACTTACCTCTTCCTCAGTGCGACCTTTGCCGTCTTCTACTGCATCTCTTGGGGTTTCCGTCCGCTGACTCATAACCCAGGTATTCAACCACAGTAGGGTGATCATGTAAATCACTGCCATCCCGATCAGTGTTAGCATAAGAAACACTACGCCCTGATGAACAAAAAAGATTTTATAAGATATAAAAAAGAGGAAGATGTTTGGGAGCTATTAAACATGTTTGGTTATCTAACTGATAGATAAGTAGAGTAAAAAACGTTACACTAAAAAAAGTTTACGAATATTACTTAATTACGTAAACTGCTTATTTATCACATATTAATTTATACCGAAACATAAATCTATCTCCTACCCAATTCCACCGACAACTGATTCCTTAAAACAACTATTTCCATAGTTTTTACTGTCGGTGTAAATAGGCCATAGTACCTATAGCGTAGCTAAGCAAAACTATGATCGTCAAAATATGATTTACTGTACCTGAATTACATTATTTTCCCTGGTTATAGTCCTGTATCTGTTTATGTACGCATTGCAATAAAAACAATTTTCATTAGTGATACTGCCATAATCTTTTTTTGGTGAAATCTCAATATTTTCAAATCCTACTCCCTAACATCTGCATAGCCTTTTCCCAACTGTGTTGGGATCGGCTTCCAGTCTAACTTGATGAGGCTGAGTACCAGTGTTTTACAAGGAGCGACTGCCTATCTGACATCCTCAACCCTGAAACCACTTTTTTTGTTTGACTTTGACTTCGGTTATAACTATAACCTGTAGAAAAATACTTGATTTGCGAAGACCATTTCAACGGGGAATACTTTAAGTAATTATCTAGGAACTCAACAGCCAAACGCTACTTAATTGAAATATTCTGGCATTAGGTTGTTCAGAAGACTTTAAATAGGATTCGTCGTGACAGCCTAAAAACGTCCACGGCTGGACTGCTGCAAGTGAGGTTGGCAATTAGGTCAGGGCCATGGAGAACAAAATGAATATCAGAGATGTCATAACGCAAAATCTCCTAAGATAAAGCGTGGCAAAATGCGGGTGTTTGGGGGACGAAGAAAGTTACTAGCCCCGCCCTCATATGCTTTCTTAGGAACCCGCCCACTATTTTCAATCAATCAAGACCAAGATTTTTTGCCCACAAGCCCCGTTAGTTCTACCTCTGGTAACTAATCACGCCTACCGATACTTTTCATTGATCAACAAGAAGAACGCCTTATAGCATAAGGAAGGTTCCTTATAGCATCTTTGCTATCTTTCCTTCCTCCGTGGGCCGGACAATGTTGGTTTGTCTTACCCCCGATAAATAAGAGTCAACACGAAGAAAGTTTATATTTAAACATATGCACTAATGCTTGCAGTCTCCTCAAGTTTCCATAATCCCTATAACCTTTAAAAACATCTTTCCGCGTTTCATGCTAGCCTATATAATCAAGTTTAGTTCGCTGTGCCGCCAAACAGGATGCAACATAACGCCAGTAACTCAGTTACTTGGCATCTTGCTTGAACTTAATAATGTTACCTAGTTATCAAGTAAAACGATTTTGCTGTTGGAAACTTCGTCTTCAGATTATAGAGGTAGATAACACTATCAGAAAATAGACTGTACACAGAAAAAACTATGTTTATAAATGGAGACTTGCCAAAAGGTATTTGATGATAGCAATTTAGTCAACAATGTCGCCTCCAACAGGTATCTGTGGAGATCTAAGGGGGAGGCCTATGTTCAGCAGTGGACGTCCTATGGCTGAGATGATGATGATGATGATGATGAATTTAGTCAATTGCATGTATTTGTGTCTGTGAATAACTGCAGTCATTAAAAATATGTATTTCTAGATCTTGGATGATCCAGGTCCAGGTAACAAAGACGTCAGATAGGCAGTCGCTCCATGTAAAATACTGGTTCTCAGCTACAGAAAACCGACCCCAACATAGTTGGAAAAAAGCTAGACAGATGATGAAACTTGAAATAATTACTTACTTACCATAATAAGTGTCGTGTTTCGGGTCTGGTAGGAACACTCGCACCGCGGACAAAGGAGGTGGACCTTCCCTTCGATCTCCTTGCCGATCAAAGGGATGACCACGCCTTCACAGTGACTATGGGTCACACAAAGGATTTCATGTTAATAAAACCCATTTTTTACTTAACATTTTTTTTTTGTTTTAAGTTACAAGTTACGAGTTATTGATGATTATATCTTCAGAACTCAAGTAGTTGCCTCTTCAATGGATCTACCGATTTCAGTTCAATAAGTATTAGGTACCTTTGTGTTAAATTCCAATTTTGCGGTCCAAGAACGAATGTCGCAAGTGACAATATGTAGCGAGAGCGTGATATGGATTCTACCTCTAATATCATCAAAAGTTTTAATAGTAATATGTACATATATACGGTCGTTTATGTCTAAAATACTTACCACTTATTTGGAGGAACGTTTCCTGTGAATATTTGCCTAGTTGACGAGATATTTAGGACCGAAGCCGGGCTAGGGCAGACGCACCTACACCGCCGATCTTCGAAGAATTGACCCTGCGGAAGAACAAAACAGGAAATTTAACTTCACCAAATCAGAAAACAACTATTCACTGTAGTTACGACGCGACTGAACTATTGCGCATATTTTTACAGCAATAGTAAAAATCAATAAATATGCAATTGCGCAACTCAGGTCCGGGATTTAATTACCTTAAATTGAAAGCTACACTTTTAAATTAAATTAATTTTAAAAACAGAACTGAGGAACACGATTAGAGACTCAAACACTGAATTAGGGAGATATTATTAGACAATTAAATTGAGAAACAAATCGCGATGCAGAAATTCGCCAGCTAGTACACAAGGTAAACATCCGCACGCAACGGGCCCGCTTCATAGAGTAGCGTACACTGAACAGATAAAGCCAGACGCTAAAAGGGGTCTAGATTCGGGGAGATGAAATACAACCTGCCCTCCCCGCACCCCAGCCGTGTCGTCTGCCCTATGCACTAACAACCATATACCTGAGTTACCCTTTAGATTTGGATTGTCGGCCCCTTATATAAACCATAACATTGTAAAGAGCGATTATCGGCATCAATTCAAAAGATTAGAGCGTTTTAGAAAACTAAAAAAAATGTTTGTATGCAAATTAATTTCATGTATCCATTTCCTATTTATCGAAATGACTGATTGAGCATGTCTCGATGTAAAGATTTATTTATTCACAAAGGCCTGGACTAGGCTCAAATGACCGGCGCAGTGGGTGCAATGCAATAACCGCAGCATGCAGATTGGCCGGTAATTCTTTCCGAGGCAGAAAGTAGTATTGTGTGCTTGACACTTGCAAATGAGCAAGAAACATATATTGAATAGAGCTCTGAAGCTTTTTTTTATAATAAGTACCTATGCTAAAGATCCGGTTTTAAGATGAATTAACCCAATTTAGATAGATGAAAGAATTAAAATGCGTATGAGGCCTCACGATGCGATAAAACGATTAAAAATAACTACATATATAGTGCAATATTACTGCACGATCTTAAGGCCACATATGCCTTGCAAATTTTCTAATCCTAAAATGAAAGCCAAGGCGAACAAAGGCCTTGTTGCACCAGTGCCCCTGAGTGGACAAAATCTGAATATTCACGATCCTTTAAGGCCGTGGTCGTCAAACTGCGGCCCGCGGGCCGCATGCGGCCCGCGCGCGTTATTTGTGCGGCCCGCGTTAAAGTAGATTTCTTTAATTAATAGTCAAATACTACATATACCTATACTACCGATAGGTACTTATGGCATTGTCATGAACAAAATCAAAATCCAACTTTGTGTTTGAATCCGGAATCGATTACTAACGATACGATACGAGCATTTATATCAGTGGTTCTTAACCGGTGGTCCCTGGAGGCATTCCAGGTGGTCCGCGAAACATTGCTATACTTACGTTATTTAACTTTATTTTAATCGACTTATATATACTTATATGTGAGCAGGGGCTTTCGC
The DNA here is from genome assembly GCA_963856015.1 of Helicoverpa assulta. Taxonomy (NCBI): domain Eukaryota; kingdom Metazoa; phylum Arthropoda; class Insecta; order Lepidoptera; family Noctuidae; genus Helicoverpa; species Helicoverpa assulta. Next base: position 3,485,819 of record CAWLCW010000029.1, read on the forward strand.
ATGGACGTATATAAGTTAAGTTTCGGGGTCCGGACCCCCCCATTCATATCCATCTTACTTGTCCAACAGAAAAAAGTGTATGTTTGGGCTACATTTTACGTAATTTTAATTTTGAGTCTTAAAAAAAAAATAGCGCTCGCTTCGCTCGCGTATTCAGAAACTATGTACCCTTATTCTTGCATTTGTGAACAAACAAAAAGTTAAGTATGTACGTTTGGGCTATATGTTACGTAATGTTTATTTGAGTCTGAAAAAAAATTCGCGCTCGCTTCGCTCGCGCATTTAGAAACTACATAAGCGTATGTTTGTTTTTCTTTGAATTTGCTTACAAAAGAATAGAGAGGAATTCAGAAGTTAGTGAAAAGAATGCAGTCACAAAAATATGTAACTTTTCGTTTTTTGCTAAATAATAAAGAAATGAGTGCTAATTATAAATTGTGCTTGTATTCTTTATAAAAGAACCTTCAATTTAGGTAAACCAATAGGGTGGTCCCCGGCAAGACAAACTTTTGGTAAAGTGGTCCCTCATGACGAAAAGGTTAAGAACCACTGATTTATATGAATAGTATGGACTACTATAGATAAGTATGCAAAAGCTCTTGAAACGCCTTCGCATATACTGCGGCCCGGGCCCTGGTGCTCACATTGTTATGTGTGGCCCTTGGCCAGTAAAGTGTGACGACCGCTGCTTTAAGGCATAAAACCGAATTCGCTACTAAATGAAATGGTTTTCAATAAAGCAAGCAAACTGAGTTTATGAAAAGAAAATCGATATTGTTTTCATTTTCGGAAAGTAAACTTGAATCTTGAAAGGGAACTTGAATATGGTGCTCGACATTACCTATTCTATACAGTATAGGTAGGTACTGTATACATGTTGTGTGTTATGTATTTTTATCGGGCAAAGAAAAAAAACAAATGGAGAATTTTGCACAGCACGCCAGCGTCCGAGTTTGGAAAGATAACGCTCTCGATACGTAAAGATAAGCGCGTTTATAACACGACTAAAAGCTGATGACAGCTTTATTAAATAAACAGTTCTAAAATTAATGCTACTTAATTCAGTTACAAGATATTTTACGCACCGTGAAAGTTAACTTGCAAAAGTCTGAATGGGCACTCAGATGAACTAATAATATTTAGGGCATAAGAGAGCAAACCCTCAACGTCCTGCCGAAAAACCTTCTGTAAAACGGACGAGGCTCTGGCGACCGACTGGTGGCGGTATAACCACCACACAGCACCAAGATGGGATACCAAATACCGTGATCGGAGATGGGCAGCAGCATTTCCGAGGCTACAAAACTATTCCACCCTGCGCTCACCAACACGATTTCCCAGCATTCTGAGTATGGGCAAATCCCCAAAGAGCGCAGAGAGGCCTTTTGTCTAACGGGCCAGCAGTGGATATTTTTAGGCTGTGACGACAGACAATGATAAACTAATTATTGTAAGAGAAAATTACTCACCTGCACACAGGCTAATGAGCAGAGTACAACCATTATTGTTATTTTTCCCATCATGAATGTCTTGTATGTTCGTCGACTACCGGAACTTTAGTGGCAATCTTGTCATAACTGAAACAAATATCAATTGGTTATTAGCATAGGGCACAGTTATTTAAAAACTTAACTTGGTTAATCAGTTAACTTCGATAATCGTTATGCGATAAATTATATGCATTAAATTTTCAAAAAAATAACGCAATTTAAAGTTAATCTGATCTTTAGTTTATTTTATATTTTCTCAGTAATACAGGGTGGGCGTACTTGGTACTTGTCTCATGTAATTCTGACGTGCGAAAAGTGCTGTTTTTTAGCCTACTTTAGATAAACGATTTTTTATTTTTATTTTTAATCTGGGTAGAACAGCGATAATTTAAATGAATTGGGGAACATGTGACCAGTTTCTTTCGGCTTATCAATCTGTATTGATATAGCATTTCATATTTATGCACAAGTGATTTATAAAGACACGACTTTTGTATATCTAATATCTTTATTCTATAACAATAAAGTTCCAAGCCGCATCCTGAGGGAACCGCTTTGGGCACCCATATAAAAAAGAATAGACTAAACAAAGCTAAGACTAGACTCTTTCCGTCACGCCACAAAAACTTTTAAACGTCAGTTTAACACTTGTCTAAAAAAATGTCAGATTATGACGTTGAAATAAGGTCCATTTTGCAGCCACACTTTTTTAGACAAGTGTTTGACACATGCTTAAGTTTTTGTAGTAAGACCATTTATGTTCACAAGATTCATTTAAATCAGTTCAGTGTTTTGGTGTGAAAGCTGGACAGAGAGAAGTTACTTTCACATCTATAATGACTAAAACAATGAAATACAATATTAACTCATAACTAAGTAACAGTTGCTGTCTATAAAACACTGGTACTCAGCTGCATCCGGTTAGACTGGATGCCAACCCCTACATAATAGTAGTAGGAAAAGGCTCAGGAGATGATGGTTAAGTAACTGCCACAAGGATTGATTGTTAAAAGCAATGCTTTGGGTGATCAGTCCATGGATGGAACCTATGACAGTGGTCATGGGTAGTCTGTAGCAGAAAGTTTGGTCAGTGGGTCGTCGTTTTACCAACGCTGACCTGGGTGACTGAGTTATCAGATAGGTAGTTGCTTCCTGTGAAACATTGGTTCTCAGCTACATGCAATTAAACTGGGATCTGGCCCCAACGTGGTTGGGAGATACAATGAATTAAGCTTACCATTTACTGTACAGAACTAAATGCAGATATGTCGGGGCTTTAAAAGGGCAATAGCGTGCTAACTATTGCCCATTAGAATATGTTTACTGTTTGTAATATCATATGGTACAGTTTACACAAGAAATACTATCAGTAAATCTAGAACAACGTATTTTGGGAGCTTGTCCTTGTATTTCCTGACCCATCTACACCAGGAATTGAACAAAATAGTTGGCAAAGAACACTATAAGGCAATCCGGTCGATTTGTTTACATGAACAGTGGCGATGTTTATAGCACACGATGTTCATTACATATTTATTTACTCATACGGAGTGAGAATTTATGGCTTCAAAAGGGCTTAGATAGCATTGACGAGATAATTATCTACTACATTCAAACATCACAATTTATTTTGATACAGCAAACCCTAGATTGAAAACTTTTGCCAACTGTTTTGACATTGGAGTGCTGAAACTTGTTGATGTCATTGTCAATGTCAGACGGCTATGACAGGAAAAGACAATATGGCGAATCTTTTTAAAAACGTTCCGTTCTATGTTTAAATCTGACTAACTGACTACGTGTTATTTTTTGTCAAAAATATAAAAAAAATACTGATCAGATGATGTGCAGCAAAGTATTCTAGGAGCTCTCAAAACCAAACCTAAATGATCAATTAAATTGCGCAACATTACGATTGCGCAAATTTATTGACTGCATAGAGCTTATATTTAAGATTGCGCAATGATTTTAAGCGAAAAAAAATATTGCACAATGATTTTATCGCAGTATTTATAATATTGCACAATCTTATTGCAGATCTAGAGACTACATTAAATAAAATGTAATCACTGTACGCACTAGCTCGTCTAAATCACCGTGCTAAATCGACTATTACTGAAGTCGATATGGCAGAATGGTGTAATTTACTTACTTGATTAAATTTACCCTGATTTAAACCTCACACGGATCCTTTTGTAGAGTTATACAGAGTAGAATAGAATCGAGAAATCAGAATAAATATTTTGATCGTGCTTTTGACTTTAGCCACACCGCCCTGTCAGACAATTTTTCCATCCTCATAAATAAATTGCAAAAGTCTATCTAGTCTATGTTTCACGGCTGCTGACCGATCATGTTTTGAAGTGGGTAGAAGCTAAATGTGTTACTTTTGTGATGACTGTTCGAGTTATTTGTAAGGTATTACGAAAAAATATTGTTTTCATAACGTCATTGTGTCCTTTTCTTCAACACAAAGACAATAAACTGGGAATCATGGCGTGTTCAGACCATCAGGCGACTGCCGAGGTGGCAATTTTCAGATGTCATAATTTTTGTACAGTGTCTACTTTTTACGTATATAGCCTTATTTTTAGGTTTATTTTATAAATTCTGCGGTACCAATGATGTAATACACCGCTAAGAGTATTTTAAGGATAGCTGGCATGGACATTAAAATATGAATTCGCAGAAAATCGTCATGATTCTCAAAATGTTAATTTTCCAATGTCACGGTGAATATTTTACCATATTCATGGTGTTATTGGCTTCATAATGTCATTGCTGACCTCTTCCTGCGCTTGCGATATCATTTAGCATGCCTACAGCATAAACACTTATTAAAAAGTAAGAAATTCAGGTCTCCCACTGTCAGTCTCTAGAACGTTTGGGAAAAACATTCATACATATTTGAGTAGTTCAGCTTTCAATAATGTAGGTTCTCTTTTAAATCACTTCTTATTGAAGGTATACTTTTGTGGATTTCTTGCTTTTATCACTTTATAAAAAAGTGTGACTGTTTCTCATAGGGATTAAGTGATTATAGATCTCCTTGCTATTGTGCCTCCTTTAGTTGTGATTTTTTTTACTCTTTCTGTCATTAATTAATATCCCTGACATACTGCCCATTAATCTCTCCAGTTGCAATTACCTAGCTATCTATATTTACACACATTAGTCATTATGGTAGAACAATCTTCCTTATTACATACATGCTTTTATCAAGATTTTTATCCTTGACTTTTGAATTACATTTTGTATCAATCAAAACTTATTTTTACACTACATTATTCCTATCTTTTAACACATGTTAGATTTCATATCAAATATTAAGAAAACCTGATGTCTTTAAAATGATCTAATGATAACTGTATGTTGGGATTACGTGGTAGATTCAATGTGTTAGGTAGATGTTTAACTGCAGGTTTCTATAAGCAAACTATCCATTGCTTTGCATTTAGAGATAGAAATTTCACATAATTTATATGGAGCTAAATCTCTAATCAGAAAAAAATCTTAAGATCGGCTATGGTAATCCACCATTAGTTAGCAGAGAAATCACAAATTCACAACTCAAAATCTCCTAAGAAAGTAGCAAGTCAAAATGCTGGTCTTTGTGGGACGAAGAACTTCTATGGAACCCGCGCATTATTTTCATGATAAAATCACCAATCAATAGAGATTCATTCAAATGTACAAAAGATAGATTATTGTAACAGAGGGTAACACATACTTTAACAGTTTAGTACCTACAAAGTTTCCTCCTTAATATATTAGTATAGATAGGTTTAAACCTGACCCATAATATCCTGAATTTTGAAATAGGTACTAATCTTAAAGCATTTGCGACTTATAGCATTTCTATATTTTTTACTGGTTTACTAGTTGGAATAAATAATAAACATATTTTTATTATGATCAGATATAGATTATTATTGAATATGTCTCATGATGGTTCATAGGTTGTGATGACTCAGTAATATAAATTAAGCAATGACTTTTTTTAATGTGGCTCACGCCAATAATACATCCATACAAAAATACGATAAGAATTAAGCGAAATATTGATTTATCCTACCATAATCTATCTCGGATCGTATGTAAGACCATGAGATAGTTATTAATTAAGCTCCTAAGAATGCAAGTTTGTACGCCAATTTTATGCAAACTTTGATCTTAAAAATATGGCATGCAGTAGAATGCAGAAGTATTTCTCCTGTCCAGAGATGTTATGTTCTTTATAGTAGTTAGTCTTTCAACTTCGTGGTTGGGTGTGGTCATTGGCTCGGTTATACGATTTTACTGCTGTGCCTTTGTAAATGTCACGTCGCTTTACGCGTTTGCCCAGGAGATGCTATCTCCTAACAGTAATGAAGATAGTAGCAGAGACCACCATAAAGGTTGGGCCCCTATTGCATTCAGTCCCCCAATCGAAGTCCTAAAGGACATCTCTTTGTAGGACAGGTCTGCTCGTGCTGAGGCAAAGCAGCGCCAGGTCTTTACTGGCTCCATGACGCCTCACCTCCCCCTCTTCCAGATGTTTGGTAGAGGTATTGGGTTTTAGCTTTTGCTTAACGAGGGTGGAACCTTTCCCAGTACCACCCAAATTCATCATCAGAAAAAAATTATGCAGTAAGAAGTACGGACGCAACTTTGTCTGTGTTAAAGGATTTCTACGAACCTTAATTCTTCTTCTAAAATAAAGGACAATGCTATTCTTTGTATGGAAGTTGGGCTCAAGAGTTGTCCACGGTAACTGCATAGTGTATTATGTTCCATAGGCTTATAATTGGTCCCAGACCGAAATATTTCGAAATCTATCCCAGGAGTCCTGAGAAAAACTGGTTTGACTCTTATTCAATATTACGAAAAATATGCTTACGAACTCTTAACTATTCCACTTTTATTATCTTAATTGAAATGCATTATAATATTAATCGACAAATACGAGGTATTGAACGAGAATTTTTTTTACCGACTTCAAAAAATGGAGGAGTTTCTCAGTTAGTTTGTATTATTTTTACGTTTGTACGTGCATAACTCCGTCGTTTACCAACCGATTTAAACAATTATTTTATTGTTTGAGAGGATTTACATTCCAAATGGTTCCTTTGTTGTTCGGTCCAGGGTCTGGTGATAGAAACCTTAAAACAATAGGGAACTCTCGGAAATTGTAAGCACATATCGAATAAAAACTTGTCATTCGTGTATATGTCTCCGACACCACAAAACAGTGGAGGTTAAAACCTGACCTGACAATGGAGACGACAGTGAGACGAGGGAACTCCTCAACGGTATCTATTTACTACCTCGTGTTTGAGCTTATTTTATTCGTCTTGATAAGATTTTTCCATTGCCATTACGGATATTAATTGCATGACGCTACACGATCTTAGGACTGATTGTGGTAGATAGAGACTGAAAAGCAAGAGAAACAACAATTTCCTTTAAACGTCTATTCCTGTTTTTTAGGGTTCCGTACCTCAAAAGGAAAAAACGGAACCCTTATAGGATCACTTTGTTGTCCGTCTGTCTGTCTGTCTGTCTGTCAAGACCCTTTATCTCAAGAACGTGTGGACGTATCAAGCTGAAATTCACATGAAATATTCAGGTCTATTGTCCCTTTAAGCTGTAAAAATATCAAACTTTTAAGCCAAGCCAATCAAAAGATACATCCGATTATGTCGATATTTTCAACAAATTTTCGACACTCGCTAAGGAATCAAAACCTACAGGATACTTCCCGTAAACTCAGAGTCTTGAAATTTGGCACGAAGCATTGTCATATAATGCAAATATAGGAAAAATTTCGAAAATCTCATTTTTTTTGTTATATAATATAAAAAAAAAATATTTTGATAAAATGAAACTTACTACCTTATTTCTCACGAACGAATAAAGGTATCAAATTGAAATTTATACCAAATACCAAGGTCTATTGTCCCTTTAGGCGGTGAAAAAATCAAACTTCTAAGTTAACGCGATCAAAAGATACAGCAGTTATACCGACACCTTAGACGTATTTCCGTCACACGCTAGGGAATCAAAACCTACAAGGTACTTCCCGTGAACTCAGAATCTTGAAATTCCGCAAGAAGCAACGTTATAAAGTACAGATAAAGGAAAAATTGCGAAAATGATTTTGAAGTTACATAAAATATTAAAAAATCAGGTGTAAACATCAAATATTTTCCTCATTTCAATGGAGAATTTAAACGACCAAGTTTGACGGATTTGAGAAATCATTTCTTTGTAGTGAAAGAGTATACTCGCCGATTATTTCCATTGTCATCAGGTCAGGATCTGATGATGGAAATCATGAGAAATCGAGGGCAACTATCAGAAATTGTAGGCATGCATAGGATTAAAACTTGATTCTCAGATGTATGTGAGGTCACAGGTGTGGTGATACTATCAAACAGTGAAGGTTTAGAGCTTACCTGATGATGGAGACGTGAGAAAGTCGAGAGTACTCCTCAACGGCATGTTTTAGTTACGTCGTGTTTGGGCTTATATTATTCGTATTGACGAGAACTTTTCACAAAAGTTAAAAATAAAAACTTTTTACAAAAAAGAAACAACTTCCAAAAACAACAAGAAAACTGTTTATATGCATCGGTCTAGATTTCGGTGGTTAAATAAATATAGATGCATCCTCTAGACACTGACTTCTAGACCGATGCACCTAACATCTTTTCAATTTCTTTCTTGCTTTTGTTTTCTTGTTGCTTTTTTATATGTTTGAAGTTGGATTTGTTTGTAAAATGCTACAAAATAAAATAAAGCCGACTTTATAAAACAAAGAAAGGGACAGAATTACACTTTTGTCATGGCTCTAGAAACGTAAAGCCAGCAGCCCCGAATCCTACTCTCTAGCAGTCGTTGTTACAATTCGACAGTTACAAGTCGTCAGGCAGTTTCGAAAAAAACATGAAACTGGGGCTCGTTAGGTGATTAATCCCTCAAAAATAAAAGATCCCCTTCCTGCAATGGCTGCTTTAACCCAAGTTATTAGTGAATTCTCATCACCTTAAATAAAATAAGCTCCCACACAAGGTTACGTTATAAATTGTAAAAGAGTTCCCATAACTATATCTGATCTTTGCTATCGATCCCACAATGGCAGTCAAACCTATCTATGTGGAAAGTCTTCGCCAATACAAATAAAATAAGCCCAAACACGTGGTAGTTGCAACATACCGTTCAGGAGTTCCCTCGACTCTCTGTAGTCTCTATAATCAAATCAGCTCCAAACCTTTACTGTTTACCAGTACCCTCAAAAATACAGTCACATGTCTGGTTTTGAATCGATGCGCGCCTACAATATTCAAGAGTTGCCCTCGATATCTCAGGGTTTCCAGATCCTCATCAGATCCTGGTCATCCGAATTGGCATCTTCTCCTTCCTTCTTTATGAAAAGTCTGTAACAATAAAAGCTAGCATTGCAACCTCTACAATCCTCTGAAACTGCTCGTCTTTTATATTTTTCAAACGATCCTGGACATTCGTCTCCATGGAATTTTAATAAAATATTTAAGTATATTCAAAGAAACGTCATACCATTCTCCACGATTTAAAACTACTTTGATTCATGTCCGCCACTTTTTACAAAGCGGGTCAGATATGCCCAATGACCTTTAACGGCCAGTTTCTTCATCAAAAGTTAAAGTTAAAGTAATGTCTAAAGTAAAAGTAACGGTCAAATTCGTTTTTTCAAGGCTAAACTGACAGCAAAATTCATAGAAAAATTTAATTTAACCGTTACTTTTACTTTATACATTACTTTAGCCATAACTTTAACTTTAACTTTTGATGAAGAAACTGGCCGTAAGACATAATTAGTTATTTTCAATCAGATTTCTGAATGATGACTATAAAATGTTGTATATAAATAACTTTAATAAAATAACTTTTACAAGATACTGGCCTACTATTTTAGTTATATTATAAAATTAAAAATATTAACTATTTTGACTCTCACGAAATTACCATAACTATGATTGTTCTAAACTGAACGGTTGGCGCGAGACTCACTTTTTATCTATACAGGATTTGTACGGAAACCTCGGTGCGCGAGTCCGACTCGCACTTGGCCGGTTTTTTTATCCTATTAACAGTGAAACCACTAACTACCTGAATGTTATTTTAAGAAAAGAGGTTGTTAGGTTTGTGGCTGCTTAAAATGGCTAGCTAACAATGGCTGGCTAACATTAGAACCGGTTTTTCTCGGGACCTCTGGGACCGATTTCAAAAATATTTGGATTCCGTCTTAAGAGTGAAGTAAAGAACCTATTTTAACCATTCCCACTACTGGGCAAATGGCTTGGGCTTTATAAAGTGACTGTTCAAGTTGAACATTAGAACTGGTTTTTCTCGGGACCTCTGGGACCGATTTCCAAAATATTTGGATTTCGTGTTAACAGTGAAGTAAAGAACCTATTCTAACCATTCCCACTACTGGGCAAATGGCTTGGGCTTTATAAAGTGACTGTTCAAGTTTAAACATTAGAACCGGTATTTCTCGGGACCTCTGCGACCGATTTCCAAAATATTTGGATTTCGTGATAACAGTGAAGTAAAGAACCTATTCTAACCATTCCCACTACTGGGCAAATGGCTTGGGCTTTATAAAGTGACTGTTCAAGATTAACATTAGAACCGGTTTTTCTCGGGACCTCTGCGACCGATTTCCAAAATATTTGGATTTCGTGATAACAGTAAAGTAAAGAACCTATTCTAACCATTCCCACTACTGGGCAAATGGCTTGGGCTTTATAAAGTGACTGTTAAGGTTTAACATTAGAACCAGTTTTTCTCGGGACCTCTGGGACCGATTTCCAAAATATTTGGATTTCGTATTAACAGTGCAGTAAAGAACCTATTTTGACCACTTTCACTACTGTGCAAATGGCTCAGGCTTTGTTAAGTGACTATCTATGGAGAACATTTGACCCGGTTTTTTTCGGGACCTCTGGGACCGATTTCAAAAATATTTGGATTTCGTGTTCAGAGTGCACTATGGAACCAGCTGGAACTACTCCCACTGCCGGGCAAACTTTGAGCCCAGACCCTGGCATTGTCCTTTAATCTTGGTGACTAATTGTAATATCGTTTATTATTTGATGGCGGCTCCACATTAGCGCGCAGAATACACGGGACAAGTCGTGCCACATGATTTAGTTACTGGTTTGAATACGCGAAAACCCCTGCGAAAACTTTGGCTTAGGCCTGATAGATAATACAACTACCAGTTTTCAATAAACATGAGAAAATCTATATAAAAGAAAGTCGTGTTAGTTACACATTTTATAACTCAACAATTGCTGAACCGTTTAAGCTGAATGTTAGAGGGGTAGTTTTTGTCACCACCCGGCTACGAGAAGCAGTTATCTCGGGACGCGGGTGAAACCGCGGGCGGAAAGCTAGTTAAATATAAAAACAAAATAATTATTACACAAATCATTTATTTGCTCTTCACAAGGTTTTCTTAAAAAGTTAATAAATTATAATGTTCTCATAACAAGCTTACACCTATATGAGAGGCTGCCTGAAGTAGGTAGGTATTAAAAAATCCTGTGATACAGGTCACCAGGGCCCACGTCCCGGCTTCATCTAGCAATACAGACCGATGATTAATTACACTAGTATACAACATTGTACTACATGAAGCTTTAGTTAAAAATTACCAGAAAATTACCAAAACTCGAAAAATTACGCCAAATATTAATAAAAATCCCGTTTGCGATGCGAAAAACTAAAAAAGATAGCGTGGAACGTTTTGTCTAAAAAGAGTAAAGATTACATAGACGATCCACGCTTTCTTTCATCAAACTAGATGTCCGAATTATTTTGTAATTTTTAGTGCGAACTTTAAGCGTGTTTTTTAGTTTTTTAAACTATTATTTTTTATATATTTATACAAGTGTTTCGTACCTAATCACATTAAATTAAATTTCAATTAAATTAATATTTTACAACTCGCCATAGAATATCATAAAGTATATGTGATAGATTTTAATGTGCACACCCGATATAACATTTTTATTTTTGAATGTTTGATATGATTTTAGTTGTCTTTGGAATGAAGGCTACGTTATCGTACACTTGTGACCAGAACTTCTCTCTTCCTGGCTATCGACTAATCACAACTTGCTTTCCATCACCTCTGACATTGACAGAATCGTCGACATGGACATCGACGACATGGTTTGCCATAATCAAAAAGATAGATGGATAGTTACCATTTGATACACGTTTTTTTTTTTGTATTGCATGAACGTCAATTTAATTGGCATGCGGTGAATTCCGCGGCCACAGCACGGCGGCTGTCAGTGTTGTGAAAATAGTAACATTCAATTTTAACTTAGTTATTTCGAAGTTTTCTTGCAAAGAAAACTCTTCAGAGCCCCTGGTGCATGAAATGCCTGCGAAGGAACACGATGGATTTTTAGTCAGTAAAAGACTGACACTCCCTCACCGCTGCTAACCCACAGCAGGAGGGGTCATTTGATGATTTTGTCATCGAAAAAAAAATGGGTACCTACACATAGACGGCAACACCACGTCACGGCGGCCGTACGGCGAAGTTGCCGTAAGTGCTCTTAAGTGTGTCCTATACTGGCTATATCTACTTACCAGCTTATAAAATTCTAAATTACCGAATATTTTAACAAACACAACCACATGAAGTCCCTGGTGTTCCTCATCTTTACACACCGTATCCTTGCTATATATTGTCGCAATCTAGTAAATATATGAGACCTATATATATAGAAACTGCATGGGTTTGTTAAGATATCATTTTACTGTAGTTATCAATTTAATGCCATCAAAAAAGGACGAATACTAATTCAAGGGTGTTGAAATAACGTATCGTTCTATACCGGATCAACAGTAACCTCTGCAATAATCCTCACTAATGAAGTCGTATTATTTGCGGCTACCTAGACGATTGATTAAATATCAAAATAAAAAACCAGTCCAGACCACCCCTTTCGTATTCCGTACCAACCCACAGTACGCACTTACGGGATAAAACAATAATTGATTAAAAAACCACAGGCTGTCTAAAAAGCGCATCCAATTAATTTGTGTACGGTCGAAATAAAAAAGAAATAAAGGTTCCGAGATAGGCAATGAAATGTTTGCTTTATATCCGCCTCCGTCTGGCGAGTTTCTGAGGCATTGCACTTTCTGAGAGGGACGTCTGAAAATCTTAAGAGATAAACTTTTTAAAATTTCATGAAAGAGTATATTTTTGTACGACGTTCTAACGGAGCGACTGATCGAAATGATTTCTTCTTTTGATCATAAAGCTAGATTACTTCCTAGGACCCGGGACGACGTGAAAAGCTTTTGTCGCTGTATTTGACTTTATAAAATGCAGTTACATAAATGTTGCAATACTGTTATGTTAGTTTTCGATTTTCTTTAGTTTAAAATACAAACTACTACTATGTCGTGTGCCAGTCGATTTTTTTGTCACGCATAGCAACTGCCTTATATTTTAACGACAAATTATTGCGACTAGGGTTTTACTTAGTTCTAAAATGTATAGGAAAATAAGACAAATTAAATGTTCAATGCTTTTCTAAAACACGGTCTTATTTTGTTGTCAAAAGGCCTATTGGTCAATGGGTCATCTCATGGGTGGATTAGTACTAAACATATGCTATTGTTCCAGAATGCCAATCCAGGCGCCTCAATGGACGGATTATTTGAACTGTCCAGTGTGCTGCCGCGAATTCGGCGCTCCGCCCCGCAGCCCCATTAGCCTCGGATGTGGCCACACACTATGCAGACAATGCCTCAAACATTTACACAGGAAACAATGTCCGTTCGATCAGGTAAGACCTTTATATTTTGGGCTACAGAATGTTTTCAAAAAAGAACACCATTGCACCTCAGTCGTTCGCTGTTACTGAATGTAGGATAGAAGCCATAGGAACTCAATCGATTGGGCAGTGATAGTCAGACCCTACATCATAGCCAGAGCCCGTTGAGAAGTCATTTGATGATTTCCTCCTAAGAGTTGCTGTGATCCTATAATCCAAAAGGCAACGAAAGAAACACTGGTGGACTTTAGGTCCGTTGGGATCTGAAACGTAATTCTGCTTCGCGCAGAGATCAATGAGGAGACGTTGAAGCCACACAGTCAGGGCAATCAAGATAGAAATCGAGTTTTTACGTTACCTATATTAAGAAAAATAGCAAATATGGGCTTCCCCTTTGTAGTAGTAGTTAGAAACAACAAAAAAATTATGGGGACTCGAATTGAACTCCCACGTTAGGCAGAATTGTGTTACTGGACTTATATCCTAGAATCTATGTTCCCCGTAAATGCAATTTAATTCGTCCCGAATGAAAAGCCATTCAGTGAAAATAGTTCAAAGGTCGTGGTTGCACAACAAACATTTACCCGAAATCGAGAGTTAAATTCACGCATACATTTCCCGTGAAACGCTAATTAAAGCCTTTGAGCTGGTCAGGTGCTCTCTGAAATGGTACCTGTAACGCATTTCCGTGGATGCAAAACGGTGGTTTTCACTGTCAAAAGGCATTGAAGAATCGCAGAAAATATTGCATGGCCAATTTTTACCGTGTTTCCATTTCATTAACTTTTGGCCATTGTTAACTGGTACATCCTACTAATATTATAAACGTGAAAGTTTGTATGTATGGATGTATGGATGTTTGTTACTCTTTCACGCAAAAACTACTGAATGGATTTTAATGAAACTTTACAATAATATAGCTTATACATCAGAATAACATATAGGCTACAATTTGTAAACATATTGTTCGAAATACTAAACCTGCGCAGACGAAGTCGCGGGCACCAGCTAGTAATCTTAATACTCAAAAGATGAATTTTGTAGTCCAAAAATATCGCTTAACGTTATAACATCTACGTCCACTGCAACGTACACATATATGATTCACATTTTATATGACGCTGCAGAAAGATATGGCTTATGACGCGCCACGCCATCCAAATAAAATTCTATTGTATGCAAGCATGTTTTACTTTAGAGGGTCATCTTTACACAAGATAGCAGCTGTTTCTTATCCCTAAGTAATTCAAGAACTTGGAAGAAACCTTCAATGTGTATCCAAGGCAGATTTTATTGCTTCCATTTTTATCCGGATATTCCATTCCATTTTTACTCTGCAAGTTGCTTATTTTTCTTTTTAAAAGGAATTAGGAATTATATTGGTAATTCTTGAGGAAATATTCATCAGCCTCTCTCGGTGTTCGAGCTCAAAGAAATATTTTAGCTTATCTACGTGCTCACGTTTAGTCTAGATTTAAAAATTACGTTCCCATAATATAACTTTTTAAGAAGTTTATCCCTGTCAGGATAAAAGCATCTAAACAAGAATTTAATTCCGAGGAGCATCGTCTGTAGCAGGCTACGAAGCTTATTAGATCAAGCCCTGGAAGTATTCTTATTAAGAGCGACAGCAAAGACCTTACAAGCAGGGTCCTTTTTGCCTTACGAATATTTGATTCTTTTAATTTTATGAGAATGCATCATAATTGGCTTCGACGCGGAGGATCTATTGAGACTAGCGTAAAATTGGGTCAGTGTAGCTGCTATAGACTAACGTGTCAGTCAGCAATTCGTGGATTTTACTTGTTTATCACGTACGTTTCTGACGGCAGAGTTTGATAAGTCCGTCCTGTGCCACTATCTATTTGGACCTGGGCCTATTGTCAAAGCTGGAAGACTACAATCGTAGGAATCAACCGTGTCAGCGGGCGCAAACGTGATCGCGATATTACAATGCGGTCTGTAACTGACTTCGAGTGGTCTTAAGAATTGAAACATCGTTGTATTTTCTTGTCTTGTTAGCTTTGTGAACGTTTTCTTTTTAATAATAATATGTACCTGCATGTTATTAGCGAAAGATCTAAAAGAGCACTACTAAGTACGAATAATCTTTAAAGTAAGTCGCCAGAAGAGAATTTCAGGTGTACTAATAAGTATAATAGGTACTATTTTCCGGCAAACACGTGTTGCTATTTAGAGTGAAAGCCTACAAACGGCTGGTTCAGTAAACTCGTTTCAAGCGGTTTTCGTCTGAGCCGCGTTAATGTCTCGCCACGTAATTACGACATCACACATGTTATGCTGAATTTTAATAATTAACTTAAAACATTCCAACACTTGTTTTCTAAAGATTCATCGAATGATACTTGGAACTACTTTTCTTTTGTAGTTGTTTGTTTCCGACAACAATACAGACGAACAATTAAGTAGCTTTTCCGAGAAACGGGCACTCTAATGAAAATCTTCTTAGGAAATTCTGAAGGGTGTATTTTAAGTCCTTGGTATTTATTTCTAGTAGACGAGTTACTGACAGGATATTATGAAGTTTATTTCCTCTCTTGTTTTGATATCGATGTGTAGCGCCGGAGATTCGCGAGGAAGCCGTATCGAGACCTGTTTGAAGATGACATAAACAAACAAAAAGTTTTTTCATTAGGTCACATAAACCCCGCCCAAAAAGCTTTCATTTGACAGGAGTTGGAATAAACTGAACTTTTGGACTAAATGGTTTAAAACTTATACCTATAAGTAACCATTCGGAGTAGAAAATGTTTCCATAAAAGTTTAATACGGTTAATAAAAAAGAGTAACATACAAACTTCCAAATTGCTTCCTCTTTTTTGTGAAGTCGGTTAAAGAACGTGTTTATTTTTTTTAAGAGCGTAGGGGAGTAGAGAGGAGAGGCACTGATCATTATTTCATAAAGTAAAGAATTTCATGCTGATAATTGTGATAATGTAGAAATGCAGTCGTTTCGTTTATGCCTAACAAACAATACTAGTATGTTGGGCGATTGTGGCGCATGAAGTCATGTGAAGTTATGTCTTGGGTTCCGTCCAACGATCATAATCACGCATTTCTGTTTTTAGTAATCCGGAGAACTGCTTGTCCATATACAAAATTGACAGAAAATTAGGCCATGACTAGGCTGAATTATTAAGTCATAGTATACGCTACTTCACTTGATTTGAATGCATATTTCCTTTTCATTCTTTTTGGCGGAAAGCATATTTTATTATCTACTGAGTGACAGCGTTTTAATAAGTAGTTCCCACGGGACGCGGGCTAAATCTAGGGAAACAGCTAATATAAATTAACTAACCTTTTTCCCACGGTTTCATCCACGTCCCGTGGGAGCTACTGCCCGTACCGGGATAGAGTATAGCCTATGTCACTCGAACATCGACATATACAACAGCGAATGATTTTTTCAAATCGGTTGAGTAGTTTCAGAGGCTTTAGGGTACAAACGAACAAAAAAGTTTTCTCTTTATTATACATATGCGTGTAGATTATTTGAACCGCGAAAAGCTAATAAAATTTTGAATACTAGCTTCCGCCCGCGGCTTCGCCCGCATAGAGTTCGGTTATATCGCGTTTCCAAGAGAATTCTTCAAAAGTCCGGGATAAAAACTATCCTATGTTCTTTCTCAAGGTCAACTCTATCTCTGTACCAAATTTTATTAAAATCAGTTCAGTGGTTTAGACATGAAAGCGTAACAGACAGACAGACAGACACAGAAAGACAGATAGACAGGGTTACTTTCGCATTTATAATATTAGTTGGGATGGTATTTTGATATCACTCAAAATAAAATCTAGGTAGGTATATCCGAAAATGGTATTGTCCAGTAATAATATTTACAGCAGTCGAACAGTCATACGTTTTCCATCATTAATTGCAGAACTATTTTAAAACCAAAACAGAAATGCTTGTTTTAGGTAATTGTGTTATTGAAGTCAATAACCATTCTTACCTGAGTTTGGTCTATAACTGAATTTATTCAGCTGACTGGCTGATGTAATTTTTTTATTATGATAAGGCTGTGTTCAAACCAAACTGACCGAGAGCCGCCGAATGTGAGCTTACGTTACGCAGTTTATTGTATTTCAATACATACCTATTCACTTTTTCGTTCACATCTAACCGACGATACGTTATTATAAAGCTGCATCTAAGCTAGGAGAGCCGAGCACGAGCGGAGCACGAGCCGAACACAATTCGTCTAGTGTGAACCAACTTAGAAGCCTCTAACGAGCGCGCTGCGAGCATTTCGTTCGTGCTCGGCTGCGTTCCGCCTTTTGGCGGTTTTGCTGGTTTTGCCCTTGTGACGCCCTTTATAAAAAGGGCTTGGTTGGCTGCAACAGCAGCGGCTACTGCAATATTATTAATATCGTCCATATTCGCCAAAAGCCGCGAACTCACTGCGGAAAACTACGTTCGAGAACAGTGATCGTTGTAGTTTCGTTGTAGTCCACACTTGACGCCGCGAACGACGAAGCCCAGAACGGCTCCGCTTGTGCTTCGCTCGTGCTCGGTTCGTCTAGCGTAGATCCGCCTTACAGACGCTGACATTCGGCGGCTGACAGTCAGTTTCGTTTGAACGCAGCTTAAATATCTGCTTTGATGGTGCACGCTCGCTCTCAAGCATTGCTTTTCAAAATATCTGTTTGTCATTTTTTCTTGTGTAGCCACTCGTACGTAGAAGTAAGCCGATTATTGAACGTTCTTGGTAGATGGCTTGTCTAACGTTTTGTATCTTTGTAACATCGCTTGCAATCGCGTTGTCGGCTCAAGTACACTTGAATGTTTTGATAGTGTCTAGACTATTTTTTTTTAATAATAATCTATATTTTATTATAGTTGTGCGGTGAGTACGTCTTCTGTAAAGTTGTTACATTTAACAGCCCTAAATAGTTTCTCTTACACGCTCTGACTGCCATCGGCAATGACAGTGTACCAAACAATTTCTAATTCATTCAATTTCTTTCTTTTCTTTTTGTGTCCAATCGCAATTCGTGAATGTTTTCTACAGTGCATAATAGTGGGTCCACACGATACAGACCTTAAGTTTGTACAAACTAAAAGTCTGAGTGGAAATATGTAGAGAAGCTGATTGTGCAAACTTATCATTGGCTCAGACTTTACACAGACTTTTGTATACACCGATTTGTTGCGCATACAAAATTCTATGAAAGCCTGTGCGAAGTTCGTATAGTGTGGACCCACCATAAAAATAACAGAAAAATGATCGACGTGCAACAAAAAAGACTTGGGTCAAACATTTAATAAGAGGAGGGTCGGGCGATTTCATCCTGTTTATTATTTTTGAGGGTCGTAATTGAGCTACTTCAAACAGTGTTATTTGAGTACATATGTACTGTCCACTGTGGGGGAGAGCTACCTAGGGTTCGGATGCAAACGGATTTTAAAATCAATGTTTTGAAGGTCAAACGTCTGATGCAATGTGATGTTTGATTTATTTAAATGCAACTTTTTAAGGTATTGGCTTGCGTTTTCGCTGCTAATGCGTTAATACAGTGCATGGCCCAGTTTTCCTCGGTTAAGTATCTGTCTAGGAACGAAACATAAATATACAAGTTTCAATAACGTTTTTCAAGATTTTTTTATCCAAAAATTATAGAGAAGATGGCTGGAGCGTACCACTTGCTTGGAACCCCGTCATAGAAATTATAAAATCCAAATCCAAGCCAAAAACTGCTAGACCTAAGGATACGGTGAGCTCGTTTTGCGTGAATCGGATTTTTAATAATAATCAACAAAATGTAGGGTAACTGTGTAACTAGAGGTATAATATCAAGACGACCAACACCTTAGTCTGCCCGTGACCATAGATGCTGTAAAGGATCCGAAACGTCCGGATTAAATAATATTAATATAACCGCCATAAAATCCGTAGAAGTAGTTTTATTTAAATGTCTAATATTCCCGTAAGTGTCAGAAATGAATAATTAGCCTATGTGTACATAGGTACTACGCGCTAGAGTACTGTATTCACAGTTAATTTAGACCTAGTGAGGGCTTGCAAATTAAGCTAGGGTAAAAAAATAACAATACTGAGCTTTGCTTTTTGTATGTCACTAATTATAAAACAAAAGAAAATCAATTGTGTCTCACAACTATGTCTGCGTTCCGTCCTACAACGGGTTAGTACTCAAATAGTTATTTAATAACTTCTTCTTCGGGATTTATCGTATAATATGCACCCTGTTACATGCCCATCATGACCGCATTGAATGAAGAGCTACTTGCAGAGAGTATCCGTTCCGAATGACGTTGAATGGAGATTCATTTAAGCAGAATTACTTAATAAAGTAAGGGTCCTTAGACTATGACTGCACTTTGAATGGGTATTCAAATACATACATGCCTACGTGGCTACTTGCAGATACCTGTCTGTGGTTTTGTCAAAAAAAAACATATTTATTAAGTTTACGTCACGGTTTTTTTTGTTTATTTATACGTGGTTTCACTCGCGTCAGTGTAGCTTTCCTACAGTGAAAGATTTTTTCAAATCGGTTCAGTAGTTTCGGAGCGTCTAGGGTCAAACAAACAAAAAGGATGTTTCCACATTATTCTTACTCGTAGTTAGTATGCATAGATTTAATGACATTTCGACACTGCGTTACTATGTACTAGTAGCTATTGTGTGGAGTTTGAACGTGAGAACTACATAACACTATTAATTTGTTGTTGGTTTAACTGGACAATGTATAAAGTTAAGCGATTCCCGGTTAATTGTTTACCAGCTTTTGTCTGAAAGTTTTCACCCGCATACTATTCCACAGCGAGAGTTAGCTGAGGTTAATAAGTATTTAATTATGACTAAGTATTTGTTTCTTTATACTCATACGTATAGCATATATTATAGCATATTTTAGATCGGCATAATGTCCGAGAGCGATGTCATAGATAGAGACATTTTTAAGAAGAAAAAACTTGGTTATGAAAGAATTGTTTTGCTATACATTGATTTAAATAGGACAGTCCCTTTTGCAGATGCTAGTCCCATAACAGAGCAAATATTAAAGTAGATTTTTTATGACATCAATTGTCCTGATGCTCCTCAATATTTACGTTTGTTTCGTCCTACAGGCAGCCATTCAAGTGGAGCTCGAAGAGCTGGTAGTAAACACGGCACTACTCCAGCTCGCAGGATACACGCCACCGGCGCAGCCGTACCACCCACCTTCCATACAAGCGCTTCCCGACTCCGACAAACAGGCTTACGACAGCATCGTCAAATGTATGGAGCACCTCTCCGTTTACCTCAAGTACTGTGGCAATGGTGAGTTCTAGGTGATTCTGTATAAGCACCCACCTTCCATACAAGCGCTTCCCGACTCCGATAAACAGGCTTACGACAGCATCGTCAAATGTATGGAGCACCTCTCCGTTTACCTCAAGTACTGTGGCAATGGTGAGTTCTAGAATATTCTAAACAAATAAGGAACTCCCATACAAGCGCTTCCCGACTCCGATAAACAGGCTTACGACAGCATCGTCAAATGTATGGAGCACCTCTCCGTTTATAAAGGTCGCCGGAAGACGCTGGATGCAGGTCGCTTCCAACAGGTATCTGTGGAGATCAAAGGGGGAGGCCTATGTTCAGCAGTGGACGTCCTATGGCTGAGATGATGATGATGATGATGATACAAGCGCTTCGCGACTGGGGTCTTCATATCAAAATATTTTGATGCAAAGTCTAATACGAATTCATTATTTGCATAAAGACATCGGATAAAAAAAAACTCTTTCCAACATTATTTTTAGATAATGGCTTTCCTGCACTAAGAATTGTCTAATGACTAATGTAAATTCCAGCATTAATTGTATCTTGAAAAACCTAGATGTCAATGACGAGTCAGAAAACATCCCAAGTCTTAATATTTTCCTCTTTGCTCTGTCATCGTCGTAGTTATAGGCGTGTATAATTTGATTACTTAGGCGTAAGAAAAGTATTAGTAAATCACCTTGGTAAAATCATAATATATATTAGCCGTTTTCCCACGGTTTCACCCGCTTTCCGTACCGGGATAAAATATAGCCTATGTTACGCGCAAATAATGTTGCTTTCTCATGGTGAAAGAATCGTAAAAATCGATTTTGAGTTTATCCACTACAAACTACTTAACACACAAAAATTGAAATGTTACTCTTTATAGTATTTGCATAGACTAGTATATGGAATAGTGGTTTAGCATTCTCTAAAACTGGATAACAAAAATGTTTCTCAGAGGGTTCAGAATCTGGAACCTTTGCGATGCTTACGCAATCTTACTGGTATTTTCCATCCGATAGCTTTTACCTTAGCACGTTTTCTCCCAACAAAAAACTAAGCAGGTAAAATATTTACTGTATTTGACAGGCTTCTGAAGTGTGAGAGAAACAAAGTTTGTTGTATGTATTGTTGTCGATTCTGGTGATTTAACATTTCCACTCGTTGCCCAATATTTCAAATGAAACCTCCCCAAAGATTAAAGAAGGAAAAAGTTCTACTATGCAATATTTTTGGGATTCAAAGTACGTGCGTCAGTAAAAACTTTTTGTATACAGTTGGGGTTGATAATGTTTACATTTATCCAAGTAGTCATACCCTTGATTTTTATGTTTCAAGTACCTACCTAACGGTGTCTTTTAGTGAAATTATTTCCTCACCAGGAAAGTATTGACAATAATGTAAAGGTCACCACATTTTTATCGTATACTTTCCTATTAGTGGTTTTATATAAGCTATACTACAACCTTACGTGGAATGAATCCTAACTATACGATATCATAAAAAAAAACAATATTTTATTATTTTTTGTATCCCAAAGGATTGGAAACTAATAAAGCTGTTTGAAAAATTCTTGCACTGGCTATATTTTATCACGACGCGAATGGAACCACGGGCAACTGCTAGGCAAGAAAATAAATAATACTAATCGTTTATTTGGAACAAAAACAAAGACAAGAAGCTACAAAAGTAAAGAACTGTAGCGCATTTACCTTAATTATTCTAAGCGTTTATCCCGTCTTGTGACGAGGTCCGCTTTCCGTATCTTTTGTGCAGTTACCTTAGGGTGCATCTACACGGTGTCAGTAGCTTGCACATGTTGAGGTGCAGGTAACATGCATTTTAAAAACGTGCGGGTCCTGCGACTCGCGCATGTACCAAAGCAACATACCCACCCGCGTCCCCTTGTCACTCGCGCATGTTAACTTGCTCCAGCTACTTGCACCGTGTAGATGTACCCTTAATGTTGGCCGATAATATTTTCAGTGAACAACAGTGTGGCAGGCAGCCGGCTGTCGCGGCCGATGCTTCGCAAGCTGGTGGTGCTGCTTCAGTGCGCCATCACCGACGAAGAGGGGCGCGGGAGGGCGGCGAGAGCGGCGCGCTCCCTCGGCGAGAGGACCGTCACAGAACTCATTCTGCAGCATCAGGTAGGACCTTGACTCCATCAGCAACTGTTCAGCCTTCTGGAGTATATGTTCGTGCTAAATATAATTGTGGAATACAGCATCAGTCACCGCGCAGACCCCATTTTTGAGAGATTACAAGGTTGGCGCTTGTCATGACGAGTTCTTACGTGTTTCCTAAGACACGATATATAGTGTGTCTCGACTGTCATTTGAACATCCTGGCAGTCGTTACGAGTACTCAGAAGGGAGAAAGTCTGTCAACCTATTTCAACAATGGGTATCATCGGGTGTGTTGTCTTGGTAGCTGGGTTGAGAAGGATAGACAGACAATCGCTGCCTGTAAAATACTGGTACTCAGTGGCATTCGATTAGACTGGAAGCTGACCCTAACATAGTTGAGAAAAAGTTAGACAAATGATAATAATTTGTACTCATGCATTGTACACATACATCATACAGGCCATGACCCAACGTGTATTGATGGATTGTTCTAGAATCCTCAGCAGCTGAGTGCGAACCTCTGGGCGGCGGTGAGGGCTCGTGGCTGCCAGTTCCTCGGACCTGCGATGCAAGAAGAAGTCCTAAAGTTAGTGCTACTCGCACTAGAGGATGGTTCTGCACTCTCTAGAAAGGTAAAGCCCCTAGGTTTTTTTTTATCATCATTAGCTCTTTTTATCGTCCCACTGCTGGGCACAGGCCTCCTCTCTCACAGAAGAGGATTGAGCGTTAATCACCACATTGTTCAATTCAGGTTGATGATGATAGACATTAAAATTCAGGTTTCTTTGAGTTTTTTTCCCTCACTGTCAGCTGGGATCGTGCCCAAAAGTGCACCCAGACTTTTAAGTGTTAAAATGTCAAGGAAGTAAAAATTACTATTGATCCATTTTAAAAAGTAGGAACGAATGAAGAAACACGCAGAACCCGTGGAAATTACTTCACGCACTGCAACAAAAAGAAACCTATTGCATACCTCGACATATGGGCTATATAACACAGAAAGAAATTTTCAAATCGACCCAGTGGTCCCTGAGATTAGTACAAACTCTTCAACTTTAAATTATTGGTAAAGCTATAGATTGTTGCTTTTAATCGAATAAACAAGTTACCTCAAGCCCTTACATGTGTATATTGAAACTACTTATGTTTCTTTATTTTTTTCCAGGTGTTAGTGATGTTTGTAGTCCAAAGACTGGAGCCTCATTTTCCGCAGGCTTCTAAAACTAGCATAGGCCATGTCGTCCAGCTCCTATACAGAGCTTCTTGTTTTAAGGTAAGTTTTTTGCCGCATGTGCGGTAATTAGTAAGCCAGCAGATCACAGGGCATGGTGCAAGACTGCGTTCCACCTGGTAGAGCCAAGGTCAAGGACAAGAGCCATGAGTCATGGGACAGGGTCAAGGACAAAGGTCGGCCGTCCACCACCACCAGCATCTCCACAATAGTTGTTACAGTTGCTACCGCAGCTGCCGCGCCACTGATGCTGCTGCTCGATTGCTCTTTAAATCAAATGAAAATGAAATCTTTATTTGTAAACACAGGTTTAAGAAGGTAGTTCAAAGTACATATATTATTAGCCCATCTATGTCTTGAATTGAAGCGTACAAATACATGCATTTTATGGTCCATTATTAATTTATTACAATAATGAACAGGATAATTTGGGCGATTTCACATAACATAAAAGCAGTAATATTACAATTTGATTTTAATAATTGGTACATAATGTCAAAATGTTAAAATTATGAGTGAATTACTTTTTACATTACATCATTATGTGTCAAAATATTGGTTGAATACGTCAATGCGTCAGAATGTATTAGGTTTGGTATATTTCATTTAAATAATCGTTAATTGAGTAATATCATTTTGTAACTAACAATTTTGTTTTTTGAATAAAGCTTTATTGTTGATATTTATAATATGCTTCAGTAGTTTATTATAGATTTTGGATGCCGTACCTGACAGATTTTTACTAAATGATTAATGATGTTTGCCGTTTATAATCTGAGTCAATCCTTCTCACTACCGCTTGTGTATCGACTAAACCTTATAGTCTTACTACAAAAAACATAAACAGGCGTTCGTCACTTGTCAACTTCCCAAAAACACTAGGCGAACGCCTGTTTTGTGGGCAACTAGAATCAAACTCGTTTATATTTTCGTCGTTCATAAGCGCTTGCAAAGGCCTAAATGCAATAAATGAGTAAACTTTTATGTAGTAAGGCCGTAAAAGTCACAAATTATTTCAATTATACTATTATTGACTTATTCTCCCTTCCAGGTATCAAAACGCGAATGTGACTCCTCTCTAATGCAACTCAAAGAGGAGTTCCGAACATACGAGACGTTACGCCGAGAGCACGACGCTCAGATAGTCCAGATCGCTACGGAGGCAGGGCTGCGGATAGCCCCGGACCAGTGGAGCGCTTTGCTGTACGGAGACACTGCGCATAAGAGTCATATGCAAAGCATTATAGGTGACTAACATAATATGTTAATAGTAGGCACAGATATGGCTGGTAGAATCTCAAACAGTCATCATCATATCAGCCAATCATATCGATGTCAGATATCTGACAGCGACTGCACGTGCTGCTGCCGTTTGGTTCCAAAGCGGTTTCATGTAAATACATACAAACCAGTAGTGCAGCCGCAGTCGACTTCATGTAGTCGGCATTCGCAGCCGGCAGCAAGAATTCAAAAAGCATCTTAAACGTCCGTTTTACTTAACAACTGTTTTCCATGAATTTTGTCGTTCAATTATCGAAGTTAACAGTTTTTTTTTTTAAGAAAATGACGTCTATGTTATCGGTGACTATGCTAACCAATATTCAATTTATCTATTGATTTACTTACTAGGGATATAATTTTAACATTAACCCCATACTGGTAAAGTAAATTACTATCCATTTAAGCAAATTTACAGACAGATAGAATTTTGGTAGCGGCCGTAGACAAACAACCTACCTACATAATAATACCTGTCCTTTCTACATAATATATTTCTACTTCCAGATAAGTTGCAAACTCCTCAATCGTTCGCGCAGTCAGTGCAGGAGTTGTTCATCGCTCTGCAGAGGACGGGAGACCCTTCACAGCTGATCGTCATGAGTCTACACCTCGATAGGCTAGCTAACATCGATGCTAGTCCCGGTATGTACAGTATCTTTTCTATACTTATACAACATGTAACTTAATTAACACACATCCTGAAATTAGTTTGTTCAGAATCGTTTACTGAATCGATTTATATCATTTTTAATATAGGTAATTTTTTATCCCAAAAAAAATTAAAACTACGGAAATTATTGTCATATTAACCCAGTACAGTCAAAACAAATTCAAATAGACCGTACCTCAAAGTAATAAGACTTGGCTTTTTCCGTAGTTTCGTTATGTTGTGTCGAGTCGAGCGGCGCGCGGCGCGATATTTGCGTGCGTAGTAGTACGACCAACAAGTTCTCCAAGAATTGGTATAACTAATTTAGTAAATAACAATGCATATACACGTTAAATTAAAAATTCAGTGTATGTTTTATGATTATAACATAATATTCTAATTGGGGTGTTTGAGGGTGTGCGTTAATTACGTTACATGTTGTATATAAAGAGTAGAAAATGAGGCCTCTATTTAATGCATTATTCATTTAAATTTACTTTATGATTAAAACAAGGTTCCATAGGTATGAAGTTGGTTACTGAAGTTGGCTCAACTAATCAATTTCAATTTCGTATCAACTAATCCATTTCGTATACAATTTGGGTAGTCACATAACTAAAGATAAACCAACATTATATGACTTTTTATTTAAAAATAAAACGCTGCTAAAAACACAGTAAATAAAAAAAATTGCAAATAACTAATTGAAATATTATCAGTAGTTTATTTGTTGAATATGTATTTGTATAAGAAATCCTATCAAGCTGTCAAGTGCCTATTCAAATGTAGTGAATTATAGTATCAGTGAGAGGAAAAATTCTATTGGCTTACCGCTTTGACCTAATAAGCCAACATTTGAGCTTGACTCAAACTAAATTCAAACCACAAGAACAAATTATGTAAAGCGTACTCTTCTGACCCATTCAATACCAAAATTGTTGTGGTTCGTAGGCAGCAAAATCATGACTTTTCGAAATTTAACTATGTAATCACACATTTTAATATCTTGTAGATCAGTTGATTAGCTATTAGCGTGTTATTCTATTGCTATCCGTGAAAACCTATAATTGGCTTTCTGTTTCTCTATCTATGTCTATAACATTGTTTATATGCCTGGCTATACGCCATTGGTTTTCCAATAAATGAATAAATAAATAAAAATTACTCATAACATAACAATTTCAGATGCCAAGAGTCCAACATGGCAGCAACTGTCAGAAATCATGACATCTCTCAAGGAGGTGCTCGCAGGATTAGTGCAATACTTGCAGCAGCAGGCCACGGGCAGAGACTCCAACCATAACCAGAAGCACTCCATACCTGACCGGTGTCTGGATAATACTACCAGTAAGTCTATAAATAATCTATATCAAACATCATCATCTTCCGAGGTTTTTCCCAACTATGTCGGGGCCGGCTTCCAGTCTAACCGGATGCAGCTGAGTGTGGACCGGATGAACCTGTGCTTTACAAGGAGAGACTGCCTATCTGACCCCCTCAACCCAGTTACCCAGGCAACCCAATACTCCTCGGTTAGACTGGTGTCAGACTTACTGGCTTCTGACTACCCGTAACGACTGCCAGGGATGTTCAATGACAGCCGGGACTATAGTTTAACGTGCCATCCGAAACACAGTAATTGGTGTCTAAGATATACTTAGAAAGTACATACAAACTTAGACAAGTTGCACTGGTACTTGTCTGACCTGGAATCAAACCCACGCATTCATACTTGAGAGGTTTGTTCTTTACCCACCAGGCCACCATGACTACAGTCTATATGAAACATGTAGAACAAAATGAGCAGAGATATCATAGTGTAAAATTTGACTGGCAGCCGACCCCAACATAGTTGGGAGAAGGCTCGGAAGATGGTGATTAAATTAGTTACCTTATTCTATTACATAGTTACATA
Organism: Helicoverpa assulta; assembly: GCA_963856015.1. Taxonomy (NCBI): domain Eukaryota; kingdom Metazoa; phylum Arthropoda; class Insecta; order Lepidoptera; family Noctuidae; genus Helicoverpa; species Helicoverpa assulta. The sequence goes on from CAWLCW010000029.1 coordinate 3,513,646, forward strand.
CAAGTCAAACTAATAAATGCGTGTTAAAAATACCATGTTCCTATTACAATTCAATTTTTATTACAAGAGTTATTTAACAAAAGCCCCCCATTTTTACTCTTCCAGGCCAAGTTTCGCCACAAACAGCGGCGTCGACCCCGACCCACACTAAGTACAAAGTGTCCATGTGTCGAGACGCCGCAACAAGGTCCTTCTGTCCTCGGGGAGCTTCGTGCACCTTCGCGCATTCGGAAGAGGAACTCGAAAGGTCAGAATACTCATGGTGACTGAAAAATTACTACGCTACTCATGAATTGTCATCAGAACTCAGAGCTTAGCACTGATTAAATTATTTTGATTGAGTTTCCTACCAGGACCTCATCTTAAAAATTAACTGTAATTTTTGGTTTCACAAGTCTCAGATAGCAATATCTGTCAATGAGAAAATTCTGAAGAAAGTCAAGTAAGTAAAAATGTTAGTAAAAGCGGTTGCCTAAAATGCCCTGGCAGTGCCTGGCACCACCAAAGTTGCATCAAAATCCGATCCGATTTTTTAACAGATATAAAAACCTTCATGTTTGTTATAATATTTGTCTGATATAAGATTGGTTTCTTGTAAGATAAGTAGCAAAACCGATTGAATCAACAAACAAATCAATTGTGAACCATGCACGTTCATTTTGCTCGGATATTTCTGATTTAAAACTTCTTTTCATGTCGAATGCGTTTGTTGTAATTCCTTCTCTATGCTATTTGCGAAATCCTTAGGCTAATAAAAGTCAGTTTACTAAAAACAATTGCTTACTATAAATTTACACATTCCATTTTTAAAAAGAACACTTGTTTTAATAAAACCTGACTTTTATGCTGTCGATGAACTTATGGGCCTAACACTGCTTTGCATTATGATCTGTATTGGAAGACAATAATCATGTATCAGACATACTAGATAGTTTCATACTTGCGAATTTATATTGCCTGGCGAAGTATGACGTTAAGAGTACGTATAAGAGTAGTAAGTATTGCAGAGGCTGTATAAGTGATTTTCTCAAAAGAATGCAGGAAAATAAACGAACTTATTTTTATATTATAACTTAAAATATTTATCGAAGTATCTTGTATTCCTATCACACCTAACAAACGAGCTGATGACCTTGAAGACCTGAACCGATTTCCACCAAACATAGCTAAGAACACTTTCGACTGATATATCTTTCAAACAAAAAAAACGCATTACAATCGGATCATCCGTTACTTATAACACCCCGTCGTTTTAGCGTCGGGAGTTAATAACTTAAAAAAGAATTGTTGTATGTAAATAATAAATCAAGGCGAATTTTCAATCGCATTTTAAATGGAAAAAGAATAGGCAAAACATTCTAGAACATTTAATTAAACAATGTGAATTTCTGAACGTTATTATTATCGTAATTGAGGGTAATTAAATATAAGACAATATTTCGTCCTTATTATAATGTTAGTAATATTCTAGCTTTGTAGGTCAAAATATAACTTAATATATAACAAAAATAGGTAGAAAACCCTTGAATTCCCGTATTTACTAGGCATCTATTTCAATAAGTATTATAATGCATAATATTACGAGATGTCGTTGCTATCGATCTATATGTATGTATAATATATTCATGTAAAGGTCGGAACACACTGGTCGTGTTTAACGCCCATAGACTATTTTTTAAATATTTTCCATAAAATAATATTGGAGGAATACTATTTAGTTGTAAATTATTTTTATTACTTCTTATGTGGAAAGTAATATCGTTAACTAGATTTTTCGTCGTACCATTTTTTAAAAACCGGTCAAGGTTCCGTTGTTTCCTTTTTCCATACCTAATAGATGCATAAACTGGGTTATGTATGTTGGGTTTTCGGTGGTAATTCTGGATTGCGTAAACCGATTTAATAGTTCTCTTAATATTTGATAATTAAAAACGTAGTTAAAAAACATATTTAAATGAATCGAGTTTGTAATAATTTTCCTAGAAAGTTTATAAAAAGTTCTACACTTGAGATTTTTTTTTCATATTTTTAAAACCTACGATTCAAAAGTAACACATTGTTTTCAACTTTCGGAGCGTGTATTTTCGTAGATAGTAATATTAGAAAGAAACGATCTTGGTAAGCCGTTATTTATTTTTAAATACCTATTCAACGAGTATCACAAGAAAAAAAAATCACGACCACCTTACGTGTAGGGGGTACGTGTACTCTAAGGGTCCGTTCAGATAGACCGGGTCGGAGAGCATCGGCGCGCATTTTTCTTTTCACATAGACCGGAGCCGATCGGCTGCGCGAGCATTAAAAAGCATGCAAACGGTGTCGAAACGTCAAGAAAAAATACACGATCGGAACCGGTCGGCTCCTCTTATTATTTCACACCGAGCGTATTCGAGCATTCTCAATGACAAAAGCAGTGCGCACGCAAAAATAAACCTTTCTTCAAATACTAAGTACTCAATTTTCAACGTGTTAAGAATTTGCTCTGCTCTCCGAGCCGGTCTGTCTGAACGGACCCTAATAAATATTTTTTCCACTTTGTCGGTGTGATTGATATGACACAGACATGGCGAAACTATAAGGGTTCCTAGTTTACTATGGAACCCTTAAGTTAAAAAGGCTTTCAAATATATTGAGTTTGTTTTAGAGTACTACTACTACTACTTCTTTCGTACACGGACTATGGCAACTACTACCTAAGTACATTGCCATACATAAATGTATTTTACATCATATTATTACCATCAGTTGTCCTGACACGAAGATACGGGTTGTTATTGCTGCCCAAGTGTAACCAAGCGAGGATCTCCTTAGACCGTCACTAAATACATTCACTGCTAATATTGAAATCTCGTTAGCAATAGTGGTATTAAACATTCAGAAACCGACTTCAAAAATGGAGGTTCTCTGTTCGCCAATTTTTTTGTGGGTAGTTAAAGTCATATCTAAATTATTTTTAGGAGTAATTTGAACAATTTAAATCTATTTTTTTTATAATGTTTGGCTCTCAGTTAAAAAGTATGAATATAATAATAAAAACGTAATAGTGAGTAGTTTTTAAGTGAAAGAGGATCGAACATCCATACATACAATCCTTCTCTTTTATATTAGTAAGGATTTTAAAGTAAACGATTTTGTTGGTACGTCTAGATCAAAACATATAACAAAAATAAACTTTAAATCAATAAACACGTTGATTATTTTATATTAATTTAACCTTTATGTTAATTTTAATCGAATATTCGTTGTTCGTAAACTAAAATATTAGTGAGGTGTGTTCTGGCCCTTACGCCCCGTTGCAATGTGGGCACTAGCAATTTAACACTTAAGAAAAGTTAGCGAGCGTACCAGTCTGCTTCGCGCCGGGACGCTCACCACTTGTTTCGAACGTTAAGCATTTATTTTGCACATGTAAGTGCTCGTTTTGAGCTAATATATAAAAATGAGATAACAATTCGTTAACACGTGTCTTAGTATAAGTATTTTTAAGTATAACGATGCGATTCGAATTCAAGAGGGCCACTATGTCATATGTACAAATAATTGTTTAAATTCTTAATATTCGCTATCAATATAGTGTTATTTCTTTTTAACCGTGTTAAACGTAGTTAGAACATGTTTCATGCGAATGATTATATTTTAATTTCTTTTGTAGTTGAACGGATGCAGTTTCAATAATGTGGGTCAAGTGTTTCTTATAATAAAAAGCTTCGCATTTTCATCGGGGGCTCGTTACTGTGGATTACAATAACTGATCCATCCGTTGTTTTTCGATTACAGATCAAATTACTATTTTCAGCCTTATTTCAGTGCCTTCCCAAAGTGTCATGGATGCGATTGTGCATAGGCATGCCTCCATTTTGTTACTTGACCAATCATAAATAGACTTTATTAAAACAAGAAGAAGAATGACTTTAAGTTATACATTTTTCTTCATTTTCATTCAAAGTAGGCCGAAAATTAGCACTTTTTGTAAGTCAAATTTACAAACGACATCCCACAACGCCCGTCCTTTTCCACTTTCTAAGTGTTTTTGCTGGGCAGAAGATGGTAGAACAAACTCCCCTCTACTTTCGTTGAAGAGGACAATCAACAGCTTCTGTCATTTTTTTACAGGTTCAGAATGAACGGAAATTATTACGCGCCCTTGCACGGGAGTCAGCCGATGAACCCGAACTCTTCGGTGCCGATGCACAGCAACCCCCCGGGGCCCATGCTGCCCAACCCCCCGGGGGGGCCGGGGGCGACGGGGCCGATGCCTGGTCAGCCACCGATGTCGGGTCAACCGCCGATACCGGGTCAACCGCCGATACCGGGTCAGCCGCCGATGCAGATGCCGGTGCAAGCCGTGGCAGCTTATTCCTACGCTATGCAACCCGATGGATACCCGTACAACGTGCCGCGTAAGTTATTATATTCCTTCCTAGCTTCCGCCCGATGCTTCGCTCGCGTGGTGTGTTCATAAAAAGTAGCCTACGTGTTACTCCAGGGTATTACCTATCTACATACCAAATTTGAACCAAATCAGTCCAGCCGTTTTTGCGTGAAATAATAACGCACATACATCTATACATTCTCACAACTTTCATATTTATGATATTAGTAGGATATTTACATTTATAATGTTAGTAGGATAGGAGTGATTCCAGTTAGCTTGTGTATCATTGTAGTGATTAATGAGGCTTCCTTCTAAGTGCCTACCCTCCCTTTACTCTTCGTGTTTAAAAGATGTAGAATCTTGATACTTTTTTATGAATATTAACCGTCTTACCACAAAAACTTTTAAACGTCAGTTTAAGACTTATCTAAAAAAATGTTAAATTATGACGTTGACATATGGTTCATTTTGCAGCCACAATTTTTTTAGACAAGTGTAAAACAGGTGGTTAAGTTTTTGTAGTAAAGCCAATTTTGATTGTTTGTTCCGCCCCTAAGATGACCCACTGACCTGTTTGTTTGATCACACTCAAAAATTATTACAATGTAAGACCGCCCACTGATCTAAGAAGGCTATATGTAATACTTGAATTTTAAATTATGTCATGCTTATTTTGAAACTGTTAAGCAGAAAAAAGCTTTACGTTTCGTTTTCGTTATTCTATTAAAAAAATGGCGGTACCCTGAAAAATTTGCTGAGTACCCTAGTTTCTAATAAAATATTTGTGGAATAAACGTTACGTTTTTGTTTTTCAGCGCCGATAACCAACGTTAATATTAACATAACAACAGATATGGCTGACCATATGAATGGACACCACGGGTGAGTACCATTACTAAATACACTCTTTTGCAAAAAATGCGGGCACCTATGCGAAATCTTGGTTTTAAGAACTTTACGTGTGTTTCAAAAGGTTGGAATATGTTACTAGCATCAAAAAGGTTAGCCAATCATGCGTGCGAGTGTATTCTAGAGGTAAATTTGAATTTTGAATAATTGCTAAGAAACTGGTTAAACCTTGTTCTTTACTAATTCCTGGCAGAAAGTTCGTCGGTGTTTTGAAAAGTTTTTGACATAATTTTCAGAAAACTAATAATGCAGTTTTGGAGGATGCTTAATATACCTTTCTGTTACATCAAAACATTTTTGAAAAACTATGCACATTTGATAAAATCTTCACCTGTTCTAAATGGTCTATACTGATGATTGATGGCAATGTTAAGAGTTTCGTTCTTTTTGTCTTCACTGTTACATTGTTTAGATATTGTACTCACGCGGTTTAAAATATCCCTATCTCATAAATAAACACGATTTGAATGAGTATCAGTACTTTGGGCTGTGATGAAACCAATTTAAAGTTAGCAGTCCCGATCACAACTCTGTCTCCTATCAGACTTTGACATTTGGAAAATATAATATGTATGCCTACAACTTTCGAAAGTTGCACTCGATTTCTCATGGTCTCCATCATCAGATCCTGATCTGATCACAATGGGACCACCTCGGAAGTATACCCTATTAAACAAAAAAAAAGAATCATCAAAATCGATTAATAAAAGGCGGATTAGTTTTTTTTTAGTTATCATCACGCTAGACACCGAATAGACCGATGTACCTTAGACTACTTTTTCTGTTCTTAGAGATTTTATATTACACTAGCTTCTGCCAGTGGTTCCATCCGCATCCCGTGGGAACCTCGGCACGGACCCGGATAAAAAGTAGCCTATAGCCTTCCTCGATAAATGGGCTATCTAACACTGAAAGAATTTTTCAAATCGGACCAGTAGTTCCTGAGATTAGCGCGTTCAAACAAACAAACAAACAAACTCTTCAGATTTATAATATTAGTATAGAAAACATTTTTGTTCCAGCTATCCGCCCCATCCTATTAGGTTAAGTCATGAGATTTTAATACCGGCTACGGGAGAGAGGTATTTCTGTCGCTACACACCACGGCCTCCCGACGTACCCTATCGTAGTTACGTACAAAACAACATGCCGGTGTACAGCAGCCAAGAACCGCCGCTGCCGCCGACTCCCACAGAGGACTTGTATAATCGTGAGTTTTATTTATTTACTAGCTTCTGCCAGCGGTTTCACCCGCATCCCGTGGGAACCTCTGCACGAACCCGGATAAAAAGTAGCCTATAGCCTTCCTCGATAAATGAGCTATCTAAGACTGAAATAATTTATCAAATCGGACCAGTAGTTCCTGAGATTAGCGCGTTCAAACAAACAAACAAACTCTTCAGCTTTATAATATTAGTATAGATGAAGTTATGTCATCAGCTGCCTAGCTTTTCCCCAAATATCTTTGTGTGTGAATGTTGGTTCACCTGTAATTTGCAATACTTGAGACAGCCTACTATTTTTGTTAACTATACACAGTAGCTCTGAGTGTGCCTTTACTAAAACCATGTTGGGGTCGGCTTCTAGTCTAACTCGATGCTCGATGCCGAGTACCAGTGTTTTACAAGGAGCGGCTGTCTATCTGACCTCCTCAACCTAGTCACCCGGGCAACTCAATATCCCTTGGGAAGACTGATTGTTAGTCTTACTGTCTTCTGACTACACGTAACGACTGTCAAAGATGTTCAAATCACAGCCGGGACCTACAGTTTATCGTGCTTTCCGAAACACGGTTACTTACAGCTAAAACAGTTGGACAAAACTGTTCTTTGGAGAAAAGTGAATCTTTGCACTTTTAGATGTCACAGATTTTAATTTGTTTTTATTGTTGATTTGTATTTTACTATTCACATTCTTGCCGCAGATGTTATTTGAAATACATATTATCATATGTGACATTCCACCACAGACTATTTATTCTTGTCCCTAACTTGAATGTCTGTAAGTAATGAATAAATGTAGCGTCAAACTTTAAATGCATTATAATTTCAGCTATCATCCCAGCAGAGTTACTGCCAGAGTTCAGAGTCAACGCTAACCCCTATGGGCCGAGACCAGATGCCGTGTGGGCACCAAACCCCGACGATGTAAGTTTGTACACAAATATATCAGAATAACGCCAATTATTTAAAAAGAACCTCTAATAATCCGACCTAATCATGTGCCTAGACTTAACCCAAATCTGTTTGGGTCGGCTTCAAGCACGGAGTAAGGAAAGATGAGCGGAGATGTCATAATGCAGGTAGGTCAGTCCTGCTAGGTCAAATAGGTACGGTGGACATGACCTAAGACCTAAACGATCAATCAGGGTGAACTAACGAGGCGTTTCTTTAAGATACCTGTCAATGATTTTTTGGTGTTATAAAGAAATGGTCCTGTACGAAGGCGTATAAAAACGGCGCAGAAACAGTAACGCTCCTTGTCCACATACCTGCGTCTCGTCGTGCTACTTTTTTATAAGATTTTCTGTTGTGGCACCTCCGCTAGTCATTTTGTTCTTCATGGCTTCAAGTCTATTCATGGAGCGACCAAGATGTTTAAATGACAGCCGGAACCGCCCACAATAACGTGTTTCCGAAACACGGAAGAACTCTTTAAAGATAAAGTATTATAGGAATTTGTGTTATTTTTCAGATGTTTTCTTTTAGTGACATGAGAAACGCATTGCCGCCGCCACAAACTTTACCGGAGGTAAATATAGGATTTTTTATACTAACATTTCCATAGTTTTTAATATATTGCTTGTAATATAATTGTCCTAATCTTTCGTCTACCTGAAATATAAATTGAAAAGATTTATAAAAAAATGAATTTTTAACTTTGATTTAAAATAATTTGATATTTTTCTTGCTCTTTTTTATTTTTTCATATTTTTTTTTAATTTTTTATTTACATAGTTATATTTTTTTTTTTCAAATAAAACAATACGAATATTATCTTTTAATAATAGAATTCCCATTAAACTTGTCAATAGACGTTCTCCGGTCATCAAGCAGTTATCCTTCCGAGACGCTCCCGTCGTTCCTCTCCCGTCGACGGCTTGGGGCCCCTCACGGTCGGGGGCCCAGTGATAGTGCCGGGGCAGGCCCCCAACACAGAGCCGTATCAGGCTCCTACTGTGGCCGCCACCGTGACTGGCAATGGGCCCGTCCCTTCTCCAAACCCAGTTGGGCGATTGGTGCTTGGTACCGATTTGTGCGCAAGAGAGAGGGCCCCTGAACGACTCCCAAACCTATCCCAGGACGGATATACGGGAATTGACGATGTGAGTATATTTTATATTGTTTTTAAAATAAATGTAGTATTATTATGAATGGTTCTTCACACTACAAATGTAAATGAAACAAATTGTATAACGCATTCAAATATTATAATATATATGTTTACCAATTCATATTCACATAAAAAGCAGTAGCATGTTCTAATCTTTTAATATATATTTGTTACAGCAAGAGTTGGAAGAGGGGTTACAGGCGCTCGAGCGACGCATAGTCACCGAGTTCAGAAACGCTGACTAAGTAAGACACATCTCTTCAAGTAACTACACTACAACTGGTTTGTACAGTATTTAAGACAACGGGAAAACGTCCAACATAACGGCATCGTTTTTATACCTTTTTGTAGTATATTCTAAATTTGTTTTAATGTAGTCACACACATATGGCCAAGCGCAGCGAATCTCGATGATATTTTGTCAATGACAAATGTCATTCGATGCGCTTCGCCAAAGTAGATGTTTCAAAATGTATGGAGCCCCGGTCCTCTCTTTGTACACCATTGTACAAAATGGAGAAAAATCTTTAAAACCGTTTTCAATGATCCAATTAATTTAATTTGGCTTTGTTTGGCTGTAAAACACAAAAATAAACACTTGAAATTGCATCACACAAGAAAAAACCATCATGGCGGTAAGGTTAATACTATACGTGGGCAGTTCATCGTAAGCTGTCATCATGATGATTGATAAATTACATTTGACATATTTATTTATCTTAATTGTCAAATCGATAGGCTACTGACATTTTTCTGACAAGTGAGTATCTAAAATTGTCGAGACGCTTTATGACGCTATCAATGAGTTTTATTGTACTGAAAGTCAATAAAACTCATCGATAAATAACAAATTATTACAAGTACGCATTTTAGCAATTTATCTGTATTTTTCCCGAATTCCTTAGATTTTTCTGGATTTTTCGAGGTACATGTAGTGGGCCAGATTTGAAACATCTCCTTTGTGCAACGGTTTAACATGTTTTTAAAACAGATCTTTTTTTATCATATAGGTATTTTTTCGTTTACATTGTTCCGAAATATTCAACAAACAACCCTTTGGTTAAACATTTTTTTACTATTTCTAGTCAGTGTCAAGTTCCAATGTATTGTATATGAAACGAACATTTTTCTATGAATTTTTACGTATCCAAAGCAGTAGTTTCAGTGAAAGAAGACCGTAGGTAAGTTTTATATTCTTACTGATTTTCAACGGTCTATGAATAACGTAGCCGATATATGTATATTTTGAATGGCTGTCTTCAATTTCTTATTTTTTAAGCTTACGCTCCAAAATCACATCTTAAAAACTGTAGAAACCTAGTAACATCGTCAATAGAAAGCGGATTATATGCATTTGAGTAATATGTCATTTTTCCTGTCAGTCAACATCCGAAAGGAAGCGTGATCTTATCGTTCATCATAGTTTGTCGGAATACATTTGAAATGTAAGAACAAGCCATCAAAAAATACTTTGGAGTATGTAATAGCCGTAATGATAATATCACGTTACACATCGAGTGTTAACTGAGGTATGTACGAGGTTTTTGTGCGTATCTGCATGCATATAATCTCGTTTCTACTCACGAAATACACGGAGATGTAAATTGGACATGCTTAGCGATCGCCAACGCCTGACTACTCCATGCATGGCGTGTTCTGCGTCACGATTGCAATGTTGCGTTGGCGCTTCAGACACAACCGCGTATGTGTATATTTTCATAGTTTTCATACATTTGTATATATTGAGTACTTTACTTTAAATAAAGACGCTTAGAAGTAATGATTATTTTTAATCAATAACCCGCTAGGCGTCGCCGATGGTTTTCAAATAGAAAATTCAGTCAATCAGTTTCACCACTAAATTCTATGTTTGATTAGTAATACATGTCCTTGTAGTTAACTGATTATACATTACTGCATGATAATGATAGAACTGTTGTAACTTGAAAAATAATTTATAAATATATTTGCTAATTAACATTGCGTAGTGGTGAAACACACGATCAGAAAATATATTTTCACATACATTTGTTAACTGTTTCCGAACAGTTGGTAGAATCTTTGTTTAACGGTGGTGGGTTTTGTATTTTTATACGGTCTATTCAAGATTCTTTTTTCACACCAAGTGATCTAGCTGATTTAGCATAACATACTATCATTTAAATAAATAAATCTATGACATACTTTATGCGTATCATGTCTGCTTTAAAACGTGGTTTATATGTATTTCTTTATCATGGACTTCTTTTTTGTATCTGATTTATACATTCGTTTAATGAATTAATGTTTGCTGGACAACCTCCATAGATGGGCCTCCCCTTGGGCATATGTTTGTTCTGTAGTTGTTCTTCCCAGATAGCTTCAAGTCTTCGCTATCTATACCGGTTTCGCATTATGACGTGTCCCTGACCTTCATCCAAGGGCAGTCACCGGCCCTTCGCGATATTTCTATTTTGTTCTAAAGAATAATTAAACAACAGAACTGACTGACTGACAATACAGAGTCAAGTGACTTTGAAACCAATTTAATAGATTCCATTAAAAACGCTAGCAACTCCGATAGTATTTGAAGTTTTTGGATATTTGACAATTTTGCGGGTCGATTCGCAGTGGTTTTTGCCTAGGATTGATATTTATTGATTACGTTTATACATAGCTATAGTTGACTTCGTATTGAAGTTATTGTACATTAGGTGTTTATGTTGTTAAATTAGATCAGTCACTGTGACTGCCTAGGATGTAAAAATTAATGAGTATTTTTATATGTTGTCGAGTTTATATTAGACCCAACACAAAGATCGTTTACAAGTTTGTAGCCTAGTTTGTCCTCCATTTAAATACTTTCTTGAAGACTAAAATACACTGCGGTCGTAACCTTATGTTAGAGAGTTAGCTAACTATTGTACGGATTAGTTCACATGAATATATAAGTATAATATTTAAGCTAAACGGATGTTGATATTCTTCCTCCGTGTTTGTTAGAACTCGCGTGAAACTGCTAAGCAAAATAGCATGACATTTCGGCCGTTGCTTAAAATTTCGGTTAGCGCGAGTGTAACTGGTAAATTGTAAATCCTCAATAAAAACTGCCCTGTAAAGTAATTAACAATCGTTGTGTAAATAATACCTAAGAAGCGCGTGTGTACGCGGCCTAAAATTATTGAATGCATACAAATTTGCACTTGTTTTGTAAAGTCCATGTATATTATTTTGAGTTAGTGAAAAAACAATAACGAAAATTCTAATGGACAGAAAATAAATTTTTGCTTTATTGGTGTATTGCTGGGCAAATTTTTAAAGCAAAAAAATATTTGAAGCAGTTTACAACGCCTAGAAAAATCATTTGGCTTTTATCAGGACTGGTCGTCCCGCGGTGTGAGTTGAGCCTTTATTGAGGTTGAGACGTCTATTGACGTCGTGGCTTTGAATGACAGCTCGGCACTTTTGTGACAACGCTCCGTTTTGTTAGCAAAACGTTCGTACTTCATCGAGTCAGTTGAATACCTTATTTTTGATGTGGTTAGGTCTATTTAAAGCTGATTAGTACATAATCGTTAGGGCTTTCTTCCTACCGTCTTCCCACATCTTCCCGTAGACTCAGTAGCATCCCGTCTCTCCACACCTCGATGTAATAATCAAAAGTATAATAGTTTAACGTGGTTATTAGTTAGATGATTTAGTGATAAAATGTTATGTTGTTTTTCTACGATTATTTTTATTCATCTTTGCTAGTGTTACTGCTTTGTTGATTTTCATACCAGGTTACTTAGGCCCCATTGGGCACTGTGACCCAAAATCCCCTCCAATTTAAAGTTATAGGTTTTTTACATCATTTGTTGAATTATAAATAAATCTTTGATCAATGTTAACCCACTTTATACCTTTCTCTGTAGAGAACTATGAGTTACAAGTTTATTATGAAATTCATACCCCCATATTTATTTCGTATGAATTTAAAAACTACAACCAATGTAAATATTACAACCATTTTCCAAAAGGACACGCCACTGAAAACGTCAAGTATTGTGACTTAAAATTTTTAATAGCAATTACTTATAGCCCTTAATTATAATCAGAAAAACGTGATATATGTATTAGCTATAAATAAAACAAATTAGAATAATGTATTATTGTTCATTGGTCCGTATTATTCGCGTATTCCGTTCGTAACTGATCTGTATCCGAGGGCCGTGAACAAGTTCGTAACGTTATACATATTGGGCCGAAGTTTAGCGACAACAAACTTCAGTTTTGTTAAAACGACTGTTCAAACTAAAGAGTAGTGTTAAGAAATACGGATGTTTATGCTGTCGGTGAACTTGGGCCTTACACGAGTGATCTTTCACTAGAGGTAGACAAACGTTTAGCGTTAGCCAAATCTGTCATAATCATGATCCAACGCGATTATACACCTTGCGTAATTGTGATCACTATATTGTATATACATGTGTATATATTTATTAAAATGTCGCAGGAGGATAGATAATGCCCCAATCTCTTTACTACTAGAACTATCTTGTAGAACCACCAGCTGATCTCCTAGATGCTAGCTACGTATTCCAGATCTTTTTCAAGTAAAACCCTTTTCAAAGTACATAAAGTCCGAACAATAATTGTACCATTCGTTTTATGGCATGGAAGAAATAGTTGTTTAACTTCCTTACCTAGATATATTAGCGTTGATAGTGACTTTTCCTTTGATTAAATACACACCAATCGTTGTGTAACTGAGCCCCTTCGGATAACTGTACTAAGCCGATATCTCTCTTACTGCGACATATAACTTTGATCCATTACTTTTGTTATATTTATCGTCCTTATGTACATGGTGTTACAAAAGTACTCTCTGATTTCACTGAGCAAGGGCGTGTAACATTGGCCGGTCCATATAACCACGGTCTTGGTGTTACGGGTACTTTTATAACACCCGGTAGATCTAGGCAATGGAATCATTGTCAGCTGCCGTGATCACTCTGTGTAACGCAGTTGGGCTTTTGTCAACTTGTAACCAACTAGCAAAGTTCGCTTCATTTAACTAATTATTCTAGTTTTAAATAAACAATACCTTTTGATATCTAAGGCTGGTGATCTATTTATACTTTAGAAGAAAAAGTTTAAACAAAATATGTAAGGCTGTAATATAGATATAGCTGAAAAATACAACGCCCAATCTTAGCGTTTATTTTGTTTTTTTTTCTTTGTAATTTATGAACGTGTGACAGGCGCAGTTGTAGATGGAAAACTATGGACTCTGTGTCATTTCATAGCTTTCCTACACAACTGTGCCTGAATGAAAACACTAATAAGTCCTAGTGGTTCCGTTGTGGTTCGCTAATTAGTTACAATTAAACTTAGTGCAATGATGAACTTGCGTGCAATACGTGTTAGTGATGCGGGACGACCAATCGCGATGTATTGATTGACAAGCATTGATCACCTAGGAATGACTGCACGTCACGGATCTATTGAGTCCTCTCGCAACACGCATGCAGCAAAGGAGATCTAACGATAGCAATAACACGATCTCTTTGCATTTACTTTATATGATTTATAAACATTACAAAACTTCGGTTCGCTTGTAACTAATGTTTGTACATTATTATGTATTTTTTCCTAGGAAAAGTCATTATTTATAAATAAATAGTCTGTTTAAAGACTTTTAATAGGACTTGCGCACACAGTGCGGTTTAGTGTAATTTTTTTTGTAAAGTTTTTTTTAGTTAATAAATTCTAACATTCATTTGACTTTTTTGTTTTTACACGACACCCCTTAATTGGCAATCACGCGACACGACTCACTCCCATGAGACTTTCCCAATCGCAACCGACAATAAAGTGCGCTTGTACACAGCTGATCTGTACTTACATAGTTCATCGTCACGTTCGTGCCAACATTTGTACCAACATGTGAGCGTAACGCGAGCGCTGGGCAGCCGTCTTCCAACATTGGTGCCAGTATTGGAGCTCAATTTCAAAGCTGGCGTCAGTTTTGTTGACTATAGTAGGTTGCGTCATTGTGTACAAACGCGGCAATCCGTCCGCTAGTTCAATCAAAAAATGCATTTTAGCATCTGATCGGTTTCCCCCGTTCCCCTCACTGCTACACTTGAGTTCTTAGGCATTACCTACTCACCAAATCCCTTTGCAATATAGATAGTAGAATATTTGTTAAGCAGTTGTAGAAACAGTCAATTCGCAATAGTCTTAGGTCCTGCCTTAAAATGTACTCTAATCTGTATTCGTTTTCAGAAAATGCAATAGAAATAGTGATACGATTAAAATTCTAGATGTTAACGGTTTTATTGCTATTTTTCCTAAGCGTAGGTCTCATCGATTTACGTAGATAAATCTATTAGTTTAGAGTGCAGCATAGTTACTTGTAAACCTGTTCCCTGTCTGTTCACCATTACACACACATGCAGTTTTGTTTTGTTTTATACGTTTGCGTTGGCCGCGACCGTCGATATTCTGTATGGTCGCGCCAAATCCCAGTTCAGCGTGGGGTTGTGTCTTTCAGTCGTAATTTTATAAGAAGGAGCGGCAATTTTAGATTCATAACCCATTGTATTATCCAAATAAATCTACAGACGTATATTAATTGTTAAATAATAATATGACATAATTTGTTTATGTTTAGCTTTAAAAGCGTAGCTCGTACATGTGTAAAATAAACGTTATATTGTGGTCACTGCTACAATATTTTAAAATATTTATTACGATTAATAGAGATGGTGTTTGAAACTAAAATTTCCTCCCTGCTATTGAGGCCATACGCCCCGATAATAAACGCATGGCTGCATTTGTTTAAGAATGCATAAACATTCATTTCCATAGGTATGTACTGTATATCTAAAGACGCGTTGACGAACGATGTCAGTAACTTATTTTTAAATTAATATATAATGCCTAAACTTAATTGTTATGTGATGTCTTCATTTTGCACGATTATATACAGAAGGAGCAACATGTATAGTATAGTATTTTTATAATTGAATCATTTGAAGTTGTGTGTGTAAGTAGGTAACATTTGTGCTGCCCCGAGCGGAATGATCGCTTAAAAAGTGTTTGTTCCCAGTAGTCGCCGTCGTGCAATTTGAAGACACGGTTGTAGGGTTGACTAACAACTTCCCTAAAACGGAGAAATGTACAAACATTGTAATCGTTTATTTACTATTGAGAACCCATGCAGTCGATAAGAGAAAACTATCTAGGTTAGTTGGTAAATAAGTATATCGCTTCGAATGGAATACTGAAGCTTTTCCAGTTTTCTCGTGACTAGTGACTCCCTGCATGCAAGCATGATATCTGTGATAAACAACTAGTGATTCACTTCCGCGCTAATAGAATAAGATTCGGTGATCGATTCTCCTTTTTAGTACGAAAAGTTAAGTCAACTAATCAACTCGGGGTGTAATAGTATTTAGTAAGTTTGTGACGAGATTTTAATGAAATCAATAAAGTAATTGAATTTTTTCAAAATATTGTGTAATCCTTTGTCTAATCGTTGGGATGTTTTGTACATTGTATCAGGACTGTGTGTTTGTATGTCACGTTATATCTCCTCTTCTATACACTTTAGGCGTGTAAGAAATCTTTTATCACATGTTTTTTTTTTTTTAATTGAAGATATATTTTAAGCAAACACACCATTCATTGTGCTACTACCATACCTACCTTCTATTGAAACTTGAATATAAGTGACATACACACAGACAGAGAGGTCCGCTGTAAATATGTGGTTGATTAGGAGATAGGCCGGTATTTGTGTTACTTGGATACTAAAACTACTATATTTTCTTACTCTAGTCCTATTGGGACTCAACGGAGGTCTTACCGTGATTAAGGCCGTATACAGAAAGAGAGCTGGTAGCCAGCTTCGATTCACCAGCGTCTATGGGCGGTGATCCATTCTGTAATAGTTTGATAAAGCACCAGTGTTTCTGAATGCGGCCTTAGGCGGTTGATTGTAAGACTTGTTGTAATACTCAATGAGCCTTGGACTCGAGTATGTCTCAGAAATAAAATTATTATCAAATAACCATTGAGTGAAATTAAAGCTAAACAAGAAAAAAAAATGCTAGTACGTCTAAAGTTAATCAGATATTATGGATATACCTAAATATGATCATACTTACCTATTTATATGTATGTATAAGCAAAATCTACATAAATGCTACATACTGACGCAATAATTATAATTAGACTTCATACTGACAAATTTGATAATTTAATAAAATATAAAAGTGATAGATGTTCGTTAGTATCCTAGTGACGCCAATGACAGGCTTTTAGTTAATTTGTAAACGCGGTAAATTGCCTTAATTTATATCCTAGGCATTGCAGTTTGGTTGCCTTGTAAAAGCTTATTTGGGTTCTGCAGATAAAACCCGTAATGTAAGAAGACGCGGAACCCAGCGTGCTAGACACGCGTGTCTGAATAATTTATATTTATCATATAATTTGTGAAATAAACAGTTTTGTGGTACATTCGTATTTTATTATAAGTATTACCCTAATCCCTTCTCCTCAAAAATCATTGATTTAAAGTAGGCTGAAAATCAGCGCTTTTTGAAGACTGCCCTCAAAAGGCCCGCTCTTCACGACTGCTTATGTGTTTTTGCTGGGAAGAAGAAATGTTGGAACAAACTCCCCAGCAACACAATTCTGTCTTGTTTGAAAAGCAAGCATATTGCATAATACTTACTAAAGATAAAGTCGTGGCGACCTATACCTACCTAGTAGATTTCAATAACCTATCTGTTCATTTGCTAGCGACAAATGTCAAAATTCTATCTCTTTACATAGTTCTCTAGCCTATTTCCCGCAATTTCACCCGCGTCTCGTTTGAACCACTACCCGTATCAGGATAAAATGTAGCCTGTGTTACTCGGGGAGAGTGTAGCTCTCCAACAGTGGAATAATTTTTCAAATCGCTTCAGCAGTTTCGAAGCCTTTAGGGTACAAACAAACAAAAAAAACCTCTTTATTAGATTAGCATAGATAGTATAATTTAAATAATGTTTCTTCTAATCATCTGGTAAAGTTTGATTTGGGGGCAAAATACTGTTTTAGAGGTTTAGTATAAGAGGTTACCACTGCTTAACCTATCAATTGAACAGCAGCGTTAGCCCACGGAGCCGCATGAAAAACCCCATAAGCAGACCACAATCTATCTCCCGTGACTAAATGATTGACAGTAGTGTCTGGCTTACGGTCCATATCATGCTCCATAATGATCTCACAAACTGCCAAAAATAGTAAAACTCAGTCCATAATAGAGGTAAGTAGCTAAATTATGAGAATACTACATAATATTTTCAGTTCACTAGGTTGCTCTCGGAAAATAGCAAACCCACATTTCTGTGTACATAGACTGCCGAACAGCAGAACAAATGTTTTATGAGATCCTTTCTTGAATATACCGTTGCTTTACAAACACTGAATTTAATGAACATTGCAATATTCCGTGCATTCCGTGTAGGGAGTCATTTTACATCCTTAATTCCTATTCTCTTTGTTATTCTCGTGGTTCATTACTAGGTCATGTAGGTACGTAATCCTTACGCTAACATTATTTTCGAGCCTTCTATTGACCCGATATTTTGTCAATACTTTCTTGAAACAATAAAATCGAACAGTTTAGCTTCTTTCCTACGTTTCAAGTCGAACAGGAACCAGCACATTTATTCATTCAACAATGTCAATACTTTTCGAGTAACAACGATATAAAAAGTATTGGCATGTGCGACAGTTACTGGTGCAGAACTCTGCATACGTAATGCGTAAAATAGAGGTTAATTAAAATAAAGATCCTTGCTTCCAACTTCAAGATAGTTGGATCAATGTAAAATGGCTTGGTAAGCAGGGACCCGATTCTCCTAAGTTAATAAAGTCAAAATCGAATAGAAATTGAATCGCAATATGATCGCAATAGCAGTTTTAACCATATCGGGCATTCTGCTACTAATATAAGACCAATCGTATTCCAAACGACATTCGATTGGTTTGCGATTGGTCTGCTATTTTGGTGATTTTGGTCTATAGGTACGGTAGTTTGCTCTACAATCATATTGCAATCGTAAATCATTTGCAGACAAAATAATTCATTACTGAACGACAGAAAAGGATAAAAACGTTTATTTCAAAGAAAAAATAGCGGAATGCCATATACGCTACAATCGTAATTGAGTCGGGATTGGATCTCAGTCGAATGTGAATCGTGTGTCGCTAAGTAAAATTAGGAGAATCGGGCCCCTGGTTTCAAAGCCTACTACGCCTTCTTTCTTTAACATTGAGTAGAAATGAAGAAGAATAAAGAGCTTTGAATATGATCAAACTATTGGAACCTCCCTGAATTAGCTGAGTCAAAGGCTTTTTGGCAAATATTGTAACTTCTAATTCGTTTGTTAGTCATTTTGTTGCTCTCTTATAGCCATTACCTAATGACCCTAGTTGTTCCATGGGTCTTAATCTTCTCATATTTCCAGGTTCCTATTTCTACCGATTTAATGAATAGTCTCAAAAATAAACAACCATTGATTTGTATATTTCCTTAACTATCCGTACCCCGCGGTTTCACCCACGTCCCGTGGGAACTACTGCCCGTACCAAGACAAAATATAGCATATGTTAAAATCATCGGCAGGGATATTGAGCCCTGACCTTCACCTGCGCAGAAGCGATTTAGTGGTTTTTTGCCTTATGTGTACAGTGCGCAAAGCGATCCCCACTCTTCCGCCGAGAGCTCAATATCTATGCCGATAACTATACTCGCAGATAAAGTAGCTTTGGACTAGTGTAAGAATTTTTAAAATCGGTCCAGTAGTTTTTTATTGTATCCATTAAACAAACAAAAATACAAATTTCTCCTCTTCATAATATTTGAATTGATTACATAAGGTGGCATGATAGCGCCCGTAACGAGCCTTCATTCATTGAAATGTACAGAAAGTTCCCGGGAACAAATAATCGGTCATTTAGGTTAACAAGTATGATTCACCCAGGTGAGTCATGCGGCTACCCCTAGTGATAACAATGCGCGTGCATCTGGACTAAGGGGCCCGCTTACTAGTTTACCAAACGAAAATACTTATTGGGATTATAGTTCAAAATTAGTACCATATAAATAAAGCAAATAATCAAAAATTGTTTAAACGTAAATTACACCTTTTATTTCAATTCCTTAAATATTTTATTTCCAACTGTGTAGAATATGACGTTAAAGAATTGTGGCGGAATATAGTAAGTTTGGATCTATAATGACTTTATCTAAAGAAATAAATATATGCGACTTCAACACGATTTAGTTAAATAATATAAATTAGTCAAAACGAAATAATGACGCAAAAGTTAATTGAAGGACATGAAAGTTTGGGTCTGTGGGCGGTGAGTTCGGGTGGCTCATCGTCCCTCTGTCTTTCTAGACGACAGACCCGTGTCGACGGCGCGCGTTGTTCCACGCGCTCCTCAAAGAGATGTCAGCAACCCCAGCGGGGCCCAGCAGGGCCAAGGCCTGCCGGGGCTGCGGGTTGTTCGAAAGAGATACCGCGGCCCTGGTACATAAAAGGCCTATGACGGAACACGACGATTTTAGTCAGTAAGAGTCTGACACTCCCTCACCGCTGCTAACCCACAGCGGGAGGGGTCATTTGATGATTTTACGTCGATAAAAAAAAAAAAAAAAAAAAAAAAAGGACATGAAAGTTGAATTGAACTATAAGGTCTGGACTGAGTGTCCAATGTGCTCAATGTGAGTGCACTCGTCCTTTGGCTAGACTCAACAACATAGATTAACGCTAACTAAAATATCTCCCGTTTTTCTAAATACCGAATTTAAGAGAATTTCAACCATCGGTTGTTTAGTCTGGGTACAAACATTCTTTTTGTAATCATGTTCACTTTTCGACGAAAAACCAAACTAAAAAGTTTTCGCTCTAACAAACCTGGTAAAACATATTTTTAAGCTGGGTCTCATTCTGCTAGGCTAGGCTACTCTGCGGCTTCTGAAAGGCCACTGACAAGTACGCTAGCTTCTGCCATCGTTTTCACTCGCGTCCTGTGGGAACTTCATGCCCCCATATAAAAAGTACTAGTAGGCTATCTAACACTGAAACAATTTTATAAATCGTACTAATAGTTCCCACGATTCCGGGGGCGCGATTCTACTAATTTTACTTAAGCGACATACGATTCACCTCCGACTGAAATCCAATCACGACTCATTCCGCTATTTTTTCTTTTAAATAAACTCTTTTATCCTTTTCTGTTATTCAATAATGAATCATATTGTCTGCAAATTATTTACGATTGCAATATGATTGTAGAGCAAACTACCGTACCTATAGACCAAAATCACCAAAATAGCAGACCAATCGCAAACCAATCGAATGTCGTTGAAATACGATTGGTCTTATATTAGTAGCAGAATGCCCGATATGGTTAAAACTGCTATTGCGATCATATTGCGATTCGATTTCTATTCAATTTTGACATTATTAACTTAGGAGAATCGGGCCCTAGTTCATAAAATTCCAAAAAAACCACCAGTATTTACAATAAATAATAAACATTCGCTACTGATAAACAAAATGACGATTTATAAATGAAAACTTGAACAGTGTATAGGGAAGCATGAGAGAGCGGCGCGGGGTGAGTGGGGCGGCCACCCCCGCGCAGGGTGCAATACCTGCCATAGGTACTGACTGCACTAAACTTTATTCCCTAATAAGTTTCCGATGCCCTCAGACGTGTGCAGTGGCAAAAATTTTTCGAAAAATAATTTGTGTGCAAGTGGTGAAAATGAAGTTTCTGGTAAGTTTAGTATTTGATATTTATTATTATTTGATATTTTTAAAATTTTTTGTAATTTTTTAATTGTATTTTTTGTGTTTTTACTTGTTTTTTTTTTAAGGGGTAGGTCAAAGTTACCGTGATTAACCAGTATTACTTTTTATGTTTTTACCCTTTATTTAATGCATGAATTTTTTTTTAAAGTGAATCGTTAAAGTTGCTAGTGTTTAGTGTTAACATTTTTATATTTAAATTTTTGTTAGGTGAGTTTCAAATTGAAAGATTTATCGCGCGTCTTGAAGACAAACATGAATATACCCACCAAAAGATTTTTAATTATAGCAGATCTGGATTTTTAATTCATAGACAACTTTCTGTAATTCAAAATTTTAAAAATAATCAAAAACGCCTATATAGTCCTCCGTAAAAAGTCACACCATACGCTCGTCACACAAAAAGTGAAACTAGTGGGAAAGTACCGACAGACCCTGGGGCCCGATTCTCCTAAGTTAATAATGTTAAAATTTAATAGAAATTGAATAGCAATAGCAGTTTTAACCATATCGGGCATTCTGCTACTAATATAAGACCAATCGTATTCCAACGACATTCGATTGGTTTGCGATTGGTCTGCCATTTTGGTAATTTTGGTCTATACGGTAGTTTGCTCTACAATCATATTGCAATCGTTAATCATTTGCAGACAAAAGATTCATTATTAAATGACAGAAAAGGATAATGACGTTTATTTCTAAGAAAAAAATAGTGGAATGCCACATACACTTCAATCGTAATTGAGTCGTGATTGGATCTAAGTCGAATGTGAATCATATGTATACAATATACAAATCAATGGTAGAATCTACTAGGATGCTTCAACATTTCTGTAACTACCTAATTGTTAATACCTACATTCTGAGCAAATAAATGAATATTAATATTAATATGTCACTTAAGTAACATTAGGAGAATCGGGCCCCTGAACGCCACATTTTTTAATCGACTTACTAAAACGACGATTTTCGAATTCAACCAATTATGCATTTAAACTTGAACCTGAAGTAATTATCTACTGCTCTGCTGCAAAGTATAAAGGAGTGTACAACAACATTAATTAACAGATTTCCACAACATGGTAGATGCTGTCACTTACATCTAAGTACCGGAACTTTTCCTGTGTTTTAACTCAACTGTTGGCATACTTTAGTTTTGCCGAGCTTCTCACAACTATTTACGGAACAAGAGTTACGAACAAAAACCAATCCTGGGAACAGAACCTACTTAAAAACTTTGAGAAAATGTCAAATCATGTCACTAGGTGACTAGGTCAATGGGGCAAAAAAATATTTTCAATAAAATTTTCTAAAAAATATTTTTTAGGGAAATGCATTTTTTGTATAGACTGACTAAACAATTTAGGAAACTGCAGGTACCTACGGATATGGGCATAAGGGTGCCTACCGATTTGGGCATAAGGGTGCCTACCGATTTGGGCATAGGGTGCCTACCGATTTGGGCATAGGGTGCCTACCGATTTGGGCATAGGGTGCCTACCGATTTGGGCATAGGGTGCCTACCGATTTGGGCATAGGGTGCCTACCGATTTGGGCATAGGGTGCCTACCGATTTGGGCATAGAGTGCCCAAAGACATCGATCAAAATTTATAACACAACCATTTACTACTTGACCTTACTAATATCAATCAGAAAATACTACGAAAATAGATATGAAAAAAAAACTATTTCGTCATAATCTTAGGCCCATAGCACACGGCGTTTTTTAAACGCGCTGATAACGCGCGTTTCAGGAACGCGCTTCTTCGGCGCTGTAAACGCTAATTGTTGCGTTTGCATTGATAATAGAAACGCGCGCATGAAGCGCGTATACGCGCATTTGAAGCGGTACAAACGCGCGTACAAAGGAGCGGAGTAGGGCAGAGGGGGTGGGGGTCCACCACTGCGCCCGCGCCTCAGTTGCAATAATTACGTTGTTGCAATAATTTTTTTACGTTTTTTACTTTTTAAAAGAAGTACTAAAGCCAAAGTAAGCAGTGTTGTCTCAACCGACGCCATTGTACAACTGAAGAAGAGGAGTCTCTGATCAAAACGCAAAAGGTACGAGCGACTACAGCGCGTCTTACCGCTGTACCTGCGCGTATACGCGCAGAAGAGGCAGGTTTTATAATCGCCCCGTGTGCTTAAGTTACAAGGTTGCGATCCAATCTCGTTTGAATCGTGTATACGCGCGTTCTCTGCGCGTCGTCAGCGCGTTTAAAAAACGCCGTGTGCTATGGGCCTTATGTGAAATTGCTTAATATATTTCTCGATCGCGAAATTCGGGAGGAGTCCGCATGTTGTGGCTTACCCTTGCGATTGAGTAGAACCATACCATAATCAACAGATGTCACAACAATATGCGTTATAAAATTTTAACGCCTCGTGCATCACTTATAAATAATACCTATTTGAAACATTTCAATCTTTTTTAAATGTTTATTATATATTTATCTATACTAGTCGTGGTTGTCTAGTGGGTAAAGAACCGACCTCTCAAGTATGAGTGTGTGGGTTCAATTCCAGTTCAGGCAAATATCAATGCAACTTTTCAAAGTTTGTGTTTACTTTCTATGTATATCTTGGATACAAACAACCGTGTTTCACTAATGACCGAGTTTCGGAGGGCACGATAAACTGTAGGTCCCGGCTGTCATTGAATATCTTTGGCAGTCGTTACGGGCAGTCAGAAGCTAGTAAGTCTGACCACCAGTCTTTATATAGTCTTCCTCCACCTGAGTTGAGGTGGAGGGGCGTGTCAGACCCTTACCGTTTAAAACCACCCCGGCGTCTCTCCTAACACTTGTGCGCGGGGTCGCGGGCATCCAAATTCTTCCGCAGAACCAGTCTTTGAGGGGGGGTATTGGGTCGCTCCTGTAACTGGGTTGATGAGGTCAGATAGGCAGTCGCTCCTTGTTTTGTAGAATTTCAAGATTTTTCAAAAAGTCAAAGTCAAAGTCAAAGATAGGAGATGAGTTGTGATCGGCACTGTTAACTTTAAATTGGTTTTGTCGCAGCTCAAACTACTGAGACTCCTCTAAGTTGTGTTTATTTATGAGAAAGGGATATTTTAAACCGCGTGGGTTCAATTTCTAAACAATAGAACGCTTTACACAATAATAGCGAAACTTTTAACATTGCCATTAACCATCATTGTAGACCATTTAGAGCAGGTGACAATTTTATCAAAGACGAATAGTTTCTAAAAAACGTTTTGATGTAAAAGAAAGGTCCATTAATCATTAATTAAAACTGCATTATCAGTTTTCTGAAAATCACGTCAAAAACTTTTCAAAACCAAGCAAGGTTTAACCAGTTTCTTAGCATTTCTCCAAAATTCAAATTTAGAATACACTCTCACGCTTGCTTGGCTAACCCTTTTGATGCTAGTAACATCCTACAGTCATTAAAACCCTTTGAAATACACGTAAAGTCCTTAAAACCAAGATTTCGCGTAGGTGCCCGCTTTTTTTGCAAAAGAGTGTATTTGCCTATATACCTACTGTTTGTTTCCACTTAGCACTTTAACTACAAATCCTTTTTACCTCTCTGCTCGACAAGGTTTTGACATGTGACATTACTTACCATTGATTCGGCGGGATATTTTGAATCGCGACATGGAAGTCAAGAATTTAGGTAGGTACATACTAACTTTCAACACACGAATTCTAAGTCCGAAATGCCTTATCAAAAGTATTTTAGTTATAACTTTAAAGCCGTGTCCTCGTTGAGGCTTTAGGCGGCGGCGACCTCTCTCGTTCGGCCCTGGTTCAGGCCATGGTCCGGGACTAGAGGGAATGGGATGCCGTCGCCTCCTTCTGCGAAGCAATCATGCTCTAGAAGGAGACGGCGGAACGACAAAGAGTTCGCACCTCTCATCACGGGCAGGCAGGCAGGCACGGCAGGTAGACACCACGGGCGCCAGTTGTCGCGAGATGACTCCCGGCCACCGTAGGCGTGGGTCTGTGGGCGATGAGTTCGGGTGGCTCATCGTTCCTTCGTCTGTATAGACAACAGACCCGTGTCGGCGGCGCGCGATGTTCCACGCGCTCCTCAAAGAGACGTCACCAACCCCGGCGGGGCCCAGCAGGGCCAAGGCCTGCCGGGGCTGCGACGGAACACGACGGTTTTTAGTCAGTAAGAGTCTGACACTCCCTCACCGCTGCTAACCCACTGCGGGAGGGGTCATTTGATGATTTTTGACGTCGTTAAAAAAGTTAGGCATTTTAATTTTGGTGAAATCTTACCAATAAATAATCACTTTCCTTGCATCACTTTCCCAAACACAACACAAACGTCATATTTATAACATTTTCAATCCACTTGCAATGCAATACATTTCGTACACTTATTTATGTTTCATAACTAAAAAATCAGCAAATAAAATACACAATAAAAATGATCAACATTACAAGACAATCAAAGTCAGAGACAAGTAAAGTTAGTAGAGTAAAATGGTTTTTTATCAGTGGTGTGCATTCGATAAATAGGATATTTATTATATATAATCGAATACCAAAAAGTATCCGTTAAGGATTCCATCCCCGTGAAGCTTCGATTAGCAAATACGCAGATGACAGATAGGTACTAATTTCAGTCATCAATAGCAAGATGTGTAGGCTAAGGCTCAACCGAGACGTGCTGAGTTTGATACCCACCCACTACTCATCTCATATCACTATGTCTATCTGCTAAGCCTATTCCAAACTAAGTTGGGGTCGGCTTCTAGACTAACCGGAGCTCTGGAACCCAGTTACCCGGGCAACCCAATTCTCCTTGGTAAGACTGGCTGTCACACAAGACTTACTTGCTTCTGACTGCCCGTAGCGACTGCCAACGATGTTCAATGACAGCCGGGACCTACATTCATCGTGCCCCCCAAAACTCGGGCATTAGTGTCAAAGATAATCTTAGAAGGTACATACAAACTCAGAAGAGTTGGATTGCCTGAACTGAAATTGAACCGACACTCATAATAAAGAGGTGGGTTATTTACCCACTAGGCCACCACGACTTTTTGACTTCACATATTACGCAGTAAGTAATTAAAAACATACTTATAACGGAGCAGTTGGCGGAACGAAAGGGACACGTGTAATAAACTAGCTCGTTATAATTAAACAATGAAACCCTTTGAGCTTCATCACTGCGCAAAATTATTTGAAAGAAAGAAAAATTGAATAATTCGGTTCCTCGTATGTCGTACGCAATTACGCTGTACGCTGTACGGTCACAAAAAACGTTTTCAAAATATGAATATTTCATTAATTTTGTAAATGTTTGTATTTTCAGGAAATCTATTGAAAAGAAATGTAATTCGATTTCAATAGTATTACATGAATGTACATATAAAAGAGAACATTTCCCACAGTTCAGTTTCGGACATAAGCCGCTTACCGAATTATTTACAGTGCAGGTACATAAGTACTCGCTTTGATAACAAATCTGGTGGATAATGATGCCGCAGCCTCATCGATGCTCATCGCATTGTGCTTTTCATTTTCCCAGTATTGTTGAATCCTTTAAAACTTCATTTTGAGGTTTACACTCATTAACTTACAAAGGCATTTCTGCGTGCAGGCCGGAACAAACGAAGTTGTTCGCGGTCTGTGTGCGGACACCGATTTCAAAAAGCACATTGTTAAAAAACCTTTATCATTCCACTAGCCGTTTTCCCGCGGTTTCACCCGCATCCCGTGGGAGCTACTGACAGTACCAGGATAAAATATAACCTATGTTACTCGCAGATAATATAGCTTTCTAATAGTGAATGAATATTTAAAATCGGTCCAGGAGTTTTTGAGTTTATCCATTACAACCAAACAAACAAACAAAGTTTTCCTCTTTATAATATTAGTATAGATAACAAAATAAAGTGAACTACCATACCTTTGTGGAAGTCAATGAGTTCTTCATAAAGATTTCCCGTGAATTAATTCAAACGCCATTACATTAAGATTTATACCACTACAAACATCATTATGAAGGCATATAAATCAGTATGAAGGTGAATGGAAGTACACACGTAACAACGATTAGGTATTTGTTCGGTCTCAGACCGACGAAAGACTTTGATTGAATTCACGATTTCCAAAAACAACGCATCAACGGGCCAACAGTCGGCCGAACCTTTGTAGTGTGCGCTTAGGCTTAATCTTTTAACCGCAACATAGAGCGGTCAGCCAGCTTCCATTGAAGTACGAAAACACACAAAACGCGTTATTGGAGGGCTGAAAGTCGACAAGTTTAGAGATAGCTAACAAGTAAATTGATATTCTTAGAACTTAGGTACCTACTAACCAAGAAACCTTTACTTACTACAACTAATTTTTGAAGTTTAAAAAATAATTTGGAGTTCATTCAGAAAGTACGCTTTTGCATAGGCGCTAATACGTTTAGGTCAGTCTTACGCAAAATCATATAAGATTGCGACGAAATAGTTAATATTTCTATTTATATCAGTTTTCGAAGTTCTTAATATCTCGACCCTGATATTAAAAACCACATTCTACGAACTATGGCATTATACATATAACACAATAACAATACTTTAACAAGTTTGGATCATGATGGATAAGATTTGGAGAAACCTCAACACCCAACTTTTACTTTAGGAAATCCCAGTTTCTAACAAGCAGAACTTCGATAGATACAGATAATGGTCTGGACCTTCAGAACTAAGACAGTGCGGCAGCCACGGAGTACGAAATTACTAACAGAGATGTCACAGCGCAAAAGCTTCTAACAAAGCTGCGAGCTAAAATGCGGGGCACGAGGAAAGTTACTAAATCCGACCTTATACGCCTACTAAGGATTATTTTCAAATTCGCACATTATTTTCAAAATTAAATTACCAATCAATGAAGACCAATCTTTGACAGATTCGTTTTGATTTCTAGTAACTTATCACGCCTACCGTACTTTGCTTGACCTATAAGAAGGAACCTGACCTATGTACCTTCGTTATGGCAACTCCGCTACCTTTCCTTCCTCCGCGTTGGCGGCTGAGTTATAGGCCGATGATTCATGATGTACGTTGAAATCCATCATGCTAGTATTACCTAAGGCGTTAGTACAAGGCTACAAACTGATCCCCTACATAATGGACTTTATGCGTCCACTGTCAATGCATGCAAGCGTGAAAACGGATCGCTCATTTAGATACAGCGAATTCCAATGGATTTCAAAGAATTCAAAATGAGAAAATGCGTTGTGTCCATTCCGTTTTTTATCTCCATTAAACTTCGTTATACAAGGGATGCAATATGTAGTTCCTGTTAACGTCCACGGTGATGTGATCGGATCTCTTTGTTTGTTCATGTAAAGCTGGCAGGTACTCATGTTTGTAAATGCGCACACTGTCGGTCTATGCTTGAAAACATCGTTTTAGATATTGTTCATAATTGGAATATTTGAAATATCGGGGCAGATTGTTCGGCTTAACAGAAGATTGGTTTAGGCTGATCGATCGATACACCTAACGTAAATCTGCGTTCCTGAAAATTGATTCAACAGGAATCCAAAGCCAGCGCCTGATCTATACATTATAGGACCTTCATATCCTTGTAAACTTGGATAAGGAGAATGTGCACAATGTGGCATTGTTGTGTAAACCTGGGATAGCACGCCGGATTCCTTGTTCATCAATACCGTACGCAATGCATGTGCAACCAATTTACTCAACAATGTTGCACGAGCAAGTTAACTATGCCCGAGCTTTCCCTCTGAGAATTACTAGTTCCCGATATTTTGAACTATGGCTGATATTAAATTAAACAACTCCTCTTCTTCGTCACTTGTGGCTTAGTCATACGTTTTCCAAGGCTTATTCTTTCTACCTTTCACCCCATAATTTTCTATTAAGTACAGGGTGCCTGTGTGTGGTGTACTGCGAGTTGAGCAAGTCAACTTTCTAGATGCGTAAATTATAATACAACTTAATTTACGTAGCATTCACTTTAGAACTGTTCATTTAAAAAAAACTGTCATCTGCTCTTGGTCGCATTATAACCGCGTTCACTCACGAACCCGACAAAATGAATGAAGGTGTACCTAATATTCAAATCATGCGGTGTAATACGACTCTTTATTTCAGCCGAGTTATAATTACGTATCAAGAGAGGTAACTTACAAAACTTGGAATCAACACTCAGGTGCTAGCACATCAAACTACTCAAATCTCTGTAATATTTTCCCAAATTAAGATTGAACCTCATACTCAAGAGAGAAAGTTGATATATCTATTTAAAGTTTGACAGATAGCAGTAGCTTGATGCGCTGGTCTGCACTTCGGTTGCGAGTAAGACAGTTGAACGTTCCTATGGGATTACCAACATCATTACTCGAGACTAATATAACTGGAGTACCTAGTCCAGCTTTGAAGGAACAATTTGTAACTTCTATTTTTAAAAGGCACCGTTCACTTCAATTTTGAAATGAGAATGCACTACACACGATTTTATATCGATAGGTACCCGAGTGTTGTGGTGAATCGATTTTTCACTCTCTCCTCGATTCTTCGTCTTCGTCTTAGTACTTACATGTAGTGTAAGTAGTAAGACTTGTAGATTTTTAAGTATTTCTAAAAATCCCGAATAATTATAGATCGGTCGAGGAAATTCGTAAAGCAATCAGCCAACTTAACTTCAATGTGTTGTCGAGAAAAGCTTTATGAATAAAATGACTAACACATAAATATTAGCTCCTATTAAAATAAGTTTTCACTTTTGGCGAATCAAACTATTTCATGTAGGCCTATTCGGAGTCGGTTTGCAACATGTTTTCTGCGTCGCGCATGAGACCATTTACCGAAACGAGTTTGAATGTTGCATGTGAAAATTCATTGATACAATATTCTATCTGTAGAGCTGTTAACTGCCAGTCAATCAATTAAGTGATATTAATTTTACCACAAATAAAATATCCCTTCTGTGCTCGATCAATTATCCCTAACAGGGGACTGTGTTTGGCGTAGTTTTTGTCACCTAGCCTGCCGTTTGAAAAATGTCAATGAAAGTAAAATCAGGCCGCTGTACACTGTACAGTCAGACAAAAAATGTCTCCACTTTTACATATTATTTAATAAAACAATAGATATAGTTTAGAATTAATAATTTGAAGAATGGGTAATGGGTTTTAAGTGAAAAGATTTGGTGTAGCGGCTGAGCGATTGGCTGATGGATTATATTGTCCGGAATTCAATTCCCGTAAGGGTTTTCTGTAAAAAATGTACCGATGGGAATGTATACCTACTCCCGAAAATATAAAAAAAATATAAAATGATTAAAAAGTCATTACTTTAACCAACAAATTATTTGAAGTGCACCGTAACCGGCACAAACTGGTTTTCTAAACAACAGCTGACGTTTGACATCTGTTCTCTTCCCATCTGATATTCATATTTGAACAACAGGGTGTAGGGTTAATGAGCTTGTAAAATGACTCCAATGAGTAAAATGTTGATATCATCATCACTACATAGATATAATTAAACTAAGTTCTCGGTATTCTCAAATATTTCAGACAAAGTCATGACTATTATCTCTCAGATGCCATAGCATCCTACTATTACTATTATCTCTCAGATGCCATAAATGTAGCAGTTTATAACTTCTTACAGAAGGTAATGATTAACTTAGATAAGGGATTGTCAGCTGTCGCACTATATATGGACATGTCGAAAGCTTTCGATCGTGTCGATCACAAAATCCTCTTAAGGAAGTTGTATGCATATGGTGTAAGAGGGAATGTGTACAAACTCATAGAATCATACCTTAGCAATAGACAACAATTCACAGAAGTACGGAGGATAAATCTTAGTACTAAAACAGAAGAACTGTATGTATCTGAATCTAGAATAGTTGAATTCGGGGTTCCCCAAGGGACTATTGTCGGCCCTTTGTTCTTTCTCATCTATATAAATGACATGCCTTCGGTAACAACTCACGACTTTACACTGTTTGCTGATGATAGCACCGTTTTATTTACTAATGATAATTCAATCGACTTAGAATCTGACATTAACCAAACAATATTATTGATTATAGATTGGCTTAGAATTAATAATTTAATGATTAATATTGACAAAACTAAAATAATGGATTTTAAAATACGAACCCGACGTACAGGTCCTTTAAAAATTCATTACCTAGATAGCAACATTGAGGAAACGGAAGTAACGAAATTTCTAGGACTAAATATTGACCACAAACTTAATTGGAAATTTCATATTGAGCACGTTTGCAAAAAGCTGGGCCAATTTGCATATGCGTTATATAGATTAGGGAAAATGGCAAATCTGAGTACCCTGCTAACAGCTTACCATGGTTACGTTGGCTCTGTTCTCCGTTACGGTGTAATATTTTGGGGCAACAGTACGGAAAAAGAGCGAGCTTTCATTGCTCAAAAACGCTGCATCAGGGCTATATTCAACTTATGCGCAACCGACTCCTGTAAGCCATTTTTTAAAAATAATAAATTATTAACACTACCGTGCATCTATATACTGGAGGTATCAGTGTTTGTTAAAAACAATATCCACATGTTTGACCACTACACGCGTATACGGCGTAAGGATAAACTACGCACAACAGCCAGTAAAACTCAGATATTGCATGAGAGCATCTTTTGTTCAGCTTCTCGCATCTTTAATAATTTACCGGGGCCTATCAGAACAATTATAGAAATTAAGAATTTTAAAAGGTCTCTCCATGATCTCCTAGTAGACAAAAGTTATTACTCTGTAAAAGAATTTCTGTCCGACAAATCTTTAGTGAAATATAGTCCCACCCAGTCGTGATGTGTTCAATGACCTGAATGTTGTGTTATAATCTTAAAAGTAACATTATAATTAGTAGATATAATAATAATAATAATGATTTATTTACCAAAACAAAAGTTATACAGTGTTTCCATTTCCTTAACACATTACATAAATCTATTTAGCATTATCACTTCCTATTTATTGTACTTAACAGTATTTAAAGTAAGTGAGGAAACTTTTTACTGCTGGACTCCACACTAGGTCGAGCCTGTCTCGTGGAGTCCTGAGTGGTATTGTACAAGATGATTTTATACAATGCATAACTATTTTTGTTGGTAGTTTGATATGGGCATGCTTGTGTGTGTGTAAGTGTGTGGTGAGTGTTTGTGTGTGCGTGTGTGTGTGTGTGTGTGGTGAGTGTGTGTGTGTGTGTGTGTGATTGTGTGTGTGGTGTGTGTGTGTGTAAGTGCGTGCATGCGAGTGTACTATGAAACTATTTTTGTAAGAGATTCGGATTCATTGTATGTTAGGGATAACAACCATTTGTGAACGATCTTTTTGGCTTGACTAGTTCTACAGCATTTTATGTCACATATCTTCAAAACCTTGTTATAAATGTGACTGAGCAGGAATTCTTGCATACGTTGGGCAAAAGTAGTTTTCACCCTAACCGACGCACATCTGAATACTCGACGATTGAGTAGTTTTGGATATTCTTGTGTCCGAGTAACAATTTTATGTTGTTTAGATATGTATGTCTAATAAGTTGTATTGTAATTTGACTGTATTAGTTCAATTGTATGTAATTTAATTTTGACATTGGTTGGTATTATTATTTATTGTTTAACGACATCTATTAGTGTATTTTAATTTGAAGTGTTGGGACTATTAATAACAAAAACTATTGTTTTATTATTTGCATGCCCATTGCCGGCAAAACATGGAGATCTTATATTTTCTTTGTAACATCTATGTACTTACCACCCATGTTTGCAAAATAAATGATTTGATTTGATTTGAGCATGACGATCATGTATCGATATGAGAAATTGTAAGGGCGAGTAAATAAATATATTTAACTAGCTTTCGCCCGCATTTTCACCCGCGTCCCGTAGCCGGATGGTGACAAAAATCTATCTTAAAACCTTCTCCCGGGTCTAAGTTACCTCCCCTCTAATTTTCAGCCAAATCGGTCAAGCCGTTTTCATGTTATGTCGTGACAACGGAAAGCGGGTTTCATTTATATATATATATATATAGATTATTGTATTAATTCCAATTTTAATTTTGACAACCAGTCTTACCAAAGGGTATCGAGTTGCCAGAGTAACTGGGTTGAGGAGGTCGTATAGGCAGTCGCTTATTGTAAAGGAATCCGACCCCAACATAGATGGAAGAACTCTAAGCAGATGATGATGATGTGTCAAAATAATTGTACATTATGTACCGTTTGTAAATGGTAGGCTGTTTACAAATATTGGCTCGAATACGTATGAGTACCATGTTTGCAGTAGATATTTGGTATATGCAACAGCTATCGATTTTCGCTCACTTCAAAGGCTGCAAACATCACGGCTTTTGACTGACTCCCACGCGTTTCCGAAGAGTTTACACGGAACCAAATCGGACAGAATCATGTAGGTACATATATTTATTTAACGTTTCCGCAGGCTGGTTTGTAAGGTTTAATTTCCGGCAAAATTGGTAAACTATGTCAATAATTTATGCAAAATATGAAATGATATAATTTTTACTCCGAAAAGCAAATGGAGTGTACACATTATCAGCTCGTTTGAAGCGCTCGGTGGTCATTATGTAATTAATTACTGCTAAAATTGATGTATATTTGGTAGTTATTGGAAATCATATAATTGTCCATTAATGTAGGAAATGAGAAATAATTATTTTCTGAATTATTATCATCTGCCTGAGCCTGTTCCCAACTATGATCGATCGGCATCCAGCCTTGCCGGAAGCAGCTGATTACCAGTGTTTTACTATTTGACCTGAGTTTTATACACAAACTAGCCGTTACCCGTGGTTTCACTTGAGTCTCATACCCGATGTTACTCGGGAATAATATAGGAGCCTATTCATAACAAACGAACAAACAATCAAATATGTCCTGTCTATAATATTAGTGTAGATTAAAAACACCTATAGATAGATAGATAGATATACTTTATTAGGTACACCAATTTTACATTTTTGATCTTAATCTAGTTAAGGTAGGTGACATAATGGGCGGTCTTATCGCTAAGAGCGATCTCTTCCAGACAACCTTAGGATGGATTGAGACGAGAAGGAAAAGATTATACGGTAGGCAGTTAAGCAAAGTGTACACTTGCTCCTGCAATTTGCGCACCTAAATATTATTACCATAAATACTTAAACTATAAACTAAATATATATACATATATATATATATATATAATAATAACAATAAATACATATATACCTTTAAATAATGTCAATGCTAGATATATATACTTTTTATAAATAGCATTCTACCGTTAGGAGGAAAGGTAGTGGCTTTTTAACATTCTCTTGAAAACGGCTAATGATCACACATAATCAACACCACAAACAACATATAATTTGAAAAATTATAATTATTATATAATTTCAAAAAGTATCGTTCCTTGAAAAACTATTTTTAATGTGATTTAATATTTTAAATCACATTTTTGTAAACAATGTGTGGGTTTTATTGGGAACGTCTAAATTGTTATTTTCGAAGACAAAGAAGTCTTGTTTCTGACTAATTAGAGATACATACTTACCTATATAAGCAATTCTACGTAATATACCTGCTACTTACAGCTCCATTGTATTTTTTTATTTTTCGTTTCTTATTATTTAGATTACGATTTTTCTTGAAGGATTCTTTGTTCGATCGCACTCTTCACTCTTCATACTCACTAGGGGTGTGACAATTAAAAATCGAACAAAAGCATTGCCTCCGACTGTACCTCTTACTAATACTTGTTCATTAAAAATGTTCCTACAAATCGTAGCTTTCTAGTTTATTAGGATCGTTTTACGACACAATGCGACCATGAGTCACCCCCAGGGAAGTTGCGTGTACGACTGGGACCAGTCCCCAATGTTATCTGACCCCTCGAACCCTTCCTGTGCTGGGCCATTGGATTAAAAAACTTGGGGCGTCTTTGGCGTAAGGAGCTCTAATTATAATAGTCGTTATATGCAGATAGGGCTATGCGTTTTTTTTTTGTTTATTCGTATGAGTCATGACTGAGAAATTCTTGATTTGATGTGTTTGGATTACATTTTTAATTTTACATGTGATTATTTGTTGAACGAAAATTGTATTTTTGAGTTGAGCGAATTGAACATAGAATAGACCTCCGCGAAGGCTTAACCGACTTGTGCGACTGTTATATTTCTGCGGTGCTACTTTAATATTAATTAGTGTAAAGCTGGCTGGAAGTATCTTTGACTTCATAAAAATAAAGTCAACTCCATCATCATTCGTTTTCTGGGTCATTGAATACGGTCTATGTCCCTTAAACGTAACCTGTCAACTTTGCATTAAGTCCCCTTTTGAATTACTAATAAGCTTTGAGATTGACTTATTACGTACCTAAAAGGAAAATTTATACTAAATAGGTATATGTATTAAAAAACCTCCTAGCGAATGCAATGGAATTTTTTATTGAATATTGTCGTCCTAGAACTTAGAAATCTGCTTACGGTCGGAAGACCGCCCGCGAAGCAGCAAAACCACGAGAAACTTAAAAAGAAATTGCTACTAATTCACTCAATCTCTTCTCTAATTAGCGGTCATCCTTTCATAAATATGAAAAAGAAATATGAAATTAGTTCTTCAATAAATTTACCCATTGATGTGGTGGAAGGTACTTAAAGGTATTTCATTTCATTTCGCTAATTGACGAAAGCACTCTCCATAGCTTTTCCAATGAAAACTGAATGAAAATTGATACTAATTAATATCGTTTATTTTTGTTTCAGTGTTTTCTGCTAACCTGTATTTTGATTTCACTGGACTGTAGAGTTTTTGGAGCGGAACCGGGTAAGTACATTCCTTTGTATTTTAAACTTTTGTAACGTTTTGTTTTTTTTTTTAATGAGACACCTTTTTCTCAATTAATGTAGGAGTAGACTGAGTACAGTTGTGGCAATTTTCGTTTGATCACCAATAATTTTGTTATTTGACTAATTAGCTCGCAGAACATTAAAACTCTAATTATGACTTTAAAACTCTGTCTTGAGAGTATTGTTGTTGATTTTTCCACTAACTTCTATTTTGGTCAAGCAGATTAGGTAAGAAAGTTCATGAAATTACAAATTCAACATTACACCAGTTGAAAGTTTAATGGTAAACTCGTACATCAATAAAAGTCACTCAGTTAGAACGTCAGACAGGAGTCCGATTACTCATTCAGATGCCGATTACGAGGTGAACTTTACTTCTGTAAACCGTGAACTTTCGTGCAGTTAACAACTTTCGGTGATCACTATAGACGCTTTGAACTATTACAAACAAAAAGCAAATAAACTTGGATCTCGTGCATTCCATTATTATGAAATAATGTCAAAAGTTTTTTTTTAGATTCAACTATTTTTGTAACACTATTGCACTGAGCAAGTCTATTAAAGCTAAGCGTCCACTTGTCGGTATCGTACGCAACGGACGTATCGCACGCAACGGATCGTAGTATTATTTATACAGAATGCGATGCCTACGATGCGGACAGGTGGACGCACTTGTTTGAGTTTCTATATAAATAATACTACGATCCGTTGCGTGCGATACGTCCGTTGCGTACGATACCGACAAGTGGACGCTTAGCTTAATACAGCAAGTCGACTACGAAATGAGTTTATATTCCTCGTTACAGCACTCACATATTTTGCGAGTCTGAAACATTGCTGCGAAAGACAAAATATTTGCTCGAAAATGTAAAGACAGCTTGAGACACTTAGAGTACCCGCACACTGCAAACTTTTGTTTGGGCCCATGAATCGGTGTGAATATGAATGCTAATACGCACATTATAAGGATCAGGTATTTAGCCACTATCAGACTGACGGCAAACTTTGATCCAAGGTTTCAAAAAAAAAAAATCATCATCGGTTCAAGTGAAAAGTCTGCAGTGTGCACTTTATCTTATTTTTTTTAACAATTAATGGTGTCAGAAGTAGTGATCCTGAGAGCGGTGCGCGGTCGCGACGCGCGGCTGCCGTGCGGTCAGGGGAAGGTCTTCCTGGATGGCCCCGAGTCCTACATCCTGTGGCTGCGGAACGACCGAGAATACCTCTACCGGTTCCCGCTCGAAAACTCTGATAAGCGGTAAGTAGCCAACATTCCGTCCCCGTAGAGCAAAAACTCATTAAGTCCGAAAAAAATCGAAAATGAGTTGTCAATGTCATCTTGATGAAATTCGGACTTAGTGACTTTTCGCTCTACGGGGACGATTTAACCACCAAGTTAAGCTCCCCTTGTGGGATGTTATGACTAGATGTTTACAGTAAGTACTTCAACTGGACTACACTCACAACTTCGCGGTTATATAACCCAGTGAAGGGCTATATCGACCCAGTTAGGAGCAGAGAATTCAGCTGAAAACCAAAAGAATAGGATCTGGTGATAGGAGCTGAGATCACAGTGATATCAGCACCCTGAGTCTAAACTCTCAGAAACTGGGAAGTATGAACATTTGTAGTCATGTATTGCGGATATAACGTTAGGTATCAAGACTCAAACTCGTGTAGTTCTGGTATAATGTTCATCTTCACTCAATTCCATCACTCTCATAGTCCTGTGAGACAGTACTACAACACCACCGGAGAGCAATTTTCTCCGGAACCGGGAGTCGATCCCGAGATCCTGTGCACAGCTGTCGCGTCTGCAGGTACTCATGAGTATTACGGCTATAAAACAAACTGAACAAATAAGTACTAAATCCTTAGTAAGGAGTAAATATTGTGCTAACTAATTATTTGTTTTATTGATAATATTATCCTAAAGTTTTATTTGTTTATAATTATTTTTCTTCCCACGGGAAAACAAGAACACGTTCTCTTAGAATTCTAGCCCATTGTTTTTCCTCTTACCTTCGTTCTAATTATACTCACGAGGATTTAAAATAGTATGCTGCAGAAATTTGCACAACTTTCGAGTTACTGAGCCGTGAGAACGTTCCTAGAATTCACTTACTGTTATATTTCATAGAATATCTATTACAGAATAATGTTTAATTTAAATACAAATGCAAACGGAAATATTTCTGGTAATTATTAATAACTGTGAACGGGTTTGTTATGAGTTTCGAACATTAAAATATCTACGAGTAAAATGTCAAAGTTCAAATTGAAAAAAAAGAACGTAACTTTAAATATTTAATGGTTAGATTAGTTAGTTAGATAACCTAAGTGACTAACTAACCTTTTTGACTAGAATAACTATGGTTGATGCCTACCTACTCACCCAATATTTACTTATATGGAAATGCTACCTACTAATGACACAGTTTTACGTAACAAAATGTAGGTAAATGGTATATGAGGATAGGAAATAAATAACAAATATAAACTATGTTGTAATTAAGTACGTTTTGCAGGAGAGCACAATATGTAAGCACACTTTCATTAGAGCTAACTGGAATAGACTCTGTATGTACGTAATTGACATCAACATGTCCGTACATAGTTTCAGGAAAGTCATTCAGAGCTTTCAGCTTTGACCTATTCAAACATAATTTCAAAATGAAATGGACGCACATATTTCGCAATTTGCCTCCCAGTGCATTATTATTTCGTGGAAATTCGGAAAGCCTCAGATTCCAGATTCTCTGAACATGAGTAACTAACGAACATTTTGCCGACCGTAAGCATTTGGCCGAGCGAACTTCGAAGCCTGAATTCATGCAGCTCGGTGGAAAACTTCCAAGTTATGGGTACTTAGTTGTTCAAATTCTGTACATTTTCCTAGGCGTTAATAGTTATAACTTCCTGAAACACTAGAAGCAAGATCCTGGAATTTCTCCTGTGTATATGTTAGTAAATCTTACGTTTGGTACGATGCACAAATGCTCAGAGTTCTGCATAACTATTTCTGAGGTTTATTACTTATGGTGTGTCTGAGGCTTTTATGGAACTCTCGTTCTGTTCAGATACTTATGTCTGCAAGATTTAACTAGACCCCAGACTCGTCTAAAAGGACGTGAGGTTTTTTAAAAATATTCCTTATTATTTAATTTCCTCTCATTCATTTCCATCCATGATATAAAATCCGTAGGTATTCATCTAAAGACATCAGTAAGTAACTCAGGCAGACAGTATGTTAATTTAATACGGAAAAGCAAAAATACTTTGAGGACAGTCGGATAAATAAATGAAAACATGCAGAAGTTGGAAAGTCTAGTCCTTTCAAAGCTATTTCACATTGCTTTCATTAAGTTAATCTCACAAGGTTTGCTACATCTCATGTATACATAGGTACTTATGTTTACTGAAATAAATGTAGTTATTTTAAATAAATGGTTACCTACATGCTGCAGCATTCTTCTAGGAACTAAGGATATTCTGTTTCACGGAATATTATACATTTGACATGAACATACATAGGTATGTGGGAGGTTGGGAGGGAGCTTTGTATTCAGAAATGCATTATATACAAATGTACATCATTACGTACAAATATTATATTTCAACGTTATTAGTGCGTTCCATTATAATGAGTTATTCATTATTAAAGCTTACACCATTTAAGTACTACGTTAATGTTATGCAATTATTTCAAATATGAAACAATTTGCTGAGGTTCGTTCATGCAAAAAGGATGCATTAAATTTTAGGTTCAGCGTCAGTATTAGGGTCCGTTCAGACAGACCGGCTCGGAGAACAGAGCAAATTTTTAACACGTTGAAAATTGAGTAGGTACTTAATATTTGAAGTAAGGTTTATTTTTGCATGCGCACTGATTTTGTCATTTAGAATGCTCGAATGTGCTGTGTGAAATAATAAGAGGAGCCGACTGGCTCCGATCCGACGTTTGGCTCCGTTTGCATGCTCTTTAATGCTCGCGCAGCCGATCGGCTCCGGTCTGTGTGAAAAGAAAAATGCGCGCCGATGCTCTCCGAGCCGGTCTGTTTGAACGGACCCTTAGACCCGCACACTACAAGCTTTTTAGTCGGCCGACAGTTTGTTCGGACGCTTTATAATTATGGAAATGAATAGTATCTAGGACGCTCATAACAACGACTAAGGGCTCGATTCTGCTAATCATACTTAAGCGACGTACGATTGATATCCAACTGAGATCCAATCCAATTTTTTCTTTCAAATAAACGTTTTCATCCTTTTCTGCAAATGATTTACGATTGTAGAACAGACAACTCTAAAGGCCAAATACCAATGGCAAACCAATGAAATGTTATTAGAATACGATTGGCCTTATATTAGTAGCAGAATGCCCGATAAGGCTAAAACTGCTATTGAGATTATATTGTTATCCAGTTGTCACTTTATGGCATTAGCAGGATCAGGCCCCTGGTACTTGGCCGATATAGGACCGACTAAAAACTTTGACTGAATACACGATTTTCTTTAAAAATATTTTTTTCCAAATATCGGGCCAACTGTCAGCCGACGTTAAGTCTGCAGTGTGCGGGTACTCTCACCTTTTAGTACAATCTATCATAAATCCTATTGCTCCAGTGATGCGTATGGAATCCCATCATCGAAGTACAATGTGTTAGTAACTCTGTGATGCAAATAGTTTACTATGAAAACCCTAACAACCAGGTTACTAAGGGATTAGTAGTGCATCAGTAAACAAAAAATAAACCGGCCAAGTGCGAGTCGGACTCGCGCACCGAGGGTTCCGTACAAATCCTGTATAGATAAAAAGTGAGTCTCGGGCCAACCGTTCA
The DNA here is from genome assembly GCA_963856015.1 of Helicoverpa assulta. Taxonomy (NCBI): domain Eukaryota; kingdom Metazoa; phylum Arthropoda; class Insecta; order Lepidoptera; family Noctuidae; genus Helicoverpa; species Helicoverpa assulta. The sequence continues at coordinate 3,554,786 of CAWLCW010000029.1, forward strand.
GTTTAGAACAATCATAGTTATGGTAATTTCGTGAGAGTCAAGATAGTTAATATTTTTTATTTTATAATATAACTAAAATAGTAGGCCAGTACCTTGTAAAAGTTATTTTATTAAAGTTATTTATATATTATTTATATACAACATTTTATAGTCATCTTTCAGAAATTTGATTGAAAATAACTAATTATGTCTTAAAGGTCATTGGGCATATCTGACCCGCTTTGTAAAAAGTGGCGGACATGAATCAAAGTAGTTTTAAATTGTGGAGAATGGTATGACGTTTCTTTGAATATAAATATTTTATTAAAATTCCATGGACACGAATGTCCAGGATTGTTTGAAAAATATAAAAGACAAGCAGTTTCAGAGGATTGTACAGGTGGCAATGCTAGTTTTTATTGTTAAAGACTTTTCATAAAGAAGGAAGATGCCAATTCGGATGACCAGGATCTGATGGAGATCTGGAAACCCTGAGAAATCGAGGGCAACTCTTGAATATTGTAGGGTACTGGTAAACAGTGAAGGTTTGGAGCTGATTTGATTATGGAGACTACAGAGAGTCGAGGGAACTCCTGAACGGTATGTTATAACTACCACGTGCTTGGGCTTATTTTATTCGTATTGGCGAAGACTTTCCACATAGATAGGTTTGACTGCCATTGTGGGATTGATAGCAAAGATCAGATATAGTTATGGGAACTCCTTTACAATTTATAACGTAACCTTGTGTTGGAGCTTATTTTAGGTGATGAGAATTCACTACTAACTTGGGTTAAAGCAGCCATTGCAGGAATGGGATCTTTTATTTTTGAGGGATTAATCACCTAACGAGCCCCAGTTTCTGGTTTTTTTCGAAACCGCCTGACGACTTGTAGCTGTCGAATTGTAACAACGACTTCTAGAGAGTAGGATTCGGGTCTGCTGGCTTTACGTTTCTAGAGCCTTGACAAAAGTGTAATTCTGTCCCTTTCTTGGTTTTATAAAATCGGCTTTATTTTATTTTGTAGCATTTTGCACACAAATCTAACTTCAAACATATAAAAAAGCAACAAGAAAACAAAAGCAAGAAATAAATTAAAAAGATGTTAGGTGCATCGGTCTAGAAGTCGGTGTCTAGAGGATGCATCTATATTTATTTAACCACCGAGATCTAGACCGATGCATATAAACAGTTTTCTTGTTGTTTTTAGAAGTGTGAAGTGAAAAGTTCTCGTCAATACGAATAATATAAGCCCAAACACGACGTAACTAAAACATACCGTTAGGGAGTTCTCTCGACTTTCTCACGTCTCCATCATCAGGTAAGCTCTAAACATTCACCGTTTGATAGTATCACCAGACATACATCTGAGAATCAATAATTAAATTAATCCTATGCATGCCTACAATTTCTGATAGTTGCCCTCGATTTCTCAGGATTTCCATCATCAGACCCTGACCTGATGACAATGGAAATAAACGGTGAGTATACTCTTTCACTACAAAGAAATGATTTCTCAAATCCGTCAAACGTGGTCGTTTAAATTCCCCATTGAAATGAGGAAAATATTTGATGTTTACACCTGATTTGCTCTAGATTCCCATGGTTCACATTGATGCGACTAATGCCATAGTAAATCAGAGCCTTTATCATTATACTGTGCTATATTTCGTTCGTATCCGCCGTGGGTATGGTTTCCATACTAAGGTGCCCAATGACCTTTGAATGATTTAAAATTTTTCACAGTTTAGAGGCAATTATATTTAAGAAGTGTTTGATATGAATTTCACTTTTTATTCATAACTTTAATATTTCTACGTCCGGTTAGACTGGAAGCCGACCCCAACATAGTTTGGGAAAAAGGCTCGGAGGATGAGGATGATGAATATTTCTACGCGTTCATGTGAAAATGGGTAGGTAGTAAGTTTATAATAATTAATAAAATATTTTATGTCATGTAAGCAAAAATAATATTTTTATATTTTATGTCACTTCAAATTTATCATTTTCGCAATTTTTCCTTTATCTGTACTACATAACGTTGCTTCGTGCCGAATTTCAAGATTCTGAGTTCACGGGAAGTACCTTGTAGGTTTTGATTCCCTAGCGTGTGACGGAAATTCGTCTAAGGTTTCGGTAAAACTGCTGTATCTTTTGATCGCCTTAACTTAGAAGTTTGATTTTTTCATTGCTTAAAGGGACAATAGACCTAGGTATTTGGTATAAATTTCAATGTGGTACCTTTATTCGTTCGTAAGAAATAAGGTAGTAAGTTTCATTTTATTAAAATATTTTTATTATATTATATAACAAAAAAAATGTGATTTTCGCAATTTTTCCTATATTTGCATTATATGACAATGCTTCATGCCAAATTTCAAGATTCTGAGTTTACGGGAAGTACCCTGTAGGCAGTGGCGGCCCTAGGGGTGTGCGAACTGTGCCATCGCACAGGGCCTCGCGCTTGGGGGGGCCTCGCGCTCTACAACCCAAACTAATATAAAAAAATTATAATAAAAAAATATATATCTGGTCCAAGAAAAAAAACTGTGCATTTTTTCTTTATTTCTAATTCATTCTGCGTTTACTTTTTGAGTCCTCAATTTAACAAAAAGTTGGAACACCAAAGTAACAAAAACAACTGGCTCTCGATCCAGTTACGGATTCTTTTTATTTGTGCTTAATTCCGAGTTTAATTTGAGAGTCCTTAAACAAACAATTTAAAAAAATTCGCGATCGCTACGCTCGCGGATGTTCACTTGCCAGTGCCTTTCCTTCTAACTTTATTAGAGTACTTTTATGTCCCAAAACTCAAAAATTTTCGCGCTCGCTACGCTCGCGACTTCACCTTGCACTGTTGTTTATTATACAAGTTTAGGTGCTTTAGTGACCCCAAACCTCAAAAATTTTTGCGCTCGCTACGCTCGCGGGTGATTTACTTTCCACTTGTTTTATATTTTTCATCCTTTTTTAGCCGAACCTAGAAGGTAGCGCCGCTTTTAAGTCCTTTTATTAACAAGAAAATAACTCCTAGTTTCCGTATGAACTTTCTTATCTACGACGTTCGAACTACTCAAGTCACAATCTTTCAATACATAGGGGGCGCTTGGGTCATGATTGCACCCGGGCGCTACATGAGCTAGAGACGGCACTGAATCAGTTATACGAAGAGCTGAATATTATCTCGGTGCTGAAATATAATTAGAAAATAATTTTACTGAAATTTATCCCACTACCGAAATAGTCTTGAGAATTCGAATAATAAAATAATAATATTTCAGCCCTTGCTATTCTTTCGATCGATTTTGAAAATGACGTTGCTCATTCATTCGATTATTCTGCTTTAATTAAAGATTTTAGTCTTAAGAAAAGTTGCAAGCATCAGCTTATTTTAATATTTGTTAATTTTGTGATTCTTTAAATATAAACTGTAGTAAAAATAAAATTTTATTAATTCGTTTATCTTGAGCATTTCTCCTCAAACATGACGATTAGCTAAATCAAAACACCAACTTACTCTCGCAACACATACTTTTCACGTAGGACAAAGGGCCTCGCATAGACCTGCCGCACGTAGCCTCGCAATGGTTAGGGCCGCCGCTGCCTGTAGGTTTTGATTCCTTTGCGAGTGTCGAAAATTTGTTGAAAATATCGACATAATCGGTTGTATCTTTTGATTGGCTTGGCTTAGAAGTTTGATATTTTCACAGCTTAAAGGGGCAATAGACTCGAGTATTTCATGTGAATTTCAGCTTGATACGTCCACGCGTTCTTAAGATAAAGGGTCTTGACAGACAGACAGACAGACAGACGGACAACAAAGTGATCCTATAAGGGTTCCGTTTTTTCCTTTCGAGGTACGGAACCCTAAAAAGAGCAGAGCCTGCAACCTAAGGCTGTGGTCCGACCGGCAACGATGAACGAGCAGAATTAGATACTTTAAAAGAGTTGGCGATCAGCGGGAAGCGAGTGTGTAGTTTCGCGTTTCACGCTATAAGCGAGTGTACAAGTGCGAGCAAATGATCGATGATGATGATGATGAGAAATAATGAATGAGCATCTGAAGTGTCTTCTCTCGGCGACAACACTAGTAAAGCGAGTCGTCGCCGGCAGTGATTTCTTGAAATGGAAAACGGAATGCTTTCTCGCCGGCAGTGGGAGCACTGCCTTTCGCCCCTAAAAATAAAGTCGACTATTCCCTGTTTTTACTCCATACGTTCGTTCGCAGGATTGCCCTTCGTAACCACGTGTTTGGTACTCCCTGCGATTCCGGCTTCTGTCATGACTCCACTTCGTTGCTCATCAAGAAGGTCTCTGACCACGACGCTGGGCTGTACCGCTGCCGAGTCCACTACCAAGCTTCTCCGTCTGTCGACTACATCATCGAAGTTAGGCTGGTTGGTGAGTAGCAGCCTTTGTGGAACTCTTTCTGTAAGACGTGTGTTTAGCAACTACTGAATTAGGTTAATAACTTCAAATAAAATAAAATTAAAATCGTTTATATTAGAAAAAAATATAAATAAATAACTGTGGCGCATCAATTAAGATAAAATGTGTCAGTTCGCGGTAAAAGGTACCTTATGGGTGTTGGCACTTACGACATTATGTTTATTTGGTCTAAGCAAGATTGTAGAATTTGTATCTCCAAATGACTTAAGCGCCAAAGTCCATAAGGTACCTTTTACCGCGAACTAACACAAATATAGGTATTTATGGTTACATAAAACACTGTTATCTAAAATTAAAAAGAATCCAAAATTGAAATATGTTGATCGTGATGATGATAGTGATGATGATGATGATGGTGATGATGATGGTGATGTTGATGGTGATGATGATGTTGATGTTGATGGTGATGATGTTGGTGATGATGAATATTCTATAAATAATAATAAATAAATTGTTTATTACTTCACTTTGTACATAATTTTTACAATATTTTGCTTAATTCTAAAAGTGCTGATGTTTAATTTGCCCGAACTAGGTAAAAACCTGTGTCTCGGGCGTAAAAGTTCTTATTATAATATTTATAGCGAATTAACAATAAATTGCTATAGTAACTAAAAACTAGGTCAATGTGACAAATACAGTGTTATTATTACACATATTTATTATAATGCTTACATACTAATTTAAAACTAAATGTTCCGATTATCTCTAGGTAATTTTGATTTATTACAATTGGCATATAAAAGTGGCTCTAAAAAGAATCAGTAAACAAACTATCTCTAAGTAAAATCTAATGCGTGGCGCTCTCAGGCGCCTTCATAATCCATCGAGTTAATGTACCTGTATTCAGCGGCTTTCCTAGCAGGGCAATCCAAATCTCCTGTCTTATGGTTGTGGGGTTCATTGTAGCGCTTGCAGGTTGCACATTTCGGTGGTTGTTCCTTCGAAGAGCACTCTTGAGTCGCGTGTCCTTCTGCTCCACAGTGGCTACAAGTAGAGGTGACAGACTTGCAAGTCTTAGATGCATGACCATACTGCTGACACTTGAAGCACCGAGTCACAAGGGTGAAATCTCGTACCGGGCATGACGTCCAGTTTATATAGAGCCTGTTTTGGTTCAATAGGGCTTTCCGGACGCTGACTGGTACTTCAATAATAAAGTTGCAGCTGTCAGCATTCCTTTTTCCTGACTTATGGCTTAGTTCGATTGAGGATAAAAATGTATCTTTGGTCAAACTACCAAATATACATCGACAATGTTTTGTTCATAAATACATTGAAAACTTCTTTGTCTGCCATGTCAGTAGGGACCCCAATAATTACGATACAGGGCTTCCGCTTACGAGGCTCGTCAATAGTAAGTCCAAATGTAGAACGCTCGAGTCTGCTTCAATTTTTGGATGTCGTCCTTGGTCTCAGGGCTTATTATTACACCACCGTTTCTTATTTTTCGTAGTCCACGTACCTTCAATTTCATTTCTTCAGGACAAACTATAAAATCTTCATCTATCTAAAATCTTCATCAAAATTATACCACACTAGCTTCTGCCCGCGGCTTCGCCTGAGTGGTGTGTTCACTAAAAAGTAGCCTATGTGTTAATCGGTAGCTTTATCTATATCCAATCAAATCGGTCCAGCCATTTTTGCGTGAAAGAATAACAAACATACATTCTCACAAACTTTCACACATTTATACTGTTAGTAGTATATGCCTTAGTGTATACCTTTAGAGTGGACGTATGTGTGCGAATGCTTGTATGTGTATGTTTGAGTAATAATTTCTGTAGCAGAACAGAAAAAAAAGAATCTTACAATGATTTCCTTGATCCTTCAGAGTCCCCCGGGCTGCCGAAGCTTTACACTGGCGATGGAAGTCCGATCATCCAGGGCTACGTGGGTCCTCTGAGCCTTGGCTCCGACCTGGTGCTGACGTGCGAAGTCAAGGATAGTAAGAGCACAAGTAAACAATCACATGCTTTCGCCATAGATTTAATCCTCGTCCGCTAGCTACTGCTAAAAAGTAGCCTTCCCCTATGAATAGGCTATCTACTTAATGTTAAAAGAATTTTTAGAGATTAGCCCGTTCGAGCAAATAAACATAAAAACATGAAACTCTTTAGCTTTACAATATTAGTACAGATCTAGCGCGTTCAGAGAGCGCTTTCCTGTTATTAGTAACTAGCTTCCGCCCGCGGATTCGTCCGCGTCGAGTTCGGTTATATCGCGTTTCCAAGAGAACTCAAAGTCCGGGATAAAAACTATCCTATGTTCTTTCTCAAGGTCAACTCCATCCCTTTACCAAATTTTATTATAATCAGTTCAGTGGTTTACACATAAAAACGTAACAGACAGAGTTACTTTCGCATTTATAATATTAGCAGGGATAGGAAAGCTATGGCTAGCAAAATGAGAGAATTCAAGAAGAAAATTACATCTTGTTATATATTGTTATTTTTATTGTCCCACTGACAATTCCTATTAAAACCTAGCTCTAAAATTGGTTTATTATATCCACAGAGGTGCCAGAAACGGAGGTGTACTGGCGTCGCAACGGCCTGGTGGCGAAACGCGCTTATGTCTACCAGCCCGGGATACTGCGAGTTGACTTGCACTTGAAAAACTTGACCCGATCCGACTTGGATGCGCACTATGAATGCTTGGCCCAAAACTCTGACGTTACGGAGCCTCTGATTGCTGGTGTGGTCATTAAGATGTACTGTGAGTATGACAAACATATCTTGGAAAAAGTTATGTTTCGGTAATTTGCAGTAAGGGTCCATCTGCGCGGTGCAAGTAGCTTGCGCATGTTGAGGCACATACGCAGGTTACATGCATTTTAAAAACGTGAGGGTCCAGCGACTCGCATATGTACCAAAGCAAAACACCCACCCGCGGGCTCTTCTCACTTGTCACTTGAGCATGTTAACTTGCTCCAGCTACATGCACCGTCTAGACGCGTGTCGTGTGTCGTGTAGAATTACAATTTATACACATCGAACTCAATGTGTTAAGGAATTATTACGCAAAAACTTGGGACAACTTTATAATAGGAATTACTTTAAAATTCTAATACTTTAATCCTCTGGCAGATCATTGTACTATTATGGAGTTTCTTGCCGGCTCTTCTCCATGAGACCAAGTATTTGGAACCGTGCAACTAGTGTGACGTGTCATGGTAGCCTGCAAAAGCCTATTTGAAATAAAAACATTTGAGTTTGACTACTCTTTATCATCGATCTCCTGTCGTGCGACTAAGTTTAGTGTGACTTGTCCAGTGCCGCCGATGAGCGTGGAGATCCGTTTGAACAACAACTACGACTTCGAGGCTGGCCAGCCCCGCGTGGTGGATTGTGTGGTCATCGGCTGCGTGCCCCCGCCTGCCATCACCTGGCACCTTGGAGACACCATGCTTAGACCCACCGTGCACAAGGTGGGTGGAAATAAATTACAGTTGTGGGTTAGGGTGCGTTCATAAAATACGTGTACGTGAAATTAAATAAATAAATACGACATTGTGAAGACTTTATTTTTGTTGCCCCATTCTGTTTGGTCCTCCCAACACATTACGGTGACAAATCATAAGTTACAAGCGTCAAACAATATGAGCTGCTTTCAATCACTACGAGGTAACCTTATTTTTTAGGAAAACCTTATTTTTTCTTCCATGGTTTTGTAAATTTATCAGGAACTCCACGACGGGAACTACACGGTATCTTCGCTGACGCTGGCGCCTTCTCTCCGCGACAACCAGAAGGAGCTGGTCTGCCGAGCTCACAACTCTCACCTTCCCTCCGAGCGCTTCGTGGACAAGGTCACCCTGAATGTAGGATGTAAGTACCAAGCCTGTAGGATAATCATCATTTTGTGTTACCAAAATAACCTCTGAGAATGGCCGTGGTTTATATGTTTCCCCATTTCACTTATTTAAGGGAGAACGAATCACATTATCCATGAAGTATGTATCTAGTTACCTACCATGTAGTTTATGTCTTTGGTATCATCAAATCGATTGGGTATCCTAAAGTCCAAGCTCCTTAAACCAAATTGATTTTCAGAAAAATAACGAGAATATCCCTAACACTCCCAGCGTTATACCTGATCTTTCACGTAAACAAAACGTTCTCTGTGTAGACCGGCCGGTCTGCCAAATGGGTCGCGAGGAGAAGATTGGAGCTGTAGTCAGGGAAGCCGAGACTGTGACCTGCATCGTGGACGCCTCTCCCGAGCCGCTGCAGTTCAGCTGGACTTTTGCCGATTCCACCACCTTGTACACGGGTGTCACTGTGAGTTGAGAATCCCACTACAATTATGAATCAATCATAAATCAATTATCAATTGAATGGAAGCATGTTCAAAGGGATTGGTATTACTTTTTCACTTGCCCTGATTAAATAGTTCTTAGAAACCTTTCGATTTAGCTTGACCTTAACCATGCGTGGATTCTACTGTTACACCACTTTTTATCTTCTTTATTCCCCTGCAAGAAGATAACTAGTCAAATAAAAATATTTTGAGAAACATCAAAATTTATGGCTTCATGGCTTATTTAAAAAAAATTGCAGAAAGTTCCTGGCTACCCTCAAAGATACTCATCGACCCTGACTTGGCTGTCACGCGAGGGTGACATTGGACAGCTTCACTGCCGTGCTACCAACGGCTTCGGAGAACAGAAGAAGCCGTGCAGTTTTAACATCTCCTCTGGCGGACCTCCCTCACTTCCCGAATGCCGCGTGTCACGGACTTACCCGAACACTTTACGAGTGCAATGCAAGAAAGGTGACATACAAAACAAAGCTGGCAATCTTGCACTTTAACAGATTATTCTGTCATAGTTTTCTAATACCTTGGTACTATTATTTCATTAGTATTTTGTGGCATACATCAATCATCAGTATTACAATGGACATGTTCCTATGAAGTCAGGTACATAAATACATTAAAATTTTCATATCCTCAGGCTGGGACGGCGGTCGTCCCCAAAGAATTCACCTCGAAGTCCTCGATGAAGACGGAACACCAGTGCGAAACGTGACGGACGTGGCCGGCCACTTCTTCCTACCCGATATCGTGTACTCGCGCAATATGACGGCTGTCTTATATGCTACCAACTCCCGAGGCAAGAGCGTCGAGAATGTTATTGCCCTGCAGTCTTTGAAACCACCACCAGCTTCAGGTAAAGTATATCTTGTTAACTTAATGTCGCGTTCCCATCATTCTAGTAGGAATGTTTAAATTCCTTCTCATCCGTCAAGTGTTTTATTTTGCCTTAAATTATGATAACATTGTCATTGCGAACGTCCAGCGAAAGCGAACTGTTCTGTTCTGAAGTCGTTTTACTGCGGTCTCAAAATAACTTTCTCTGAACTATCTATGCGCATTGCTGTGGCTTTAACTTGCGAGCGATATTGATAGGTACCTAATTATCCAACTACATAGTTAAGTTCCCTTTTTCAGCTCTTAACAACTATATGACCAGTACTTGGATGCCGTATGTGGAGGCGCTCGTGGGGACCTTGGCTTTCATCATCGCTATTGTATCCATCAGCCTCGGAACTAAAGTCCTGATGGCAAGACGACAGAGTGCGGCCATGAACCCTGACATCATACCACGCAATGACGGTGAGTGTCAGGACTGCGTTACGGTATAAAATAATATTTGTTACCAGATATAATAACAATTCATTAAATGATGCTACAAAGGTTCACTTGTTACTAATGCTTGTCTATCTATGGTTGGTTGGTAATTTAAAATTATTTAGCTAAAGGGTTTACCCTGACGCACTAGGACCTTTATAAAATGCCTAATGCTAATGGAGCTGCTTCGTAATCCAGTCAACAGTGAAGCGAGGTCCTATTTCACAAAATCGCATAAAAGTCGTTTTTATGCGCGCCTTAATTTTACTTAGCCAGCTCATAGAGCTCATGCACCAACCCTAGGTTCACTATGCGGATCTAGTTTAATATTATGTACCTTTGTACCTATATGTTTGTTTTTTGCACAGATACAGCTCTCTGTATGATAGTGATCGGACAATATTACTTTGGTTCAATGCAGGTGATTAAGGCAACTGCAGTAGAACCCGCATTATTTCATTTCCAATATTGAGAGTTTTCTGGTCTTTTGAAAATAAGATTTTAGGGCAACTGACCCTGTCCTTCTTGTATGTATATATTATGAGTTAAGAAGTAGTTGAAATGGGATTGGGTTATAAGCGGATTCTACTTGTAGTTGTGTTTAAACTAAACAATTTAAATAGTTCTGTCTTCCTAGAATCTAGATTCTGACAAAATGTGACTTCTTCATTTTAATGCTCTCCGTCAAATACTCTTATATGCTGCGGATATTTCTGAGCTCGTTCTCTAAAGGCAATTTTCGTTTTTCTCTTCTGAAAACTACTGAGTTCTTCTCTTATCTTTTTAAGAGATGAATCTCAGTTAGTTTAGTACCTATAATCTGCTGACTGAATACATTCATTTGCATTATACGCTTTATTTGAGAATGTTGCCGAAACCCTTCGATCTTCCATGGTCCTTCCATGGTCTCGGAGTCAACGAGGCTGCTTCATTGTTTCAAAGTGCCTGGATAATGCAACCATCCTTCATGATAAAATGGTCTTCCTTTATTACGAAGATACAAAATGCCTTCCTATTGAATGTGCATCTCATAGAGTTAGTAAAACTTTTGCTAAGTATATACCTAGGAGATAGAATCCTAGGCCTTTTTACATGCTTGTTCTTAGTGTTCTTACCTTTCAGCTAGGCATGACCTCAAGGTTCCAGACCCAAAAAGCTTCAGGAATCCATTATCTTTAAGATATTAATAAGGCAAATCTATGCTTTAACTGCAATAATTGAAGCATCTGCTATTTCGCTCCTCGAAGATCTTCTATGTTTCTCTTCAAAATCTACGAATGACCTATCTGTCTATTGCATCCACTGAAATTACCAGATCAAAACACTATATATAATCGAGTTCGCTAACTTCATGTGGATGTACCTAAAACAGTTTATTCAAAGCAGATTTCATTGTGTGTCCATTTTTAGGAGTTTTCCATCGGGAGCCGGACTTCATCCGAGATGAGCGATTACTTGGAAGGACAAATATAACGGTGAATCAGATGGCCGCATGTCAGAATGTATGTGTTTATACCTTTCAATATCTCACTAATAGTATGTAGTTTAAGTAGAAATTGATTTTGTTTAACTTTTTTGAAGTCTTGGTGGCCTAGTAATTAATGTCACCCCGATTCTCCTAATTTTACTTAAGCGACGATCGATCGACGTTCGACTCGATTCGACTGAGATCCAATCCCGACTCGATTACGATTGAAGCGTATGTGGCATTCCGCTATTTTTTCTTTGATTTAAACGTTTTTATCCTTTTCTATCATTCAATAATGAATCATTTTGTCTGCAAATGATTTACGATTGCAAAATGATTGTACAGCAAACTACCGTATAGACCAAAATCACCAAAATAGCAAACCAATCGCACACCAATCAAATGTCAATCGAATACGATTGGTCTTTTATTAGTAGCAGAATGCCCGATATGGTTAAAACTGCTATTACGATCATATTGCGATTCGATTTCTATTCGATTTTTACATTATTAACTTAGGAGAATCGGGCCCCTGCATCATTTTGTTCAGGTGCTAATCGTATTGTTGATTTGTTTCAGCAGTACTCTTCATCACCTCTGCCGGCTTGCAGAGTCCTTGTAGACTGTGGGACACATTCGTCTTCTGACTCTTGCCCATCAAGTCCTCACTCATACTACGTTTAAACAGCCTACGATTTCAAACACCAACTTTTTTCCATGGAACTGCGGATGGTACAAGAAATTAATTTATGGCTTTTTGGATAATCTTTGTGTGGTTGCAAAAAACACGCGGACATTGCTATGTCTCTACGATGATTGTGTAATCTACCTTACTTACTGACTGCAGTATTTCTACTACCACTTTAAGCAAGAACTAAGTTTAACAACTTTATTTCTGTCGACAACCAATGCGATGATTAAAACGGCTTACGATAAACCGATTTGTAGATTTAATCTATGTAAATGTTTAACGTTTTGAGTAGGTAGTAGCAATTTATGATGATACATTATTAGGAGTTTCAAATACGTAGTAATACCTAGTAACTAAGTCCACAGTAATCACTTAAACTGTGTTTCTTCTACACTTAAATCTGCATATCATTTTGAAGTTATTTGAGTGAAATTAAAACAGAATTAGGCCATAATTTTTTAACTAAATAATTTTTTAACGTTCAGTTATCAGATAATCGATTCTAGTCTAAAAATATTTTAAAAATTAATAATACAGGAATAAATTTTTTATCCGGTGCGCAAACTTTGTCAATTTATAGTGAAATAAGTTTTATAGATACGTATATTTTTATTTTGTCGTGTTTTAGTACAAAAAAGAAAAGTTATTGATATCGAAAGATGTTTATTTTGTAACCGATTGTACGGTCACAGTCGTCATAGTAGGCACGGCGGCAACGCGAAACCGGTTTACTGACGCGAGCGCTGCTCCAAGCGCGTAAGAATAGTTGGTATCCATATTTTGCTGATTTTAGGGCGGACAAAAGAATGAAATTTTTTTTTTACTGATAATGCAGATATGTTCTGTTAATGATTCTGGACCACCAGTTTTTTTTTGTGCACTGCTTAAATAATGTATTCCTGTATAATAACGTAAATCGAGCTTTTGGTCCATTCGTTCTCAAAATCGTTAACAAATAGATGTATGAATATATCTAAACAGTAGTTTAGGTAGGTAGTTACGAATCTATAGGTACGTAATTAATAAGTCTAATTAAAAATAATCATTCGTTAAAAAATATATTCATCAGTAGTAATTATAAAAATCATAGATTCTCTGGAATAATTCAGATGACAGGCATCGGGGTATTTAAAATTATAGGTACCGAGGGAACCTATTTTTTTAAATAAATCCTTTCTCAAAAACTATGAAGGTTTTGTAAGTGAGGGGGAAATTGTGAGTACGAAGGGTTGAGACTAATAAAGCTAAGCCTAGTATTAGAAGGTACCTAACAAGTGGACGACTGTATTTGAAGTGATATAGGAATAAGAAGCTTTTGGCTATGGTAGATTCGATTGGTGCTTTTGTCCAGAAATGAAATATTACTTACTAATAGTAAGCAAAGGTTTAATTCGTTGCCTATCTGTTAAACAAATTTTCATTACTCAGAGATTTCAAACAAATTAAATAAGATTCACATATCAGGTAACATTTCAATAACCTATGAATACTTATGTGATCTATAGGAGCCTACCTTTGGAGAGGACGCTCGTAAAAAATAGAATAATTACAAGTCATCTAGTCATTATTTATCTTTACTTATTTTTGTCTGGGTTAAGATAATTTTAAAGTTAAAAAGAACCTTATTTCACGGTAACAAACCTGTGCAAGTTAACAGTTTTGTTAACTTACATACTTAACTCATTAAAAATAAGTAAAGTTGTTTACTTAATAATAGAACTTTAAACATTGTTAAAGTTAGGATTTACAAGATTTGAAATAAAATCATTTTAAATCTGAACGATGTTACTCTTGTTTTATTTAGCATTCTAAAGGTGCGCACAGACTATGTACCATCCTAACTAATCCTAACTATATCCTAACTAATATTATAAATGTGAAAGTAACTCTGTCTGTCTGTCTGTCTGTCTTTTCTTCACGCCTATACTACTGAACCGATTTGTGTGAAATTTGGTACAGACATAGTTTGGAACTTGAGAAAGGACATAGGATAGTTTTTATTACAAAAAAATATAAAAATAAAAATAAAATTTATTTCGGACATATAGCGCCATCTATTGGTCAAACCAAAAATCACTATTCCACGCGAACGAAGTCGCGGGCAAAAGCTAGTATTAATATAACTCTTGTTTTATAACACGTCCACATAGAATAACAATTTTATATAACCACTGTCGCTATTCAGAACTATCCACGATGTCTTTTATATCGATGATTTTTTATTTACATATTTACAATACATATAAAAAAACTATCCTAGTAAAACAAAAAAAGAAAAATACTAGCGTCAATAAATTCAACATATACTTAACATTTTTTTACATAAGTATATTATTATAACATCAGTGTCCACTTTATCTGACCCGTGTTGTATAACATGGTATGTAAAATAGTCTGTACATACCTTAAGATCCCTAGTCCCCATGAGTAGGTAATGTACACTGAAGTTTAATACAGTAAAATTCAGTGTAAAAGAAGAGTGCGCTTCGGAAAGAATCTAAATCTTCGATTTTTATGGATGACTAGCTTCCGCTCGCGGCTTCGCCCGCGTGGTGTGTTGATAATTGGTTGATAAAAAGTAGCCTATGTGTTCTTCTTCTTTCGTGTCGATAACATGTCATATATTGAGACTACACTATGTCAGCCCAATATGCCGCCACAGCGAGAGTACGGCCGGATGCGCTCATTAAGTCCTCCCGCGAGCAAGTTTCAGAGCACAGTGGACATGCGATTAGGTGGGACATCGTCTGCACGGCAGCCCGCAATCCAGGGGCCCGATTCTCCTATGTTAATAATATCAAAATCGAATAGAAATCGAATCGCAATATGATCGTAATAGCAGTTTTAACCATATCGGGTATTCTGCTACTAATAAAAGACCAATCGTATTCGATTGACATTTGATTGGTGTGCGATTGGTCTGCTATTTTGGTGATTTTGGTCTATACGGTAGTTTGCTGTACAATCATTTTTCAATCGTAAATCATTTGCAGACAAAATGATTCATTATTGAATGATAGAAAAGGATAAAAACGTTTATTTCAAAGAAAAAATAGCGGATTGCCACATACGCTTCAATCGTAATCGAGTCGGGATTGGATCTCAGTCGAATCGAGTCGAACGTGAATCGAATGGCGCTTAAGTAAAATTAGGAGAATCGGGCCCCAGGGTTTCATCTATCTACATACCCAACCAAATTGGTCCAACTGTTTTGCGTGAAAGAATAACAAGCATACATCCATACATTCTCACAAACTTTCACATTTATGATATTAAATTAATATAAATATAGTAGGATCATAATCTTCTATAAGAAGACGAAACATTTGTTTTGTATCCATGTTGTGGTAATCTGCGCCATTTGGCACTCTGTCACTCGCTCCGCTCGCCAAGTCACCAATTCAGTTCATTCCATTCACTCACATCATTTTTATTCTGTGGAATGACGCTTATATGAAGCGGTACGTTTACAATTTGTTAATATTTGTGTATTTGTTGTTTCCCATTAAGTCTGTGATACTGACTAAAACCTGAGTTCCATGTGGTACAATAGAAGTAAACTTCAAAAATACTGCCTATAATTGATGTGATCGACGTAAAAACTTGTATATGGTTAGGTACTTACCACGCCCTACATTCCTAGCAACCGTTGGGTTTAGGCGCGGTCAGCCGCTTTTCTACATAAACAGTGTTCTTTACAAGTTCCTGATTGGGATTTTTTCTTCAACAGGTGGGCACCAGTTTGATAAGAATGTCGGCATCTGAATTTAACACTTACTTTACAGGGAATGGGACCTACAAGGCTATAAACCCTATCGTTTCGAAAATCGGTGATTTCACTCCGTTTTACATAGCCATTGCAATTTGCTCGGTGATCCTCGGCTTTCTTATTATACTGAACGTCGTGTGCTCCTGCTCCAGGTACTCGGACTACTGGCTGGACAGACATACAGGTAAACTTTCATAAATATTAGGTATTCTTATATTTTTTATGTAAGTACAGCCCCACTACAGATGAAAATTTTGGGAAAACGAAGCAACGTACAGTAGACATGATTTGAATGTCGTAACTTTGCCATCAAAATGTTGATTATCAACACATTAACTGAAAACTTATCACTTAATAACCAGTGTTCATTGTTCTCCAGGCAATCGCTGGCTTGTGTCAATCTGGTCAGCTACACCACACAAACAGCCACCTCTGGACCTCACGGAGCTAGAGAGCAACTTCCAACAAGTTCATTACGTCCATCCTTACAGTGAGGACAGTGAAGATTACTCCAAAAGCCCTCAACACAACCTGCCTCCGTCGGCATCTCAGCAGCCGCTAACTTCTTCACAGGAATATTTAGAGCTGCATAAACGAGAAAGTGACATTTAATCATGGCCTTTTTGATGATATATCCTGCAGTAGCAGTCCTCTCTCTATTTGTACTCTTGGTAATAATATTAATTTTAAGATTCGGAGCACGCTGGTGCAACCTCCGCCATTCCACACTGGCTGATCAGGAGTATTGGAATGAAGACGATGCTTATGAACAAAAAGTGTCATATGCATAGTATTAATAACATATAACTTTTTCTTTTGTGTGAAACTTTTATTTTTCTATACTTTTGTGTTTGTAGTGTTATTGCACTAATATTGTCAAGATTTTAATCTCTTAGTTTTAAATGATGTAACAGTATTGGCATAAGTTTTATCACTATTCAATGTACTGTTACAGCCTTTTTATCGTCCCACTGCTGGGCACAGGCCTCTTCTCACACGGAGAAGGATTGAGCATTAATGTAATCAGGGAATAATGATTTTCCATGAAAATTCCATATTTAGATTTAGCGTTTTTTTACTTTGCCAGTGTTATGTATTGAAAAGTAACTGTAATGTGTGAACGCTGAATCCGTCCATATGAGCCTGATTTTATTCTTATGTAGTCTTTAGGCAATAGATTTCTTTTGTTTTATGATAATTTCTCTGAGTTATTTTTTGTCTGAATCAACAAAATTTGATGAAGACTATGTAGCTATTTCTTTAAATCAGCAATTTTTTTGCTATTGGATTCCATATTATAAAACTTGGAAGTTAAATTTTGTTCAGTTACATCAGTATAATGAATAATTCTCAGAGAAAACAATAACCCGAAAGGAGTATTTATAAACTTAAATCAATTATGTATATGTATTCTCATCTCGAACTTGTTTTACCTACTAAGTATCAACTTTAGAGTAATTTTATTCAATGGATTAGATTATTTAAGATATGCACAAAATTTACATAATTTTGTCTGTAAAAAATGATTCCATTTAGTTTTAGATATGTATTTCCGAAAATAACTGACTTGATATCATTGCTCTCAAAAATGCATGTATTATGCTATTTTATATTATACTAACTGTAAGCTAGAATAAGGTTATAACTTAGTGCCTTGCCCACTCGAATGTCGCATTTTAATTTCATATAAAAAGCATTATCCGTCCAATAAATTAGAGATAAATATAACTTGTTTTATTTTCAACAAATCTGTTTTGAAAAAAGTTGAGTTGGTTTGGTAACAAAAGCGACGAAGGAAAGACAACTGCAAGCAGCAGAGATGAGAATGTTAAGAGGAAGTGTGGCGCTACGCGAATGGATAAAATGGGACTAAGTATATAAGGTGAAGTTTGAAAGTGGCGCAGGCAACAAAAAAGCTGCGTCGCCCCCGAGTTAAGGTATTTTGTAGAGGCGCATCCAGCCCTTAAAAGGTTGTGGGAATCTGGTTTTCAGGTTAACAATTACCAGGGAAGTACAATCGATGAACTGAACAGATTTTGATTTAGAGTTTAGTGCGCCTGCTGTGATCCAAAAAGAGAAACAATTGTTGAGAGGCGTGAGCTTGAAATATTTTTACTGAAAAATTAATTAGAGGTAATTGAAAAGGCGCGAGGGTAGGGACAGCGAGGTGCCAATGGCGTCTTGCTGCACGCGGGGAGTGCAGTTGCATCGAAATTCCGTGATTGATATATAACTACTTCTGTGATTTATGCTGTCCTAGTACTTTTGTGGTACAGGCCACATTCTGTAAATTGGTATTTATCTAATCACTCCTGTCTCAAGGACCTTTCCGTTTTTGGATGGTGACACAAACTATCCTGTGTCCTTTTTCCGGGTCTAAGCTATCTCCCCTCTAATTTTCAGCTTAAACAGTTCAGCCATTCTGAAATTATAAAATGTGTAACTAACACAACCTTTATATATATATATATAGAAGATAGATAGATAATGTATTCCTTTAGTTAGACTATTGTAAGTCAATCCCCAGGGCGGGGGGAGGGGTCAACCAGGGCCAAACCCTACGGGTGTTGTGGGATTATTGAAAGAGTTACCACAACCCTGGTACATAAGATCTGAATTCATGTAAAAATAAGAGCTTTATAAGTCTCTTCTCAAGAAATATGACTTGCCCAAATATGAATGAAATATTAAATGGGTTAGGATGGGAGGCTAAACTGAAAATATTATGCAAATAAAAAAATTTTTTTTAGTAAAATGACATTTACTTGTACAGCACATTAACATTGGCCTAAGATATTTTAGGCTGTTGCAGGTTTGATCAAACAGTTTTTCATACTTTAATACATTTTTCAAAATATGTATTTCAAAGTCAAAATATGAAAAAATTAGACTGACTTAACACTAAGTTTAATATTCTACTTAGGGATGTATGCCTTTTCTATTCTTACATCATCAACAGGACAATCATTTTTGTCACATTCAACTAAACCTATCCTTTTAACAACTGCCATTCCAGATTGAATTCTTCCAAATATTGTGTGTTTTCCATCCAGCCACTGTGTTGGGGCCAATGTGATGAAGAATTGAGATCCATTAGAATTGGGACCAGCATTAGCCATAGACAACACCCCAGCTCCAGTATGTTTTAAATCTGATGATATTTCATCGTCAAACTGTGGTCCATATATAGACTGGCCTCCCTTGCCAGTCCCAGTTGGGTCACCACCCTGTATCATGAAATCTCTGATCACTCTGTGGAACTTTGTGTTGTTATAGTATCCTCGACGAACCAACTCCATGAAGTTTCTGCATGTAATTGGTGAATGCTTCCAGTACATCTCTACGACCATAGTTCCCATTCTGAAAGTAACAATTAATATCATAAATAAATAAAGGAACCTCCAAACAAACTGGTGTTTGTAAATAATACTATCTTACGTTGTTTCTATGACAGCCACTGGAGGTTGCCACGATTTATCGGGGATCCCAGCGTTAGAGAATCCAAGCATCGTGTCTGGGATTCTTTTATAATTAGTCACTATCAGAACAGTTCAAACGCTTGCCACAACAAAAATGATGCTGTGTTTGCCGATGATTGTGTGCTTGCGCTACAAACTTCCAATGAAAGTTACTGCTGATTTTAAAAAAAGGCGCACAAGCAACTGCAAAATAAAAATGCTCTACCAGTTCAATCAACAGAACACATAAATCTGGACTCCGACCAGGTAAGCCACCGGAAGTCTGTCAGTGTCAATGTCACAAATCTCGTATGTCAATTTGAAATTTGAAATTTCTCAATAAAAATTGCCATCATATACCGCGTGAAAACCCCCGATTATGCTGCTACATATAGAGGTCAGTGGCTGCTACTTACTGGACGTGGCAAAATAAACACAGTCAACAAACGGATGGCGCGGGCAGAACGGACATGTCGCGGAGAGTGCCATTCTAATCTGCAAAGCCTAGATTCACTACCAGTCGCTGCGCAATATTCAAATTTTAAACAAAGCTGCAACAGTGCATGCGCGAGACACCGAGGCGGGACCGATACTGATAATTAAATTCATTCTTCAAATTAAAAAAAAATGAGAGTCCTTTATTTTTTTTATTTTTTTCCGACGTCAAAAATCATCAAATGACCCGTCCCGCTGTGGGTTAGCAGCGGTGAGGGAGTGTCAGACTCTTACTGACTAAAAACCGTCGTGTTCCGTCATAGGTCAAATAAAAAAAAAATTGAGGGTCCTCAAATAAACTATTTAAAAATTTTCACTCCATACTTTACTAGCTAGAAACTTCTAGTACTTAAACAACAACTTTTAAGTATGGCCCTCTAGTAAGTCCTTGGTGATCTCCTCCAGAATCGCCGGTTCCAAGTACAACTTAGCTACGATAAAAGTCGTTGGAGAGCCCAAAGGAATAGCCAACCCCAAGGCAGCGTCCTAGCTCCGTTGCTATTTAACATCTTAACAACGACCAACCATCTACCCCAAACACGACTCGCTTCCTGAGGCCCGATTCTCCTAAGTTAATAATGTTAAAATCGAATAGAAATTGAATCGCAATA
Source organism: Helicoverpa assulta (assembly GCA_963856015.1). Classification (NCBI taxonomy): domain Eukaryota; kingdom Metazoa; phylum Arthropoda; class Insecta; order Lepidoptera; family Noctuidae; genus Helicoverpa; species Helicoverpa assulta. The sequence continues at coordinate 3,575,341 of CAWLCW010000029.1, forward strand.
TGATCGCAATAGCAGGGGCCCGATTCTCCTAATTTTACTTAAGCAACATACGATTCACATTCGACTACGATCCAATCACGACTCGATTACGATTGAAGCGTATGTGGCATTCCGCTATTTTTTCTTCGAAATAAACATTTTTATCGTTTTCTGTCATTCAATAATGAATCATTTTGTTTGCAAATGTTTTACGATTGCAATATGATTGTAGAGCAAACTACCGTATAGACCAAAATCACCAAAATAGCAAACCAATCGAATGTCGTTGGAATACGATTGGTCTTATATTGGTAGCAGAATGCCTATTTATTGGTAGCTAGCTTGGTAATTGGTAGCTATGCATTCTGCTACTAATAAAAACCCATTAGTATTCGATTGACATTTGATTGGTGTGCGATTGGTCTGCTATTTTGGTGATTTTGGTCTATACGGTAGTTTGCTGTACAATCATTTTGCAATCTTTAATCATTTGCAGACAAAATGATTCATTATTGAATGATAGAAAAGAATAAAAACGTTTATTTCAAAGAAAAAATAGCGGAATGCCACATACGCTTCAATCGTAATCGAGTCGGGATTGGATCTCAGTCGAATCGAGTCGAACGTCGATCGATCGTCGCTTAAGTAAAATCAGGAGAATCGGGCCCCAGAGGTTCGCAGAAGCGTAGCTTCTGGCATCGAGAGAGCCAAACTCGAAACAGACCAACGACACCCCATGCACTATTACATTACACCCCTGTGCCACAACGGCTTAAAAGCCGCAAGGGTTTTTACAAAACCGTTGCTCCTGTCGATGGTGATGCCTCTCGAGCCAGACGGGATCTTTGGCGATCGAGGAGTTCACTGCCCTCCCCGCTTGTCCCGCTCTTGGAAAGTCTCCCTTCTAACACACGACAGACAGATCTCTCTGGAAGAGTCTGCCAGTCTTTAAACAGACTCCAAACTAGGGCATGCAATTCCGGTAAAATAAAAATTACCGGTAAAAATTCGGTAACTAAAATATTTTTACCGGTAAACCGGTAAAACGGTAATTTTTGTATTTTTTTTTTTAATGTGATATTATTACAATAAGATTGGGTAGTCTAAAAGCAAAAAATAATCAAAAATACAAGGTATAAAGTGGTAAACATTTTTTGGGACGTGGGCCGTAAAAAAAAAACATGTCAGTACCATCCGAACGCGATGTCGTCGACAAAATGCAAGAGAAACGGCTGCGATGGTTCGGCCATGTAAAAAGGAGACCACCTGAATACATCGCCAATGTTGTGTACTCAATCTCAATATACCCGGTCAAAGGCGCAGAGGCAGGCCGAAACGGTGGTGGTTGAGTGTCGTAATGAATGAAATGAAAATCTAAGAACTTGAAGAGGAAGATGTCCTGGATAGAGCGAAGTGGAAGAAGAAGATACGGAAAGCGGACCCCGTCACAAGACGGGATAAACGCTAAGAATTACCGTGAAAAAAAATCATTTTTTTCATTGAAGTGAAAGCCCTTTTTTATGGTAAATCGTGGGAATTTTATGGACCATGGTTTTGGCCCTGCGCGTGGAACAACTCGGGCCGCCGACACGGGTCTGTTGTCTATGCAGATGGAGGAACGATGAGCCACCCGAACTCACCGTCCACAGACCGACGCCTACGGTGGCCGGGAGTCGTCTCTCGACACTCGGCGCCCGTGGTGTCTTCGGTCCACTACAGCGGTTGGGATGAGAGGTGCGAACTCGCAGGCGCTCCACCGTCTCCTTCTCGAGCTGATTGGGACAGACTGAGAATGACTGTTTCGCAGAAGGAGGCGACGGCTTCCCATTCCCTCTCGCTTCGGACTATGGCTTGAACCAGGGCCGGACGCGAGAGGTCGTCGCTGCCTATTGGCTCGACGACGACACGGCTGTACCCTTCCCTGGCAGTGCACACCTAGACTGTGTGCCCCACCGTGTCCTCAGTGCTGTCCGCATGGTAGTGAAGTAAAAGCCCTTGCTCAATAAGGTCATAGAGTAGGTAAAATAAGCATAAGCTACATTTTTATCTAATAGGAACTGACAGCTATGAGGAAATTCAGATTAACCGAATGAATAAAATTTGTTTAGATGTTATAAATTAAGATGAGAATGAAGATTTGTATCTAACCTAGAGATAGTTAAGGAGCCACATAAGTTTACTTTCCTAAAAAATAGCAACTTTAACACTCTTACAATATGTAATGTCTGCAATATTACATTATGTTCAGGCTACATAATGAAGATTTGACGTTAAATGAACAATTGCTATATATTATCACAAAAACGTAAAAACCGGTAAATTACCGGTTACATATTATTTTTACCGGTAAATTAAAAATCGCGAAAATGGGCGGTTTTACCGGTAAAACCGAAACCGGTAAACCGGTATTGCATGCCCTACTCCAAACACAGGTCGGCCGGAGCAAAGACAATTGATCCAGGTGGGGTTTCGCGGGTGGGGCGGACCTTGGGTGCGCGTGCGGGGCTGCCATGCAGACCATGTTCCACCTAATCGCATGTCCACTGTGCCCTGAAACTTGCTTACGGCAGGACTTAATTAGCCAGGCTCTCGCTGTGGCGGCATATTGGGCTGACATAGTGTAGTCTCAATACATGACATGTCATCGATACAAAAGAAGAAGAAGTATGGCCCTATCATTGGGCCCTATTGAGGAAACGGCAGCCAATGGCAGCGTGCTAACCATAGATAGAAAAAGGCTTATGTGCGACGGCAGCGCCAAAGGCTAAAATTCTCTAAGTAGAACTAAAGCTGTCAGCGGTCCATAGAGCCACAGAGTACATTACAAGAATAGAGTTATCAGTGGCCAATGCAGTACAGCGCCATCCTTTGTTTATTTTAGGAACTACAACTTGCTATGTATATACCTATAGCTAGCAAAACCATTATATAGCTCGCTCTGTTGCACAAAAATCTTACCTAAATCTGAATTCATCTACCGTTTCGTCTGAACTGATGTTTATGATAGTACAGAAAAATATTAATTATCAGTACAGAGAAACGGTAGATGAACACAGTATAAAAGTTCTAAGGGAATAAAAAATAAAACAATCATTATTATGATTTGATAATGTGTCTTTTATTATAATAAGTAATAGCCCGTTCTTTAATGCTATCATCTTCATCTTTTTCTGTCCTGGTGCCATTTAATAACAAATTTACATCCCGGCACCAGTTATTTATAAAAAATCTTGAAGAAAAGTCAAATAAAAAATCTGTCAACTCGCTTTTGTGGTCTGGGCAAGTCAAAAAACTAAAATCTATGACTGTGTACAAAATTGTCTTTATATAATTTTTTATGCGAGGCATATCACTTTTTCTTTTTAAAATATAAGTGACTACGTCTTGGATTGCAGAGAATAGTTTTGTTGTGTTTTCGGAAGGGTAGGCGAGTGATTTAAACGAAGAGTACTCTCTTATTTTTATATATTCATTTATTTCTTGTTCTTCTTCTTCATTACAATATAAAATTGCTTTACAATTTTTGCAATTTTTAAATACATTTTTTTTTGCCTGTTTTATTACATAGCCGGTTACGTAGCTGAGTTGGCTTATAATTTTTGGATTACTTTTTTTTTCATTAAAATCTATAATTTCGCAATTAATATCATCGATATCTATTTCATTTATTTCTGTGAGTTCATTAATATCCTCCTTTTTTAATAAGTAGTCCATTGATTGAAAAATTTTACAGTCATCTTCTTCACAATTTGACCCTACAGAATGACTACTTGATAAATTATTTATTAATAAGCTTGCAAAAGCTGACTCAAAGCCAGATGGGGTTGGTGATATATTTCTGTATCCATGAGACCGTATACAGCCAAAAAAATTCTCTAATGGATCTTGATTTAAGTGTCTCATCCAGAATGATTTTATATTATATTCATTGAATGCCTTATTTTTTAAAACTTCAATATTTTCCAGCGTACGTAACCAGTTTGTAATTGATGGCACACTACCTTCCCTTCCTCCTCTACCAATAAACTTCATAGATTTTAAAACTTTTTTTGCCCTCGCCCATACCTTACTGTGATCAGATTTTGGGGTGACTGATTTTAACAGCACTTTACCGCTTCTTTTTTTTGAATTTTCAAAACTGCCATTCATAGAGTCGAAAAGTTGATCGAAAAACATCAATACGTCTGCGGTATCTTTGCACTCCGAAGGAAGTATTCTTTTATCTGAAAAGTAGAAATAAAATTAATTTAATTTAAATGATCCCTAAGAAACTTTGTATTGCATATTACTAGTGATCAGGTAATTGGTGCTTTATGAAACTTCGAAATCATGTTTGGTATAATGACTACTAGCTGTCCGCCCGCGATTTCACCAGCGTCGTGAGGGAACTGATAAAAACTATCATTATGTTATTCCTCGGATTTAAATCTATGTCTATACAAATTTTAATCTCAATTGGATCACTAATTTTTGAGTTTACTCAACACACAAAAATACAAATCTTTCCTTATTATATTAGAAACCTCATTTGGAACCTCGATTGGGATTAAACTTGGCAGTAATATAGCCTTCATCGGAAAAACATATAGTAGTTCCCTCAAGAAGCTGGTGAAACCGCTGACGAAAGCTAGTTTTCTATAAACAAACACATTATCAAGTTTTAGTAAATACTTTAGGCTCAGGAAAGTGTATAATTACCACTTATCTGTACAAATTTTATTATAGGTATCGGGACAGATCTTGAACGCTCGGCGTAGAGTGGGGGCGCTTTTCGCATTGTAAACTCAGTATAACCCAAAATTTCGCATGTGCGCAGCTGAAGGTCAGCATTCAAGACCCGTGCCAGTACTTTGCGTGTATTACTACTCACCTGCTAGGTATCCCATACTGGTAGCGACTGTTTGACTAAATATTTGAGTTGCCATCTTAACCTTCATCTTGGGGATTTTCTTTGGATCAATGTGGGCTTCTGTAAGATTTTTAATTAATCGTATACCTTTATAAGAAGGATTTTCCTCATGAAGTTTAATTAGGTGGTCCCACTTCGCAATTTTAACTTCATCTTCTATAATGCACTTCAAATTCTTGGTAATTAAATTATTCCTAATCCCTTTTATTAAGTGGGGGGTGTCAAAAATAGGTATTATTTCCTTGCCATTGACTTCAAATATTTGATGCTTAAAATTTAGATTTTTTCTTATATAATCAACTCTTCTTTCTTCTATCAATTCGTTTATAGCGCTAACATTTGTAGTCCCTTGGTCACAGACCGTTGCAAGCACATAAAACCCACACTGTTGCAATTCGGAAATAATATTTTTTATTAAAAGTTTCAAATCTCCTTTGGAAGTTGTTCCTTTGCAAAATGTGTAAGCCAATGGTTGTTTGTAATTATTTACAAACCCTCTTAACATAAAAACAAGTGCATGATCCGCTATGTTCCTGTTTGTTTGTTTTCCATTATTAATAAATCCCGTAATGGCATCTCGTTTTCTATTATAGTCATAATGGGGTGTAATAGATATTTCATCGAACAGAAGAATGCATAACTTTTCATTTTCTGTCATTTTTTGGGCTCTTTTCTTCAACTGGTTAAATATCCTTTTGTTGATTCCTGGTCTTAGACCAGCACAGGAAATCAGACGACTCAGAGTGATAGGAGATGGTAAAATAAATATTTTACTGAGCCATCTATATGCTTTTGGGCCCTGTTTGTACAAACTGAGAGCCATGATTTTTTCGTCCTTTGTGAACCTTCTTCCCATTTTTCCTTTTGAAATTTCGCGAAATTGCATGACTGTAAACAAGGCTGCCAAAGTCGAAAATTTTTGTAAGCACTTCTGAAAAGTGGTATTTTCAGAAAGTCTTAAGGCTCTTTTCAGTCGTGTGGCGTAACTTTCTTTCTTTTGTTGTAACTTCTTGATTGTTTTTTGCAGATTCGCTAAGTTTGGTACTGAAAAAAAAAAACCTGTTAAAAGGTAGGTCAATTATCTCTTTCATAGAAATTGAAAACTTAACTTATTCAAGTGCGACTTTGACATAATGAGATTTTCAATTAATTATTTTGGAGGAAAATCTACTTCAGCCCAATCTTCCTCTCTATGTGACCAAAAACTCTATTCTCTATTTTTGAAATTCTTACTGCAATATACAGTGTAGCGATAATGTTATCAGTATCACATAAAATAGTACACAGTTAACTATTGATCTAATAATTGTATTAAATAAATAAACAATTTCCCTAGTGATAACCTTATCGCCACATAGTATACTAATACAATCTATGAAATAAATATTTACCATTTTTTGTCATTGCAGCTGCTTGTTTTAGGGAAATATGTTTTACTCCTGAAGTCTTTACAGGTTTGCCTAAATCTGAAAAATTAAATTAATGCATTTATGTATAAACATAATAAAATATATATATATACACTGCTGAAGAACCAGCAGGTATGGTATACATTACCTAGGCAAAGTATTTAATGGACAATCAAATTTGCAATTTTTCATACATTGTTTAACCCTAAACACCCCAAGTATTCTATAAATTGCCTAGGTATTGTATAGAATACTTGAATAATACACATTGATGGTAGAAAATAAATATATCTACCATACCTATCAACTGATTTTAATCCAAACTAATATAATAAATGCGAAAGTAACTCTGTCTGTCTGTTACGCTTTCCCGCTTAATCCTCGCAACCGATTTTGATGAAATTTGGTACAGACAATCTTTAGACCCCGAGACAGAACATAGGCTACTTTTTATTTCGAAAAAAAGGGATGAAGGGGTTGAAATAGAGGTTGAAAGTTTGTATGGGATTTCTTAATTTTAAAAGATAAAACCATGAAACTTTATATTTAAGCACTTGATAAGAAATCATTAAACATTTTTTCTAGCATTTTTGAAATTTCGACCAGCTGGGGGGTGAAATAAGGGTTGAAAGTTAGTACACAAGTTCATCAAATATCACGTCATAAGAAACAAAAAATCGTTTGTTCATTTTGAAAGTTATTTTTTTTACCAGTGTGGGGGTGAAATAGGGGTTAAATCCCTACTTCCCTACTAATATTATAAATGCGAAAGTAACTCTGTCTGTCTGTCTGTCTGTTACGCTTTCACGTCTAAACCACTGAACGGAATTAAATAAAATTTGGTACAGAGATAGAGTTGACATTGAGAAAGAACGTAGGATAGTTTTTATCCCGGACTTTTGGAGAGTTCTCTTGGAAACGCGATATAACCGAACTGGACGCGGGCGAAGCCGCGGTCGGAAGCTAGTTAAAACTATAAGTGTTTTAAGAAATTTACCTGCTTCTGCTAGCTTCTCAAGTTCACTGGTCTTGATAGATATTGGTTCACCAGAATGAAGTGGACCTGCCAAAATAAGTTAACCAGTTCTGAAGAAAAAATCACAAATAATTTACAAAATATTTTTTATACCAATGTTAAGTCAAGTGCAACAATCATATATTAACTCTATCAAATAAAAAAACTTACTACTTTAAAAATAAAGTTGATGTGACAATTAAACTTTTTCACTTTACTGAATAACACTAACATGCTTTCAAGATTACCTCAGTAACAAAATTATGGCTTACCTGCTGTGGATGTTGAAGGTTGAGCAAATATTGGATTGTAACTGGTCACATTGGTAACATCTGATAATGGTCTTTTACAAGGTATGCCTGTAAATGAAATACATATACTTTTAGAAACTTTTGATAAAGCACTTATTCTTTTTTTTTTAATAAATTGTGCCTGTTTTTAATCTTTGACGAAGGAAGGTTATTTAACTTTAAAAATTCTCTCGAAAACAACTTCCTTTTGCATGTAGTGTCAGTCACATTTATATTTTACTAAATAAATGATATTTCAAAATATCCTTGGTTGGCATTTTTTCTCTATAGAATAATTGTTGAAACTGCTACAAAGCCATGTTTAAATTGAAACTAAAAACATAGTACTAATTGTAATAATTACGCAAAACAAAATGTAAATCGTGTCAAATGTGGAGTCGGTCACATATTTAATTGCCAACTTTTTACTGCAGTAAAATTTCTCATTCCCAAATAAATAGAAAGTGTTTTGAGCAGTAATGCTTATTCAAATTACGTTCACAGGCATAGCGCTAGTCTACATCTACACTAATATTGTAAAGAGGATAACTTTGTTTGTTTGTTTGTAATGGATAAACTCAAACACTACTGGAAAATTTTTAAAAATTCTGTCACCATTAAATATTTATATTATCTGGGAGTGACATAGGCTATATTTTATCCAGGTATGGGGAGAAGTTCCCCCGGGACACGGGTGAAGCTGCAGAAAACAGCTACGTACAGTCCACCCACGGTTTCACCTACATCCCAAGGGAACTACTTCTCATATTCAAATAAAAACTATCCTATGCATGACAGTATTTATCCAGCAACAACTTGTCTCACTTGTTTCCCAAGTAGATACACCAGTAGTTTTTGAGTTAAATCTTTCCTGTTAATATTATACTAGCTGTCTGCCTGCGGTTTCACCCGCATCCTGAAAAATCCTGGGTGTCAATCCAAGTCTTTCACCGGGTTTTAATCTATGTCCATACCAAATTTTATCTCAATCGGTTTAGTAGTTTAGAAGCCTATTCAATACAAACAATCAAGTCTTTCCTCTTTATAATATTAGTATAGTATAGATAGTTACCTATATAGTAATAGTATAGATAAAAATCTATAGTTGTACTCAGGCAAAAACACATTTCAAGTACCTTTTAAATGCAAAGTAGGAACTGCATTAGCACTTAATCTTGAACTTCTTGTATGGTATTTACTTTCGAAGTGCTTGTGGCATATTTTTCTGTTTTTGAATACAAATTGGTTATCCAAAACCAGAATATCTCCCCCAATTGAGTAGACCCAAGATCTAAATCTGTCCTCTTCCTTATCGGGGTTGGGAAATGAATGCAAAATAACATTGCAATCATCACCTGTAAATGAAGACATATTATTATTGTTCTACGGTATCTCCTATAATACTGTACTGTATATACTTATAATGGGAAAGTCCACATTAAAATAGTATATTTAAAACTTACTGCGAGTTGTAGTGCAATAACGAACACAACATCTGAACGGAGATCCCATATCGTCAAATCCAAATCGTAAAGAGAAAACTCGGAGTCCAAAGTAGTGCGCACAGGTGTAAAATTAAAGCGGAGATTTCGGTGTCCTTTGGAAAGCAAACGTTGTCGGAAAAGCCACAAATATACGGAAAAACAGGAGAACGCACCACACAACACAATCAACAACTTTTAAAGGGTACCGGCCGGACGCCATGACATATATGCGTTCCATTACACACAAAAATTTACAAAACCACTTGGAAAAAACCAAAGCGATTTTCTACCTTAATAAATATCAAGTAACAACAAGTAAGTGTAGATCACATGTGTAGACATATTTTGTTTATGATTTAGATGCTTTGAAGTTTGCATTCCTCTTTTTTTTCTGAAGAAAAAGCTTATTTCAAAGTTAGAGACGTAAGTATTTTGCGTATAAAGAACTGACAAACAGTCGATAGCAACACCACATTATAATGTTGCTAACGAAAAAAAATATACAAAATTGAACAAAGCGCCACCTCTCGTTAATTTTCAAAACTAAATATCTTAACCAGCCTCCGTACATAGTTTTTCTATACGAACTGTTACGACCGTGCATAGAGCCAACCCACCCATTAAAAATAACAGATTTTGTTGAGACTTGAGATTTCCTAAACGATTTCCGTAGACATATTACATTTATTCGTTCGTCAGTATTTGTTTACCAAATGGCGTTGTATATCTAGTTAGTACATCGTGACGTAGAAAGAAACTTAACTAATGTGCCAACAGAGTTTTGTAAGGTTGTTGTAACATAATTTTGTTCGGAGGAAGTGACATTTCCCACAGTCAGTTTGGTTTACGTGCAGCAATTTTGTGATAACGAAAGCAAAAGGGTTTGGGTGTCGCAATGGAATCGGAACATCAGCCTAAGCTGAGTCCTGTGAGGGCCTTCCAAGGTACGTTTAGAGATTATTAATGGAGTGACGTAGTAATGTAAATATTTGTGTCAATGATGTTATTGTTTGACTTCCCAGTGCTTCACGGCTGCAACCCTGAGCCAGAAGAGCTGTACACCAGCCTCTCTGAGTACCACGACTACGAGCCGAGCTTAGAGTTCGATGATTCGGAACTTATTCAAACTTCAGGCCTTGGTGAGTTTACCCTAGCTCACCATCTGACTAATTTTAAAAACCTTGTACTCAGTTTCAATATAAATTAATTTAGAGTATGCACTCAACAGTCGTAATTTATTCAAGCTGGCGCAAAATTTATGCAATTTTCTGTGTTGTTGTGATATTTCATCTATGTATTATCAAACAGGTTTGAGACTCAAATGTCTTGCTAAGCAGATGTCTCTCGCAATATGACGTTTACAATCATTGTCAAATATTTGGGCCTTGACTTGTTCACTTCAGCTTTTTCTTTAACCTTAGCTGTTGATATTTAAAAGAAATCTTCATCCAAATCTTTCTACAAGCACCTATTTGATTATCAAAGTTCATAAGTGCAAAATTCTAATAGGAACTTGCTGACTGGGTAGTGTAAAAAGTCTTGATATCCCATGACTAATGCAGAACAATGCTTGTGTTGGAGTAAGAACTTTTCCTTACCCCCATACTTAAGTGACTGAAAACAATAGTGCATTCATTTCAATTATACGGCTATGATGTAATGATACCTTTAAAGTTGAGTAATTGAATATCTGCACATCCTTTGGAAGTAGCTGTGCATTAAGAGAACATTGATTTATCATTGCCTAAGATATTACCTGTAAAACTATTAGGTATCATATCAATAAGGATACAGCATGAGAAGTGATTTAAAACTACATTAGTATAGAGTTTTACCTGATAATTTTCTAATCTTAAGCATTTTATGTCTCAACTAGCTTCCGCCAGCGGCTTCGCCCGCGTGGTGTGTTGATAAAAAGTAGCCTATGTGTTAATCCAGGGTATCACCTATCTACATACCAAATTTCAATCAAATCGGTCCAGCCGTTTTTGCGTGATTGAATAACAAACATACATCCATACATTCTCACAAACTTTCACATTTATAATATAAGTAGGATAAGTAGGATATAATCTCATAATTGAAAAATTGTTGAAACTAAGGCCCAGTCATACATCACAATAAAAAATAATGTAAACTTACCTCTGCTACAGCACAATTTTTAGGTATATTTATTCGGAAATTTGTATTACAATTTACACATCCTCCTTACATTAATTTTCATGGACACCTTCTGCAAATATGTGTAATGCTGGCTGCAAATATAATCTGCTACATTTACATAGCGATTCATCCTCTGCATTGCGTTTTCCGAACTGTGTTGGGGGCGGCTTCCAGCCTAACCCAGTGCATCTGAGCACCAGTGATTTACAAGGAACGTTACCAGATTCAGACTATCTTTATCAACTGCCAAAGATCTACAAATGACAACAGAGCCCTACAGTTTATCGTGCCCTTCAACACACGGTCATTGGTCCAAGATATACTTAGAAACTACATACAACCTTAGAAAAGTAGTATTGGTACTTGCCTGATCTGGAATTGAATCCACAGTCATACTTGAGAGGTTGGTTCTTTACGCTCTAGGCCACCACAACTAAAAACTAAAATTAAACAGGAAATAGTGTGAGTCAACTCATCTTCATCATTTAATGTGGTTACATATTTGTTATTAATAAATAATGACTCATTTTTGTGTTATCATAGAGAGGAGATTAATTTGTAAAAGTTCCTTAATAGAACTCGCTGGGTTTTTATATTGTGGCAGTAAATGATTTGTTTTAGTATAGATAATATATTTGTTATTGTTATGAGATATGACTATTTAGGCCCAAGTTTACAGGCAACATGACATCAGTTTTCTTCTTAGAACTGTGTGCTATGAACATGCCTTTAATCTTCATAGTAAAAAGCTGATTAAAAAAACTATTGTTTATGTTGTCGGGAATTTAAAGCGAAAGAACAATAATTAAATTATGTGCATTAATTCATGGACATGCTCTCGCTATTCTCTAAGATGAAACCATCATATGTAATTATTTATTTCGTAACTTAAACTACCTCTACATATTTATTATTGTAGTCAAACAAGTTGATTAATTCAAATAACTGATATTCTTCTGCATGTATTTGCATTGTGAACTTGGGTATATTTTAATGTTTAGGTGTTTTGGATTGTTTTACTTGTAGACCGTGATTAACGGCCATTCCTAATATTTTATCTATCAACTAGCCGTTTTCCCGCGGTTTCACCCGCGTCCCGTGGGAGCTACTGCCCGCACCGGGATAAAATATAGCCTATGTTACTCGCAGATAATATAGCTTTCTAATGGTGAAAGAATATTTAAAATCGGTCCAGTAGTTTTTGAGTTTATCCATTACAACCAAACAAACAAAGTTTTCCTCTTTGTAATATTAATATATGTCGGCGTCAGGATCCGACATCGTTAAATAAAACAAAGAGGTCTTCACACAGTCACTTGGTTTATTCCAATTAACACAATATTAGTCACTACAATTAATATTAACGAAATAAATTATCACGTGGGAGGCGTGCACTCCGCAACGGTCGGTGAACGAATGACCCGAGTCGTGCGCGCGCGCCGCTTTATATAAGGTCCACCGTTGACAGATCGATGGTTGACACATCGACGGTTGACACATCGACGGTGGCGCCGTCACGGCCATGCTGACATACGCTCGTCCTCGAGCGTCTTCTGAAAACAAGACAGCAAACTGCTCGATCATCCTGGCATACTCAGTCACATCAAACAGACTTAAATGTGCTGGTCCGGCAAGCCCTTTTTTTACAACCAGAGACTGTTAAACCCTTCTCATCAGTTTTACAACTGGAGACTGTTAAACCATTCTCATCGGTATTACAACCGGAGACTGTTAAACCATTTTTTTTTTTCTCATCTTTTTCTTTTTTTTTAGCTTACTTTTTTTTTCTTACTTTTCCCCCCCTTTTTTCCCCTTTTTCTTTTCTTTTTTTTTTTTATAAAACCTCACAGTCTACACAAAATAGTCAGTCACCAGAACGGGTCGTAAGACCCGTTAAGGCCAGCTCTTAACAAGACTCATTTTGTCACACGTCGTGGAACATTGACCCAGAGAGCCAGTACCTAAAATCAGTTACACCAGTCACGTGTCAGGGCAGTCCCCAAGGTTTGTCACACTTGTCACATGTCATGGAATACGGCCCCACGAGCCAGTTCAGTTAAGTTAGTTACGTTAAGTTAGCCACCAATCATCACTTTCTGAAGTCATGTCAGTCGAACATCATGATCATTTCTGAAGTTGTGTCATATAAGTACAGGTCAAAGAACATGAATTGAAATTCGTCACTGTCACCGTCATTATTAGATGACACCTTATACCTTCCATGATCGTGAGCCGCCGTCTCGGCCTCCTCAGTCCTTAGTTGGAATACAAGCCACTTCAAGTAAGCCTACACGGGCACCAGGTATGTTACTACAGCACTTTTCGAGTGCTCTTACTAGTACTCGAATTCAATATAAGATGGTTTCAAATGAACCTTAGCCATTTCCTATAAAATTTCACGACACTAGTTGCACGGGACCATACAGTTGTTCCCATGGAGAATAATCGGCAAGAAACTCCATAGAAGATACCTATCATATTGTTCGTACTCATCATTATCTACGTCTATTACAATTAAAGCAAAAGCCCTAGAAATTCCTATGCAATTGAGTTTCGGTTTCTTCCGCTCAAATTAGACGAACAAAATCATCTTCAAGAGGAATCTCACTGCTGTCACTCCAAGATTAAAACGCTCTGTTTTGTCGAAGCTATTTTCCTCCTAAATCATTCCGTTTGCTGTATCTCGAATTTCTACCTACGACTAAGCAGAGTCTCCTAGATCCTCGCTAGATCTGAAGACATCGTTCTCGTAGAAATAAAATATAAGCTCGATTGGTATACGGTACGTTGCACTGAACCTGGTACTATTTGCTACTCAATCAACATGAACAACAACGATCTGAAGAGAGTGACAGGTAGTGGATAGACGCGGGCTGCCCAAGACCTGGATGGATGACGTTCACTGGAAGAGACTTACGTTCAACAGGGGGCGGCCATAGACCGGTATGATGATGATTATAATGAACTTCTATGAGCTCGTCGCGCAACGTTCGAATAATTCTCTACAATCGCAAATAGACTTACTCCCCTGACACATCCTTCCTACGCAATCATGAGCTGCACTACCACCAGTTACGGATTTCATGAACAGCAACACCTTTCAAACGAAGAAACCGGTCACACCAGCTGCCAAGCATGAAATAAAAGAAAGATCCAACAGGTAGTCCGACTTTCAAATTGTAAATTACAATTACGATTGTCACTCACACGAACGCTTTCCACTCGACAGGCTTTACATGACCTTTGTGTCCCTTAGCCGACTTATCAAGCCATCCTGGTTTTCTAGGAACCACAGTAACACGACACTAACTGTACTCACACAGATTTACACGAGTCTCTTCATGATCACCACGCTGCTATCGCACAGGCCAACGGGTCTTTTTCAAGTCACCCCGATACCCATCATAGGTACAGCATAACACAAAAAAATCACTAAGTAGGCGTAAGAAGTAACAACACCTTGCCAACAAATCTATAGTCTGACGTGTAATTGAATTATTCTATGTAACTGAAAGATATTAATCAGAACCCGTGGACCTAGTTCTCAGCGTCGGTGATTCCACTAGTTAACTACTACTGACAATAATGGTGTGCCAGCTGATTGTTGACCACGGCGGTCGTATAATTAGCCCTTATTACGAGATCAGCCAGCCGCGCACATATTATAGTGCGCAGGCATCCGCGCAGACACAGATGTACCCCACTCCCTCAATCTCATAGCGACAGCCCAACACAACCAGAGAAAAAACCACAAGGAGGACCGACATCAACGTGCTCTCCAATGAAGGGTGCGTCAATCAGCATCTTCCAGGCTCCGGGCTGCCTTGTGAAAATTTTCAAAACCAGCAAAGCGAATTCGTCCAGACCCGAGACCCCGCGCACAACAGTCGCACTACGTGGCAACTAAACCAACGACGCAGTTCATATCTACCAATACCACTAGTCAACGAGGCAGTTCCACGTTTAATAACCTCGTGTGAAAAACTCAAAACTCAAACGAACTCAAAACTCAAACGTTTATTCAAATTAGTCAGAACAAAAGACAGCCCCCAAAAAGCCCGCCCTTCGCCACTTCCTATGTGTTTTGGCTTGGGGAGAAGAAGTGGCGGAACAAACTCCCCAGCAACACATGTCTGTCTGTTAGGTTAGAAGAACCTTACCATACGATAGACGTTACAATAATCTTAACACTTCACAATATGGATCTACAACGATACTACAACACTAAGTAATAACACTAGGTACACTAGACGTGACGTAAGGCAGTTTCGAGATGTGTGCCACACGGCGACTCAACGAAGACTGAGCTCCGCGGATGCCACGCCGACCACCACGACTCTGCCAAGCGCGCCAAAATGTTGTTTCACCGGAAACGCCACCAGAGGGCGCGCTTGCGTGACGTTTAGTGTCCGTACTATTGACAGTCTCCGACACGGCCATCCTGCATATACCCACGTCCTCGTGGGTTTAATCTGCAACAACACAAACACAGCACAGTACGTTTGCCTCGGCCACTCCTGACCACACCAGTAACTCTCGATCTTCGTTTTACTCTCTTATATACGCTCGTCCATCACTGATCATTTTACAACTCTTTATACCCCATAAATTCAACTCCTATCACTTGGGCCCGGATAATTGAAAGAGGCGTCCCTTCGACCAGATATCTCTCTAGATAACATGGACCGGACAACCGTTCAACACCATAGGCGTCCCTTCGACCAGTTATCTCTCCAGACAACATGGACCGGACAACCCTACAGCGTCCCTACAAAAGAGCTGACCCGGACAACTGAAAAGGCGTCCCTTCGACCAGTTATCTCTCCAGACAACATGGACCGGACAACCCTACAGCGTCCCTACGATCACTCTTAAGTCTCGTCTAATCTCAGTCCACGCCGCCACGCGGCCAAGTCACAATGCCAACTCACATGGCCACACACGCCGCCTCGCGGCCAAGTCAAATAGTCAAGTCCCACTGGACTGTGCTAAGCGACATGGGTAGAGTCACCAGAACCTACGACCAGTTAAGGCCAGCTCTTAATATGACCCCCATGCCGTGCTACAGCGTCCCAGCGAGCACACACGAAAGTCAGTCACAGTTAAAATACGTCGTGGAACATCGTCCTTGAGGGCCAGTCCCTGTCATTCAATCAGTCATTCACCAGTCACACTAGTCATGTCATCGGCCCTACGAGTCAGTCCCCACAGTCCACCTAACCCGTAACGGTCAAGTTAGTCGCCAATCAGATTTGTCAACGTAAATGTCATCACATGATACTTTCTAAATTCCATGGTCGTGAACCACCCTCTCGGTGTCCTAAGCCCTTAGTTCCTAGTTACATTAGAAGTCGCAGTAGTAAAGTGAACCCACAAGTTCTCAAGTTTAAAAATGTCGTAAGACAAATAACCTCAACATAAAGCAAAAATGGATCGGTCTCACCGGGTTTCCACTCAACGCGCATGATGATGCGCACATCGCTATGGCGCGCAGTTCAGCAAGGCTTTCGCGGACGTGAAGCCACGGAGATGCACGAGCACCAACACTCCGACCTCGCGATGACACGTCGGGCTCCTGGCAGGCAGCTGGGATGCTCCATTCAACGTCGTAATTTTCTCGCCAAATTGCACAATCACCGTCATTTTTTGAAACCATTACCATAACCATGGTTACCATACTTGTACCTTCGCTGAAGTTCTTAATCAATTTTCTACCATCAAAATTCTGATGTTTCCTTATTTTGTTTTCTGTCTACTGGAAAACATGGTATTCAGCATGTGCCTATCGTGCACTCAGAAATCCAGAAAGTTTGTCTTCACGTGGCGAATTCTCTCGAAACTAATCCACCAACGGCCGCCACACGTCACTCCAAACGAGCACATCACTTTTTCACTTTTTGAACAATGGCATGGCAATCCTTAACACATGTGGGCATTTGGATTGCATCCCACTTCTGATGTCGGCGTCAGGATCCGACATCGTTAAATAAAACAAAGAGGTCTTCACACAGTCACTTGGTTTATTCCAATTAACACAATATTAGTCACTACAATTAATATTAACGAAATAAATTATCACGTGGGAGGCGTGCACTCCGCAACGGTCGGTGAACGAATGACCCGAGTCGTGCGCGCGCGCCGCTTTATATAAGGTCCACCGTTGACAGATCGATGGTTGACACATCGACGGTTGACACATCGACGGTGGCGCCGTCATATAGATTTATTTGCTTACTAGACGTACAATTTTGACGTTAGCCCCATACAAGTTATGTCAGATTCCTGTCTTTAGTAAGCAAATCAACATATAGATAAAATGTTTTGAACGGCCGTAAACAAAGTACATGTTTTATCTTTGTATGAGTTGACTAGCTTCCGCCAGCGGCTTCGCCCGCGTGGTGTGTTGATAAAAAGTAGCCTATGTGTTAATCCAGGTTATCACCTATCTACATACCAAATTTCAATCAAATCGGTCCAGCCGTTTTTGCGTGATTGAATAACAAACATACATCCATACATTCTCACAAACTTTCACATTTATAATATAAGTAGGATATAAGTAGGATATAATATAAGTAGGATTGTTGCTTTGACGTATTTTAAAAATATACAGGAAGCGTTCTGCATAAGTGCTGTCAGTCACAAAAGCGTGATTACATTCAATGATTGAAAAATTGCACAGGCTCTTAAGATATTGCATTCGTAACACTAACTGGTGTCATGTTAGGCTTCTATTGGTGAACGTCTATTCATGTAGCACTTGATATAGTGGGCTCTGATTGGTTCTGGTATTATCTTGTTGACTGACAATATGCCGTCGTAGAAAAATGTTAGGCAGTAAATATAATGGGGAGAGACCCATAAAGTATGTACGCGGTAAATAGAGAAATATTTTCCTACTAGCATTGTTATAGAACCGGTAATTTTGTTTCTTGATTGGGATTCGGGTGCCTAGTTCCCTTGTGATGTAAAATCGCTAATATGCATTTTAAGAGCTCTTATAGAGATGGGGACTTATGATGTTTTATTTATAATGGTGGACCTAAGTTCTCGACTAAAATTCAGCTCCATGCGAATTTACAATATTTCAGAACAATTTTGATGTCCAAATTGACTTTGCTACATAGAAACTTGTGTAAAATTGAATACCTTATGAATGTCACGTAAGTAATATCGCAGTATTAGCTATTTAAGCCTATTTTATAATCATAAAGTGAAGATGTTATAAACCTGCCCGGGCTCTTGTCTGCTAAATACCAGAGTGTCACCTTTGCTTTGTCTAATATTACCTGCGCTGAGCAAAACAGCAGAAACTATAGTAGGTTGAAGGCTGTCCCCATTTCCCTTCACTCCCCCTACGGAGTCGGTAAACACGGTACCTATAACTATAAGTATTCCGTATAAATCATATAAATAGTAGAGAGCCTTTCTTATTGACAAAAATAAACTTAAGTACGTGTAGCTCTAAAATTGGTTCGAATTTTAAGAAAATATGTAAATAGACACATAATTTGTAATCTCCAGTGATTCAAAATTTTTCGATACGAACTTTTTGTTACAAAAGAATGCGAGACGAGAATAAGTGCAAACGTATGTTTGTTTGCAGCGCCTCTCCCGCCCGAGCTGCTGGATATTCCTGACGATCTTCCCAGCGATGGCACCATAGAAGAGAACTTTGAAGAGGAGCTGGCGACGGCCCCTGAAGTATATGCAGAGGTATGTGCATCATCATCATATCAACGGATTAGCCTATTATTGAACGTAAGCATCGTCCAGTGAGCGCCAACCAAGTACATACAGTTATAGCCTTTTTTTCTTTCCACTACTGGGCACAGGACTCCTCTCACACGGAGAAGGATTGAGCGTTATCATCACGTTTGCTCAATGCGGGTTGGTGATTTCAGACTTTATAGTCCAGGTTTCCTCGAGATGTTTTCATTCACCTTTTGTCAGCCATTGGTGTCTAAGACACTTAGATACTTAGAAAGTACATACAAACTTTAAAAAGTTGCATTGGTACTTGCCTGACCTGGAATCGAACCCACGTACTCATACATGAGAGGCGACCACGACTTTTTTTTAACCAAGTACACAAATGAGTTGAATTTTGCGTATTAACCACCGGTAGGATCCTCTATATAAATAGCGCGCCCTTTTGTTGCGTGTTGGTCATCATAATACAATTTGTCAGACTTTCTGGTTTCTGTCTTAAACATCTGCCAAAAATGTTCAGATGATATCCTGGACCCACCAATTCAAAGGAAGGACAGTAGGTAATGAGAAGTTGAAACATTCAAAACAATATTACACTGACAGACTGGTTTTCTCTAATAAGAGGTGCGATAAATATATGATAGATACCTATATGAATGTCAAAAGAGGTGACGACAAGGCCCTTTGATTCTGTCGAATATTAAATTGAGAACGACATGATAATGACAAGCCAACTATTCTATTTTGAGGCTATGATTATAGGCCATGCTTCTATCTTCCATTGCTCTATTTTATGCCTTCAAAAGGTTTTAAATTTTAGAGGTCACACCTCTACAATAATAACACCTTTCCATATTTACTAACGAAAAATACCTGTGTTATTTGATCTTTCCCCAGCCCCTAAAATCGATGGGATATGCGAGGATGGGACCTTTTAACCCCGAATTTAAAGCTAGCGAAGCCGTGGGCAGAAGTTAGTTTACTCTATAATTGGCTGGCATCCTTCCGTCTGCACTACGCATATAGATATGCAATTTTCTCGATACAATAAGTGCACTATTATGCGGACTACAGCCTGCAGTTCAGACATAGACACGAAACAATGCAGTAACGTTCAAAAAATCACTTGCATTTTATTAATTAGCCTTGATACCTGAGTCTGTTATAAAGGTGTGCTATTAGACCAATTTGTTAGTGATTGTGACAAAGCAAAACGGTGATTTTTTATTGGTTTCCGAAAACATTCTGGCTATTTGATCTGTCTTTAAATTCAATTGCAAATTGCTGATGAATATTTTATTTAATATTTAAATTGATAAATACGTACTGGATTCGATTTACAACACAAGACCTACATAATATATCCAAGAGAAATATAACTCTATTTCCATCAATGTAAAATGTGAAGTAACTTATACGCGCAATAATATGAGACACTCACAAAATTTAAAAGATCTTTTTCAAACATATAGCATTGACGGGGAAAGTCGGGACAGTAGCGGCGTAAGGGAGGGGCGGGGGGGGCGGTCCGCCCCGGGTACCACATCTGGGGGGGTGCCATCTAGGTCGGCACATATCTGCATGACCAGGATGATCGAGGTGGTACTGAAAGGGGTGTCACCCCTCTCAGTCCAGCTGTCACCCCTCTCTTGTATTTTTGCTTTTACCTGATTACTTAAATTAATTCCTCAACGTTGAAAAAAAAATCCGCTCGCTTCGCTCGCGGTATTATATTAGTTTCTAATTTATTCTGCACTTACTCTTTGAGTCCTCAATCTAACAAAAAGTTCAAACACCGAAGTAGCAAAAACAACTAACGCTCGCTTCAGTCACGGTTTCTTTTTATTTGTAATTCTGAGTTAAATTTGAGAGTAGGTACCCTAATCAAAAAATTTCGCGCTCGCTACGCTCGCAGCTTGTTCACTTTACAATGGTTTCTTTTCTAATTTGTTTAAGCACTTATGTGTTCCAAAACTCAAAAATTTCGCGCTCGCTGCGCTCGCGCCTTTCACTTTACTATATTTTTTTCTCATTTCTTTGGATATCTTTGTGTCCCAAAAATCTAAAATATCGCGCTCGCTACGCTCGCGGCTTCTTCACTTTGCAGTGATTTTTTCAAACTTGTTTGGGTACTTATAAGTTCCAAAACTCAAGAATTTCGCGCTCGCTGCGCTCGCGCCTTTTACTTTACAGCGGTTTTTTTCTCATTTCTTTACGTATCTTTGCGTCCCAAAAATCTAAAATTTCGCGCTCGCTACGCTCGCGGCTTCTTCACTTTGCAGTGATTTTTCAAACTTGCTTGGGTACTGATGTGTTCCAAAACTCAAAAATTTCGCGCTCGCTGCGCTCGCGCCTTTCACTTTACTATATTTTTTTCTCATTTCTTTGGATATCTTTGTGTCCCAAAAATCTAAAATTTCGCGCTCGCTACGCTCGCGGCTTCTTCACTTTGCAGTGATTTTTTCAAACTTGTTTGGGTACTTATAAGTTCCAAAACTCAAGAATTTCGCGCTCGCTGCGCTCGCGCCTTTTACTTTACAGCGGTTTTTTTCTCATTTCTTTACGTATCTTTGCGTCCCAAAAATCTAAAATTTCGCGCTCGCTACGCTCGCGGCTTCTTCACTTTGCAGTGATTTTTCAAACTTGCTTGGGTACTGATGTGTTCCAAAACTCAAAAATTTCGCGCTCGCTGCGCTCGCGCCTTTCACTTTGCAGTGTTTTTTTTCCCTCATTTCTTTAGGTATCTTTGCGTCCCAAAAATCGAAGATTTCGCGCTCGCTATGCTCGCGGCTTCTTCACTTTGCAGTGGTTTTTTTTTTCCAAGTTGTTTGAGTAAGTACTGTTGTGTTCCAAAACTCAAAAATTTCGGGCTCCCTTCGCTAGCGTTTTATAACTTTGCACTGATCTGTCTCTGGTTTCTTCATGTTAATCCTAGCGAAAACCACCATGAATGATTTCTACACGATTTTTTTTTTCTACGTGATTTTATTTTATCGTTTTGTTTTTGGGGTGCTCAATAGGTAGTCCGCCCCGGGTGCCACCCGATGCTACGCCGCCACTGAGTCGGGAAGGGTGTAGCTTTCCAGCAGTGAAAGAATTTTTCAATTCGGTTCAATAGTTTCGGAACCTTATGGTGGTACCAAAAAATAAAATAAAAGAAATAATATAGGTTTCCTCCTTCTTTTATTTTATTTATAGCATAGATTATGCGTAGTATAAGACACAACAGATGCTACGATACAGGGGAGCATTTTTCTCGTAGCATATTGAAGAAATTCACACGACCTTTTGCTATTAAATAAAAAACAAGACATTTACATTTACTATATTTACTATATACCTATTGCGAAATAATGACATTGGCATTGAAAAACTTGCTAATAAACACATGTTTTTGATCGATCTGTTTACTTAAGTTGCAATTTGAAGCAAACTTTCTTATGAATAAGGAATTGATAATGGTGTAGATAAGTATAGGTTGTGTTTAACTTACAAAGTCGTACGTTAAGGTGAAGTCGATACATGCGAATATTATTTGCTTGCGATATACCCGACCATTTATGAGATAAATTGACAGTATCATTCTAAAAAATTAAAAATGAAGCAAGTTGCAGACTTGCATCTATTAGCATTGTCACATCTCAATACTTAGAGTTCTTGCTAAGCCCTGTTTCTACAGTCGATGTTAGATTCTACGCTCTGTAAACCTACTCAAAACATACAAAACTACCAATTTAAAAACCAGATTATAATGAACGTGAAAAGTTTGTGGCCTTGAATGCGTGAATCTCTGAACAAAATGGACTCACAGTTGGGAAGCTGTAGTTTCTTGGCTAGCAATGGCTATATTTATCCAGTTACATGGCTAACAGCTGTTTAATAATTATTATGTTTGTGTTCAGATCTCGTCGTCGGCAGAGGATTGCTTCGCGGAGCTGAACGGCACTGGTCTGGTGGAAGTGGTGGGGGATGATGAGGTGGGCAGGCGTATCATAGTCGTGTCGGCCTGCAGGCTGCCCCCCAGCAAGGACTTGCACCCTGATAAATTACTTAGGTATGGACTCCTTCGTACAAACTGTCAGTGAACATCTTCGGTAGTCGTTACGGGTAGTCAGAAGCCAGTAAGTCTGACACTCGTCTTACCAAGGGGTATTGGGTTGCCCGGGTAACTGGGTTGAGGAAGTCAGATAGGGCAGTCGCTCCTTGTAAAACACTGATACTCAGCTGCATCCGGTTAGACTGGAAGCCGACCCCAACTTAGTTGGGAAAAGGCTCGAAATATGAAGATGATCTACTTTTTAGTACTATTTTAAGGAAGGTTCATATAAGACTGAAAATCCGTCGAGCGTATCGTAAATGTATGATCGACGCACTAACGCATCATCGGTTAGGAGTGAATATTGAATGTTTCATCGTATATTTGTCCGTTTTGGCGTTACGCGACCGATAATACTCGACGCGTGGTTCCTTCAGATATGAACCTTCCCTTAAGGTAAGTAACATAGTCAGTATTTTTATAAAAAAATAAGTTATATCTAAATATACTTATAATATTGTGATTAGTCCGTAAGCCTTCTCTAAGAATAAATAAATAAATAAATTAATTAAAATGAACATGATCAGTTCCCAAAAGATTTATGATTGGTTATTACTTTCGGGTCGCAACTAGCACCCGAAATTGCTATTACACATATGTGTATAATAAATCTATCATTTTTGTAAAATTACAAAAATGATAGATTATAAGGATAACTAGATGTTTACCTGCGGTTTCACCCTCGTCTCGGGGCCACTTCTTTCTTGTTGCTCAGTGATAGTGTGGCTTTCCAACAGTGAAAGATTTTTTTTATATCGGTTTCAGTACGGTAATCTACGGTATACGGTACAATCAAAGAAACAAGCAAACAAAAAATATGTTACATTTTGTGCGTATAAAAAT
The DNA here is from genome assembly GCA_963856015.1 of Helicoverpa assulta. Lineage (NCBI taxonomy): Eukaryota > Metazoa > Arthropoda > Insecta > Lepidoptera > Noctuidae > Helicoverpa > Helicoverpa assulta. Next base: position 3,599,242 of record CAWLCW010000029.1, read on the forward strand.
AAAAATAAAGTCGCATGAACTTGATAAACAACTTAAACCTTCTGATAGATCCTTGAACTACAAGCTAAAACATGACTAACGTTATAAAGCTGACCCCATGAAGGTTGGCGCTTCAGTAGTTCACCATAGACTATAGTTTATTCAATGTTGACCTCGTTTTAGTTCGTACACTAGTAGAAGTCTGTTCTTACCTTTATAGGCGCACTTCCTTGTTCTAAACGAAGTTTGAATGAATTTGGAAAGTATTTAATTGTTGTTGGTATAAATAATTACTGCGTTGACACCTCTTTTGCACACTGTATCACGCACAGTTTATATTCGTGTACCTAGGTTAAAGTTAATTATTTCTTTATTTAGGATTTTTTTTACCCAACGCTATGTTTTATCATTTATCATATAAAATAATATTGGTTGTGATTCTTCGTTCCAGGTACCTGATGTTTACACTAGACAAATACGTGGAACAAGACTACAGCGTGGTATATTTGCACTGCGGCCTCACAAGCAAAAACAAACCGCCTCTATCTTGGCTGTGGAAGGCCTACAAGGCTTTCGATAGAAAATACAAGAAGAATCTAAAAGCTTTATACTTAGTACATCCAACGAATTTCATTCGCATAGTATGGCAGATGCTGAAGCCGGCGATAAGCGTCAAGTTTGGAAGGAAAATGATGTACGTCAATTACTTGCATGAGCTGCAGCAGTATATGAATCTGGATAAGCTGTGCATACCTGACGCCGTCCTTGAGTGAGTACATTATTTTACTATGTTTTAATCTATGTATTGCTGTGTCAGTCCAACTACATTTTAATCTCAAACCATCGTACCCATTTTCCCCCTTTGCTCTTCCTCCTTCTAAAATCCGTCACTCTTTTAAAATTGCGTTCCACAGGTATCAAGAGTGTCAAGCAGACTAAACATATTATTGAAAAAAAAAACAATAGTAAAATTATTAGTTCTATTAACCGGCCAAATAAAGTTAATACTGTATTTAATCGATGCTACAAGTGTGCAACGTGCTTTAGAGAAATGCACCGGACAGTGTATCGTGAGAACCGCCCCGTGTTACAATCGTAGAATCGGAGCCTTACCGTTTACACAATTCACCCCGCGGTCACTCCGAACAAACTCTCGTACAAAGTGACGCGGATAAGTATTTTTTTATTAATTAATCATTCATATTAATTAATATTTTATTTCTATTTTAATAATAATTAAATCGGTGAATCATATGTTGTGTTAAATATTATTTAAAATTTAAAAAGACGCGTTTATAAAAAAATATATATTTAGCCGTGTAAAAAATACTGCGGAAGAAATAAATGCAGATAGTGCTAAAAATTATATAAATAATTTTTGTTAAGTTTTATTTTTTGTTATTAATTTATGTACTCAATGAGCGCATCAGGCCGTGCTCTCGCTGTGGCGGCATATTGGGCTGACATAGTGTAGTCTCAATATATGACATGTCATCGATACGAAAGAAGAAGAAGAAGAATTTATGTAAAGTTTATCATAAAGCTTAAAAGCAATTATCTATTAAATAGTTTGTAAAGTGGTGTAGCAGAGTTTTAAAAAGCTCACTGTTAAGTGGTGGGTTCCGGGTTCCAACCTAGAGTGCGCTATTGAGACTTCATAGTTTTGCAAAAAGTTGACCTTTGTGAGATGATATTGGAGACAAATTAAAATTACAAGTGTGATGGGTTATAGTACTTTATCGGGTGATATTTTCTACATAAGAAAGTATCTCATCTGCCTAGCCTTTTCCCAACTATATTCTTTCGGTTTCCAGTCTATGTACGCAGCTGAGAACCGGTGTTTTATATGGAGCGACTGTCTATCGGACCTCCATAACCCAGTTACCCAGGCAACCCTGTCGGGTTGCCCCTTGGTAAGACTAGTTGTCTGACATTCTGGCTGACTAACCCGTAACCGTACCGTCAAAAATGTTCAAATGACAGCTGGGACCCACGAGTCTATCGTGCTTTCCGGAAAACGGAAGAATTCGTTATGACAAGATGGTCACCCATCTACTGACCAAACGGGCCAAGCGTTGCTTAACCTCATGCTCGATCGATCCGCTCGGCTTTGATTTTAACACGGATGAAAAAAATTTAGAGTACTAATTCATTTCATTTACAAAATAGTTTTACTTTCAAACTTTTCCAAGTTTTCAACTAACTCGTAAATATGGTGCAGTGATGGACGTCCTACTATTAATCAATCAAAACTTTGAAAACTAGTAATAATATGCTATCGTTTAAATAAAACGACTTTTACGGATTTTATCGCGGTTATATTAATATTATTTAATCCCGACGTTTCGGATCCTTTACAGCATCCATGGTCACGGGCAGACTAAGGTGTTGGTCGTCTTGATATATTAGTTACAAACAGCTACCCTACATTTTGTTGATTATTATTGACAATCCGATTCACGCAAAACGAGCTCACTGTATCCTTAGGTCGAGCAGTTGTAGGCTTGGATTTTGATTTAATAGTTTCTATGATGGGATTCCAAGCAGGTGGTATGCACCAGCCATCTTCTCTATTGAAATTTGGATGTTTTTTAATTTCAATAGCCTCGCGAATCATCCTAGGTAGGAATCGGTTTTCTTTTGCAAGGACTTGTGGTTTATCAAATCTGATGTAATGCTGGGCCTTGTCTAGTGTGTGTTCACAAACTGCTGACTGTCTGGAACGGCGGTGTTTGTAACTAATATATCAAGACGACCAACACCTTAGTCTGCCCGTGACCATGGATGCTGTAAAGGATCCGAAACGTCGGGATTAAATAATATTAATATAACCGCGATAAAATCCGTAAAAGTAGTTTTATTTAAATGTCTAATATTCGCGTAAGTGTCAGAAATCAATAATATGCTATCGTATATTACTGTCTATTATTTAAAAGTCATAATTAAAAAATCGTCTTAATTTATATCTCGGCCGTCCTAAGCAGCAAAACATCAATGAAATATTCACCTAACTGTCGTATCCAGTGAACGAACGACTAATATTTAATTTTTTTTTTCCAAATCTATCTATAATCTATTTCTGAAGTACATAGTAACTATATTATTCAAGAAGGAAACATTTCCACAAAATGACCTTTAGGGTAATTTCAAGTTGGAGGTTTCGTGTTGGTGCAGCAACGGCCGACTCTTGCTGTCCATTTTAGAAGAACCCTTAAAATATCAATTGGTCGAACACGGACAGTTACAGAAATAAGCATGTTAAAGGCCAATTCCATGGAGGCAACCTTCACCTTTAGATATTTGCTACTAATGCAACAAATCACATATGTAGTTCAAACTAACCAGTGGTCTGACCGAATAAATAATTCAACTGAATATTGAACGGTGTCTTGACTGACACACCGGTGAAAGGATGCAGTCGATTAATTTTAAATAGAACTGATTAACACGTAGTATCGACCAATCGATAAGGATTGTTCGAGTAAAAACTTCAGTGTATAGGTACTTTTTCCGAGAATTTAAATTCAACGTTTTTGATAGCTATTGGGGCGTCAAAGCATGTCGTGTCAAAGCTTACGAGTAAGTGCATTGATGACCTATGCTCTGTTCATTGACCGCCTTTCTTACTTATTATCGATTCCATAATCGTCCTTACTCGATTCACAATTACGTGTACATTAATTTGTCTCCTTGTGACATCAGAAACTCACTACGCTTAAAAGAAAATAAAAAAGAATTTCCTAACAGATTTATTACAGTTGACTAGCATCGTACCTACAGACAAATTAAACTCTATAAAACCCTTGTGAACAAGTTATCAAAAACTGTAGCTTGTAACCTTCAAATAAGGTTGAAGATCTAGTTGCCGAAACGGAAAGGGAAAATGGGAGATCAGTCAGCTTCTTTTCCTGCTAAAGAAGCAGAAAAAATACCGAATTCAAAAACCGAGGAAGCTCATGGCGCTATCCCTAAAAAGGTACCGATTGCTAAGAATGTTCAGTGGGCTGCTTTGCCGAATAAAACTGACCCATTAGTAGAAACGGGGCAAAGAGAAGAAACGTTGCCCATGGACAGCGAAGAGTCGCTGGACTCGAAACAAGGTCAGGTCACTGCATTATCCAATAATGCCAAGTTACCGGGTGTGAAAAAAGTCACCGCCCATTTGTTGCCTGGCCCAAAGAAAGCTCAAGCGACGGCATTGCCAAATACTAAGAACATACAAGATACGAAAAAGGATGAGGCAGTATCTAAATCTGCCAACTCTCAAGAGGTATCAACTGCCATACAAGATCAGGCAACAGTTTTGATCGATAGTATTGAAGGCCTTCTAGGCATGAAAATAGACCAATCTGCATTGCCATACGACGTCGAAGAGCTGGTAGGCGAAACTCAAGATCCGTCTAAGAACTTATCGACTATAGATGAAGAGGGAGATGCAGCTCTAGACGAAGCCACAGGCTTTGATATGGACCACGATGGTTTGCAGAATTTGCAGCTCAATGATTTAGCTGGAATCCCTTCAACATCCGCTGGTATCACTGAGAAACGATGGTGTGTAATCCCCACGCTTACTTTCCTTCCTTACGTCCTTCCTTTTCCTTTTGATCAATATTTTCTTCAAAGACTATAAAGTGAAAATCTTTGTTGTAGGTATGATAAATTGTTGCTGTCCAAGAACCCCAGGGCTGCGGAGTCGGCCCGTCAGAACACAGTTCCTACGGAAACGTCACCAGTAGCGAAGTACAAAAAGAAACCGAAGAGCAGTCTGTCTCCGCCCCCCACACAGCAGTTCGGCGTGTCGCTGGCGTTTATAAAAGAGAACAATACAAACATGGTCGGAGCTATCCCTCCGGTCGTACGGCAGTGTGTCGAGTTTCTGTCACAGCCCGATGGTAAGTGGATGCTATATTTCGTTACCTTTGTCTATTATCTGATCTGAAATCTATCTCATAACGAAAAGGGATCTAAGAAAAAGTTGACTCTAAGAGTATTTAAATAAGGGCCCGGGAAAGCGTAATTTTCTTCACCTATCTTTAAATACATACATTACTCCTATCTTTTGAATAAATAGTATGACATAACTGTTATAGAACTAATGACAACATGTTATAGAAATCCACCGATATACAGTTACTTAGGTTTAGGTAGGCTATATAAATTAAATACATACATAATAGGCATTTTCCCACCAGCTTTAGAAACCGAGGGCATATTCCGTCGCTCAGCGAACATGTCGGTTATCAAGGAGTTACAACGTGCTTGCAACAGGGGGGAGCCTCTAACGTTCAGGAATGACCCTCACAACGCTGCGGTACTTCTAAAGACCTTCTTCCGCGACTTGGAGGAACCATTGCTCACCTTCGACTTGTATGACGAGATTATGGATTTCCAGAGTATGTTTTAAAATATTTTTAGATTTTTACTGAAGTTTTTGCTTTGCTGTTTGTAAATTATGTATTTGAAATTTGTTGTAGAATCGGTAATTTCTGATAATATTGTGCTAGCGCTATTTCAAACATCCAGACTGCCTTAAGGTATGATTCCGAACCACGCTGCACGCAGCAGTGTTGCCGCAGCAGTGCTGCCCAGCAGTGCTGCCTGCCGCGCTGATTCCGAGCAACGCGGCAGTGTCGCTCTGTTCGTGGTGATGCGTTGTTGTGTATTCGTTAGTTTACTTTGAGTTGACAAGATGTCGATTGATGACCAACTTTTATTTATACTGTTGGAAGAGGAAGAAGTCTGAGTCAGAGAAATTCATCCTTTTGTTGTCAATTTACGTGTCAACATTCAAGTAGGTACTCTTGCTGCGGCGGCAGACGCGTCACTACTGGGGCCGGATTCTCCTAAGTTAATAATGTCAAAATCGAATAGAAATCGAATCGCAATATGATCGCAATAGCAGTTTTAATCATATCGGGCATTCTGCTACTAATAAAAGACCAATCGTATTCGATTGACATTTGATTGGTGTGCGATTGGTCTGCTATTTTGGTGATTTTGGTCTATACGGTAGTTTGCTGTACAATCATTTTGCAATCGTAAATCATTTGCAGATAAAATGATTCATTATTGAATGATAGAAAAGGATAAAAACGTTTATTTCAAAGAAAAAATAGCGGAATGCCACATACGCTTCAATCGTAATCGAGTCGGGATTGTATCTCAGTCGAATCGAGTCGAACGTCGATCGATCGTCGCTTAAGTAAAATTAGGAGAATCAGGCCCCTGGTCTGTCGCGGCGGTAGGGCGAGACTGACGCGCAGCAGTGCTGCCGCTACATTGCAGCCGCGACATTGCTGCCTAGCTCGGAATGTAATCTCATATAAGCCAATAGAAATTATACGGGGACCAGTAGTGTCGCGGCAGCACTGCTGCGTGCAGCGTCTCGTTCGGAATCATACCTTAAAGGTGTTTTCTGATTTCTTTACTCATGTGTGGTTTCATCCGTCCAGAGTGAATTATTCCAACACCATTATTACAACAAAGATATATATAGGTAACTAGCTTCTGCCCGCGACTTCGTTCGCGTGGGAAAGTGGCATTCGGCAGATTTTTGGTTTGACCAATAGATGGCGCTATATGTCCGGAATAAATTTTATTTTTATATTTCTTTGTAATAAAAACTATCCTATGTCCTTTCTTAAGTTCCAAACTATGTCTGTACCAAATTTCACACAAATCGGTTCAGTAGTTTAGGCGTGAAGAAAAGACAGACAGACAGACAGAAAGACAGACAGACAGACAGACAGAGTTACTTTCACATTTATAATATTAGTTAGGATAAAGTTAAAGGATAGTAATAACCAGACCGGCTAATTTATTTGAATATTTGCAGACTGGTCCGCCCGAGACAAGCCGAGAAAAGTCAAGATTTTGATCCTCGAGCGACTGCCGTTAGACAACTACAAGTTGTTGAAATACGTGTTCCAGTTCTTATGGAAGGTTTGTGCTTTCTTAATTAATTTTAGTCTTATGATTTATAAAAAAAGCTTTTAAATGTTACCTATGTTACGATTTTTTATTGGACTGTTTCCATTCTATTTGACAGACGCGCAACTCTTAGCTACTCATTGCAAGTTGCAATTTACTCTTACACATATATTTTTGTCTCCCAGGTACAAGACAGGAGTTGTCTGAACAAAATGACGACAAATAACCTCGCAGTGGTCTTCGGGCCCAACTTGGCTTGGCCCCCAAATGGCCAGATGTCGCTACTGTCCATAGCTCCTATCAACAACTTTACAGATTTCCTCTTAGCACATCAGGAGTCTATCTTCATCATCTAAACACTAATTAACAAACAATACCTGTAATGTTAACATATTTGAGAAATGTTGAATTAGAAATGCCAAATTTTTGTGAGAACGGTAGGCTGTGTAAAGTTGACATTCATTTTGCAGGCCACCTATACATATTGAGCTCTACTTCATTTATTTATATGCTAAAGTTGAAAATAGGATTTACACAATAGTTTGGGTAATTTTCTTTTTCTGCTTATTGTTTATATATTTGCATAATAAATATGAATAATGACTGTATTTGTATGTGAAATGTATTTCTTGTTGCAACTTTACAATATATGTCATTTTTGAAAGACGCTTATTAATGATGCATGTGCCAGTTAGCTTTGACCCCCACCAATCACAAATAGAAAAAAATATATGAGTGATTTCATGATCACTACTAGTCACTTAATCAGACTCAGTCTCAGCAATATTAAACTGCTTCCTTCACAATTGCTATGAAATACTGCTTTTGCTTTTAACTACTAATAATAAAACGAATACACAACTTTATATTGTTCTATAGAGTACTCTCTATTACTTTACTAATCTATGTAAAAAAAAATCGTAAACTATGCATAATATTTGGAAAACTAACATAATAATAAAAAAACACGTTAAGGAGCTGTTAATTTGCACAAATATTAATAAATATGTAATTCAATCAATCTATTGCATTCCACTATGGGTAGAAATTATATAATGTCCATAAAGAATCAATGTCAATGCAATATTCATAACGACTGGAGAAATAACAGTGCGCTTTCATTTACGCCATTTAGGGAACGGGGTAAATCGATAAAACGTAACCTAGATTGCGTATTTAATCGATTACCGCTTATTAACGTTGTGTGCAAAGCGCTTGACCTTATACAAAGACATGTAATTGACTAACTAAAGCTTCTAGCTAGAAATTATGCTATAATTATTATAAAAGTTGCAACTTCATGACTCACTATAAAACTGATGATAGTATGGGCATGTAAAGGAACACAGGTTCACGCACAAGTTATAATATATGCGTTATTCATAGCGGCTGGGATGTACAAATTTTGTTTTAATTGTTGTAAGATTCGATTAAATTCTATTGTCCGAGAGGTAGCGTTGCAAATACGAAAGTCAGAGCTAGTTGATCTGTAAAAATGCGACATCTTAGGTCGGTTACAGCGGTGATAAAAAGTAATAATAATGGCGTCCACGGCCGATAAAAAAGTACGGTGGATAAGATAGTATGGCTTCAATGTTACTTATAGAAACTAGACATAATGGTGCTGAAAACAGACAGTTTTCCCTAAGTAAAGTTCAGCTGTTCGCATTAACTTTAAGCGACAGAACAAATGTAGAATCGACACAGAAGAGGCAGAAGCTTCTGGACCATATTATCACCACCATAAATGCAATGGGCCCAAGATCTTTCTATGGCATCTCTTAATCCGAACAAGTAAGTGGTAAAGAAGAGTTTCCATGGAGTCTCTTGCCAGTTCTTCTCCAAGAGACTGTTAGGTATCGTCTACTTAGCCTCTCCTAGCCTTGGAACCGTGCAACTAGCTTGACTTTTCATAAGGCATTTCATTTCGTAAAACACTACTCTGTACGCACCGCCTCCCGGACTATGACCTGCGTATCAAAATCCATAATCGAGGTTCAATAAAATGTTACTTTCATTAAAAGGCACGATTGACATAAAGGTTCGTAACAATTTCCACAACAGAAAATTCATTTTCATATTGAGCAATTTATAATAATTTAATTATTAGCTTCATAAAGTATGCATTGCCAAATAAATTAGACATACACTGGCTACATAAAAATGACGATTGCATACTTACTGCCCCTTTTTTACCGTTCAGAATGGGTCCCCCTTTTATGGCAGAACTTTTTATGTCATAATCTTATTTTGCATACCAACAGTTGGCATAATCTTCATTTCGCAGAAAATCGTGTGGCATACACTCATTTAGCATACATTAAAAACGCATAATTTTGGCAAGCAGAATCATCTTTAGGCATAAATTTCATATTCATAATACTTAAATAGTAGAAACATCATTTCGCAGAAAGTTGCCAGTCAGTATGTCCTTTTGGCACACATTTCATATAAGTAGTCATTAAAAGGCAGAACTATCATATTTCAGAATGTTTATAGTCAGAATCATCTTTTGGCATAGTTTTGGATTTTTTATTTACCTGTAAGAAGCATGCAAACAAGCCTGAAGCATCGAAGCATGCAAGAAGGCATGCAAGCAAGCATGCAAGCAGGCATACAGCATGTAAGCAGGCATGCAACATGCAGCAAGCATTGCTTCTGTCACGGCTCCGGCGCTGCGTGGCTCCGGCGGTCCCATGCGAGCTTATCGTCGCAGATGGTTTTCACGCTCACCACCGCAGCTTCGGCTTACTGGCCGGCAGAGCCGGCCAGCCTCAACCGCGTCGGCGAGCGTTAAAACTACCTGCGCCTCAGCTCGCAGGCCGCCTCGCCCCTCCGCGCCTACGCGGTTTTGAATTGCACTCTAGGGGTAGGGCAAACAAGACTACGTGGAGTCGGTTTTGCAGCGATTCGTTTTCGTTACTAGCTTCAATTTTTAATACAATGTTTTTTAATTGAAGGTTATAAATGGCAATTTGCTAAATAAATTGGATCTAAATAAAATTCTACCATCTTCATAGTACGCCAAACGAGATTATACCAAATAATAGTTTCTCAAAATATACATTATACTAACTAAACGAAATAATGCGAAACTCTAACTATGCCAAAAGCAATTATGCGAAATAAAATTCTGCCATCTTAAAAGTATGCAACTGTAAATTCGGGCATATAAATATTCGGTGAAACAATAATTATGCTAAATATTTTTTATGCCTTAAAAACATTCGTTGAAATAAAATTATGCCAAGTGTGTTATGCCAAATAAATTCGGCCAAATAAAATTCTGCCAGATAGAAGGAACCCGTTCAGAATAGCATACTATGTTCGTAGACCAGCATGATTGGTGGTCACGTATAACTTTGTCTAAATTAAATATTCTCATAATGTTACTTGGCATTCAAATAAATCATTCCCTTTTTATTACGTATTGTTAACACGTAATTTTCCGGCACTTCCATGCGGCATTTATCTACAACCGTTTTAGTTTATTCCAAACAATAAAATTTAACGGAAGGTTTCCTTTTTGAGGATTTAAATAATTGTTTCTGAGAACTCGTTAGATGACGTTGTACCTACTACGCTACTCTGCTTTCGCCAAAACGCCAAGACTTCTGCACAAATTGATCTCAAAATCTCTCGGTATGGACTACGGAAAGAATCCAAACTAATATTATAAATGCGAAAGTAACTCTGTCTGTCTGTCTGTCTGTCTGTCTGTCTTTCTGTCTGTCTGTCTGTCTTTTCTTCACGCCTAAACTACTGAACCGATTTGTGTGAAATTTGGTACAGACATAGTTTGAAACTTGAGAAAGGACATAGGATAGTTTTTATTACAAAAAATAAAAATAAAAAATAAAATTTATTACGGACACACAGTGCCATCTATTGGTCAAATGTCGAAATGCTGTTCCTATGCTCCGTAGATAGATCATTACACGAGTTCGGTTCATGTTGTTTTAATTCATCGGAAAAAAGTAAATAAATAGTAAAAAGGTATGAAAAAAATAATAACAATAAACTAATATTATAAATGCGAAAGTAACTCTGTCTGTCTGTCTGTCTGTCTTTCTGTCTGTCTGTCTGTCTTTTCTTCACGCCTAAACTACTGAACCGATTTGTGTGAAATTTGGTACAGACATAGTTTGAAACTTGAGAAAGGACATAGGATAGTTTTTATTACAAAAAATAAAAATAAAAAATAAAATTTATTACGGACACACAGTGCCATCTATTGGTCAAATGTCGAAATGCTGTTCCTATGCTCCGTAGATAGATCATTACACGAGTTCGGTTCATGTTGTTTTAATTCATCGGAAAAAAGTAAATAAATAGTAAAAAGGTATGAAAAAAATAATAACAATATAATACTACTTTTAGTACAAAGAAAATGCCCGAACGGAGTATAGATAAATAATCCGAGTTGTCACTATGCTCGATAGATGGCATTGGGATCGAAATAGATCGCGCTATGGTTTCGTTACACGCATTTGGTTGGGTATCGGCCGAGCGCTTCGGTACCGTCGTGGAAAAATTGTATTGTCGGTTGTATGGTCGTTTATGTGGATTGGTCCTGTTTCGTAAATTCTAATTTGGTTCCGTTGTATTTGTCGATTTGGTACAGACATAGTTTGGAACTCGAGAAAGGACATAGGATAGTTTTTATCCCAAAAATCCTGCGGGAGCGGGAACGTCTCAAAAATCCCGCGAGATCGGGAACTATGTGGGTAAAACCAAAAATCTGCCGGAAGTCACTATTCCACGCGAACGAAGTCGCGGGCAAAAGCTAGTTTTGTTATATGTACCTCAAAATTATGACGTTACTAAGATATGATCCTTACAGTAACGTACCAAGAACAGCGCCATCTAGCCAGCAGCTAGGGAAATAATTATTAAAAAAGAAAATCCCTTATTCATATGGGGCGATCAGTTTGTTATTTGGTAAGAAAACCTTTTTGTTGACCCAAAGTGTTACAATTAATAATACAGAGGAAAAATGGTTTTGTTGCAAAATTATTTTGCAAATTGCAATGGACTGATAGAAATGAATGGATCTGAAGATATAGGACTGTGGTCGTGTAGATGTAGGATGGAATTCTTACGGGCTACAATTTTAAGTAAACCCTCTATATCTAATTGACAATACAAGTGGTTGATCCCACAACTATATTTAAAAATTTTAACAGATATTTGGTACATTGACGATTGTAGCCCGTATGATGTCATTAAATATCAAAGTTTATACAACTTTTGATATTGTCTTCTTGTACTTTGTCTTGTAGCATAATAAATATAATGATTTTAATATGTACAATAATATGAATATTAACACATCATAATGTACCTTACCTATATATGTATGAGGTTGATGGGGTAAATTAAATCTAGTGTCCCGTTGATGTAGACATTAAGTTTATCTGAAGTAGATTTATAATAAGTTATTATACTTTAATTATGTTATCTGATTGAGATTTGGAAACCCGTAAGGCCACGTTCACACTATGTCGTTAGGGTTGTTTTATAGTATGGTTCAAGCTGTTTCCATAATCAAGACTTGATATACAACTGATACCTATCTGTCCGTTCACATACTAATGTGACCTAATATTTGATATTTTGTGTGCAGTTGCTGGTGCACTTTAAATAAATTAATAATTATTAGCCATTACAATAATATCGGTCTTTATGGCAGAGTGGGAATGTGGGCTTAAGCAAAGTACCTGTAGTGTGCTCGATGCAATGTAGGTGTATGAAATGACTTTTTGAACGCACTGTACTAAGATAATATAATTGTTATTTAAGGTACGGGTGCGGAGCGACTGCAGCAGACGACATGTCGACATGTCATGTCACCACTGCAAAAACATGAATATTCTAGTTTTGGTATACTGTGACATAAGGTGGCAATACGCGACTGCAGCTGTCGTATTACTACGCATACGTTCTAATCTGGCCCCTATTTAACTGATGACCCTTGTAATCCTTTTCTTTTTGGCAAATCATGGGCTGTGTTACAATTTGTCGGATTATAAGATACTCCCTCAAAAATATGCGGACTATAAGGGGGTTTGGGATTAGGGCTCCTTATAGTGCCAGAAACCAGTCGTCTTGCAAGGATATGTCGCTTGCTGCAGTTACGCTTCCCTCATACCTTTATCAAGGCTTACAACGCGAAGGATAACATATGGAAATTTTAAATAAATAGAATTAATATTAAGATTGTATACCAAAAATAACAAAGAGTAGTGGTTATATAGTTTTAAAAACACATCTTTATTAGTAAATCAACAATTTTATGTATGTAACTGTATTATAGGTGTTTAGGGCCTCTTTATTAATATTTTATTGGTTAGTATTTTATTATTTAAAGCCAGTACATGTGTGCTACGTAGGATGTAATCTCTTCTGCAATTTGATCTGTTTGAGATTTTTTTTATAAAGTTCAAAGAATTTTCTGGAAACGGTAAGAAAAGTAGAATGAATACTACAAAGGTTTATATTTTATTTCTTTATTGTTCAGATCTATCAGATAATTAACATTAGGTACTAAAATATAATTTATAGAATATGAATATTTATAGAAATGGTTTCACGAATTTTCTCAATTGAGTCCACCCGTTTTATTCTCACTCAATGTTGATATAAATATTGTATACAAAATATATGCAGGTAAAATGTTGTTTGATAAGTAATAAATAACAATTCATAATGCTTTATACTGCATATGATTAAAATAACGTTTTTGCATATGAATGGTATGTAGTTGATATAAACGTAACAAGTTCAACGGGGTTCATTATGCAATAATGCCCTGAATGAAACATAATCTTTCTATTAAGCCAGTTAACTCGCCAATTTGTTACTCCGATGCAAGCTTGTAATATTTGCGAATTATTATTCTGCATCGGTTTTGATTTCCATGCAATTTATTAACTTCATTAAACTACCAGATAATAGGGCACTACTTCCTATGAAATTCTGAATATATAGGCTACAGCAATTAAAAAATGCTAAATGTTTGCACAATTCAATTGACGACAAAAAAATCGGAGTTTTGGAAATAAATTGCAACATACTCTTACTAAATTAATCCTGTAGCGTTATGGGTAAAGATGTGGATTTTATACTGTTCTCAGAGTGCATACTTATGTACTATTCATATATATGTATCTATGTCTCGATATAAAACAAATCAAAAGCTGAAAAACCGTGCCATTGTTACAAAGTACCATAATTATTATACAAGTCACAAAATATATCACGTTATATAAATTAATAAAGAATATTGTCAAATAATGTGCCCGTAAACTAGATATCTATTGAAATTTATATCGACTACTCATGTTGTAAATAGAAAATGAATAGATTTATCAATAGTTTGTAATTGTTTCCGTGAGATATCGGTAGATGGCGCTTTGTCTAATGACAAGCGAAGTGTGTCGGCGTGTGAGTCAGACTCGCATCGGACCGGTTTGTCGTGCACAATTATTTAAAAAATGAAAGTAACTGTACGTCATATATATCGGAGCAAGCTTACAGTTATTACTATCGAGATACCGTCATACATACGGATGAACAATAACCCCATTTCGGGTTAAGTATTATTTAAAACGCGTTTAAAATACTGCGTTTACATATATGTACATGTATATTTAAATATAATATTAGTTATCATTCCATGAGGAAGTTATCTTTTTGTTGTATAAAACAACGAAATTATTTAGCACTTGAAAGTAAATTTAAGTGTAACCGGAAAGGGTATTTATAATCAATGGCCTGTTTTACGTGTTAATATTCGGTTATTACTTGTCTATAAGTTCATAACGTCAAATACTGAATTTATCTGGTATTTGAAGCACACCTGCTAAAGGCCCTTAGCTAATAAAAACGTAATAGATGGTGTTTATTTCGTTGGATTATGTATATAGCTTTATGAAAGCTATAGGCTTACTAATAAAATTGTATAGTATACAACTGAAAACAAACTGTTCAAACTTTTTCACATTTATAACAGAATTACCTATCTAAACATTCCTTTTGTGCAACTTTATATCCGTACCACTATTCATAAAAGGTTTCATAAAATTATATAGGCAAATAATATAATCATCATTGACTCTATACAGTTTTTATTAGAAAGTATTGTCAATATCGATCTTTTCTTTAATTTAGACGTAGTTTTGTATTTTTAGAGTTAATTGTTTAAATAATAATATATAACTGTTAACAAAATAAAACACTGTAATAACTTGAATAAAAAATACATAGTACCAAGCTAATTTCTATTATTTTCAAGATCTCTTGTAAACCTTTATACAGCGCTTGTACGTGATATGAACCGCGCCCGTAACCAAAAAGTACGCCAAATTCAAAATAATAAGTAACTAATCTAATTCGAACAATAATATTCAGAACTTTGATTAGTTCCCACCCAATTAGCAACAGTTGAGTGCTGGTAAAAATTATAACTGCATTGTTAAATTGTAAAATAGATGTAAGAATGAATAAAAAGGTACCTAAATAAAAATAAATAAGGTTCTTTTTATTTAATTTTATGTCATAATATATCCAAAGAAACAACTTACAGACGTAAATATTTGTGAAATCTTCCCATTGATTGCCATATAATAAAAAATACAGTTGTAATAGGTGTCAGGGAGATGAGAACAATGCAGTCATCGCATACCTACGAGAACCGAGAACGGAGAACCGGTACATTTTTTTTTAATTGTTGTGCCACAGAATAAAAAAATAGTTTAAAAATGCAAATTTCGGCCATTAGCAGTTATTTTGAACATCGTGAATACCACGGTCCATTGCGTTGTTAGTTATGCGCTGCAAAGTGCAAATGCATTGGTTGATTGATTGATTGCTTCGATCATGTAACAGGACACGCGACAGTCGGTTTTACGCTATTGTAGCTATAGATTGGCGAAGCAGGCATTGCTCAAATACTTTCTCCTTCGTTGAGATGACCACACATACATATTTATAAATAGGTAAGTATATAGAAATCCGTTGTCGAGGTGTAAATACATAGATATTCCTGGGATTAATCATTCTAATATTTTCATTTGCTAACAGCAACTGGCTGATACGATGATGACTTATTTTCTTCTGACTCATTGCAACTCTTGAGGCTGTGATTATATTTACTGCAATCTACATCAGTTATGAAACTTACATCAAATTAGGTATTTTTAAAGTTTTTTATTAGGTAAAATTATTTGTTTCAATCACTGAATGGATAGTCAATAATAATGAAAATAAAACTTGAAGACCAAAAATATAACCTTATCGGGTGGTCATGTGTGAATCGTAGGGTGTCCATGCAAGTGCACCTATTATTAAAACAAATTGAATGTAATATAATATGGGTGTAATATAATAAAATAGTTGTAAAAAAATGAGACAAGACATTTGTTATGTAGTTTTATAGCAATTTATTTACAGCAACAAATATGTTAACAGCTTGATTTAGTAAGTAAGTACATATATTCAATTCAAGTACAGAAAATGTCCGAGATCTGAGATGACTGGTGATCTTAATGGTGATCTTAATCTAGCAAAAAAAATATTATATTATATGAAATAATTACTTAGATCAAAGCAACCGGTGGCTATAATGTAGAACAGAAACAGAAGATAACATAACAAATCTTTTAATGCTCTTGTCCTCTCACATAAATCCTAATGATGAATATTAGGACCTGTATAAGTTTGTAAAGTTTTATCTATGCTTCTGCTCCTAACCATCGAGGAGTTCCCTCATAAGAAGACCAGGGTCTGGGGAGCAGCATCAAGTTTTTCTATATTATTGTCATCGAAACTATTATGCCCGTTCAAAATTTCAAAGTCTAGAGGACGTATTTACACTACTACTAACGTGGATTAGTCGTAACATGAACTTATAAGGAGAAGGGAAAAGCTTGTAAAAATGATAAAACCGTGCAAGTAAAATTAATGTGTGACTTAAAAATACTTATAGATTGGGTGTTGTTAAAATAATAAAATATTTTTGACAAACTTTGGGATTGGCCAGAAAGGATAACTTAAACAGGCCGTTATAAAATATGCTTTTTTGCTCTAAACCAACTATACGTAATTTATAAACCCATATAATAATTATTGAAGCACAATAAAAAATAGAACGGAATTTTACAGGAATTTATCATTTTTTTGATATAGCAACATTATGACTTTTTTTGACGACAGCGCCCACTGGTGGGTATTTGGTGTAACTTCATATTGATATCTCTGGCTCTATGTTCATGTTGTAATTTATTCTAGTAATTTGTGCTTCTTGCTGACAAATCCAATGTTTATTAACTATGTGCTCGTGTTTGGTTTATTCTCGGCTTTGAGAAATTAAAAATCTTATCTCCATGTATATGTTATGCGGCAAGTTACTTTTAAAACCAATGACATTAGATGAACTCGATGTGCGTTTTGGCCATTTTACTTGGCTTGCGTTGGTGATTCGTACATAGTCACGTGACCGAAGTAGTTTTTGGATCAATGGCGCCAAATGTCTGTTACAGAAAATGTATGTGAATTATGAGGTATTTCAACATAGTGCATTATTGCAAATTGATATACAATTGACTTGATGTATATATGATATACATTCATAGCGAAACGATGGAGAAAATGATGCGTAGGACTCACGTCAATCTGGCAACAAAACAGTGCTGCTATCTATGTTGTCAACTTTGTTATGTAGCCTACAATGGAGACTATTCGTGAGATAAATATTTACGGTTAATTAATATAGAATGAAGTTATTGGATTCCTTAGTTGTTTACTGTGAGTGTATTTCGTAAATTATCGGTGGCTGCATGTGAGTTGATCGAGGGGCGGCTGATAAATATGGCTCGCCTCTATTTACAGTCTCGGCCCGACCACTGGCCCGCCATACATTTTACTCGTGCAATAAAGTGAAACGTCAAACGGGATTGTTATTCATTTTCGTACATAGTGCAAGAAAATACCATATATTTCGATATTGATGCATCATACGGTGTAATCAGCAGAGATAAAACACGAACATACTGCTAGAACACCTGTACGTTTTACATTGTTGAATCCTGAAATGACATTTTTGTTCTGTACGTCAAAATGCTTTTGTATCGAATAGTTTCGGATAAAAGGCTTCAGTACTAGAAACCAATGCTGCGATACATTGAGATGGTGTTATTAATGGAGAAAGCACGTTGTTTTGTTGTTTGGTTGACTGTGTTCACTGTAATTAGTATGTCAAAACTCAGTGTGTGATAGTGTTGTGTGAATACTTTGGATGATTGAGAAGATGCACAGAGGAGCTCGATAACGAGCTCCCAGTGATGATAAGGGTGACAAGCAGGTATAAAGCTGACATGTTGTTGTTTCAGGTTTACGGAACGCAAACTGAAGTGCCATGTAGTGAATGATGTGACATTCTACACAATGTTGTTACCGCGTTCTAAGTGTAAAGCAGTAGAAGGATCGTGAACATGTAGGTTGTGGACAAGTTAGCGAGATGTCGTTGAGAGGCACAAAGCGGACGTCTGGGATGCGCGGTGATGAAGCCGGTGTATCCAAGCGCCGCAGGACGGAGCCTGAGGATGCTCTCTGGCAGCTCCGCCCAGTTAGTGACCTCAAGATGTCATCAATATATAACAGGAGTGCCTCAGAGGCACCCGCTGAACTATTCAGGTTTGTGTGATACGTTTGAATTGGATGCCATTATTGGAATACCATATTATCTTAAGTATTAGAATACATTCATATATTAATTAGAGTATGTAATATGTATTATGTCTTAAGCACCAAACCTCTGGTTTCTGTAACTTCAACATAAACAAACTATTGTCACAGTTCATATCAACTTATGATTCTTGTTGTTTGTGGTCACGATAAGCTTTCTATAATATAAAATATCTAAAACAAAAGCTGGCATGAAGAGTGACAGTCCTCTTGATTAGGCTTTGAGACCAAGTAACATAAACTTCCAGATATTCTATATTATACTCTGTTCATAGTTATTAGTATTTTTATGCTGTACAAATAGCTGTATGCCCCTGCCATTTTTATCATATTTACTAGCTGTTGCGAATAATACTGACCTGCTCAGAAGTAATTCATAGAAGTAAATAATTACTGAATGTTGCTAAAGATTATTTGAAAACAAAAACACAGGCTGCTACTGAGACAGCTTTTTTTAAGATCACAAGAATAAATTAAAACGTAAAATAATACAGTTTAATAGCATTTTGACTACAACACAATTGTCTACAGTCCACAACTTGCATAGCAATTGCCATAAAATATTGAACCCATGCGAATTTGCTTTAAATGAACTAGGTGAACTTGCTCTGCTTAAATAATGTTGTGCAATAAGCCTTCTGCTGAAATTGATAATATAACATACTTGAAGATTTTTGAAAAATTAGTTAAATATAGATTTGAAAGCAAATAACTTAGGTTTGGTTGCATTGCTGTGCTGTAAAATCTGTCATTAGATCATATAAAATTAGTGCATAATTATTGTAACTTATAAATGTTATTTAACCATATGTAGAAATAACTTATTATGGATCTTATGAACTCAACTTTACTAAGATTTTAATGAGGAGAGGAATAATATTGCGACTGTTCTATAATTATTGTGCCTGTTATTTGCAAAATAAATATAAATCTGTGTTTAATATGTTAAGACCAATAAAATTATGATATGAGAGAATGTGCATATGGAAATTAGGATAGTAAATGACAAATTAATGTTGCAATGTTATAAAAGACACTCTTATTTCAAAAGTAGTTTATTAGACACACTTATCCTACCATAGGTTTAAACCCTAAAGATGTATACTGCGATTATTAATACAAAGTAAAATCTACAGTTACACATTATGTTTAACTTACCACCAGACATAGTACCATAAAACAGACAAAAATAGTGAATGATCACCCAAATTGGACATGCATTTTAATGTAAAATTATAACTGAAATTGTAACATCTAATATACTATTTAAGCAAAACTAAATGATCGCCAAATCTAACTAGCTAACAAATTAATAAATGCAGTATTTCTGCCTAAATAAACCACATTGATTCTCAAAAAATGTGGTTTTTTACCAAATGAAGTATAATGATGCCATCCCCTCCAGAGCCATTTTCCAACTTTCCCAACTATGTTGGGGTCGGCTCCCAGTCTCACTGGATGCAGCTGAGTACCAGTGTGCCACAAGGAGCTACTGCCTATCTGACCTCAACCCAGTTACCAGGGCAACCCAGTACCCCTAGTAAGACTGGTGTCAGACTTACTACCTTCTGACTACCAAAATGACCACATAGGATGTTAAATGACAGCCGAGACTTACAATTTAACATGCCCTCTGTAACACATGAATATGATGCCATATGAAGTTATATCTAAAAAACATCTTTTTAAGTTTGTTTTTATATAATTCAACCCTGTCAACTGTAGTTAAGAACTAGCTATGTGAGTTCCAGACTTATGGCAGGTACCCCAACTTGCCTATGTTAGGTGATCATTTACTATTTTTATTGATCATTTTCCGTTGTTGGTGTTTAATTACAATTTGAAGTGCAGTAATGACTAAAATAACCGGTAACTATTGTAATTTTAGACTTAACGTTCTGGTGTTAAGTAAGTATTATTGATTACAGAATTAAGGGTAACAAAACATTGTATGGTGGTCATTATTATTCTTATCATTTAATCCCTATTTCATATAGTAGTAATGTTATCAGATGTACATCCTTTTAATACTATGATGGGATTTGCATCCTGTCTTTGGGGAATTAATTACATTAAAAAAAATGACCTAAACATTTATTTAGATATCTATTTTCAATGATTCCTGGTTATTAGTCAAAACAGTTTCCTATTGTTTTGTAATGAAAGAGAAACCTTATTAAGTTTTGAAATGGTCAAACAACTGATATAACATGATCCTGCCCAATTAAAATATTGAAGAACATAATATATTGTTATAATTGGAAAAAAATGTATGCCTACGTACTTACATAACTATGGTTCATATCCACATAACCCAAAATACTTTAATGAGGACTTTAGCCCTTTTCCGTCAATAATCTTAATTTATCCATTATAATAAGTCAGATTACTTAAGATAAAAGTTGGTTTAAACCATGCCTAAGGCAGTTACAAGTTATTAATGATACGTAGATAGCATACAATCGTTGCTATTACAGAAAAGTACATAAGTAAGCTTCTGGTGACGCAGCGGTTGCCAAAGTAACACGCACACAGGCAGATGAATGCGTAGATGGCTACGAACAGCATCGAGGGATCATACTCTTCTTTGTCCATATTGCTGGTGTTCAAGTACTTCTTTCTTCTTTCTGGGTATGGTATCTGGCCACCTAGAAAAAAAAAATGCTGTGTTGAACACATAAAAATACTTTTTGGTGGTAATACTTCTAAGTATAAGGTTGGTTTTTGAAACCAAAAAAGATTATTGAGTCGAGACTAAGATTATTGGTAGACAGGAAAAGCTTCATAACAAGATGCCGTATTAAAATTCAGAATGCATTTTTATCATTGTACTTCCTGTACATTCAAATCAATTTTATCTTTGAACTGCCAAAAAAAAACAACAGAGCACTCCGTTTTGTTATTTTACGTTACCTTATTTATTGTTTCTAGTCTAAGAATTTCTTGAATCTAGTAGCCGCTTTCACCACAGGGACTCTAAAAAAGAAAATA
Organism: Helicoverpa assulta; assembly: GCA_963856015.1. NCBI lineage: Eukaryota > Metazoa > Arthropoda > Insecta > Lepidoptera > Noctuidae > Helicoverpa > Helicoverpa assulta. The sequence goes on from CAWLCW010000029.1 coordinate 3,620,887, forward strand.
ATTATCATTCAAAAACAATATTTTGCAAAAAAAAATACAACTATGAACATTCTCTCATACTGAAGTTAAAATTAATCTTATGCTGGCAAAATTACTCTAGACATTATAAGTGTTATTGTAGAAGTTGTTATAATTGTGTACTATGCGAATTGTATTGTTTATCTATTAGTATTTTATTGTCAATCAATCATTTTATTCATCTTGCAATCATCATTACTAAAATGTGGAAGAATATGTCATAAAACTTCCATCTTTAATTTTTATTGTTATCAAATATTCTGTCATTCATTGGGATATAATCTATATCATTGTCTTGAATATTCTGCAAATAGTATTTATACTAACTTATATATTACTTTCATTGTAGAAATTAACCAAATAAGAAATCTTACTAATCTGTCTAACAAAAATTGTTAAACGAACTTAGGATGTACATACTAACGCATTAATCCTCATCAGCTTGAAACACAGAAACTTATTAATCTTTTCTGTTTTGTATCAATCTCTGAAGATTTTTAAATGGCGCTATCAGACATGTATTTGTGATACTTGTGTGTACAATACTCTTTGGAAACTCACGTTTTAAATACAGTGTGATATCTCAAAGATTCATACTATTTTCTTATCATGGTCACTGCATGGTTTCAGCAGCTGAAATCAGCTGGCATGTAATACTGACATATAGATCCTAGTTATCAAATTGAAGATGTTAGGTACACTTCGTTTATGGTAAGATATCAGAATTGAAAAGGGTTTTTAAACTTTCTCTATTTGTAAATACATATATTTATCCCGAATTGCACCGACCGTGGTCACGGGCACAGCTAGCAGCGTCTCCGTGAAACGCTGTTTTTTAAGTACTCAGTAGGCCGTTATAATTTTCATAATTATTTTAAAAGACATTTGTAGTCGGTGCAAATTGGACGAAACGGCGCGTAAAGGAAACGGTGTTGTACCCTTATCCATAGTAATTTATTGCCTTTAAGTCCCGATAATTTATAAACATGGACAACGCACTAAAATATATGTGAATGAGAATGATACGACCAAGGGTGGTAAGGTATAGCAACAGACTGCAATTAATTACAACATTTCAGAAAAGATTAATATGTAATACAAACTAACAAGATTTTACAGACGACTCGACATCCAACAATATCAGGTTTAAAATCAAAATCTTCAACAATTGAATTGGTAATGTATTCTGATTTTGATCTACATAATCTAAGTCAGGTATCTGCATATCGCGTTGTCTGTAAAATGCCATGGGTTTGGTAAATAAAATAACAAAATGTTTTGGAAATGCTAAGTGGATGTGTGTGTGCGAATTTCAGAAAGGACCTTATCAGCGCCATGAAATTGCCCGACAATGAGCCCCTGACACCATCTTCGTACTGGATAATAACTGACACGTGGAAGCAGGACTGGGAGAGAGGAGTTCAGGTGCCGGTCAACCCTGACTCCCTCCCCGCGCCTAAGGTCAAGATCATTGACAATCCACCGCCACCCAACTTTCAGGAATTCAAATTGTAAGTTAAACTTTTATAAACATTGCTACTATATTTTCCAACTTTTGCTTAAGAAGCTTTAAAGGTTTTTAAAAAAAACTTGTAGGGGAAGGTCACGGTTTTTTTTTGTTACTTTATAACTTTCTTCCACAACACAGTGAGAAGTTATTTCGGTGGTGACAAAAATGTAAGCTGATTAAAGCAGTTGTTTATTTACCGAAATCAAATAGGTAATATCTGTTCATTTGTAAAAATCCGCAAATGATATTTTTAACCGATTTCCTAAAAAGGAGGAGGTTCTCAATTCGGATGTCTGCCGACTTTAAAAAAAGCCAGAAAAATATGTTAGGTGCATCGGCCTAAAAGTCGGTGGCGAAATAAATCTTTGTAAAAAGTTAAAAAAAATATATTTAAAGTCCTTTATGAAATAGGCTGGTAGTATCGATATATTTATATACTGCATATGGTAAACACTCATCGTGTACTACTCTATTGTAATGAAGCCAGGCACCGGCCATTAAGTGCGGTTTTGAAATTGCTTCATTTTGGATGTGTCAATAAGTGTCAATAATGATTCTAAATAATAATTCAGTAGTCAATTTTATTAACAAAGGAGTACTGCAGATTTTCAGTTTGTTTCTGTTGGTCTACGAAAACAGCATAACTTTGTTTCACACAAACGCAGTAGTTACAATGTGACGCCCATTTTTTGACGCCCTGTATCAGTAGCAGATTATTTATGGAAAAAATAGTACTTATTAGCGATAAGCTGTTTGAAAGTTACAATTGTATATTACCTTTCAACACTTAATATTAAGTTTTTAAAACTATAGTTTATTTTATTTTTTAGAAGTATTCAATATGAATGCGGCCTTAACAAATTAAGAACAGGCGTTGGTCCCGCGCAGACCCATTTCACTCGTTAATACCGGAAAAAATTGCGAGAGATATACTTAGTACTCGTTTGTAAAAAAGTCCGTAGGAATATCATTATAATTCGATATTAAAAGTAGGTATTAAATATTTTACGACTGCCATCCGACAATATAACATAATATAATAACTTAAAACTCACCGTAGATTGCTACCGTATCCAAATGTCCCAGAAGACACGATATTTTCTTTTATTAATATGTTTTGTTTATCCAACAGGCCTAAAGACAAATACGTGCACCTGAGTCGCGATGCTCACTACCATTCGGACAAACATCTACTGAGTCAAACGCCGGCGCGTGCCGAGGCCGCTTGCAGTTACGACTTGGATGCCACTGACACCGCTTGGCTAAAACTCCTGAATGCAGAGCGCGCGAGGGCGGGCGCCCCACCAGTCACCGAAGACCAACTCGAAAAAGTCATTGAAGAGTTGGAGGTAAGTCCTTATACACTTTTGCACACAACAGATTTTCGACCTAAAAGAACGTGGGTTACGTTTGATAACGCGTTTGATACTACTGCGCATTTGCCGCCCCCTAAGGTTTAAAATTGCTGTTTACATGACAAACGTACAGTTCACTTTTACGAACATCAAAAACGATTTTGCTAACGCAAATATAGACGTATGAACTGCACTGAAATACATAATCACATGGATTTACATAAAACCTACGTAAGTTTGTGACATTGTAAACTGATGCATTTTTACTCACGTTAAAATACGAAAGGGTACCTTGGGGACACGTTTTATACCACGTGTAATAATAGAGAAGTACTTTTGCAGCCGATGCCGAAACCGAAACTGTCATAGTTTCGGCCTAGGAAACCGCATTCAAGATCTCGTAATAATCGTAATATTACTCGAATAAAAGCTCTGTCATAAGGCAAAACTGGCATAATTATTTATTATTTAAAAAAGGATCCGAAACATCCGTAGCCTTTTACCGTTGGTACAGTGAAGGTCCCTTCGTTCCAGTTATTGTGAATCAGTTAATTGAATTCTAAAAAGTAGTTCAATAAATATTAAGACAATGAATAACAAAGCTTTTCCAAGCCCCTGTCGGTCCGCATAACAACGCAATAGTGGAACCAATAGATATAAAAAAAATATATAAACTTGAACTTTTTCTGCTCCAGTTTCATCTTTACTCTTATTGATAAAACAATAAGATTCAAGGGCACTGTTGCTAACGGGCATGTAACTAAAAAAACTTCATTAAGCCTAATCCTTTCATATAGTACTACCCCAATGCATTTTGTTTGATGTCGAAGCCATAGGGAGATCACGAGGAGGGAAGAGTTTTAATAAACGGCTACACATGTTAGTGTTTCAAGGTCCGTTGTAACCTTATTTTATTGATGTGTATACATGAGTGTACAATTAGGTAGTTGACTGACTCAAAAATAAATTATGTTGTCATGATCATTTAGTAAAGCGTCTTAAAATAATGTCACTTTCATTTATCATTTTTATGGAAAAATTGATTAAATTTTTTATTGATAGTTAATATAAGCTAAATAAGTATTCAATTGGACGTGAAAAATCTGCTTGATATAAGCTCGTATTTTTATACTTATTGCATAGAGAGTAACTGTTTTTGACAGTTCAATAAAAGTTTTATATTTGACTCTGTGGAAACTACCGCAATAGAGTATTTATTATTTTGCATTATATTGTTCTGCAATCACCGCTGACATAACCACACTCTTGAAGTCATGGTTTCGGCCTAACTTTGGTGCCGCCAAAACAATCATACTAACAATTTGTAACTAATATTAAATTACTAAAGATGGTGCACAATTTCCAATACAACATCTTATAACGAAAGTTATAAAGCAAACCGCATCTTTCATTCATTAGCAACAAAAGTGTACCGAAGAAATTTTGTAACTATCGGAGAACTTTTAACAACGTCAAGAGTTAGACGAATCTCTACATACCCGCTGCGAAATTTCACAGGTGCATATGTGTAAAGGTGCGTTTTGAATGCTAGCTGCCGACTGCAACTGTCGACTTTACGCGACTGTCTCAAATCAGTCGATAGCTGATAGCGACTGCACATGCTGTTGCCGCTTCGATTTAAAACGGTTTTATGTAACTTACAAACCAGTACTACTGTTACTGTTACAGCCTTTTTATCGTCCCACTGCTGGGCACAGGCCTCCTCTCACACGGAGAAGGATTGAGCATTAATCACCACGCTTGCTCAATGCGGGTTGGTGATTTCAGACTATATATATAGTCCAGGTTTCCTCAAGATGTTTTCCTTCACCTTTTTATCAGCCATTGGTGTCTAAGATTACTTAGAAAGTACATACAAACTTAGAAAAGTTGCATTGGTACTTGCCTGACCTGGAATCGAACCCACACCCTCATACTCGAGAGGTTGGTTCTTTACCCACTAGGCCACTACAGTACCAGTACTACATCTGCGGCTAATTTCATGCAATCGCGGCACGTGCGCTCTGCAGTTGCAGCCGGCAGCTAGCTTTCAAAATGTACCTTAGTCGTCGAGCTGTGATCCCAACGACATGCTTAAGATAGCATCGGCATAACTTACAGACGTATAGGCTCAGGTCACACGGGACCAAGGAGTTTCTATGCATATTTGACATTGAGCTCAGTTACAATGTTGTGCGCACCTCGGTCACATTGATTTTGGCTTAAATTTTAGAGAACGACTCAGATTTATTCAGGTACTGGTAGCAAATCATATTTTACTAAGGCTCAAGTTTACTGACAATATAATAATAACTTTAGTTTTTTCTAAAAAACAACTACAAAATTGGACGTGAAAATTCATAGTAAACAGTTGTTTTAAGAAAACTGACGTTTGTATTGTCGGTTTAATTTAGGCATCATATGATGAGCCACTGCGTATTAGGAAGTAGAAAATTGAAAATGAAAATAATAACCTGAAAACTTCTTAATAAATTTAATATTGCACATATGCAGTGCGAGTTTTGTAAGTGAAAAAAGAACCAAGTAATTAAGTTACTAGCGACGTGTAAATATTTCTTCAAAGAATACCCCGTGGAAAATTCTAATTTAAAGGTGTTTAAATAACTAAAGAAAGGAAGCACAAGAACTATTCTTAGCATTAAAGGACTTTTATTTTCAATTCGACGCAAGTATAACTTTTGACGTGTCACATTATTATGAAGCGTTTTTAATTTTCGAGTCTTAAACAATATATTAATAATGACCGACCGACCGTGTGTGAAAAGGTGTCCAGACATTATATTAATGTGTACTGATCATTTACTTTACTTCATTTAAGCTCGTAAAAAAAACGAATTCTTATAAGATAATCAAATATATGTTACTACAATACTATTTCAGTATGTTTATAATGGGTTCCTTCTATCTGGCAGAATTTTATTTGGCCGAATTTTATTTGGCATAACACACTTGGCATAATTTTTTTTCAACGAATGTTTTTAAGGCATAAAAAATATTTAGCATAATTATTGTTTCACCGAATATTTATATGCCCGAATTTACAGTTGCATACTTTTAAGATGGCAGGATTTTATTTCGCATAATTGCTTTTGGCATAGTTAGAGTTTCGCATTATTTCGTTTAGTTAGCATAATGTATATTTTGAGAAACTATTATTTGGTATAATCTCATTTGGCGTACTATGAAGATGGTATAATTTTATTTAGATTCAATGTATTTAGCAAATTGCCATTTATAACCTTCAATTAAAAACATTGTATTAAAAATTGAAGCTAGTAACGAAAACGAAACGTTGCAAAACCGACTCCACGCAGTCTTGTTTGCTCTACCCCTAGAGTGCAATTCAAAACCGCGTAGGCGCGGAGGGGTGAGGCGGCCTGCGAGCTGAGGCGCAGGTAGTTTTAACGCTCGCCGACGCGGTTGAGGCTGGCCGGCAGAGCCGGCCAGTAAGCCGAAGCTGCGGTGGTGAGCGTGAAAACCATCTGCGACGATAAGCTCGCATGGGACCGCCGGAGTCACGCAGCGCCGGAGCCGTGACAGAAGCCATGCTTGCTGCATGTTGCATGCTTACTTCCATGTTGCATGCCTGCTTGCATGCTTCAGGCTTGTTTGCATGCTTCTTACAGGAAAATAAAAAATCCAAAACTATGCCAAAAGATGATTCTGACTATAAACATTCTGAAATATGATAGTTCTGCCTTTTAATGACTACTTATATGAAATGTATGACAAGAGGAAATACTGACTGGCAAGTTTCTGCGAAATGATGTTTCTACTATTTAAGTATTATGAATATGAAATTTATGCCTAAAGATGATTCTGCTTGCCAAAATTATGCGTGTTTAATGTATGCTAAACGAGTGTATGCCACACGATTTTCTGCGAAATGAAGATTATGCCAACTGTTGGTATGCAAAATAAGATTATGCCATAAAAAGTTCTGCCATAAAGGGGGGACCCGTTTATAATATCAATGGACATCTATATCACTCTAAAATTGCTCTATAAATAAATAGCACTTTCATCAATAAAGTGTCGGAGGCTGTTCCGTGGTTCCGTGGTTGGTCGAAGTGTTCACTTTCATTAGACTCATGGCGATGCGGTTATAGCCTACGTTGCGTAGCTATTATAGGCGCTACGTTGCTACGCTGCTACGACGGCGACGCTACGAAGCTACGACGTTATTAAAGCAGGACTTAATTACGTTCTTTATGCAGAAAGTAAATACTAGTTTTTTTAAAAACCATATATGAGTACATGAAACTAAAGCAACATAATGTGATAAAAAAACCAGCCACCGTCGTACCATCATACTTTAAAATCGAGTAAAAACCAAACCATATCTCTTTGTTTTTTTAGTGGCTACAAAACAATTTACACTCTGTAAAAACAATTCATTTTACTTTCACGGGATTAAGCCCGCAGGCAGATAGTCGGACGGTCGACAGGCTTAGTACCACTCAAAGGGCTTGCAGCCCTAAAAGCATGGGGAATGCACCCGGTGAAATGTAATGAGTTTGTATTGCGCTGGTCAATGTTCATGGCAGTCCGAACAACCCTTTGATATAATCAAAGTACATATTTTTATTGACGTCCAAACAGAAATAATTAATAAATCTTGACATGATGAAATTGGTACTGTAACATTTTTAAACAAATTGATGACTTAAATTCTTACTCTTAAGGTTTACTTTAGTTTGAAATGACGTCCCCTCAAAGGATAAAATCTAGGTCCCCCCTTCGAATATGATTCGCGGGAGTACCTACCTATTGTGTAACAAAGATGGACAGTGATCGTTTAGTATTTATTTTTGAACCTAAATCATTGATGATTGTTTATTTCTATGTCATTAGTTTTACTTCAACGAAATTACATTAGATAAGTGAGCCCCCGCTGTTATCTCGAGACATGTCGAAACAATTTGATAACTACTGAACTAGGTAAATAGTTGTATGTAGCTGCAGGAATGTGTAGGGATAATTGGCGTGATGGTATATTCAGTTCAGCGTAATAACGTTGTTTACTCGTGCGTTCAGATTTGAAAAGCTACATATCTCTTAGATTTATATAAAATGACGACTGTTGCACTTTAACTGAAATCACTTATAACAAATGTAAAATCCAACATTAAAGATCTAAATAAAGTATTACATCACTTCTAAATATTACCTACTAGCCGTTTTCCCGCGGTTTCGCCCGCGTCCCGTGGGAGCTACTGCCCGCACCGGGATAAAATATAGCCTATGTTACTCGCAGATAATATAGCTTTCTAATGGTGAAAGAATATTGAAAATCGGTCCAGTAGTTTTTGAGGTTATCCATTACAACTAAACAAACAAACAAAGTTTTCCTCTTTATAATATTATATTGCCTATACACGTTATTAGGCATGCACGTGTACATTGTAAAGGGAAAACTCATCCGGACTAATAACACAGTATGAAACAGATCACTTTAATTGATTGGCGCAACTCACTACCAAAAGTTTTGCGCGCGGGGGGCAGTAGGTGCGGAGGTGAAAGCTACATGCGTTTGTACTAAAACCTATGTGCCTGTGTAGGTACCACATACATACAAGTCTGATCCTATCAAACCACCCTCGCTGTATTACGACCGCGGGTTCATTTTGACTGATTGAATGTTTATAAATCCATATTATACACCTAATCAGTCTGCAAAATTAATATTTCGAACCCCTGCCTTTTATTAATTTTAGACTGCTATGATACTGATGACTTAATCTGATATTTTAGAATTACTAAAAGGGACGCTGTTGGGCATAGATTAGTCTCGAGAAGTTTTTATGAACCTGTTTACAGCTCCTTTTAAATAGTATTTATTTTTAAAATAGCGTTAATGATGGTTTTATTATTTGCTAGAAATAGATAAGAGTCTTAATTAGTTACGTTAAGAAGCTTAGCACCTACTCAGAACTGTTTTTCACAGTACCTATAAATTTATAATAAAATTCATCCCCGGGTGGCTATATTTTATACGGGTAGGTAGGGGAAGCAGTTTCCACGGGTTCCGCAGCTTGTCGACAATATGCCGTTTTTAGAATGTTGTAACTTTAGTTCATGTCCTGCCACGTGCAAAAACTATCCTCTCAACGCTAATTGACTCTAGGAATCGTAAATCGAGTTAAAAATCTATATGAGAGTTTCGATGCTCTTTGGTTCTGTTTATTTTGTTAATATTTCAATTTAAAACGTTTCAGTTACAATGTTTGTTGTTTGTTTTTATTGAGTTAGTCAGTAACAAGAATTAACTCAAAGTCTAAACAAAAGTTATCTAACTGAAAGGAAAACATGTAAGAGAAATAACAAACGAATATTCACAAACATGACAAGGGTTTTTCATAGAAATATGTAGAACTAAATACTAGAAATGTTTTTTATTTACTTGAAAATTCTAGCTCGGAATGTATCCTGCATTGCACGAGTTTTATAAATTAAAAAAATACGCGGAAGGGAATATCTAGTTTAATGTTTGCGAATAGCGTCCGGGTTTTACGTGGAAATATGGATTAAGTCTCGAAGCTTATAGTACAGGTGAAAAATTGTTTGTGAGTGACGTTCGTGCCCACCGCCTCTGAGGGGGATTCTTTGTGCATCAAACACAATTTGATATACGATATTCTGTACCCAGCATTATTTGTACTAGGAAGAGCTTTTGTGATGCAAACTTGGCAATCTATGTAACCACCAATTTACTAAATGTCATATTATCCGGATTACAATAATAAACGCATTCGTTTTGCGACCTATTCAAACATGGCTATTAATCAGTTAAAATTATTACATAGAAAGCAGGAAATATTGATTTTGTCTTTAGTAGTAGCGGCGTCATTACCAATATTATGTTGCTTTCACAGTATTATGGCAATAATCAGTGAGCTTTGAATGCGACGGCTTTACCAAGAATAGTACTGATGGAACTGTATGGCTTCGAATCGAGGTTTATTGGATGGCTTGTCAGCACCAATATGCACCGGGAATTAATCCTCAACATGATTGGGACGGGTATGCATGTTGATTGATAGATATTTACTTATGAAATTAACGCGCTATTGGGCGTATGTATAAGCGTTGCCCATAGCCATTTAAGTAGCTAATGTCAGTTCAGATATCTTTTAGTATTAATATATTTTTTTATATAAACATGGATAAGGTTAAAGTAATACGAGAACTGTGAAAAATAGGAACTGTTTGTGAAGTTCGATTAAAACTAAAATCTATCAGTCTGTCACATACAGATTTACGTTTTGATGGGACACTTCCAATTACGAGAGATTATTGAATTTGTTAATTGTGTCAGAAATAATCATCATATTTATCGACATAATGAATCCGATTTCAATTACTTATTTCCAATGAATTTTGTAAGCAGCAGCTTCGGATTGATTAAATTTAATTTGTCTATTACTAATATTATAAAGAGGAAAACTTTGTTTGTTTGTTTGGTTTGCAATGGATAAACTCAAAAACTACTGAACCGATTTTAAATATTCTTTCACCATTAGAAAGCTATATTATCTGCGAGTAACGTAGGCTATATTTTATCCCGGTGCGGTCAGTAGCTCCGACGGGACGCGGGTGAAACCGCGGGAAAACGGCTAGTCTGGAATATATCAATTATTTATAGATAGACGAATATGTCAGCAGTTAGTTTATGGTTGCATTTCCAACATTTTTACCACAACAAACCTATGAACTACTTGTATGCATTAATCGAAAATAAATAAACGTAAAACCTCATCTAGTTGGTTTACCGAACCGTTCCGTAAAATCAACTCGTTTTGTATTAAAAATAAATACGTTGTTGACTCAAATAAAATTCATTTTAAAAAAATCATATTGAATAATGTTTGGTTCCGTTAGTTTTGAAGCGCCATAAGCAAACAACTATCATGAACGTGCAAATAACAAATAGTATTTATTTGAAGATTAACTATTTTCAGTTAATAGAGTAGCGTTTAATATTTGTACATAGCACATTTGTGGGGCTCTCCAAACGCAATAGGTAGCAGACCCGATCCTAGGAAAGAAAATGTATTTATACAAATCTTGTTTGATCTGTCTGCTTCTGTTAGCCCGGGACTCTAAAACCGCGGTGCTAAGCAAATGAACATACTATAAACTGGAGAAAAATTCAATTAAAAAGCTCGCTAATGTGGAATAGACAGTAGCCTCTGTCCTTTCTCTGGCTCTAGACTAAAATAGACGAAACTTAAGCATAACATTCTACTAAAGACAATTATCTCTTGTCTCGATTCTTTCGACTTGTAAAAGTTGTGCACGTAGAGTTTATAAGTCTGCGTTTGAAAGTTTTGTTTTCGAAGACAATTTGTTAATTACCTGATTTCCGTTTGAATTGAACTAATTTACTGCTGCGGAACTTTCTTCTTTTTGCACACGCACACATCCCTTTTGTCTACCAACCTTTTTATTGTACCAACCAGGCTTAGATATAATAAGAAATTCTGCATGCAAATAGGTGTTTTCGTATTAGGGGTAGTTATAGTACCAAGCGATACCATTAGTAATGGCTCAGCACAGCATGGCATATGCAGTCCAAAGTTAAATCACCATTAAAGTTGGTACTCTAAAGTAAAATTTACCTATAGATCAATAAATGTAAATAATTAAAAGCCCTCCACACACGATTAATTATACACGTAACGTGCTGTAAACCTGCAGCTTAAGGAATCGATTTTCGGATTCGGAAAGGCCGGATTACTTCATATTTGGCAGAACTGTAAAATTAAGTATGTATATAATTCACTGCTTATTATTTGCTCAGAAAATAATTTTATTTCACGATATATTCAAGGCTTGAAGCTCACGTCGAATTTTAATGAATAATAGCACTTCTCAAAAACCTTTGCCCTTTACTGCAGTTGGTAGTTTTTAACCCAGTTACGCGTACTGGGAAACATAAAAATAGAATAAAGGAGATCACTCTGGCTTCATACATTTTATAGGTAAAAATTAAAGTGCAGGCCGCAATGAAATTAGCGTTTCATTTTATGCATAAAATTGAAAAGTGCCCACGAGGAAAAATGTTGTGTAATGCAGGGATGCGTTTAATATTTCCAGAGCAGTTTGTAAGTAGGTGGTACCTCCTCAATTAAGACGGTTTCGCTCGGGTTAACTTAGCTCTTCTGTTCAATTTTTCACTTATTTTCTGTCATACATACAATCTTGTCTTGATAGTTACAGACACGATACAAAAGTAATAGCTCAATTTAGTGCTGCTCTCTGAGATACTAGGTAGTGATAGATCCATTTGCATCGTTGCAAATGTCATCCTACATACTGCATACAATACATAAATAGCTTTACCTACGTACTGCGGTTGTATAACCCTCGACATTCAATGATTGATGTCAATCCCACTTAAACCTAGTACACGAATGGACCTATATGCACCGTTAATTAGCCAGCTGCCCGAATAAAACCTCTGTATATTCTATTTTTAAAAGGATAGTAGTATCAATAATGAAATCATATTACTTTGACAGTATTCACTTCGACCCGTTAAGCCGCCAAAAGTCACTGGTTCGGTTTTTATCCCCACTTAATTAAGATGTTCTAACAGAAGAATCGAATGTTCTAATCTCCTACTTTAAGTTCGCCTTGGAAAGATCTTCGGAGCTATTTATAAAACGTCTGGCTTATTCCTATGACGTAACCAAGGCTTTAGTTGCGTTGGCCACTTTTGTACCAAGTTTTCTTAGTAAGTCTTTCCAAGAAATATTCAACAATATAAGGATAAACATGTAACATGCATTGTGTATTGCTGGCTTTGACGTTCTGATAATTGGTAAAAAAAAAACAAATAAACTCAGCTTATTGAACAAATAAAGAAAAAAATAGTAGCTTTATATAAAACTGTGTACCGTGCCAGTGCATATAAAAGAGAGATTTATTTTTATGTTTTTATTTGATCTGCCTAATGAGGGAAACGTATACCAACACTCGGTACTGTAAATCTAAAAAAAAACATAGTTTAGTTGATCCTGCAAAGCCCTTCCGTGTATCGGTCGGCATTGCATACACGTTTTAAGAAAATTCATAAAGACGACATTATTACTCATACTAAAATAAAAAAAATCTAACAAAATAAAAGTGTAGTAATGATGAACTTGCCTTAACTGATAATCTCTGGCCAGCAAAACATAGACTTAAAAATTAATGGTGATGATGATTAAATGAAAAACTCAATTAATAAACATGCCCATTAGTTAGCACTTTCCACATTAATAGGAACTGTATTACCGTTTAATATAACGTTTCAAGTAAAAAATATGGCAACATTTCCCTTTGACAAAAAGCGTTAATTGAATCCATGCATGCAACAGGCTCCAGTCAGTTTGCACGTGAATAATTTATTACTTTTAACAAAGACACTGATTGCTACTGTGATTGTAAGCAATTTCAATACCACGAAAGGAAATTGTTCAACTTGGTCTTGTGACCTGTAGTTATTATTTTTTCAATAACATTCATGTTTATTGTTAGGTACACCAGTCTTGAGCTAAAGTATTCAATGCTCGATAGTTTATTGCATTCTATGTTATGTACGACAGTTGTTGAGTTTTTAAATAGACAGGATTATGTACCCTGTCTGGCACGGCAAAGGGATGGTCGTGGACAAAATGAAATTCATATTTTTTCCCAAATAATATACATACGGCGAATTGAAAGCAGGTATTTTGAAAATTTCATGCAAGTATACCAAATATTTATCCATTAAATTATTCATTTGAAGCTCAAATACGATTTTATGAATTCTATAATTGACGGTAAAGCCAGTGTTTGCCACGTTTCTGTGGTTCCACGGGAATCTGGTCCATATTCGTATATCGCTGTAAATCCACAAAGGCATCTGAAAGCTCGCGGTTTCCAACTGTGTTGTTATGAAGTCCGAATCACAGAAATTTGATTACCATTGTGATTGTATTTTTTTTGTGTACTTACGTGTTTCTTTTTCTTAATCTACTAAGTATATAAAAATAAATCGGGTTTTCGATCCTGACGCTATAACTCCAGAACGCACGAACCGGTTTTGCATTCGTTGGAAAGGTCTCGGGCTCCGTGAGGTTTATAGCAAAGACAATTCACATAAAACAAAAAAAAAAATCTTTATCTTTTAATCAACAAACAAAATGTAACATAAAACGAAGCCATCTGGTGGCGAAACGGAGTTCGGCGGGTTTGCTAGTCATTGATAAAGATTTTGTAGTATCCCTTCAAAATACCTTATTCAAAGCTAAAAATAAAGACACCATTTCACCATTTGATGAAATCTAGTCAAAGGAATATTCAATAATGTAATGTTATAGTACCCATACTTAACCCTTTTCAATCGAAAAAAAAAATGTCGATACAACGCTGCAGAACAGATGAGAAAAACATAGAAAATTCTAGATATCTTGTTACATGATGCATTACTGTATTTTCCATTGTTTGTTTACAAGCTTTGACAAAAGCGTTAGTTTTAATGCAATAACAAAAGCTTACCCGTCTTTTATACGTAATAATGAGTCTTATCAATTATATGAAAAGTTTTGTACAACTACATTATGTGTCATTCATTATGCTTATGCTAAGCTTGTTTGAATAACTACTGTACGTATGTACTTATATTTTTAATGTAATTTTTATATTTTTTACCAATTATAATAAGTCTAATTTCGTCTCAAGTTCACCTTGAATTAATATCGTTTTGCTAAAAATTTTCAAACGTGGGATAAGCTGATTATCAAGGAGCTTTATAAAAAAAAAAAAAACTATGTTGCTTCAATATTATTGACGGGTTACTGGTTATTGAACTTTCGAGCTTAGCTGTCTAGTCCTCTTTTTAATTATTTTTCAAAGCCTGTATCTAATTTTATTTGCTTACCTCTATAAAAAAGATTTGATATATAACACTTTTCCTCTATTGCTGCTTAACATTTAATCTGATTGCTTATTTACACAAATTCCCTTGTAAATGTCATAAATATTTCGATAAATTAAATGGAATGATGAAGTCCTCGTGTCGTGTTGATATCCTTCCTCTTTGCAGAGGTGCGTTCTGCGTTTTCCAATATCCAAATTATTTCCAATAAGCACCACCTATCATTTTCAGGCCTCACTTGTCGTTTCGACGAACAAACTTTAATTAACGTGGATTACAGCCGAAGCCTTTCCTTTGAAAACCAGACGATTTGACGTGTGGCCATGTCATTACTGCAATCCGGTATTCATCATTCAAAACACGTTCCTGATGTTAATTGACGGAAATGCGACCAAATATAGCCACTAGGACTCCAAAATGCTATTCCCATCATTCGTAGCTGATACTTACAGTTTGCATAGAAGTTATTTTGGGAATCTGAAAATTCTGTTCGCCATGGTTGGTTATTTCTAATTTTGTGCAAGCGCCAGGCATATTAATTAGTAACGACGATGTATGCATAAGTATGAGGATACCAAAGTTTTTAGTCTCTTTGCCGACATTGCGTAGTCACTCAAAGGAAGCTTGATTGAAATTCGCCCTATATTCCCTGTAATATAAAAAAAAAAACACAAAATTGGGTTAAAGTATTTTAGGATATTGATTAAATCACTAAACAGGAAATAGGAATTCCCTGTGAAAGAAAATGTAGTTTGGAAAAGGGCGTCTTATATTTCTAATTATTTTATGAGAACTACCGCGAAACTACTAATTAGCTGTTGGCCGCAATTTAACTCGCATCCTACACTAACTTTGTGTACTCGGAAAGTTTCACCTTACGTAGTCCTACATTCATCCTCGACTCTAGATTTATCTAAATTCCAAATTGGTATCAGACGGACACGCAAACAGTTTGGCATTTGTTTACTTAGTTGAAGCATAGGTATGGTTACATGAATACACGCTAATATTTATTGGAGCAACTTTTCGGCGTACTAGTGTAACTGAATGTGTGCTCGCTTCACAGTTCGTAACTTGCAGTAGGGGTGCACACTGTTGTCGGGCCGTCATACCTATAACATCATTGATACATAGTTCCACTTGTTGTAACTTAACTCGTTTATAAGAAAGTCGTTGTTGCCCTTGGCAGCCTGCCGGATGTTAGGGCTACGTACTTAGATAGATATACTACGTTCATGATTTTAAAACTTCGCCATTTATTAGGTTTTAGATAACTGCATTCAGCTTTGAAATCCAGTTATTTTTCTAGTTCACGTTAATATTTTTTTTTATTTTAAATAATATCAGTTAAAATGGTCGTTAGAGGTGAAAACCCTACTTTGTATAAGTATTCTTAGAACTACTTAAGAAATTGCAACTTACTCGAGAACACCATCCAAAAATATTTTACTTGTAAAACTCTTCGTTAACATACCAGAAATTCGGCGCAATCGGAATTTTGTAAGGGCGCTTTGTACCAATAAGTTTTCCCGCTGTGCGACCAGGCTCCGCCCACAACATGACCGCGCATGGTCCCGGAGATCTCCTTCAAGTTCCATAATCGTGACAATTAATCACTTAACATTACCACTTCCAACCTAAAATAATGCTACCTCTATAATGTACAGTAAAGTCAATTTACGATTTGTTGAAACTTCGAAATCTATAAGTCGTATAATAATATTTGAAAACATGGTTCAGTAAACTAATCAAATATGGATGTCCTGAAGTATAGTAGACTGAAGTGTCACGAGGCAATGAAATTCGAGTGTTCACAACCGGGTCGAACCGTGTCGTTGTCTATTAGCTAGCCAATAGCGATGCTTATGAACAAGTGGACACGGAACACGGCAAAGAACTTATTAAAACGGCAGCAAAACATCTTATCAAAATAATGTCGTAGTAGTGTCGTTAGTAGGTCGGTGAACTGATTACTACGAGAAGCTTATGATTTCCTCCCAAATACAATTCGATACACTCGAAACTATAACTAAGGGATCAAATTCAATACGCCCGTGCAACATAGTATTTCGAAGTTCAACTGATTCGCTTCGATTTTCATAAGCCGATTAAAACTCGAACTGCTGGAAGTAGTAGCATGAATTATAGTAAAACAAATATTAAATTGATAACAAACTAACCACTACCGATTATCTGGATTAAAATCTATCCATCTATTGTTGAATACGACGAAATATTTTTTTTTCAGCAATAACTTAAATGCTTTTCAAAGTTTCACAATATTTTCCGACCAAGTAGACAACAATAAGATACATTTAAAAGTGAAATAAAAAGAGTGTAAAAAGTGTTGAATCGCTCGCTGTAAGTGTGTGAAAGCGCTGCTTTTATCAAATAAAGTTGTATGCAGTCTGTGGCATAGGGCGCGCGGCGCGGCGGTCCGCGCATCTCTCGTAGTAAGCTAGCGCACCTGAATTTAGCTCGAGCGAGCGTCCGACGCCGCTCTCGCTTTCAGCCTCCCCGCGGCGACGCGCGTACACTTGCGGAACTGAATCTACTCCCGAAAGTTGTACGAAGTGATTTGTTTTTTTTAATAACCACTCATTTCAATTATTTATCTGTTTTTTTTTTCTACTTTGACAAAATGGATATGACCTCTTCTTTATTTATGTGCCTTCTACTGGCCTTTTTTTTGTACCTCGTTTTTACTTTTTATTTTATTATTGTTATTGGATATTATTATTATGATTTACCATAAATATTTTTCGGAGCGAACTGAAAGTAATACGCGATGAAGAGAGTTTGGCTTCACGGGCCGGGGGGGTCCCAGGTCTTCTCAGTAAGTAATTATAAATAAATATTACGTATCACACCTAGATTTATACTAGATTCTCTGCTTGGCTCTAAATTCGGAACGCTGGGTAGGAACGTAATGCAACTACCTGTTACGTCGCGTTGTTTGTGCTTCGATGCCGCGCGCCTAAACTTGAAACTTAAATACTTATTAGTTTACTAATATTGTAGATTTATTTAGTACTTACTCCGAAGGGAAAACAGACTGAGATTTTAATGTGGAAGTAACTTAATTAAAATGGTGTACTTCACTAAGAAAAGACTTAAAGTTCGAAGTGAGTGGTTCTCAATTTTGAATTAGTGCTGTTTATTATTGTAAATTTCACTTTCTATGGAATCAAAACTTACTGGATACTTCCCATAAAAATATTTTAGTAAGTTATTAATAATTATCTTTATGTATAATGATTATACGTATAGAACCCTCGGTGGGCGGTTTTTTCGAAACATCATCTCCCGAGCCTTTTCCTTTTCAAAACAATCTAGCTAATTAAAGTGCATTAATTGAAAAGACCGATGCTCGCTGAAATATTCACAATGAAATGAAGAGTTCTCACATTACATTATCCGAGAATTATTTAATGACTGACAATGTAAACGTATATTTTCATTATTGTAACTAAGTCATTAAAAAAGCAATTTAAAGTGACATTTTTGAATAACAGATTTTACATTGCTCCTAGTTTTGAGTGTGACGGTCCGTCTAACGGCTGACTGCCCGGCATCCATTAGACTGTACACAAAACAGTGTACTTGTTGCATAAAACCTTTTTGAATAGCGGTGCTCGGAACACCCTGACCGACTACCCGAGAAACGCGCTTACACGTCCTGTAGCCAGCGCGCCAACGCCGGGCTTAATTGCCTTAGGGCTGATTTTTCAATCGCCAGATAACTTTTATCTGAGGAATATGTTTGACGTTTTGACAGGTTTTGTATGGAAAATATGTCAAACCGCCATATTTATTCCTCAGATAGAAGTTAACTGATGATTGAAAAATCAGCCCTTACTGTAATATATACCTACGTTTGTTGTGATACCGCTCACAAACTTTCTGTCATGCATTTCGTCAAGTATCTCCAACGCACCTATTGATAACACTCACATACTAAAACTAACGTACACATTAAAATATAACAACGTCTGTTTCCCATTCGGAGTTGGCAGTAATATTGTAAAATATAACTATTTCTGTATAAAATCATGGTTCCTTTAAGTAGCTGTCATCCTGTCCTGTTCCCTTTGTGTTCCCATCCCATCCATTTATCATATAAAATTAACATTAATGTCAGATTGCTTGTCGCTTTAGACTGTGTACAGCTTGGTTTTAGATTTTAGTACCTAGAACTAGTTCATGATTAAAATCTACTAGTATATGAAAATAACAACAATGTTTATATTTCCCTTTATGAGTCCCTAAGCATCCATCCGCTTGTGATGAAACTGTTAAGTTGTTGGTTCGTCCGCGAAGGTTCCGACGCGACATTGCAACGCGTGGTGGATACAGCTAGTTATTTATAGAATTTCGATATCGGGTGCCTATGTAAAATTATTGGCTGACGTTTCGCGGCCTCCAGGCTTTCCGATGATTTTTTACTACGGATGCTCTTCGTTACTTTTCTTTTTCCAGAGACCGCTTTTCAAATAGTAATTTTAAGGGTATATAACGATCCTTCCTTTGATAAATATCATTTCTGCATACAATTTCACAAAGTTCAGTTTTAATTAACATCTTTTAAGTTTTAGCGGTAGTAACCTACCACGAAAGAGCTTTCGAAAAAAAAGACAATATCCCTGTGTGACGTTGTGCACTTTGGTTTATTAATATGAACCAGCGTGGACGGTATTACATTACGCACTTAAAAACAAAGCTTCATGGGATTTAAGCTTTGTCGTAGCCAGACACTCCATTTCATTAAGAAACATTTTATTTTGTCCATTCTTGGTATCTTTGTAGTTTGAAAGTTCAGTAAACACATGCAGGCATAAACTTAAAGTTGGTGAATAATAGATAGGGCTCGACTGGGTTAGCATGGGGGCCTACATAGCCTGTCACGGTCACTAGTTCAAAGTAAGTTGGAAGGAACAACTGCGGTCACACAAAACCTCGATAAACTCTACGTGTACTTGTAGGTATATGATAACTATGTGGCGTTAGCTTTGATAGTTAACCCTTTGACTAAATTACCAAGAAATATTAGTTTAAATATTATATTAGTATCAAATGTAGTGTTTACATAATGTTAAACTTTCCACGAAGTCCGCTAATATATATTTTATGAAGCTTAAATCGTACTTAAATGCAGGTATTTAGTGTACGCTACGATAGTTCCGTAAATAAAATAAGTAGCTTGACAAATGGTTTGCTCGAATAACCGGCAGATTATAGCGAGAAATATCAAATTATATAAATAACGAGCTTGCATTGCATTTATCCGATTCGCTATGAAATATTCCTTAATTGGAATTATAGATAGATGCGTTTCCGTGAACATTTTACATATAAGTAACTGATTTCCTGTGTGGGCCTAAGGCTTTAACAAATACCTTCATATATTATGTTTTCCAGTGCCTACGTTTTCCACGTACGGTGACGGATCGTTACGGCTTTCATTCTATATTTGCATGCAATAAAGTCATCTCGATTTCCTCGTTACATATTGAACCTGGGATTTGATATTGTTAGGTTCTCACATATCTATTCTCAGTACACGGATTTACAACATCAATGTCTACGTGATCAGTTGATAGCCCCATTCTACTATAATACTTATTATAGATGCGAAACTTTGTTGGGATATATGAAAGTGCATATATGTATATGATTGTTTTTCATGGATTCTTATGAAACTTCGCAGCCTACATAACAAAATAACATAAAGCCTGCTACTTTTCAATATACACGAGAAGTAAATCCATAGGGATGCGGGTGAAACCGCGGGCGTAATCTAGTTGTATATAAGGGTAAATTGTACACGTTTCGGCTGTCTGTACAACACGTTCTAGGAATACGGTTCCGTTACATCAAAGCAGCAGTTTCGCAATATTGTAAATTAATACTAGCCTATTGCATCGACAAATCGAATGTCCCTGATAGCTTCGCTTATGGACTCAAAAGCAACGTCACGCATGGTTTGCTTGAAAAGCCATCTTGCCTTTGTCTGAGTATATGGCTATTGTCGTCTTCAATATTTGGTGTATTAATAGTACCGGACAACATATCACAAGCCTGCCTTTGCCTAACGTTACTGTGAAATCTATTGAATATTCACTGCTTGCCTTTGACAAAGTTCTAACGTGAACTTACAAAACCTTAGGGTGCATTTAGACCACACATAGATATAACTAGACCTGGAACGACGGTATCCTTTCTCATGATTTTAATATTATTTCGCTTTCAAATCCTGTTAGTGTAACCGCACCGGACGCAGAACTTTTTTCACTATTCTTTT
Source organism: Helicoverpa assulta (assembly GCA_963856015.1). Classification (NCBI taxonomy): domain Eukaryota; kingdom Metazoa; phylum Arthropoda; class Insecta; order Lepidoptera; family Noctuidae; genus Helicoverpa; species Helicoverpa assulta. The sequence continues at coordinate 3,641,997 of CAWLCW010000029.1, forward strand.
TTTTTAAAACTAAAATTTGATAAAAGAGGATTTAATAGAAAATAAATTACTATTGCAGAATTAAAATCAATGCAGCTTCTATCCTTTTACGTAGCTGTAAGCTGATACAAGACCTTTGTCTCTTTGTGGAGTATTTTTAAGAATGTTTATCCCGAGCGCGTGACACAGGTTTATACATTGTTGTTGGGAAAACTTCATTCACAAAGGCGCGCGTGTATGTTTTTAGCTCAGAGATCCTTACAGCTCGATAATATTTAAATATAGGCATGGGCGAGTTAGTTTGTTTGCATTTTGAGTTTTATACATTACGCCGTTAAACCTCCGAATAATGTATATCTATGTACCTATACAAGCTGTTGATTTGCATCCGTGCCATATTCAAGGACGAATTATGCTAATGATTCTCGACCCAAATCAACAAAAAAATTGGTACGTAATTTTTTTTTTCGGAATTCCGTCAATGTCATCTAGCCGTATTTAAACATGGCGCGTGTGTTACTGGCCTTACAACCGTGCTGCGCCCTCACACAAAAGCAAACAAATACGCAATGATTACACTAGTTTACAAAATCAAACTTTTTGCCTGTTGCCGTGGATTTAATGGCTGGGAACATTCATTAATGTTTAGTTTTTATTAATTCTACCCGCAAATATTTTTTTGTAGCTCGACTTTACTTGTTATTGACTTTCTCATTTCTGAAAATTTTTTAGTCGCTTACGTACGTATTTTATTGTGTTTATACAAATATGTGAAGTTTTTACAACATGAGTAGTTCAAGAGACGTTGTTTAAACAATCCAAACCATGTTTGTTACTTATGTGGAGAATATGTCTTTGATAAGTGTAGAAATGTCATATCAGAGACGCTTAAAAATACTTCCTTTTTATATTTTGGAAAGTTGTTGGATAAAAAAGACAAATCTTGGGCTCCTGATTGTGTTTGTAAATCGTGCGTTGAATACTTAAGATCATGGAAAAGTGGTAAAAGAAGTTCTTTTAAACTTAAAACACCAACTATTTGGAAAGAATCGAAAAATCATCTCGACGACTGTTACTTTTGTAGCGTGAACATAAACAGCTTAAACACCAAAAATCAAGCTAAATGGCAAAACCCAAGTATTACACGTGTTCAGCGTCCAGTGCAGCATTCACTTGAACTTTCAGAGAATAAAAATTATATTGAATTTTGAAAAATTATACTGAAAATTATGTTGAACTTGTCGAAGACCTGCTTTTAGAATTAAGAGATATGGGATGCAATATGAGCATAAAACTTCACTTCCTCTTCAGTCATCTGGACAGATTTCCGGAAAATTTAACAGATATGAGCGAAGAGCAAGGAGAGCGTATGCATCAAGATTTACGTGTCATGGAAGAACGTTATCAGGGTTTCTGTGATATAAATATGATGTCTGACTATTGCTGGTCCCTGATACGCCATTTCCCTAAGTCTACACATAAGAGAAGAGCTTTAAAGCGAAGTTTTTTGGAACTAAACAATTCATATAATTTTTAAATAAATATTCTTTTAGGTAAATACACGTTTTTTCTCTATAAACCGCACTTAGCTGAAACTCAAAAACTAGAGCTAATAAAAAAAAACTACTAATAGTTTTAAATATGGTTCAATATGAGTAGTCAACAACAGCTTAAAAAATCCCGGCAACATATGTACTGTAAACTAGTGTTATTCATAATTTTCATTCATACAATTGGATTACTTCTGAAATACTATGACATTACAATGACAAAAAAACCAGCGCAAATTAGCTATTTCCCGTCTACTGTAATTCCAATTGATTATTTACGTATTTTATGACCTCCTCCTGAAATATGGCACAAATGCAAATCAACACCTTGTATAAAAATTAATGTCACTTTTAATTTTATAACTCAAGAACGGTCTCACCTAACCAAACCAAATGTTTAGGCTTTATTCGGGCTATTAAGTAGACAGGTTTATGTTTGTGAAGTTCAGGTTCAGACAAAATCGGTCGAGCGATTCTTCATTTATCACATTTTTTGTAACAAAGTAGTGGATATGTAGCGAAGCAAATAACGCGGGCCACTAGTATGTCATATAAAGGCTGTTCTGTTTTGGGCAGTTTACGATCTAACTTTCTTTTTTAAACAAAATGTCCAACAAACCAAACTTACTATGACAGGTATACTATTGTATACTTCTAAACTCATGAGACTGAACTAAGTTGTGAGCTTCAGAAGTCGCAGATTTTTCATACAAAATGTGTAAGACATAAGGCTGCTGTTCCTACATCTTGGTTCTCACAATACATATTTTAAATCCTTGACAATGCCAATGTATTTATGAATAGAACTCGACCGTATCGTTCTGTTAAGGGTTGGAAAGATCCTCAAGTACAATGTTTTGTTACGGAGCTAATACTTAGATCATTTATATTACACTTGTATTTGTTTAATGCTACTCAGCAATTTACAAAAGACTTATACGATCGAAAGATGGAATTCAATTCAATTTAATGATACCAAATAGGTTAGAAAATGTATTGTTCCGGAAACCGAGTTTCAAGCGTTTCAAGAAAAAATAATAGAACACACAGATGTGTAACATTCGAGTATTTCAATACTCAGTATTTTGACCTAATATAGTATAAAATATATATATCGGTTGTATGTGGCTCTATTTCATTTTCCGCATTATCAGTGTCATAAGTAGGCGCTAAATTTAGTTGGTCCTTCTGAAATCAGTTGACAACTGAATTGGTTGGTTGGTTCCGCGGGGTACTGGGGACTGGGTGTGTCGCCGTAAAAGATTGACGCGGGGTAGGCCCGAAAAGGGACGCTTAGGATTAGGGGGTGCGTTCAAGGGGCGGAGCCAAACGATGTTTGGCCCAGTTACTTGTGTTTAGAAGGAAATGCTTTTTCCGGGAAGGGACGAAGAATTTTAAATATTACAAACTAGCGACAGGTACTTCATGCATATGGATAATTAGTGACCGTGTTGTGCAGCATTAAGCTTTATTACTACTTTGATTAATATTCAATAGCCTTTGTTCTTTTTAAAATTGAAATTATACTACGAATGTGAGAAAAAAAATAGTTTATTAAGTAACATTACGATAAATAAAGATTAAAACAAAAGTAAACTTCTGAAAACGGGGTAATAAGTATCGTTTATTTCTGAAAAGACATAGTTCTCGACGAATTTTCTCAAAATTCTGTGTCTATTAATAGCGCCGAGTTTTGAATTCAGTGTCAGTAGGTTTTGCCTTACAAGCCAAGGACTTCCCGGGCCTATAGGTTACTAGGCCGAGCTTCATATTCCCTGTCATTTATTAGGTCCAAACCCATCACTAGGCGCGTTTCCACTAACACAGGCGAGCTTGATAAATGCACCTGACATAAGTGATTTGTGCCGGGACATATAAATTCCATTATCTGAAGTAACAGGTGCGTCGATGAAAATTACGCGGATTGTCGGTACATGCAGGTTTTAATAAACGTCAATTTAGTAATCCTCACTAGTAAATTGCATTACTACTCTCGTGCAGTTCCAGTTCGTTCTCGATTTCGAGGAAGGTACTCCACGGAGACATGAGCTTTGAAGAGCTTGTTTGAAAGGTCTCTAATTTGTAAGATTCTCGCTAACGGTAATTTAACACATGATAGAGATGTTTATTGGGCGTGTCATGATGTATCATGATGAAGCCGAATTTATAATACTATAGTTTAACTAGCGAACCGCCCCGGCTTCGCGCGCGCGTCCATAAACCTCATGATAACAGTATTTTTCCACTATGTACCTAATTGATGTTATTATACATATAAACCTTCCTCTTCAATCATTCTATCTATTAAATGAACCGCAACTAAATCCGTTGTGTAGTTTTAAAGATATAGGTAATCATAATACATAAGGATATAGGGACAGGGAAAGCGACATTGTTTTATACTACGTAGTGATATATAAGATTATAGTTTAATATATAATCGCCATTAGTAAAAGATTTTCAGATTTTTTTGAATTTAGGGAGCACGTATGAATTTTATACTCTGTCGAAACTACCGACTGTCGAAATCCTACGCCAAATAAATGCACTAACAGTAGTCTGTCATTTAGCGTCAACGCTCCGATAGGCCGCGTGTATGGAAGCTTTTCCGGGTTTGATAATTGCTAGAAAGAAAATAACTTTTCAACGTAGATTTTTATAACATACAGTGACAGTTGACCAATTTTCCTATATGCATGGTCCATTTTGACGTTAACAAAGGTCTTTGAAACAATATACTTTTAGGACATGCTTTTTCTACAGAATTTTAGTTAGTGATTTTCGTAAACTATTTCAGTGTTGAGCTAAATACTTGTAAATAATTATGGCTCACGGCAGAAAGCATCGAAACATGGCAATATTTCTTACAATAATTTGAACTTAGAAACATGGAACTTCATTAGAAATAATAACGGCGGTATAAATAGAAAAGTGGACTTGTTAGTGGTATTTCTTTAGTTTTCTTTAATCTTTATCGTTTAGTAATGTTGTTTTATTTGATTATCTAATTACTCAGCATTTACGAAGTTAAAATAAACTACATAAAGAGACAGAACAAAGATGAACAAATTGTCTCACGGCTGGATCTAACTGGGGGTTGCAAAATCAACGTTATGGGATGTTATATATATAGGGAATTTGGTAGACGCTGGTTCATTCTGTTACCTTTTAAAAGTATATCGGTAAGCATATTGATTATCGATACCTGAGCTCAGTATAAAGAAGTATACATTTCTGCTTTAAAATGTAGCATCTTTGGATCGTATGCGAGTGTACCCGAGCGTATTGCATAGTCGTACGTGGATGTGAGCGTAGGTCTGAGCTCGCGATGCAAGGTGAAGGTCTGTCACCATTGTGTCGCGATTCCCTCGTGTGACCTGTGACCTGAACAACCAGATATTTGTTATTATAAACCACGTGTTTAAACTTGAGGAAAGGGGACTTTTCGTACCGGTACCTTTGAAAAGGATTCTGCATAAGAAATCCGCAATGTTCAGATTTGCGAATATGTATTTTTGAATCGGTAGTTGTGTTATTCAGTTTTGCTTATAACCTGTTTAACTCAGTGGTTCTTTTTGAACAAGGACATGTTACACGCTCTCAAAACACTCTTTATTCATTTGTATAATGACCTTATCGTTTTGATATTATTTCACCCTTAAGGCGCAAGTTTACATACAGTATTAACGTCCGTTTTTTCAAACAACTTATTACTTCGAAACTTGAACGGTAAAATTCTTAGAAACCAGTTGTTTTATGAAAACTGTCATTAAGTTGTCCGTGAACTTGTGCCTAAGTTTGTGTAGTCAAAATTATAAGAATTCAGGAGAAAGAAAATGTCTTTTAAAATTCATTTATTTATACTTTAGTATTTAATAATTTTCTAAAGGACAATGTAAGAAGACCTACAAACTAAGCAGGTCTAATGGAAAAGATGTTTGAATTTTCAAAGACAAAATGCATTGTTCTGAGCATTTTCAGAGATGCACGTTTGCCGTAAAAAGAGACGACGCCAACTTTAAATAGCCTTCGAAAGTATTGACGGGCCATCGCTGGCATCAACAGCTAATATTTTCGTCGCGACGAGAAAAATATGCATCTATACTTGTTGCGAGAGCAAATAAGACTTTCGTAGCTTTGTGTGCAAAATCATCATTATGATATACGATAATTACAAAGGATTGATTTGATAGTAAGTCTACAAATAACATTAGGGGATCTTCACACTGCCCCGCATCACGCTGCATCTTGCGTGTCGACGCACCTACGCGCGTTCCTGCGGGAGTGCAGATCTGCATCATCGTGCGGGTTTTTCGCGCACTCACGCGCGTAGTTGCGTTTTGTTAATTCACGCACGGCGGCTCTCATCGAGTTCCATTTTCAAACATACACGTCACGCCCATTCAAAATCACGCGCGTCACTGCGGGATTCAGTGTGCCATACCTTGCGTCTTGCCCCGCACCTACGCGCGGGGGTGCGTTTTTCTCCGTATGTATGTGCGTGATCCGCATGAACGCGCGTGGATGCATTTTCAGTGTGTTGGACTATGCGTGTTTTCCATACAAACGGAGATATTTCCATACAACGGAAAAAAACGCATCCACGCACTACGCTGCATCATGCGGGGCAGTGTGATAATCGCCTTACTGCAATTCGTGCTCGCGATTTGTTCTATACAGTTTTCTGAGGTATTTCCACTTCAGAAGATATTCTATCTTTGTGTTTTCAATATTCATGTTTTTGTTTGTTCAATGTACGGTACCTTGCTTATTTTGTAAAGTTTGTCGCAGTTACCGTTACGTTATTTAAATAAAAAAGTCCTGGTCTTACCGGAATGATTTGTTGTCAGAAAAAAGATACGCAAAGACAGATTAAGATTTCAATGTGAAATGCTTTCATTCGGTTGTTCGTACAATAAAGAGCAATTGTGAATAAGCTCAACTTTAACCGTCGCATAGAATAAGCAAGCTTAAAATCAACTTGAATGAATCATATGACTTTAATAAAACATAAGTTTTTTATTCATAGAAATAACAGTTTATAACTTTTTTTTGTCAGGATTTATTATTTGATGATTATGTATTTATTTGAAGTTTTTACTCGAGACAGACGTTTTTTAAAAGTTTAAAAATTTTGGAAAAATTAGGAGCCCAGATCAAAGATGATCAACCAATGGCTCTTTCGAGTCCTTACCCCTTTACGTCAGCCGTGCTGAGATCACATAAGGAGCACATCCAGTAAACAGTAGATCTTGTATCTAATTAAGTTGGCTTCCATCGCCACATAGTTACTTGTTCAGTACTTCGACAACCGCCGCGTGGTCTAACCACATGCGCCATACATACACTTGGTTGCTTCCTTTGTTGTTTAACGCATACCCCTGCTGTGTACACATATGAAGTACAGAATTCCTTGAAATGGACAGATCTGTAATCACATATCCCTAAAAAAATCTGACTGGGCACGTAGTTCACCTTACGATGAAATGAAGGACCTTACATTAAGAATGTCTGGTTGCTTTATTTTTTCAAGTACTTCACTAGGATCACTTAGTGTGTTCTAACAATTCTTTAAACTTCTTTTTACTGTTTATAATCTACTCTATATAAGTATTTAATTAAGTTATCTTCAAAAGACCTTCAACAATATTATTGCCATTTTTTATTGAAGATACACACGCGTTTATCTCACCTGATGTTTAGCGACGATGTGGTCGAAGATGAAGCACGCTTGCCTAGAAGTAACCTATTCATTCAATCTTAACATGAAGACTCCTATGTTGTAGTAATCGAGAAATATAGACTTTCAAGTAGGAAAGCCACTCCTTACCTGCTGGCATAACAAAACTGTTATAGGTATACATGGTCAACCATCAAAAAACAAGAAGATGTGCGACATGTAAAGGTCAATTAAATTGCCCCCTGGAATGTTTGTAGCCTTCATTATAAGTATCCTTGGAGATCCCAAGGGGCTTTTCTTCATAAGACCTTTGACTTGACGTTGCACTTGATATATAATAATTTAACCGTAAGACAAGTAATAGCCTTCCTGATTCAATGATAATTATGTTGCCCTTAACGTCTTGCCTTATGTTCGTGTCAAACTCGATACAAATGGCAGTAAGAATATTTGAAAAAATTGAAATATTTTCAGTAATTGCAACGTATTTTCCGTTAATCAGATTGTCGATCGATGAGAAAGAAATGTCAAAGTCATAGCGTGGGCCTTTCATATATTCAGGACGAGTGACGTAACAAATATCAAGAAAGCTCCACGAATTTCATCCTGCCCAAGTAACTCAATTCCAATACTATCAGAGATTTTTATGCTAGCTGCATTCAGAGTTGCCTATGAAAACATAGACTTCTATTAGCTTTGAGTTTTTAATATTTCTAGGAAATAACTTTTGATTGCAAATAGACGGAAAAGGTGCTATTTCTAGAAAATGTAATAAGCCAACATTTTTTTTTATAATATTGAATGGCAACTTAGATGAAAGTTCAGATGCAAGCAATTTAAAAATAAGCATCAGATGGTAATGACTGTATTGAGTATTGAACTAGAGTGACTTGCTTACGCTTTTATTTTCAATCAATGAAGCGTTTATTTTTCACAATAAGGCCGGAGACCTAAAGATGCATTCGTCAATGAGGGTTTTCTAAAATGGCAATCCACGAGGTGGCAGCACCGAGCGTCAGGTCCAGATAACTGTCAAAGTGCTTATCTTTACTATGAATAGTGAACGATTTTAGTGTTTTTTTTATTTTATAATTAAAGCACTGCATTATTGTTTTACTATTGCGGTTGAGTAAATAAAAAAAACTAAATCATATTGTGTTAACAAATTTTTCAACAAGCTTTTCCTTAGTACCAGTGACTTTTGCACCCTCTCTCTTAGCTCAATTTTTAGTTCGGAAACCTTATTCTGACCGTAGTCCATAATAAAATCAATAACACTTCCAATATAACAGAATTTCAATAAACAATAAGTTCGGCACCTACAATTCCATACTATTTGACAGCTGTTTGGACCAGACGCATACGTGGCGCCACCCGGTGGCAGAAAAAATTTCAAAAACCCTCATTCCCAAGTGTAGACGGTTTTTGTCACCGGTTTTTAATTTTTTTATGGGGTGAATACAAGACTAGCTTCTATTCATTAAAACGTGATCTCCCTACTCTTGCATTGCAAATAAAGATTTCGCGTGGACTTGCGGCGAAGTCGCGACTTTTGCTTAGTGACGATAAAGCTGCCTCGGGGTTTGCTTGCCGAAGGATGAAGTTCATTGCTCGTGATCTCAGCTGTTGAAAGTTATTGTCGAAATAGGCGATACTACTCCATGATTTTTTAATTAAAATAAACGGTTTTAAGACTTTAAGTAAAAAGTGATAAAAATTGTAAAAAAAATGTTTCATATAATTCAAATCAAAAATTAACCCGTAACTTAAACCAACAACTTCAAACGTAACCCACGTTCTTACGACCAAACGAAACAAAAATAAAAAAACAAAATAAACATAAAATACGTTGTATTTATAGATTCGTAGCTGGGATAAAATCCAGGCAATTGTGAAGTCTGAGGAGGGCCTCGGTATCGAGTACGATGAGAATGTCATCTGTGACGTTTGTCGGTCCCCCGACTCGGAGGATGGCAATGAAATGGTGTTCTGCGATTCTTGCAATATTTGCGTGCATCAGGCCTGTTATGGCATCACCGTTATCCCGGACGGTAAGTGGTGTTTATGTACTTTTTGAATGACTGAACATTATTTAGGTACATTGATATCGTCGCATTAGCAAAAAAAGTGAGCCCTAATAGTCATTTCCAAGTATCAGAAAGCTCATTAATTCTGTAATCAACAATATTATTAATATATATTTTTTTGTTCTTCCTTTATATTTTAACACATTTATTTTTTGTAGGTGCTTGAGTAATAGGTATGGGTAAGGGGTGTACTAGCTAACATGATAAACTATTTGTTTTTTTTTTATTATAAATTTATGTATACAATTTTGTATAATGATATTTTTAATATTTTGTATACGGTTCTCCAAACCATGCAGACAAAATTGTGTTGCTGGGGAGTTTGTTCCACCACTTCTTCTTCCCAGCAAAATCACATAGGAAGTGGTGAAGGGCGGGCGTTTTGGGGACTCTCTTTTGTAAATTTTACCTTCAAAAAGTTCAGATTTTCAGCCTACCTTGAATAAATGACTTTTTATCTTTTATCAACCATAACCTGTTTTTAAAACAGGTTCCTAAAATATCATTAATAGTTGTTATTTTTTTTGTTAAATTAGTATTGTCAAAATAAATGAATGTCACTCATCACAACTACTGTGTGCACAGCTTTGTCAATAAGTTCTCAACAAAAGTTGCAGTTTGCTGAGGTCTAAGTTATCGATGCGTTGAGCTGCTATTTTTCTAATGCGGCGTACTTGACTGAAAAGGAAATATTTATATGTAGTAAATTGCTAATTATTATTTTAGTTCTTCTAGTTTTAAAGTTATTTCTATAATATAAAAAAACTATGTAATTTATTAGCTTCTCATGTAATTTTGTTGTTTGATATCGTATAGAAAAGGTATCTAATAGTGATTTAATGTTTTCAGGTCAATGGCTGTGCAGGCCGTGCGGCGACGGCGTGCGGCCCAGCTGCGTGTTGTGCCCCAACCACGGCGGCGCCATGAAATGCACGCCTTCCGGGCACAAGTGGGCGCACGTCAGCTGCGTGCTATGGATCCCCGAGGTGTCCATCGGCTGCGCGGAGATTATGGAACCGATCACCAAAATATCTTCCATTCCACCCTCCCGATGGTCCCTCGTTTGTGTATTGTGTCGTAACCGCAAGGGCGCTTGCATTCAGTGTTCAGTAAAGACGTGTAAAACTGCCTACCACGTAACATGCGCCTTCAAACATGGACTTGAAATGCGCGCTATTATCGAAGACGAAAACGCTGACGACGGTGTTAAATTACGTTCCTATTGCCAAAAGCATAGTGTTAATTCTAAGAAAGAAAAGTGTCCGGGTTCAGGCGAGGAGGAGGATGAGGTAAAACGAAAGCGTAGGAAAGATATGACGTCGGAGGAAAAGACGCAAGCTCGAGCCGCTCGCTTGCATGAGATTGAGAGGGAATTTGATAAACACGTAAGTGTCAAGGATATTAGTACACATCTCCTTGACGTTGATCAGGACGCTATTAATTACATTTACAACTATTGGAAGCTAAAGAGGCGAGCAGGGCACAATCGTCCCTTGTTGCCACCCAAGTCAGACGACACCGAGGTGCTCACTCACAGGCAAGAGCAGGCCGACATCGACAAGCTCAAGATGTTCGTGCAGCTGAGGCAGGACCTGGAGCGGGTACGGAATCTCTGCTACATGGTGAGCAGAAGGGAAAAGCTCTCTCGCTCATTCTTCCGTATGAGGGAACAAACGTTTCACAAACAAGTGGCTGTGCTATCTGCTGCTGGCGACATCCCCCAGCAGGAGCTGTCAGCCATCATCGAGGCTAATCACGGACCTTCAATATATGACAAACTATACTCTCACGACAATGCACCGGATCATAAGAATGATTTCGAAGAGTTGCTAGCCCGCATCGCGCCACCAGAATCAGGCGACGAGAAAAAGAAAGATCGCAACGGGTTAGTCAAAGGTTCGAAATCATCAAATCCGTACAAGAAACATTACGTAAATGGATCGCGACGCAGTGGCAGTATGTATAGTGGACTGTCCAGCGAGGAGAGTGCACCGGAGATGGCGCGATCCAGTAGGTTCCGAACCAAAGTCGGTTCTAGTACAGATGACGAAGGAAGGAGAGCTGGAACATCACCAAAGAAAAAGGTATCTCCTAAGGGCAAAGGCAAGAGATCTCCTAAGAAGACTGAAAGGAAGAAGAAGAAGGTACCACAGTCTAAACCACTCATTGAGAGCAGCAGTGACGATGAATCTTTGAATTCCAGATTGAAAAAGGATCGATCTCGCAGCAAGACACTACAGCAAATGGAGAAAGAAATGACGGCTGGAAAGATGGGTCAATCCGGTACAGACAGCGATGACCTAATGCCGATAAGACCTACTATGAGAAACAGCAAGTTCCCTATCGACATATACTCAGACAGCAGCGAGGACAACAAGTCCGACAAAGCTGATAAAGTCAAGTCAGATAAGGTTAAAACTGAAAAAGAAAAACCGGACAAAGTCAAGGTGGAAAAATCACCAAGTGGTAATGATTCTCAACAATCTCTGCCAAGGACTAAGGCAGCTATGAAAGAATTTATTCCAACTCAACCCGAGAAGAAAGCAACCACCAGTCCAGAAGAGGAAAAGCCTGGTCCAAGGAAGAGAGGCAGAAAGCCTTCGAACAAGGACAAAAAGATGCCACTACCGCAAAAGATTAAAACAGAATCGGATGATGAAGCTAAAAATAAAGAGAACATTAAATTCTCCAAACAGAAGGATCACCCGACGGATCTCATTGTTCCACAGCGGCAGGCGGCTAAGAAAGCTTCCGAAAACATGCGCTCGACCACTGTTGTCAAAAAGGATGAAACAGTTCCTGAACAACGAGAAATAAAACAATCAACAAGCGGTGATGACACCAAACCGAAACCAGTGGTAAAACCAAGTGAAAAGGCTAAATCAACTGGTAAAGGCAAGGAAGTAAAAGACGCTCATTCTTCAAAAGTTAACAAAAAGAAATCTAAGGAGACAGAGAAGGAACCCATTGCTTATGTACCGCAAAGACAGGCAGCGAAGAAAGCAGCCGCTCATATCAAGAGTGGACTGGGTACGAAGGCACCAGTACCCGAGAACGAAACAGAGAAAAAGAAAGATGCAGATAAATCTGAGCCGAAATTATCGCCTAAGAAAGAGAAGGAAGAGGCCAAAACTTCGAAACCCGCTCAGAAAGAAAGCTCTAGTTCGTCTTCAAACTCCAGCAGCAGCAGCTATTCATCTTCATCCAGTTCTGAAGAAGAACCTGAAAAATCAATGATCAAGCCCACCGCTAAGGCACGCGCGATTAAACCGGCCACGACACGCCAGCCGTCTATGTTCTCACCTCCTGGCTCTAGACCTACAGTGGACTTGCCCTTTCTCGACAGGGTGTCAAAACCATTGTCTTCCACTAGTGCCTCGAGTGATTCTGACAGCTCTAAAGTGTCCGACCGATCCCGCTCAGGAAGCCCATACCCCAAAAGGCCTCGACGAAGGAGAAAAGGCAAGAGCGAGTCCACTGATGCCTCCCCACGCAAGGCGCCGCCAGATAAGAAGCTTAAAACTTCCGAACGGCGGTCCGAGTGTAGGGTACCATCACCGACTCCTGAAGGAGAGGAACCTAGCCGACCCAGTGATGCGCGCGCTGCCACACGTGCTCGGACCAGAAGCACTACTTCAGGCGGAAATATGCCTAATAAGTCTGATGCCCGACCTAGAAAACCATCTAAAGACGAAGCCCTTACCGCTACACCCAATAAAACACCCAAAGAGGGCAGCCAGTCCAGTGAACTTCCAACTGCGGAACGGAAAGAGGACGCGGCGGTGAAGGAAGAGGTCAAAGTGGAACTCAAGGAGGAGATGAAAGAGGAGCCAGTGGTTGAGACGCCCAAGAATTATGCTAAGTCTAAAACTAACAAGCTAAAGAGGCGAAGCGAGTCTAATGACGACAGGGAGAAAATTAACAAGACTATTGAAATTGAAGTACCGCCATTACAGAAGGTCAGTCCTAAGAAGAGTGCTGAGCCCAAACATAAGTCATTGATGAACAGGCGAATGAGTGTTAAGGAGACAGCGCCCAAAGACCGCTCTACTTCTAATGAGACTCGAGAGCCGGCTAAGAAAGACAGACGTCTGAGCGTGGCACATAGTGTCGCTGGGTCCGACAAACCGGCTGTGTCGCCCACTAAAAAGAAGACAACGCAACCAAGGATTGAAATAGAGATGGAAATGATTGACAAGAAGAGTCCTATCCACATCAACACAGATTACCATGACAATGACAAGCATTGGTTGCCGAAAGCTCCCAGTCCAAACGCTATTCCGCCGCAAGTAGAAAAGCCGGGTGGCAATGAGAAATACATCGATGACAAATCCATGGATTCTGATTACGCCGATAAGAGCAGCGTTAAAATGATGGCTAAGATACAAGCTAACCTCAACGAAAATACCATGATTAAATCACCGAAGACGCCGATGGACGCGAGAACAATGAGTATTGAACACATGGAGGTTGAGAACGTGGCGAGGAATATGAGGAAGCGTTCTGCAGAAAAGAAGTTTATAACGCAGGATGCTAGTCACGTTCAAGGAGTAGAAATTTCCAAGAGTGCTAAAATACCATCGGCCGTAAACCCATATCCAAACAGATCCATATTTTCGCCTCAGTCAAAGGATAATGAGTTCCTAGACTTTGAAATGATGGCTGTCGACGATGGATTTAACCATGATGATATCATTAAACCTTTTGCAACGTACCCAGAATTCTTCTTCAAAGAGGATTCTAAGCAAGGTGTGCAGGAAACTCTCAACCTAGTGGACAGGCTTCGGATAAGGCTCAGCACTAAGAAGGTGCCGCCTGAGAACCCTGATCAAGAGGAACCGATACTTGTGCCTGATGACAGTGATCATAAAGACAATGACGTCACTGCTGCTTGTAACTTGGTTAAGGCTGAAGATAATAATAGTTCGCCTCCAAAGAAGCACACTCCTACTGAAAGACCAGTCGAGCGATCACCTCCAAAAGAATCGCGACAGACCACCAACCATGTACCGCGAAGAGGGTCCTCAATAGATAGAGATTTGCCTTCAGGAGATACCGCGATGGATGCTAAAGAGTTCCAGCCCATCGCCATGACTAGCAACGAGAAATGGTCGAGCGTACCGGTATCTGTGTCACAGCTGGACACACAGAGTCAGTCCGCCAATGACAGGAAATACGATCACTCAAGCACATACACCGATGATGTCAAAGAACCCATAACTGTGCAATCAGACGTCCAGTCTGTATCTGAAGTCGGAGACGCTATTTCAATATCTAAGCAAAGTGACGATTCCCAATCTTTATCCGTGGTCGACCATTCTGTACACAGCAATGACGTAGAACTAGTACATGACAACCAAAACTATGACAACAATGAAATGATACATTCAGATTGTGCCACCATATCTTCACCGCAGTACGTAAGCCAAGAAAAATGGCGCGAGAGTAAGATAACTACGCGAAGATCGTCTGCTTCTAGCACTAACTCTGAAGCGTCCGTGAGCTCTCATAAGAATGCACGAAAATCCCGTTTGAATTCAAGTGATCTACGTCCAGGTAATGTGATGCCTGCAATAGATACGTATCCACCTATCCCGGCATATTCGCGTCCCGTGGAACCGTCGATGCCGCTGAACCAGTACACGACGTACCCGCCCGAAGCTTCACCGTTCCTGAGCTCGTTGCCTCTGTTCGCGGGCGGGCCGCCGCTGCCACTGCCGTCGCCCGGGCCCGGCCTCTACGGCACCATGCCCTACTCGGCAGCCCCGCCCCCGCTCAAGTCTACCTTCTACAGCGCTGCGTTCACATCTTCATCACAGAACATGGCGCTCACTACAGCAATGATCGCTCCCCCTACGCCGAAACCTCCCGATTCGCCTCGAGATGAAATTGATGTGACCGGCAGCGACAAATTCATTCACGTTGTGTCCAGCCCGAGCGTGAGCGTCGATTCCTATGAAACCAATAGTAATAGAGCGCCAACGAAGATGTCAAACGATAGTAATGAAACTATGACCAGCTTACATCCGCAGGAATCTAAATCTCCACCAAAACTGAGCAAACCGACAACCAAGTTCCCTGGCAAGTCACCGGGCAAGAGCCCCGGTATCTCGCCTAAGCAAAGTGATGCTCCTAAAGGAACCAAGCGACCGAGCAATCGCAGCAACAGAAGCCAAAGAGGTCGCGGACGGTCCAAGAGCCGCGGCCAAGGGTTCTCCGTCGACTACATGGGTAATTCCATACAAAGCAAGCTAGTCGGCACAGTTTACGACTTTGATGAAGAAATTGCGAATGATGGTGTCGACTTAAAAGCTCTTCGTGACAAGCGAAAATCTATTGACATTCGAGATGATAGGAAGTCTGAACATTCATACAAAGATGCGTCTCAATCTCCTCGCGTCCTCACTCCTCCTCCGAGCAAACGCGCTCCGCCGTCCGACACTAAAGACATCAAACCTCCCTCGCCTGAACCCGCAGACACGAACTCGTCCCCCGCGTGCGCGGAACGCGGCCCGGGCTTCTCGCAAGTGGCACCCGTATTGCCCGGCCCAGTCGATATGCGCACATATCAACCTTTCGAGAACCCTGCGCCCGCCGCAGAAAACGATTACCATTTGCTGGCGTTTGCTAGCGGCACCGCCGAACAGCATTTAACTGAGATAGACGAAGAAGTTGAGAAACAGCTTCATACCGCACTAATGGCAAGTAATCCACAGACAGGTTCCCCATCGCAGCAGCCAGCGGAGCCCGCAGAGCCCCCCAAAGAAACCTATGTTCCCCAGCTTCCCAAAGTATCACTGTCAGATTCGAGAAACCAACTGAAGGTAAAGATCAAAGGGCCATTCTTGGACGCGAACTACTCGGCGAGCTCGTCACAGCCGGTGGCGCCGCCGCCGCCCGCGCCCGCGCACGAGCCCGGCACCAGCACCATGACGCCGGCCGCCGCCGCCGCCTCCTCCATGTCGGGCTCCACCAACCTGCGCCGCATGCGCAAGAAGGAGCTGCTGCGCCAATACTGGACCCAGGACATGAATATGGACGACCCCACGCACCCCGCCACGGTGGGCGCGGTGCCGCCGCCCGCCGTGCCCTCGCCGCTCACCCGCGCAGTCATCACCATCCCTAAAGCCGTGGCCTCTATGACTAGCATACCCACTCGAGAGGACTACAAAATTACTGACAGTCCCGTAGAAAAGAAAACTAAGCGCAAAACTACCAGCGGCCTCTCCAGAGAGTTGCGACATCTAGAAGTGAGCATGAATGTCGACGTTGATCCCTCAGATGATGTGAAATTGTCCTCGATAGCTGGCACTTCGGGACAACAGGCGCACAAGCGCCGCGGCCGCACGTCTACTAAACCGAACAGGGCGAATGCGACGTCACCGGTCGCTCCCAAACTGAAGATAAAGATAGGCAACAACACGGTGCAGCAGGTGCCGGCGCCCGCGGCCGCGCCCGCCGACGAGCCCGCCGGTACCACCATCTACCGACCGCCTAAGAAGCGAATCATTGCGAACAAACCAAGCTTGGAAGACTTGCGACGCGAAAGCATGAAGTACCGTCGAATGGTGATGGCTAACTTTGAGGAAGACGAGAAAACAACTAAGACCAAGCCCAAGGGCGAAAAGAGTGAGAAACGTAAAAAGAAAAAGGACAAAAAAGCTGAAAAACTTCAAGTGGTGAACAGTGAAAGTGACAGTGCTACAAAGTTGATTATAAAAATAAAGCGCACGAAGGAGGAGGAGTTGGGCGAGGCCGCGGCGGCAGGGCCGTCGACGAGCGCCGCCCCCGCCGCGCCCCCCGCCGTTGCGGAGCCGGCCATCGACCCTTTCGAGTACGACCCGTCGGCGCCAGACCCGCTGGCCATCGACCCGCCCTCCTACTCCGAGGCGTCGTCCGCCATGCGCAAGGTGCGAACCGACAAGGTGACGCCCATCCGGTTAAAACTCGCGCGCAGCTCTGAAGGCTACGTGATGAAGGAGCCCGAGAGCGCGGAGCGCGCGCTGTCCGTCAATAACAATAAACACTGTGAAGTGAGGTGATACAAGTCGCGTGCCGCCGCCGCTCCGCGCTCGCTCCCCACTAAGGACAAACCTAACTCGTCGCGTAACAAGTTAGTCAATAAGCCTAATAATAACAATGCGGGATCTAAGGCTAAAAAAACTAAGGGCAAGGACTAGAACTGTGTTTCAATAGAACAAGTTAAAATCTCCTGTATAGTTAAACTAAAACTGATATTGTCTGTATATTTTTTAAACAATAATATCTCTATCATGATGTAGTTTATTATTATTATATTACATATATTATTTATTTGTATAAATGGAAAGCTCAATGATTAACTTAAAGTTATTCTAAGGTTATATAAATTGTGCATTATGCTGTGCACAAGTAAATCTTTATTATAGTATAGCATATATATTTTTGTTAAAGTTACTGTTTTACTTTGTGCCTCATATGGAATCTCATTAATTTTCATGAATTAATTGTGTAATTTTTGAAAATAAGTTACGTATGTTTAATTCTGAACGCTTCACAATCACCTAACTCATCACATACTATGTTACCGTGTGCATAGCATTTATACAAGACGACAATCGATTCATATGTATATATAGAGTACTGTGTCACTCGAGGGCGAAACACAGTGGCACACGCTTCACCAAGCTCCGGTAGGTACACACCAAGCTTTCCCAAGCGGCGCTCGGGCCGCTGCCTATAACTCGCAGACTGCCACACACGCTAGCTAGTATTTTCTGTGACTAGCCAAACGCATTCAATCTTCTTTACTTACTATTATCGAATTACTTGTCCCCCGCTCTCGCAGGGCCCCACCCTAATAACATAAATAATTAAAAAGTCACCGACAAAAAAGAACCAACTCCGGCGCGGTGACGTATTACAATAATATTCAATCAGATCATGGTTTGAATTTAACCAAAGATTGATTACAAAAGTTACTGCATACGAACGGGCATTAATACTGATATAATTGTCATGTTTCCTGCAACAACCAACGGAACACACCAACATTCACACTCGACATATACAACTGCATACATTCACATCACTGTTCTGCTAATTTTACAAAGAGCTTGTCACAAAACTTAGCTAATATAAAGTACAAGTAAGATTTTCAGATAAAATAACCTGACTGTAAAATAAGCAGAATTTGTGATGAACTACTTAGAGCTGTGTGCCATTACATAAGGATACATGTACAGCGCTGTTGCCATCCGAACTTAGACGCTGTATAAACAGGAGTAGGGTATATTATTGTCTATAAAATACCTTAATTGAGATAGCTAATAAAGTGAAATGTAATAATTTAGCGCAGGCTGTCCGTGATTGAATGACCACGCATCTAGACATAGGATACTATATGTTACAGACTAGAATTTTGTGTTAGTGTGTACGGTATTAGATGTACTACAATTCAAGTAACTTAGATAAATCAAGTATGGAATTAATTAGAAGTCTATAAGCGCATAGTGCGTAGTTAATTGTGTTTAGTTCTGCTGTGCACGGCGCATTGCCAAATATGCGTTGTTGTACAGCGATGCTCGACAAATGCACAATGTACCGCAGAGCTGCATTCCATCTTGGTATTTTGTTTTCCTAATAGAAAGTAAAACGATGTAAATATATTCGAGGTTTCATGACCGCGTGGTTGTCCATTGCGTACGGCCTTTTAACATAAATTGCTTATTGCCTATTCATATCATTTTGACAATTATCAATAATTATAATTAAGGTATCATTTTAAAGTTAAATTCAATGAACTGATTGGAATATTTATTTGATTATAAATAACTGTTTAGCGTATACTATGGGATGCTGGATATTTCTGTTGGTAGTGTCAGCTTTTATAACTTTCTCACAGACAAAAAATTCAATTTTTTTAACAGATTAACAGATGGCAATAGAATATAGCAAAAGAAACTCGCTGAATGCTCGTACAAGTCTGATGGTGCCACAGAGTCATTACGTAGCATATGCTGAACATGTATTAAGTTATTAGTGACGTGAACACAATATGTTTAATTTGTTTGTGCAATATTCGGCAATACTCATCGTATAGTCAAAGATTGATTGTCCGTAGAAATGGTGTGTTAGATTTAAGTGCATGTCCGTTATTCATAAGTATCTGATTTTCTTTCCCATTGTAAATAAAATATTAAATAGTGTTCTAAGGTCATGTCCAGATTTGCGATTCAAAATCGACCGAAGCTATTTATTTTTAAAGTTCAGTTTCCTGTGCAGGATATGTTGAATATGGATAGAAAAGATTTTTACGGTTTAGTTTTTGTTATGTATTGTTTATTTGGCTAAGTTTTTGAACCTGGTTTTCAGTTTATTTTACTATTGTGATGCAACTTAAAATGATTAATTTGGCCTAACGGGTGAAAATGTGCGTTTTTATTTTTCTAAATTGACTACCTAAGAAGGTGTAGTATTGGATCTGGACAGTGCCTTAGTACAAGGACTAAAGTGTTAGTATTGGTCGCACGGAGGTAGCATACTGGCCGCGGCCTATCAATGAGCTTAGTATAAAACTAAATGTTTAAAAATCACATTTTCGTAATATTAAATTAGCTTAGTACCTATCTGAAATTAGTAATTGCAAATTCAATGTACATGGTAATCGTAAATCAATTATTGGAAACTATGTATAAATAATTTTCGTTCTTGACATCAATCAAATGTCAAGTGCAGCGGAAAGTCAAGTTTTTTCTTGTTTGGGAAATAGAAGTAAATTATGTTTGTGCTATCACAAAACCGAATTAGGTTGTCGGCTGTGCTTAGTTTTGCTTTATTATTTATATATAAAAATAAAAACCATCAAAATGAAGTGCATCTCCGGAGTTTTAAAGTTCTAAATTGTGTGCACGAGTTTACAATGTGAGAAGCATTCTGATTTTTTATACTTTTATATTTTTAATACAATTATGAGAATTGGACTGTCAAGAGACATAACCCATATTTAAAGAATCTACTAACACGATCAGTTATTGCATTTAATTACAATAGAAGTTGAATGGTGCCCGTAAAACAAATGATAATAGCAATCAAAAAACTTACTGCGACCGACTTGTAATTATTCTCAGAAACAAGCTAGGGAAAATGAAGAGTGCAAAATTGTGTTATGCAATAAAAAATCTGGCCAATGTCGCCACATTCACATCAGTATTTGTTTGTTTTAAATTATTCAACACAACTATAAAAAGCTGCAATCCTAAAAAAATTGAAAATGCGGGATTTACCGAACATCGTTTAAATATAAATATAAAGATTATTTTACGAAAATGTAGATATTCAGTCTTGTAATTACTTAGCAATGAAATTATCACATAACTTCATAATAAAATTAAAAACCCTCACGGTCTAAAGGACGAGGTTTCGTTTTCATATTGTGAGTAAATTTAACAAAATGTAAATATTAATTACTTACCTTTATTCTAGCTTACGTACGTTCCAAAACGGAAATTCTAAATATCAATAATAAGCAAATATAAAAATGCTTAGTTATTCGTGTCTATATAATCAATAATTTTATCCATAATATAAAACAAAGTTACCATACTTTTAAATTATTTATATTTGTAAATAACGTGGTTGCAACTTATTTCGTGGTCAGAAATTATTTTTTCCTTAAGTCTACAAGAAGTAACAGAATTATATTAAAAACAAAAATAATTTATTTTGATATACTGAGATTTTTTCATACAGTCTTATGAGTGTGGGTCCTATGAAATGATTGTCTTCTATAATTCTCCATTAATATGTATATAATTTACGTAGCTGGCAGTATAATAATTTTAAGACCAATATTAATCAATTAATAATCACGTGACATTTTTCCAAACCAAATTGTTTACCTCGGTGTTCTCAAAACGCTTTGAACTCAGCTTCCATTATCCATTACTAACTGGACCGCAGAGGCGGCTCCCACAATTGTGTAAAATATTCACTAAAATAACAAACTTCTTCCATACTTAGTTAGTCTCTTAGTAACATTAAAACAAAACAAAAGCGATACAGATTCATTCACTCATATTAGTGTCATATTTTTAGTCCTCCAGTCTTTAAGGGCAAGGGGTCTGTGCAAGAGTGTGGAAACTATCGCGGTATAAAGGTCATGTCCCACACCATGAAGCTCTTTGAGCGGATCGTCGACTCTCGGCTCCGGCGGGAGTGCATTGTTTCGGATTGTCAGTATGGCTTCCGCCCTGGTCATGGAACCATGGACCCTGTTTTCGCCCTAAGGATCGTGATGGAGAAATACAGGGCGAAGAACACACCTCTGCATTTCCTTTTTCTGGACATGCAGAAGGCCTTCGACTGTGTTCCTCGCATGATGATCCCGTGGGCGCTGCGGTCCAAAGGGGTGCCAGAAGTCTATATTGACATTATCCGAGACATGTACCGGGATTCCGATTCAGTGGTTCGGACCGCTGTTGGTGACACTACACCCTTCCCTGTTACCGTTGGAGTACACCAGGGCTCCGTCCTTAGTCCGTTTCTGTTCAGCGTGATACTGGACTCATTGTCCGAAAGCATCCGAGATGCGCATGAGCAGCCCCCGTGGTTGCTCATGTATGCTGACGACATCGCGCTGGCAGACGCGGACAAGGGACGGTTGGTGCAGCGTGTTAACATGTGGAAGGAGTCACTCGAGAACGGCGGTCTGCAGCTGAATGTGGGGAAGACTGAGTACGTGGCCTGCAACTCGACAGATCCCACCTCCGTCTGCATAGACGGTAACATGGTTGAGCAGACGGACCAGGTCAGGTACTTGGGATCTGTCCTACACGCGTCTGGTGGCATCGATTGCGACGTCAGGGCACGAATTTCGGCGGCATGGGCCAAGTGGCGTGAGGTGTCTGGTGTCATTTGTGACCCTAAAATGCCGGTTAAGCTGAAGGGACAGGTCTATAAATCCATCATTAGGCCTGTCCTTTTGTATGGCAGTGAAGCGTGGCCTGTGCTTGAGAGGCACAAGCAGGAGCTGCGGGTCACGGAGATGAAAATGCTGCGCTGGATGTGTGGAGTTACGCGGAAAGACCGCGTTAGGAACTCGCGCATCCGCGGCAGCCTTCATGTCCGTGACATTGCAGACAAACTGCAAGAGTGTCGCTTACGCTGGTATGGACACGTTTTACGGAAACCGGCCACTTACGTGGGGAACAAATGTCTAGCCATGGCGCCTCCGCCCGGCCGGGGCAGACTGGGTAGACCCAGGAAATGCTGGCTTGACGTCGTAAGGGATGACATGCGTGCCAATGGACTAACCACCAGGGATGCCGAAGACCGAGCGAAGTGGAGGAGAAGAAGCAGGAAAGCGGACCCCGGGCCCGGAAGGGCAACCGGGACAACGCTAGGATGATGATGATGAGTGTCATATTTTTATAGATGGTCTCTGTTGTATGTGTGCTAATAGTTATACATGAACGGCTTAACTTTTAATCTACGTCAGATCGTCACAGGTTAAACTCAATTTTAATGATACATCGCCAATGGTGTATTTGTCTCATAAACTTTTTAATTCTACGGGCAAATCCGGATTAATCAGGGTGGAGCTCTCGAAATGTTCAAGGCACTTATTAAGTCTCAACATTTATAAAAAAACTTAGTATATAGGTATGTTGTATAATAATTATAAAATTTGGAATCGTATTTATGGTAGACTAGAAAAATAATGTTATTGTAACGCAGTTTGCCCACCCCTACAAATTTTAAATCATTCTGATATTACCCACAGTGTCGATATTGCCTGGTAGATATGCTACTGTCTGTTATGAAGACTACCTATATATAAACTAATTATATTCATAAACTTAATTAATTAGCGAATTTCTGAGCAGGCAATATTGACATTGCATAAGGGAACGGACTTTGCCCATTTCTGTTGGCCACAGAATTTCACAGTGTAGCCACATTGTCTATATTTAAAACTTACGGTCTAAAACCCCGTGTAGAGCTTAATATACCCATTTTAGTATTTTCGACGGATTTTTCAAGTGTTTTGAACTATAGGCAATGTGAGAGTTGTAAAGCGTAACGAAAACTGAAATACGTAACGATACATAGCAACCATAAGCTATACAAGATAATTCAATTCTATTAAGTTACAGCCTCATATAAATCAAACAACAGAAACTAAGATTTTGGCACCATTCTTGTGAATTTTTACAACGATTTAAAATAAAGAAAATATTTTAATTAATAATCTTATAAATCCAGTAAGTTGGAGCTGTTGCTCTTGTCTTGATGTATTGATAATCTTGATGGAGTTACACTTGATAAATAAAACTTGATGACTTGCAGAAAATAAAGTAATTTAATTAAAATCCGAACTTGATATTAAAATAATTTGTGTGCACACTTGTACGGTCAATTGAGAACTGGCTACTAAGTAAAATTTAATGTCTTTTCAATATGTAGAAAAATGCAATTCAACAAAATTATGTACTTTGTACACAGTATATGAGCTCGCGAACAAAATTTAATTTCGAAACAAAAATGTTTGCTCTATGAAGCTATAATTTTAAGAATATTCAGACTTTGTCCAAAACCCTTCTTAAAAACTTTTAAGAACAGTCTCCATCTACAAAATCACATAAGGATTCGTCTTCCTAACAAAAGTTATTATTTTCCTTTGTTTCACTTCATGGCGCTGGGGCGCTTTTGTGTCGTGCTTGAAACGGAACGAATATT
This sequence comes from Helicoverpa assulta, assembly GCA_963856015.1. Lineage (NCBI taxonomy): Eukaryota > Metazoa > Arthropoda > Insecta > Lepidoptera > Noctuidae > Helicoverpa > Helicoverpa assulta. The sequence continues at coordinate 3,666,011 of CAWLCW010000029.1, forward strand.
AGTGCAGATGCGGAAGGAAAGAGGCCAAATTACCTTGCAAATAAATGAAACAGCTAAGTCCGGGCATTATTTTTTAGAGTCTTACAAAAAGTTTGCATCGTGTTGACCTCTTTACTTGCGGCGTGTATAAACTCGTACGCACAAATCTACTAAGTGAGTGACACGAGTATCGATCAGCATCACATTTTTTATAATTTTGTGTCGACCATTACCTTGTTACTGTGATTTGTTTTAATTTATATAATGAATCGTTTAGATTTCTAGGTATAATTTTTGTATTTTGAGATTCCGACTGTAGGGAATAAAAAAACATTTGATAAATGTACATATGTTTAAAATTTCCTCTGTTGATAAAATATTTTTTATATAAGTAAGTGTATGTAACTTTTTTAAATATTTTGTTGAAAAACTAGTAATAATGATTGTATTTTCTTAATTTAGAAACGTTATTATTGCTACGCTGTAAGCGCATTTTGTAACGAGTATTTTTAGTTTACCGATTTTAATAATCAAGTGTTGTATGGAATTGTAATTTACGTATTGTAAGTTAAATTGTTGCATGCTAAGGATGTGTGTTGACATGTTTATGTATTAATGACATGTATGTAATGTCCTACATACTGAGGCCCGATGTAGTGATGTTGTATAGTGCGGGGTCGCTGTCGCGCTCCGGTAGACTCGTGTATAAGATAGTGGTCGCGCCCTAGCGTAAGTCGTAGTTGATCGCGGTGTCGCCCGGACTCTAGCCATGGCTGAGCGTCGCGCACCAGTCATTAGCTTATAGACAAAATTCAATACATATATTAATTATATTATTTATATTGTAGATTATATAATCAGATTAAGTAATAGCTTTTAAGAGATTTAAAAGAATTCTTATACCATTATCCGTATAAGTATTATGATCAACAATATTTCCATTGTTTTTAAATTAGTGTTGTTAGTATAAATATAATGTAACTTTTAAGAATAAACTTGTACAAACTACTTATGTACAGTGTGTAAATTAAGATGATGATGCTAAAATGTCGCCTACAGCGAGCGGAAGGAATAAGTGTATCGTGGGTTTTGTAAATAGTGTACAAGTATAATTATTGTAATATAACAAGTGTTTTCAATGTGCACATAGTCGCCTCATTCATTAATAAATTTTTTAGATCAATTAATCTTTCCTTTTGATTTTTTTTGCCTTCTGTCTGTCCATTTTGGTTTTCTATTAACAGTTTTATTTTCTGATTGGGTAAAACAAATTTATGATTCCTGAGAATATATAAAAATGGTCTGTGACCACATAGCAGTTAAATACCAAAATAATTTAATTAACTAATAATACATAAAAATATTTTTGGAATATTAGCAACCTCATAACATTGCTTTGGTTTTAGAGGTTTGCTTCATTAAATCGTATCAATTTTAATAATTATCTAGTTTCAATAATAATCATTCAGTTACTTACAGTAAAATCCTACTTATTCATTTTTGTTCCTTTTGTTTCTTTGTTCGTGCCGTTTATTTTGCCATCATTAAATAATCAGAGGCTAGGAAAAGGTAAGAACTATCCTTTCAACTGCAAGTGTGCTAGTCTGTCACGACAATGATATAAAGAAAAATAATGGTCCTTACACCCTGGCAATCTGGAAAATCCTTCCGAAGATTAATTGGAAATGCCCCGAAGAAATTACCTTTTCTTAGCCTGGGGTAACGCGACTATGGGAAATATCAGCTTAAGATCTTCCATTTGAAAACCATCTAGAATGCCCAAAACAGCTAAGCTTCTTGAACATGGCCTAAAATTCACCAAATATATTATTTGACCGATTTGGTGGCTGGGCCATATCTGGGGATTGGAGTTTTGTTTCAAGTAAGCGAACGTAAAAAACAGACTGCAGATACAGCAACTTATTACAAATATACTGTTTTCATTTGTTTACTTGCAACATGATTCAGTATAGCTTCGATAAGGAATTTCCTCAAAAGGCTTTTGCTCCTGCAAGCTAACATTGAGGAACACGATACATCAATTCTTTAATCCTATTTGTAAGTCTCATATTAACAAAAATATGTTTTTCCTGGATGTCTATACTCGACATTTGGTAACTGTTAGATAGAGGGTGTTTGTTCTGCGGTTTTCGTACGATATTGCACCGTCACTCCCTACGGCCAACTCGCTATAGCACTGCGCTCACGAATTTCACAACCTGCTTGACGCTTTACATCTTTAACATGAGTGTATTGGTATGTCTCCTTGCGTTACTAAAACATGACTCAAACAGGCCGTACACTAACCTTTAATTCAAAAAGTTACTTTTCAAAATGTTAACGTTAACTTGACCATAGTTGATAAACCTAATAGCTAAGCCATTCGGAAAGTAATGAGAATACCTACACTGGAGGCAAAAGAAAGCGCAAAACATTTTTGTCTCCCAAGTAATATCGAGTAGGTAAGTATATGGGAGTTATTCGACCGTACAGGAAAGCAATTCAAATTAATCTAGAACTATTGGCGAATTAATTGAGTAGCAGATGATTTTGTGCGCAGTGATGTCACTTTGGTAATATAGCCGTGTCTAGAAGGGTGTTCCATCTTACGGAAACCACACGACAATATAGATTACCTCCATTTTCTGGTAGACATGGTCTACTTAGCCCATTGTAATATACTTGTAATTTATTTCCATGTATACCAATAAATGTAATTTTTATTAAAAAATAACCATTTTGACTTTTATTGTCTATTCTCCCAAATACTACATTCACAGCAGAGTAAGGAAAAGAAAAATCTATATACCTATTAGCCGTTTTTCCCGGGGTTTCACCTGCGTCCCGTGGGAAAGACTGCCCGTACCGAGATAAATATAGCCTATGTTACTCGAGTACAGTTTTCCAACAGTTTAATAATTTTTCAAATTGGTTCAGTAGTTTCGGAGCCTTCAGGGTGGTATAAACAAACAAGCAAAAAATGTTTCTTCTTTGTTGTGTAGGCTACAGCACAGGTATAAGCTGCCCGCTCACGTCAGACTTTCTGTAGGTAAGTATAACCATATCTAGAATAGAATTTTATTTTGCATATATGGATATACTTACCTACATAGGTCTTTAAATAGAGTAAAGCTCAGCCACACTTTACCATTCGGCATGCAAACATTAGCATTTTACTATTCATATTTGGCACATAGACGAGATCAATTAAATTATTACTAATACAATTAAATGTCCTCCGTTATACATTTTATTAGATGTGTCTATAATAATACATAATTTTTCTGTTAAGAATTCAGTTATACGTTATTATACAAAAATTTACGCAATCTACTCTTAAACAGTTCTGTATCTCCAAGCGCTTGGTAGTTAATTGTAAGCAATAGACAATGTTGCTCTTCAAACCCGTTTGAAACAACACAAAGCATAATTTAATATGGTCTCGCCTATTCCTAATACAGACATACATAATCGGGCCGATTTTTTGTAGGATGTCATGCCCTTCCTGACCGACCTTTTGTATGACGCGTGTATTGCACTCTTGGTATCAGTGAGTTTTATTTTTCTCCTACAAAAATCGGTCACCGATTATGGGACGTGGGCGGGCAGCCTAATGTTTCGAACCAGGTTACAGGAGGTAGGTAAGTACTTGCTGGCAGGTAAGTACCACATAGCTTACAACTCCATTTGTGCAAAGGATGTTGTACTAAAGGCAATGCAGACGAAACCGAATGTACTTACAGCTAAATATATGTATAGGTTCGCAGGATAAGGACAAAATCTTTTGCTGTACGGCAGATAGAGGTCAGAGCAGCACACTTTACAGTATTTACATGTAATACCAATATTCTACTGCTGAATGATAATAATAGGTACCGGCCGACGATTCAATTTATTGATAAGAAGTAAGTACCTAAATCTACTGGACAAGATATTTAGAGCCACTCGATAATTTCCTGTCTTGGTGATATTCTGGGAATAATTTTAGCTCAACTTCTGCAAATATCTACATATACTAAGCTGCAGAAGTCTGAAATCTTGTAGAAATTCGTCAGTGAGACTGGTATACAAGCCTTTTTACATAGGGTTTCATCCGAGTCCCGTGGGAACTACTGCTCATACCGTAATAAAATATCACCTGTTTCTTGGGAGTATGTAGCTTACCAACAGTGAAAGAATTTTTCAAGTCGGTTCAGTCATTTCGGAGCCTTTAGGGTACAAACAAACAAAAAAAAAATGTTTCGTCTTTATTATAAACACTGGTACCTACCTATTTTAACACTTACTTCACGTAGAGAATCCCGGCTTCGGCTGCTATGCAATTGCTTCGATCTACTTAGCTACAAAGCACAGAAATGTTTTTACTTAATTTTTAATTTAACAGATTATGCCTCACTAAACATCTTTTCGTTTTCTTAATTTTTGTTTTAAACACCTTTGGTAATTGCTGATCTGTTAGTCTTACCAAGGAGTATTGGGTTGCCCGGGTAACTGGGTTGAGGAGGTCAGATAGGCAGTCGTTCCTTGTAATATAGATACTGATACTCAGCCGCCTCCGGTTAGACTGCAAGCCGACCCCAACATAGTTGGGAAAATCATAAGAAGATTTTAAACTGATGTTAGAAAGAACTTAAGCTGTGTAAATTAGAACTAGCTTTAAAGAAAGCTTCCAACACGTGGCATAATAAATTAAAATGCAAATAAAAATTCATATTGTAACTGAAGCAAGTATGAAAATAGAAATGTAATTGTTTTTCCTTTGCCTCGCGCCAAGGTTGTTTATTAATCAAGAACAAATAATGATTAAATTAAGTCCTGCTGCATACAGAATATGTTCCCTGTTAGGTACAAAATTATCGACGAAACTTGTTATTAGCATTCTGCATTCAGTTGATATGTATGTAACTGCCCCGTTGGTCTAGTTGCAGCAAACAGCGACTGCTGTGCACGAGGTCTCGGGTTCGATTCCTGAGTTTATTTTATTTTGAGGCCGAAATAGCTTTGTGGGTTTTGGAAACTTTCACAAACCTGCCTGGAGCCTCGAAGTTGGTGATTACACCCGTGCATAGGTAAAGCACGTAAATGTCAATCCTGCGCCTGATCTCTCTCCGGTATGTTGGATTTTCGTCCCATCGGGTAATGAGAATGAAGGAATAGAGAGTGTGCGCCTCTATCTGCGCAAATACTTGTGGACTATAATGTGTTCTGCGTAGCTGGCTGATCACCATAAACATACCTCTGAAAAAAATCGCCTACCGTCACTATTATTTATTTTACATTTTTTCCTAAGATAATCGTAAACTAAATAACGAAACTAGGCTGGACAAGGACAGCCCAGTAACACATTATTATCAACATTAATAAATCAGTTATCGTTCAAACGCTCAGCGATCGTTTATCTTTCAGAAACAAGAACTAACGAGGCCGTGTGCGCAATCTTTGCTAAAAGAAATCATAATGCTATAAACACAACATATTATATCAGATTATTAGTTAGATAAATAACTTCAGTATCGAAAATGTCTGCCGCCGTGAAGACGTTGATATAACTGTGACTAACGCTTAACTACATATTAACTACACTGTTATATTTATCAATAATTCCGATAATGTGCTGGTGACATTTTTTACTTATATTAAAATAATTTGGAGTGATGTTTTCCTGTTTAAATGTGTTGTGTGTAGATGTGTTTTTAAGAAATAACATTTGTTTTTTTTTAATAAAAAGTTTTTACAATGAGCTACTATGAAAACAAATATGGTAGTGCACATAAAAGGCCGAGAGTTAATGTAAGTAAACCTCACTTTTTTTTAATTGTCCGCCGTCTAGGTACCTACAATAATAGCTAGGCAATCATTACTGTAGTGGTTTTCTAAGTCATAGAACTTATTTTATTTATCACTAGCTTCTGCCAGTGGTTTCACCCGCAACCCGTGGGAACTACTTCCCGTACCCGGATAAAAAGTAGCCTATAGCCTTCCTCGATAAATGGGCTATCTAACACTGAAAGAATTTTTCAAATCGGACCAGTAGTTCCTGAGATTAGCGCGTTCAAACAAACAAACTCTTCAGCTTTATAATATTAGTATAGATGTATTTTCCTATTCTCTAACTAAGAGATTGAACTAGCTATTCAGGGGTTGAACACAGGTGGTCAAACATTCATATTCATATTTCAGGTGCACATTATTTTACATTCACCAAGTACCAATTTAGTGACTTTCTCATGGGATTTACCCACCATGTTCCTTCTTAAGCCCTTCGTGTACCAGGGCCGCGGTAACACTTTCGAACAATCCCGCAGTCCCGGCAGGCCTTGGCTTTGGTGGGCCACATTGACCAGTTTGTTGGCTCACTTGAATCTAAGAAGAGGTTAGGTAGATACTGGCGTTCTGCATAACATATCGCTGCTTTGCATGAATACCCGCACAGTCACTTGCAAAATAGTCCGTATTTTATGGTCAGTAAGACTCACATTCATTCCTTCCTTTCGATCAGTCCTTGATTTATATATTCTACTCTTCTAATGATTTAAAACATGAAAAGTTATGACAGTAAATATTTTGTTTAATTTTCAAATAGCTACCCTGTAAAATGTGTGTTTTTGGATTGTGTGGTTATTCGTGCAAAGCAGCGATATCAACACTATTAACTGACAACTTATATGGTTGCATTGTTGAGATTACAAATGTGATTTTTAATGTTTTAACATAATATGAAAAATAGTGGTCCCCCATAAAAATACTTTTTGTTAAGCCATCACTCCGAAAATGTAGCAGGTGGCGGCAAGTGTCTTCATAAGTTTTGTAAATTTGCAATAATTAAACATTTGAGTGCAGAGTAAGTTTCTAAGTACTTATAAAAATGTTCCGTAAGTTCGTCAGTTCTGTGGTGACAAAAAATGGACACTTTGAAGAATTCTCCTTATATTTTTGACTTTAATTAGGTAGAATTGTAGTTCGGTTGGGATCCCCGGTAAGGTAAGGTAAGGTAATTTTTTGTAGGCACTTAAAAGATTTTCTGTTTGATTTACTGTTGAATTGAGTAATGTGAATTGTGAAGGGTGGGTGCATTTTGGGCCTGTCTTTTGTATTTTGTTTTGGAGCCAAGATTCAATAAATGGTTTTGAGTCTATTATAGAACAACTAGTCACGAAAAGTGCTACGAATGCTACGAATTTTATTTTACTACGAAAATTAGCTTCTCTGCTACGCCGTAGTTTGAACTGTGCATATTCATAAAACGAAACTCAAATTACTAACAAGAAGATCCTTTTTGGTATTCAAGGAATTAACTTCTTCTGACATTATACCCTTTACATAAACTTCATGGCTTTTAAATAACAATACTAATTTTAGAATCAGGTAAAATTATGTGATATAATTTAAAAAAAAATAACTTCAGTTTCCAAATCATTTTATGGGTATCATTGCCTAAATATCCAACAAAGTTTTTGAGTCATGTTTTTATTTTATGTCTTTTATTTCTAAGATAAATATAGGTTTTGTTATAGGCTGAAAAATTGAGCTTTCATCCTGAACTTCTTTTAAAATAAAAGTGGGCATTTAAATTATCGATGATTCTCAAAATACAAATCATGTTTGTATTTTATTTAGATTCGGCCCAAAATGTTTTCATATAAAAATATATACATTTTCTCCTAATTGTTTATTCACTTATCACTATAGTTATTTCATACTGGTTTCCGGTGAAGGGATCGCCCGCTTCCTGACAGATAAACTTACCGCACCCTGATAAAAAATAGCGTCTCTGATGCGTAAGGTAATATTACTGAATTTCATCATTCAGTAGTTTATGAGTGAATCATCATCATCATCATCATCTCAGCCATAGGACGTCCACTGCTGAACATAGGCCTCCCCCTTAGATCTCCACAGATACCTGTTGGAAGCGACCTGCATCCAGCGTCTTCCGGCGACCTTTATAAGGTCGTCTGTTTATGAGTGAATGCAAGGAGAATTTTCCATTACTTTAAAATTCTCCAAAATTCCACTTTTCCGCTCGGTCCATACGGGCGTTGTCCGGCGGTTTTTAAAGTAATTTTTATATTTTTTGCTGTTGCGCGTATAAAAAAAATTGAGAATATGGAATGTGGAATGGCTTTTATGGTGTTTCTGTAAACTTTTTCAAGAATGGATAGTACCATAGCAACCAGGAGTAATATTATTCTGTAAGTTGATATCGTTTTGGTTCAGATTGAAATTAAGAAAATCTTTTAGAAAAGCTGAAACAGGCTATCCTCAGAAATGATGAGCTTCCAACACTAAACTAACTAAAAATAAGCGTAGAAAAGAATAAATAAGTAAATAGGTGTCGTGGCATATTTTGTCTGAAAATTAATCTGCTAGTGTTTTTGAGAGGCAGTTGTTTTAGGCAGCCATCACGGCTTCTCAGATCAGAAACGTGGGGTTAAAATATGACGAAATACATTCATATGAATGAAGGTGTTAATAAGTTTATCGATAAGATATTCGATTGTACATTTTTATTTATTTATTTTATCAATAAATGTACATTTCAAGTATACATAACAACATATAGTATATTGTAAATCCAAAACTCCGAACAATTTTTGTGGTTGATTTGATTAATTTTCAGGATTCATTAAAACGTAAAATTACTGAAACGACGCGTGTTTGTTTGAGTAAACTACTGTAAACGTTTGAAACATTGCGTTGCGTTTTCAGTTTATCCATTTCATAAAAGCGGTTAGAAGTGAACCCTACAATTTTGTAGGAATATTAAAAACTACGTCAGTCAGAAGCCAGTAAGTCTGACACACGAGGTCAGATAGGCAGTCGCTTCTTGTAAAGCACTGGTACTCAGCTGAATCCGGTTAGACTGGAAGCCGACCCCAACATAGTTGGGAAAAAGGCTCGGAGGATGATGATGATGATTAAAAACTACGTCAAAGTGGCTTTGTATTGTGTCACAGCTATGCAAAGTTACTTAGCGGAGTGCCGGCCACAAAGGTTAGCCTATTACTCCACAAAATATTAGTTGCACTTGTGTATGGTACATTCAACAAAGATACAAAAAAAAAAAAACAGTTGACATGTGAAAAACTTTCTATATACATTACATCAGTGAAATAAAAAAAAAATACTAGCAAGACTTGTTAAAAGTGAAGAGTTTTTTATGTCCCCAAAGTAAGTGGAACCCGGGACCCTCTTTGTCAGTCTGGCATGCTGGTGTCTGCACACAGCGACGCGACGGGACGGGACGGCGACGCGACGCTGAGCAGTTGTAATGTACTAGATATTACGGACGACATCACACAGAGCCGTCCCGCCCGGCGCGACGCGACGCGACGATCTAGTACATTGTGTCGCGTCGCCGTCCCGTCCCGCCGCGCCGCGCCCGCTGTGTGCAGAGACCACTAGTGCACCTACCGGCTGACAGTTGATGACTCGATGGTTGCGATTTTTTTTTGTAAAGAAAATCTTAATTCCAATCAAAGTTTTTAGTCGGTCTGTTACGGCTAAATACCTGATCTTTGTAATTTGCGTACTACAATTCATCTTCATACTGATTTGTGAGCCCAAATCCGACCGACTAAAAGTTTGCGATTGCTTTTATAGACAGTGGAATAAAAACATCATTTTATGATCCTATAAAACTAAATATAGGCATGCTATTTCTCCTCATTCCATATTACAGCGTAGTGCACAATTATTGAGTAGCCCTAGTATTAGTGTTTCCATTTCCATCATGACTAAATAAGGTATTTTGTACGGCTCTTCATTGTTCCTACGTGGCCACGGTAAGCCGGCCACAAGTGCATTATTGATGCACTTGTGTAATCAACAGTGCTGTATGTAGGTATATAAACAGAAGGACAACTAGCTCGAAAGCTAAGGACCGCAATGTCCGGGCTACAAATAAAAAGAGCAAAAAACACGATTACTGAACACACGTAGTTTTAGAACTGTGTCTGAAAAGGTAAGCGATATTGTTCAAATACTCTATTATACATGATATATTAGGAGAATCACTCGTTTTAACAACAATAACAAGTATGTCTGAGAGTGGTAAACTATTGTAATAAACTGACTGTATCCGCGGTTTCACCTGCTACCCGTACCGGGATCAATTATAGCCTACATATGTTAGCCTTTCCAACAGTGAAAAAAAATTTCCAATCGGTTCTTTAGTTTCGGAGCCACCAAAAATGTTTCTTCTTTATTTTATTCGTATAAATAAAGGTAAGTAGGTGTTAGGTACAATTATTTAGTAAGTACTTTTTAGACACGTCTGTCCAATGTTCTGTAACCAACGGTTTCTATTTTAAGCACATAGTAGCATTTGTAAAATTCTGAGTACACAAAAGAGGTTCGCGGTTTACGGAAACAAACACATGCAATTTTTGTAGACATCCAGCTTGATTCTACGTAATGTAGCTAAATTGCAATGTTGACAATGTTGCTGTGCTTTTTCGCAATAGAAAAACGTTTATGGATGGACATATACAACTCTTAAATACATTTGTATAATTAGGTATTAGGTATTGTATTTATACAAATGTATTTAAGAGTTGTATATGTCCTGTATATACTTTATACAGATATACTTTATACATGTTTGTTTGTTTGTTTGAACGCGCTAATCTCAGGAACTACTGGTCCGATTTGAAAATTTCTTTCAGTGTTAGATAGCCCATTTATCGAGGAAGGCTATAGGCTACTTTTTATCTCGGTACGGGAAGTAGTTCCCACGGGATGCGGGTGAAACCGCTGGCAGAAGCTAGTATATACTAATATTATAAAGCTGAAGAGTTTGTTTGTTTGTTTGAACGCGCTAATCTCAGGAACTACTGGTCCGATTTGAAAATTTCTTTCAGTGCTAGATAGCCCATTTATCGAGGAAGGCTATAGGCTACTTTTTATCCCGGTACGGGAAGTAGTTCCCACGGGATGCGGGTGAAACCGCTGGCAGAAGCTAGTCTGTATATACATTTGTATAAGAGTTGTATATGTCCATCCATAAACGTTTTTCTATTGCGAAAAAGCATATAAATATTTGTATATTTTTAACCTAAGAGTACGCGCACACTTCAGACTTTTGGCCCAGTGGTTGCATATTTTTTTTTTTTTTAGAATTGTGCATTCAATCAAAGTTTTTAGTCGGTCTGATACCGGACAAATACCTGATCGTTATACACAACATGGTTTACTGTAATCATGAATGTAGTACGGATAAGATTGAAAACTATATTTGATTTGTAAATTATTAATTAAAATGATAAATACCACGATTAAATGCTTATTTTACGGTACAAATGTATGAAACATCAGAACACCAGATCTACTGAACCGATTAAAATGTGGTGCACAGATATACCTAGTAATGAGTCTAAGCTCCTTTTTATCCGGATGCGGGAAGTGTTCTCTCGGCACGCGGGTGGAACCGCGAGAAAAACCTAGCATGTTATCCTGCGTAGTATGGATATTTATTACCAGGGTTAAAGTACTTATTTACGTTTTTTCTAAATGTGTTTTACTTTAAAATTCATAAAATATGTAGGGGACATATATTCAACTTGTTTAAGCTCACTTATTCTTATTTTTTCTTGTGATTAATAACAGCTGAGTACAGAGGGTCAAGTAGAAGAAGACTTTTTTTCTACACACTTGAAAGTTTCAATTTAGGAAATAAAATTGAAAATATTTTTGAAAAATTTCGTGGTACCAATGCGCAGAGACTTTCAAAATTGACATTTATCGAATACGAAGTCGGAGTTATTTCTAGTTTTCGTCTTCCTACTTAAAGCTTTATATTCTTACGTAGAAATAAACCATTTCAACTCCTCTTACTTATCATTATTGCTAATAAATTTTCATATACTACATACTTTATATAAAAACAATTTAATTAATCAACGCTCAGCCCTATCATTCCGTCATTCGTGGAACCACAACGTTCGCCGAGCGATCATTGCAATTCCACCAAATATCATTCTGGTAACGCGAAATGAGAAATTTCCACACTGTCCTTGTAATGAGGTTACACATTTGACAGTCAAATGTTAGCTACTGGGTCACTAATCAAAAATCGATAACTACTGTCAAATTTCAAAACATTGACGACATTTTTACAACGAAAAAAAAAAACCGTGAATTTCTGTGTATGCTTTTTCCCTGCAGTGTATGTTACACAGAGTAAATAATAAACTAGTCAAAGGTAAAATAAATTGTTTCTTGCAGGCAAAGCTACTGAATTTATAACCTATGTTTCGAAACAGACTTATGTCATTAATGACGGGCGTCGTGTTTACAAGTTAGGGGTGTACGAGTGCATTTAGTATTTATAACGTGAACTACTTATAGGAGTTTTAGGTTTATTAAGTTATCAATATCGTGTCAGCATATTATGTATATTTTGGAGGTGATATTTTGGACTGAAGTTTAGACAGTTACGTAAAATATTGCGTTTTATGTTGAAGCGTTTCAGTGTCGAAAATTAAGGGGTCAAAATAGAGTTGTGACTCCTGTCAAACCCCCAGCCTTTTGGGGTTGTCTTGACAACGGGATCGAATCGCCGACTACGAGTGATGCTACGCGCTACGTGCTAGGGAAGGGACGCTACGAATATGTAGCGAGCTTACTAACTCCGTCGCATAACGAGTTTTCAACGCCAACTTAGAATAAAAATAGCAAATAAAAATATTTTTTATTTTTTCCTTAATAAGAGTAATGTTTGAAAATTAAAAAAGGAATAAGGCAAAAACGCGTGGGGTGGATATGGCAAGGTTCGGGTGGTAGGGGCATGCGCGGCGTAGTCTCGGAGGGCGAGCAGACGCGGTCGGCCGCGGCAGAGGGTGGAGACGCGTCCGTGCGGCGGCATCGATCCGCTCCTAGTCGTGCTCCCGACACTCAGTCGCCGACGGTCCGGCGACCCACGACAACATGCAGCCGCCACCGCGGAAGGTAAGTGTCCGACCCCATGGCCTCACGACCCTCGCCAACTCCTCACAAAGCCTCCACAAACTTTACTAAAGTGCGGCACAACTGTGGATTAAGTACTTTCCTCACCGCGTCAATTTCTCGTCGCGTGTTACTACGAAATTATATAACTTTAGTGTTATGTTTTTCTTTTAATTACTGAGGGCATCGGCTTCTATAAATTTTGAAGCAACATAAATCGGTCTTGAATTTAAAGTTTACGCTATCTTGGAAGTTGTGTAATGAGTCTGGTAATGCAAAGTCGTTCCGAATAAATACCAAGCGTAGGCTGTGAGAATTTAATCAATAAATGCCTAATCTCATATAAACAGGCCGTAGCGATGGTAAACATGTGAACAGAATTAATTTATAAATAAAAACTTGTGCACGACACTTGTATACGTAATTCTGGAAGAAGAATATCTAGGTATTTTATATGAGAATAGAATAAGGATACAATGTATCCGAATCGGCGTGACGTTCCCTAAAACGCGTGTGTTCCGTGAATGAAACGTGCCACAGTTTTTGGAGATTTAATACCTCAATGGGTTTTGTTCTACGAATAACATTCACGGAGCTTTCGTTGTTTTATAAACCTATACCATTTGTTGTCGTGATAACAATCCATTTTGTGTCCGTATTTACATTTATTTTTTGGTACATTTCGTCTAGTTTATTTTCAATCGAGAGTTTTTATGCGAGATTTTTATTTTAATTTTTTTTATCTTATGAATTATAAATATGTACACGTCTCTATACATTTTTGATAGTTATTTGATCAATTTGGCTTGACCATGGAGGAAAGAAATATAGGATGTGACATTTTCATACCAAGAGATTTCCTTTACAAAATATACGAATCTCCTACACACATACAATATTCCCTAAGCTAGATTAGGACTGACGTTGGTAATTCTAATTTAGCTCATGGAACATAATGGAATTAGAAGTTCCACAAAGCTGTCGACCGATATTAACTATTTAAGTACGAGCCCCTCTATTGAGCCAAACTTTCATATAATAAGTAAATAAACTTAACATACCTACCAACTATACCTACCTACCAAGTTCAACAGTAAGTTGAACTTGGTAGGTAGGTATAGCTTGGACAAATACGTAGACTTATACTGGCTATGGCCCCTGGCGTCATTCGTGTTCTCTGCACATTAAATACGTAGAAAATGTAGTTCTATACAGGGAAAAGATATTTTAAGAAACCTCAAAGAATTAATGAACGTTTTTGTAATATTGGTCAAAAAAGATGCTAATAAGATTATCGGGATGGTTATAAATTAAATATAAGTAGGTAGGTCCAGTAGAGCTTTCGTCCCTCTACTAGATGGATGGGTACAATTCGTGGAATAGTAGTTGCTCTATCTCATAAGGGACCTAGGAACTTAGCTTCTAGATATTTTTATAGAAGACAATAGGTAAATAAATCATACATGAAAAAACATAAAAAGTAAATACAAAGTTTTATTTAGAAACTTCAACCTAACAATTCCGATTTCATTCAACATTCACAATTCTTACGTAAATAAGTGGGGATTTTGAAATAAAATTACAAGCGCATCATACAAACGTGATATTTACGTTAATATTTTATGTAGAAACAAGCAGTAATGGCACATAATTCTGTAGTTATTGGCGGTTCAGGCCAGACTATTGAATTTATAATGGTGGACGGGTAATGCCATTTTAAAGAGTGGAAAGTGCAGTCACTGAACGGCTGGGGTTGCATTTTTCCATGCTCGTCAATTTGTCACTGTCCAGTAATGATACACTGCATAACTACTTGATAATAGGGAAGATATAGGGTGTGTCGTTCACATTAAATGAAATGTGTTAATATACTGGTTAATATATGTCGATTAACAAAAAGAAAAAAAAATATACCTAAAAATAAAAAAAATGAATTTTTCAAACAAAGTAAATAGAATAAAAATGTGCGAAAATTAGAACACCATATAAAACATCGGTATACATATATGTACTATGTCAATGATATAAAAGTCAGTCATGACAAACAATTGAAATTCTTCCTTGAAAACTGACAGCTGTCAACTGATCAAAACATTCGATACTTCTAACTTTATCTCTGCTTTACACATGATGTTTGAAATTATAAAAACGAAAAATGACTCCTGTGGTTAAACCACTGAATGGATTAGGTTATTTTTTTCACAATTCGCCATAGAATATCATAAAGTATATGCGATAGGATTTAATGTGATTGTGAACGACACACCCTGTATACTACAATAAGGTACCTCGGCTAAGGGCGCTTTCAAGTCAGCGTTGCCGCCGCTATAATCAAACTTATCCTAATAAAATAAAAGAAAATACAAAATAATGTTATTCGTTCATTTAACAGAAATATATTTTCTATTCACGTTAAAAAGGACAAGTCGTAATAATATCAAAATAATAGAAACTAAAGCAGAAAATTGATCTCCAATTAAAGTAATGATGTCAATTTTGTACATACCTCGTGAGGCCATGAACTTTATTCTTTATTTACAAACGTATACTTCGTATTATTGTGTATTTTCAGCATTTACTAATTGTGAGAATAAACGTTTCACGGGTTAATTTCCGATAAATATTTGGGGTTTAAATACGAATTATTTACACATTACTATCGGCACCATTTATGGAGAAAAACAATTGTTCAATTTTATTGATGACGACATTTCACATCACGCAGGTACAAAGTATACGTATTACATATACAAAGTATTGGTATGGCCTGCGGTTTCAGCTTCGACCCTCTGGTCGGTTGAAAACACATTGTGGGTTGTAAGAAATTTCCACAAAGCAGCTCATAGTCTGATAGTTGGCGGTGCTAAGCCCTCGTGCGTGGGACGTTAAGCCGTGTCCTCTACGGTACCTTTGTACCACTGGTTACAATTCCACGTCAGAGAATGTTGGGTGGGTAGCGGTTGTTAGATGATTAAATTAAAAAACATATAATTTTCTAAGGAGTTTTGATATAAATCAGTTTAGCACTTAAGTACACTTCGATTTTCAAGAACTTTGTAAGTCAAATCGCTTGCTCAAGGTTGTTGGTTATTTGCTTGAGACTTAAAAGTTCACGTTTCCTCGCAGTATATTATTCATCAGTGGTGGTCTTTCCACTCATAACATAACTAGTAACAAACTTTAGTTAACTCTGATTCGATAACGTCTAAACTCAGTCTAAATCTAGACTAAGCTGATATCAATTACCTATATAAAACCTGTAGGTTATCGTAAGCTACTAATTTTGAACATAATGCAGTGCCGGCTTGCAGTGGCCAGTGGTACTAGGGGCGAGTACTAGCATCGCGTACTAGCTTCTAGAACTAGCTTACAGTACTGGCTTCCAGTGCTAGCTTCCAGTACTGGCTTCCAGTGCTAGCTTCCAGTACTGGCTTCCAGTGCTAGCTTCCAGTACTAGCTTCTAGTACTAGCTTCCAGTACTAGCATACAATACTAGCTTTCAATACTAGCCTCCAGTAGTAGAAACAATGGAACGGGAGGAGGCAAGGAAATGTGTGGAGAGTGCCGGGTAATCGAGCCCCGATAGATAACTGACATGTTTGATGAATACATGTACTGCCGGGTGAATGACCCTGCATGGAGGCGAGCTTGTGAATAATTATTTTAGCTGTGTGTGACGATTTGAAGACAGGGCAGTAAAATAGTTTTTATTTTGAACTGAAAAACATTACAGAAAGAAGACTTATGTAAATATTTTTTTTATGAAACATATGTGATTTGGTTTGTCAGTCGATAACATTCCTGCTCTAAATAAAAATAAGAACAAAAATTCTTCTTCGCTGCGATTCGATTTTACTTTTCGGTGAAGTTCAACTTTCAACTTGGAGAAGGCAATTTTGATAATCACCAATTAAGACGAATTGTCAATTTCACGTCTTTTTCGATAAGCTTAGAATCCTTATTCATAGTTAGAAAAAAACAGCCCGTATTTAAAACTAGAGGGAGTTAAACACAACTCGTCGCTTTGGATACCATAGTATCCATGGGCGTATGACGCTACTTTTTTTTTGATATCGTGCTATCCATGAACGTTAGAGTGGTCATACTTTAAAACGTCACATTTAGTACTTCGTACATTTTGCAGAGTCGCTCACATTCTTATCCTTGAGAGAATTGGTAAGCACGTTTCGTCACCAAGATACCGGGGTTCGGTTCACGAGCGTAATCCTTCAATCGCCACATGGTCGTGCCGATGTACCCCGGTCAACGCTCTTAGGGCTTCTTCACACGTACCACAACCACACCATAGCCACAACGACGCCATGTGGTCGGGTGTATACTTTGTATTGAAAATTAAAATTACAATTTACACGTAACACATTTTGTCGTTGTTATCGACCACCTGTGTAATACGACTACATCGCAACCATATCGCGACGGCAATGTCACCTCTGGCGGCGGCACCGCGGCCACATCGCCACGACATGGATAGAGAATGATAGCAACAACAATCTCTTCTCCATGACTACGTTCAGTTAAGCCGTGTTTCCTCTACGAAAGCCGGAGACATTCCCATTTACATCGACATTTTGTCGGTACCACAACGCAACTGCAAAAAGCCGCTGTGAATGAATGAATAGTGTCTATTCACACGTAGCCACAGCTTGGCCACATTTTGTCGCTGCGACGTAGTGTGGATGTGGTACGTGTGAAGAAGCCCTTAGTTTCAAACCATAATCAGATTGGCACGGATTATTGTCGGATATGCTCCTGCTTGTCTAGACCTGTGTACGTATATATATGTATGTAGCTGCTTTAGGATTCAGGTGTCATTAGCAATTAAGCCGTGTAGTCTGGTATGGCAGCAATTTTGTAATAAACCCGGGTAAGGACAATCAGTAGACGTTGCGATGCAATATTATTGAGGAGAACAGACTGATTTGTGAGCAAAACTGTGGACTTAATCTAATATTTGTAAGAAGCCTACTATAATATACCTTTGTTTGCAAAAAACTATAGATTGTTATATATCTTAGGATTGAACGTTTCTATTCCACAAAATACCATAATACGAGGTAACGTTGTAAAAGATGTAAGAACAAAAACTGCATAGGATTATATAAAGCAAGATTAAGCATCCACTACCGACCGCAACATGTGACGTGATAGACAGCAGCTTCACGAACCCGCGACTCTCACCGCTAAATCTGGGGCCGCAAATTATTTGGAATATGTAGATCTTTCCTGAAAATACATTTCAACCCAATATGCAAAGATTAAACTCGTTTTAAGGTAGATGTCACGATGAGTGAGACAAATTCAAATAAAACCTTAAAAAGTGTAAAATAACAAAACCAACCATTATCTGAGACATGATGATTCATAAAAACCGCATTTCACACGAAATGATTATAGCTGGTTTTATGACCTTTTTCTCATAGGTTATCTTGCACGTCGCTATCGGTTATCATTTGAACATCCTTGGCAGTCGTTATGGGTAGTCAGAAGCCTGAAAGTCTGACAACCAGTCTTCCTAAGAGTTATTACATTGCCCAGGTAACTGGGTTGAGGAGGTCAGATAGGCAGTCGTCCCTCGTAAAACACTGGCACCCAGCCGCATCCGGCTAGACTGGAAGCCAACCTCAACATAGTTGGGAAAAGGCTTGGCAAATGCGCATCGCTTTCCTCCAGTTTACTGGCCTTACATCCCTTAACACTAATTATATCATTCCAAATGATCTCGCTGACTTCGTGCCCTCACCGCTGCTTTCCTGGCCCCATATGATGTTAGCTGCAATACCGCCCGTTCCCGCTTGCTTGGTTCCTATTAACGCACGACTCGACACGATACGTTTTACTGATTTGTAGCTCGATATTTTAATGGCTGTATCGATTACGGACTCGATTCTGGTGCGAATATAATGTGTGTAGGTAATGCGTATTTTACCTCTATAGAAGTGAATAAAATTATGAAATATACTTTTTAAGGCGATTTTTTTTCGATTAGCTAGCTTCTTCCTGAGTACTGAATATAGCGGTTTGACAATTTTTCTGTAAAAACTTCAAACTTATTCTTTAGATCAAAGTCATCTGGTGACTAAAAAATCAGCTCTTACACGGAAAATGCTATTGTTATTTGCATTCACTTTTTTACTAATCATGTGTAACAAGAAGTAATTAAATAAAAGTTCCTTCTAAGATTATACAACGTTCCTTTAGACAATTATTGTAGTGTATAATTTTAGCTGACTGTGAAACTATTGGTGGGAGATTCTTTCCACCCCAGAGAGTAACACACAATAGAATCCACAATAATATTTATTTAGGAGAAAATTATAAATACATTTTCATGAAAGCACAATTACATGACACAACACAGACAACCCATTTTTTATATTATTCTTTTTAAGTACTCCAAATTCAAAATTGGTTAATAGGCCAGTAGGCCGACAAGTAGTAAGAATTGAAACTTTAACAGAAACTTGTCTCTATCTCTATTAAATGGAAGCGTTAGGTTTAGCCACTTAAGTTTTCTCGCCTTTACTTTACGATATGTGTTAAGTAGTTGCGATTGTACAAAAAAGTTATATAATTCATGAAAAAAAAACTTTACTTTTTATGAGTTCAGTTTGTGACTGATTTATGGTCGCTGCACACAGCGGGCGCGGCGCGACGGGACGGGACGGCGACGCGACGCTGAGCAGTTGTAATGTACTAGATATTACGGACGACATCACACAGAGCCGTCCCGCTCGGCGTGACGCGACGCGACGATCTAGTACATTGCGTCCCGTCGCCGTCCCGTCCCGCCGCGCCGCGCCCGCTGTGTGCAGAGACCATTAAACATCTTTTTATATTTGATTCATTATTCAAATATAATTCTTTCAATGACAAGTATAGAATTAGATAAGCTTTTAGTTGGCCGATTGTTTGTTTGGGCTCATAAATCAGTATGAAGATGAATATACGCACATTATGAAAATCAGGTTTATATTTCGACTGAACCGACCGAACTTTGATTGGAATCAAGATTTTCTTTAAAATAATACATATTTGGTAACCAACGCTTCTTGTCTACTGTCGGCCGCCTGTTTAGTCTTTAGTGTGCATGGTGTTCTAAGTGATACTTCAAAATCGCATTAAATCTGAAGTCTTAAACTATAAGACGTAAAGAAAATGCTAATATATTTTTTAATATTCAAATGAAGCCTTTGCCATATGTCGCTTGACCTACTAACCTGCCATTTAAATTTCGAAGCTGCATTTCTTGCTGTGATCAAAAATTTAGAAAAAAACAAAAGGCATGATGACATTAACAGCCAGTTTCTTCATCAAAAGTTAAAGCCAAAGTAAAAGTTAAAGTAATGTCTAAAGTAAAAGTAACGGTTATATTAAATTTTTCTATTAGTTTTGCTGTCAATTTAGCCTTGAAAAAACGAATTTGACCGTTAAGTACTTTTACTTTAGACATTACTTTAACTTTTACTTTTGATGAAGAAACTGGCCGTTAGAAAGTAAAAAGAAATACAAGGGAGTATACTTTCATGTCTGCTACACGGAAATATCAAAAAGTTTTGATGGACCTACCTGTGTTCGAAAGAAAAGTAAATACATATTTTGTTCCTGAGATTTTAGCAGCCAATAACTTTAAAACTTCTGATGGAACATATCTATGAAACAGCACTAAAAACCAACTTTAATTTAAAAAATCGCAGCGACATCGTTACATTTGTTTAAAAGATAGGTACGGTGTTACAGAAACATAGCAGTTCAACTTACAACATCACTCATTTTGCGTCGAGATTTTAAAAACAAAATATATTTCAACTTCTTCCGTAATGAAAGTAGACAAGCATTCTTTTAAAGTATGTCTTTTGTCGTTTCAAGTGCACAACGTTATTACATACATAGTTGAGTCTGAAATAAACATCTGTGACGCAGAATAAAATTGTAAAATAAGTTGTGTAACTTTGTCACAGGTTGTATAATATTCAAAATAGGTTCCATTTTATTTTTCAGTTTTATAAAGATACTTAAGACTTTTAAAGTTTTCTGTCTTTTGAGGCCCTGAGGCTGCAGCGCAGAAAAATAAAGGAGTATAAAGTAGATAATAGCATTTTTTTTTAAACGAAAAAGCCAATGAAATCAATTCTGTTCGTGAATATTTCAACGCTTCAGTGTACGGGGAGCCTAAGGTCCCTTTCATGTATGTTTGTCGTCTGTTTATTTTTCATCGCTCTAATTCTAATGAACAGTAATGTGTAGAGATCTTATAGGATTTGTATTTATTTACCGCCAAATGATTATCACGGATCACCTTTCATGTGCAAGTCCGAGGCGCACTTAATCGATTACCTTCATATATTATTGCTTGACAGAATCCTAAAAATATCTAATCCTTCCATAGCTCTATGACTGTTTTATTTGCATATAAATATACAATTTTAGCAGCATATAACCTAATCTATGTGGAGTATGAAGTCTGGTTCGAAAAATATGTGTCTCAAGAGGCTTAGCACTGTTATATGTAATTCCTGAAGGACCCATATTATTTTGTTAGAGCCTGAGTAATGCGCGATATTCGTTATTAAAAGTGAAAAAGAGTTTCAATTTAGTTTCACATTATAAAGCGTAGGTAGGATAAAAGGAAAATGAGCTGAGAATATTTTACATACTTTTCTTGTTAGTGTTTTCTAACTTTGTTATCTAGGTTCGATCTTTAGAGTGCTTGGAGATCTCGTTATTTTAGTCCGGTTAAAAGTATTTTTATCGACATATTTAAGCTCTTGAAAGCTAGGTACTGATGAAACAACTACACCTAGCCCAAGTAACTGGTTTTTGAGTGATAAAAGATTTTAGAAAAAAGTATAGATGAGTTATTATCGTAGGTATTTTATTATGTGAATAAGACAAACCAATCAATAAAGATTACAAAAAAAGCATTCTACA
Source organism: Helicoverpa assulta (assembly GCA_963856015.1). NCBI lineage: Eukaryota > Metazoa > Arthropoda > Insecta > Lepidoptera > Noctuidae > Helicoverpa > Helicoverpa assulta. The sequence goes on from CAWLCW010000029.1 coordinate 3,687,884, forward strand.
AAGTTAAAGATGAAAAATAGCTACATAATTTCAATTTATGTGAAGTTAACTGCAACAATGCACTGCACTATGTGAACACAACGATGCACATGACATCGTTTATTCTCTACAAGGTAGCTATTAAAAGACTTGGCCTTACTTGGAAAGATATTAACTAGGGTTAGTGACATGCCTCACAAAGAGTCTAGACAAACACTATTTGAAAACCTCTTTGGAAATGTTTCACCTTTATGAACTATCTAATTCTGTGGTCGAAAATCAAATTTTAAATATCTGAGTACGCGTACACCGCGAGTTTACAGTCGGCCGACAGTTGACCCTATGGTAGGCAATTGTTTTTAAAAGAAAATCTTGATTCCAATCACAGTTTTCAGTAGGTCTGATACCGGCTAAATACCTGATTTTTGTAATGTGCTTACTACCACTCATCTTCACACTGATTTATGGGCGCAAACAAACTATCGGCCGACTAAAAGTTTGTAAGTTGTGTGCTCTAAGCTTGATATTAAATATGCATTATAATCTGCATCGTCACAAAAATGTCACAGTAATTTTAGTCTGTGGTTTGATTCGTGACCAGAAAGTTAGAATTCCTTTTTTAAAAATATTTGTGACTGGAGGCGAGTGTGATTAGGCCATGAATTTACAATACTTGGTCTGAACTGGATCACGTAATCCAATTTGCCATCAATATAAAAATATACCTTATAGTGTCATTTTAGAGTTGGTTTTCGTGTGTCACAATATAACTTATGAGAAAGCAGTAAACCGATTCAAGTGAATTAGATTGTGGGGAGTAGTGTGTCCTCTTTTCATAAGTTGACAGTTAAAAACGAAATATTTTTAGATTTAGAACCGGTTTTCACATTGTACCATGCCTGAGTCGGAAAAATTTGATTCTTTCCTTCTATTTGATTACATCTTTTATGAAATATGTTTTTATTAGAATCTTGATAATAGTTACAAAGCAAACTAAATTAAATGAAATGAGAAAATAACTACCTTTATTATCTTAGAGTCATACGTATTCTTCAACAGTAATGCCAAGGATTCTTTACCTTAGACATTAAATTAAAAGAGGTTTAGATTTTACAAAGAATTTTACTTAAATTAGCAGAAGAACATGTGAATTTTATTATTTTTCAAAAATGCAACGTTCTTTCAGCTGATGTTATAATTAAGCGAAGTATTTTTATAAGAATGCTGCTATGACGTATTTATTTGTTATTTTCTATGAAGTTAGACCTTTGTGCTAAGCTATATTAGTAATTTCTCAGTAACTGCCACGCTACGGAACAAATTTTTGCGCTCAGTTTGTAATAAGATAGAGTATGTCCCTATTAAATTGGACTTACAACTTTTACGGCAAATTGGTCATCATAGAAAACTCTGTCTTCCTGTCAAAAGAGTTTATATTCATGTGCATTTACTTATGTGAATATCATATGCATAAAAGCTGCCTTAAAAGTGTTTGTGGATATTTTGGTATTTTATGTGATATGTACCGTATGTGACCGTAGTTTTAGAAACTACGGTCAGTGAATTGTCTTTCGGGTAGTCGACCATCGGTAAAAAATGATAAATTAAAAAAATAAAACGTTTATGCAGCATATGGTGTACAGCAGAAAGGTTCATTTAACAAATCCTCATCAACGTCAACATGGGACGTTACTAAAATTATCTCGTTATGTATCATTCGTCAATTTGGAAAGCAAATGGCAATTGTCTATCTTCATTTTAGCTTTATGCAAATGGAGTCGCTCATGCAACTATTTTGGGAACTTCTGTATAATATGTGCCATTCTGATTGATAATAATAACTACTGTTCTGCTCATTGAAAATGATGATAAATGAGATAGTAACTCTGACTGTCTGTCCGGTTTTCACGCCGAACCACTGAAATAATTTTGAATAATGCCTTAGACAAAGCATATCATCATCATCATCTCAGCCATAGGACGTCCACTGCTGAACATAGGCCTCCCCCTTTGATCTCCACAGATACCGGTTGGAAGCAACCTTTATAAGGTCGCCTGTCCACGACAAAATACATTTTATTCGGATGCGTGAAGTAGATCCTTCGGTCGAAATTGCTAATAGCTTGTCTATACTAATACTATAAAGAGGAAAACTTTGTTTGTTTGTTTGTTTGGTTGTAATGGATAAACTCAAAAACTACTGGACCTATTTTAAATATTCTTTCACCATTAGAAAGCTATAAGTATTATCTGCGAGTAACATAGGCTATATTTTATCCCGGTGCGGGCAGTAGCTCCCACGGGACGCGGGTGAAACCCCGGGGGGCTAGTGTCTTATAAATTAGGTGATGAAACTTTGAGGACATCGACTGTTATCATAATTATAAAAAAAAACTTTTATTTATTTAAAAATCTTTGATACTTTGAGATTATTTTGTGAGAAAAATTGCGTCGTTTATCGTAACTGCGATCAAGTTGACCTTTTGAAAATAATTCCAAGTTTTGTTGGCAAGCAGTTTATAGAGTAAATCAAATAGGAAGTATGATAACTGCCTTCGTTTAAGATGACGACGTGGTGTTATATTTATTGTTGCATATAATATTTGGTCTATGAATATGGTAAAAAAGGAAAAAACATAAACTCCGAATCGATATATCACGATAATCTAACTAAGTAATGACAGCTTTAAAAGTGGTTTTCCACACTTTTGCTATAAAATTAGCTTTCTATAAATAAAGCAAGATAATTGCGGTCGTTAAAACCACAGACGTGAGACACGGAAAAAACCTTTGGGTTTATTTTTTTCCATTTTAAAACTGGAATCTAAAATTGACATTCTAGATAGTCTGGCTTAATTTTTAATAAAGTTCATAATGCCAATATCGGCTTCACTTGTAGGACCGAGAATAGCTCCTAGCGAGACTCTATTTCGATAATTAAAAACCTATAAGACAAAATGAAGATAGACATACTTAACTTCTTTCTTTCTTTATTATTCCTTCTTTCCTTGAAGATAAACCAGGAAATAAAAATCTATTTTAGTTGGAAATATTCCGGTATGCAAAATGGTTGTTTATTTCCCATACTAATGGTTTGTGTGGTTTTTACTAAAATAAATTCATCGCATATCTGTTTGACTGTTTATGTTCTTTCATGCGTTTCATCTTCATCGACATTTGTATCGAACAATTTACTTCCAAACATACAAAATAACGTAAAATAAAATAAGTTTTATTTCATTTCGACAGCCAGACATTATTAATGTTATTAATATCCAAATAACATTTGTATTTAATCACCTCAAAAATTTTCAGGAAACCCACAATCTCTATCTGCGGATTCCGATAGCAGATTGATCCGTTTTGCGGCTGGAGATTGAATATTGACTTTAGCTTAAGCTCGCAAAACCACGGATGGATCGGAATCTGCAGTAAGAGGATATGTGACACTACATTTTACTTTCAGACAGTTGCGAAAAGCAATAATTAACATGTAACCTCATTTGCAAGTTCGAGATTTATACGGATCCTATACGCTAAGGATTTCATGGAAGGGACGGTTTTTTGTGGTAGTATTGTGTTGTTGTAACACTGTTGATGCGGTTATTTAATACAATTATCTTTTGGCTTTATAGTTTTCAAAACTTTCACGATTGCAACATATATTTATAACAAAACTCTCCATGCCCGTTTTCACCAACAACCTCTTACCGTTTCCCTATCTAAATGCTACTTTTAATAAGGACCCCTCCCAATTTGACACCTACCTAAATTCATTTTCACCACACTTATACATGGATCCCTTAAGTAAGTGACAGATTACTAGTTCTACAAACGATAATGCAAAGTCGATATTTTATCGATAAAATGATTTTTCTGTACTTCTTAAGAAACAAACGTCTATCGAGTATATATTACTAAAGCCTGTGAGTTTTTTTTCTTGTGATGTTATTTTAATTTAACTTAAACTACATTACGCTATGTTTTATGCAATAAAACAGTAAAGAGGTTTTCTATAGGTGAATTTTTACCTATGTCATTCGCGCGTTTGTCAAATTGACTGATGTGTATGTGTACATAGAGTGAGGTTAATTTTGGGTTTATTATTGTTGAATAGATAAGTTTATTTTGGCAGAGGAGAGAAAACGAGGATAAACCTTTCTTACAGAAGAAAAAGACAAGCTAGTGAAATTGCTGACGTCTCATAGAGACACAATATTAAACAAAAAACGGATGGGACCACGAACGAAGCCAAAAACAAAGCTTGGATCCAGTCACAAATAGTTTTAATGCGATAGGAACCGTTTACAGGTAAATGTGAATAAATCTGTGTATAATAATATAGTGTATTAAGATTTTGCCGTTCAACTGTGTTCCTTGTTTTACTGTGGGCTTCATTGTATTTTTGTTCTCCATGAGTTGATGGATTTAAGTATGGGGTTAAAATTATAGATTTATTATGTTTATTTAGTTTCAGGTGGTGCGAGAAATTGGAAAGACGTGTAAAAACATGCTGCGCCCAGCCCACCCCAAATTGAATTGGTGCAGGAGGATGATGATAATGTTTGGTACATCATATGAGGACTAATATTAAAATATTTGTTTACTATCTTTGTTTTAATTCACATAATTTATTATGTTCAATGTTAGCCTACTTCTTACCTCCAGAGGGTATCCCCTATCACCTAGGAGATAGGCTCCTCCATATTCACCATTTTCGAATCATTGGTATCTATTCATTCATTTAAGGCCTATTCAAACCTGAGCGATATTCGCTGCCGCTGTTGGTAGAGGTAGATACCGCGCGGGTTTCGCTCAGGTATTTAGTATCAAGTATAGTTACCGGCACGGATATTGAGCTCTCGGCGGAAGAGTGGGGATCGCATTGCGCACTGTACACATAAGGCAATAAACCAATAAATGGCTTCTGCGCAGGTGAAGGTCAGGGCTCAATATCCGTGCCGATAACTATACCGCGGCTAGAGCGACCTGAGCGATATTCACTGCCGCTGTGGGTAGAAGTACATACCGCGCGGCAGCAGCGGCATACATCCCGAACATCAACAGTAATATTATCGCATACCCACTGGGTTTTCTCTGTCGCAGGTGGTAGCGAATACCGCTTAGGTCTGAACAAGTCATATTACCGCATACCCACAGGGTTTTCTCTGCCGTAGACGGTAGCGAATACCGCTTAGGTCTGAATAGGCCTAATAGTTGTCCCGGCCACCGCGAAACTACATCAGTGATTACCAGATTTGCATCTGTTATGGTCTGTGTATTTATGGACATGCAGGACTTCCTATTTTTGAATAATTCTGCGACATCACGACCTAGCAAGTGCATTCATAGCAAGTGATAACCTATAATCTTATAAAAAAGTCATGATCATCGTACTTATTTCTCAGTCTGCTCTTTCACGTAAGATGGGTACGTGGTCTTCTAATGATTATTATTTTACATATCCACAACCTCCACAGCTTTCTAAAAGTTTACGTTTCATTTCACTATCCATCGCCAGAAACGGTTCAAAATATGTTTGTATTCGGTCATGATAATGATAGGAGTTGTTTAAGCAGGCATCAATCGGGCCCCCAGGTTTAAGTGAAATTTTAAGGTTATAATTGACACCTAGGCTTTGGTGAAAATGAAATTCTTATTAAGTGTTCCGTAAATGCTCCCTAAATTTAGGTATTCGTTGGTGAAAACGGGCATAAAAGTCAGACATTCCAGCAACTATTTTATCTATCTAAGTGTCAATGATAGGCCAAATACATTGTATGGATATTATATCCTCAAAAACAATATTACCAAGTTTCCACTCCATTTCAAATAGTAATATCATCTAACAATAATGTCATATAAAACGCGTTTAAGGTCTTCATACTTCTTTGTCACGTTCGCTACAATCTTTTGAAAGCTACGTTCACAAAAGTGCATCCAATTTCATATTTACTAGGTCGAGACGGAGCAAATAAAACATTTTCATAGAAATACAGCATCATATTTATTGCAAGGTTTCATTACATAAAGGTTGCATCTACATTACTTGTGGAGTGTAATAAAAACATTTTACGCTTATTGGTTTGTTAAGTGATCACTTTAAATCTATACTTATGACTTATTTACTTATAGAGCTTATTAATATTATAGAGCTGAATAGTTTTTTGCTCGAAACCACTAATTTCAGACCCCGCCCAATTGACAAATAAAGAAAGAATTAATATAAAGAATATTTTCTATCCTCGTGTACGGAGTAGTTCCAAGTGTCAAAGCATACCAATGTTAATAGAGACTAACCCATAATTCAACTTAGATACCTTTAACTAATGGTAATTATTTATTCGGGCCTCACAATTAACAAATATACACATATTTACATAAGTAAACACCTAAAACTAACCGCATATATGCATACATACGGCTTAAATACTAATAAACAGCATCAAACAATTGTTCCTCATCGCTGTCACTCGATAATGTTCAATTGTCGTACGATTGAGCATTTATAATACCACTAGCTTCTGCTCGCGGCTTCGCCCGCGTGGTGAGTTGATAAAAAGTAGCCTATGTGTTAAACCAGGGTATCACCTACATATCTACATATCAAACAACCAAATCGGTCCAGCCGTTTTTGCGTGAAAGAATAACAAACATACGTCTATACATTCTCACAAACTTTCACATTTATAATACTAGTAAGATAGTAGGATTAACCCGTTATCTAAGACATGAAGATCAACCATCCAAGGGCCGAACGCGTCAAGCGTTGCTTTACCTTCAATGCGGTTGTCACGAGCCACGAGCCCCTCTTCAGGCTATTAAAGTAATCACAACATAGTGTCATATGGTTGAGGAGCAAACATTGACAAGCTCGTTGTCACGATGCGTGCGCAAACCACGTTAGTCCCCTGGTACCTGTACCTACTATGATGACACACACTGATTTGCGTGTTACTGTATATGTTCTAGTTTGAAGGAAAAATGTATACTTACACTGTTGTCTAAAATTAACATCATAAGCTTTAAAACTCATTTGAAAATAACTCCGTATTTTTAAGGGCTCGCCGTAGGAGTCCTGAGAAGTCGATCTTTTTACCCGTTTAGGTACACTAAAAGGGTAGTGATTTTAAAAAAGAGTTTTATGTACCATTTAGCTCAGAACTTCATTTAAACAGCAGTTAAAGAAGCCATTTAGGTCCACTACTAATCAAAATATAAAGTTAAACTAGGTACTTTAACTTAACTCGAATATAATTTCATTCCTATCAAATAGTACTTAGGTACTCAGCTATTGAAGTAGTACGGTACTCCAACCATCGGAGTAGGTCCTAGTGAACGCCATCTGAAGAAATGCTCAAGTGTCTGGATGCTTCCATTCTTCGAGTGTAAACAGCTTATGATAAGACAGTGGCGTGAGCAATTTTCGTACTTATGACAAGGCAACAAGGATAATAATTGATTGGAAGTCATCGTCAAATTAATGTTTTACTATACCTAATGTTTCTTGCGGTTGCACCTACATGTTGAGGGAACCACATCCTGCATAAGGACAAAAAGTAACCTTTGTACTTTCTCAGGCTCTAGACTATCTGTGTACCTTTTCATCGGTATTTTTGAATTTCTAATATTAATAAAGATTGTGTAGTTCTTAGTTGACTGTTGGTTTAGAAATGACAAGCACGACTGCAGGGTCACGAGTTCGATTCCCGGCTCGCTCGCGGATCTTTCTTCGGTCGTGTCGTTGTGCACTAAAATACATTTTTTTAAGTAGATATAAGTGTCTTGAAAAAGATGGAGTTAGATAATTCGAAGAAATTGAATTATAGTTAAAATTGAATTATAAAGTTATAGTTAGGGCTGCCATCTCGAATTTCGCCAAACCCGGACAAACATTAAAAAAACCCGGACATTTGGCGTAAATTGCATTTTTTCCCCGAACGAGTACGTTTTTTTTTTAAACAAAATAATACCTAATTTGTAATCCATTTACTATTAACACATACTTAAATTCAATGAGGTGCTTCCTTACATGAAAAGTGTCCGGGTTTTCCCCGGACACTTCTTGAAACCCCGCCCGGACGGCCCCCGGACGGCTTCCAAACGAGGACAAATCCGGGGAAACCCGGACGGATGGCAGCCCTAGTTATAGTAAAGTACTTAAGTCCTTAAATGTACCACGAGGAACTTTAAAAAAAATCAAATGAAGTTAATATTTTATTCATACCTTTCAACTTCAATTAGGCCTTGACTTTGAGACTCATAGCAGGAAAAGAAAATAGCCGATATACATATGTATAAGAAGTACTCAAGCTTTCACATTTCCCACGATAAAGAAAACGTATAATTTTCTGTAATTTTATACTTCAACGTTGAAGATAACACATGGGTACATAATGTCATAATACTGATCGATGTAGACTACTAAAGTTTTTTATAGCATAGGTTAATCATTTGCCATTTAGCCATTTCCCAACTTTATTAACTTAGGGCTCAGCTAACTACATGCAGCAGAGTACCAGTGTTTTACAAAGAGCAACTGCCTATCTGACCTCTTCAACCCAATATCCTGTCGTAAGACTTTTTGTCCTACTACCTGTAACCACTGCCAAGTATGTACAAATAAAGCATAGGTTTACACGGTTCTTCAAAATGTGAGTCCACATGTTTTCACTTTCAATATGAGAACCCAAGGCTAGACAAATATTGTGTCATATAAAACTATAATTATAACCTCATATTTATGACAGATAGTATATGCCACGGAGCACATTTGCTGCTACATTTAAAATGCCGATGACAACTATAGACTAGATGCATAACATGTTGACATCTCGTGCATCTCAAATCTATACTAATATTATAAAGCGGAAGAGTTTGTTTGTTTGTTTGTTTGTTTGTTTGAACGCGATAATCTCCGAAACTACTGGTTCGAATTGAATAATTCTTTTTGTGTTGGATAGTCCAGTTATCGAGGAAGGCTATAGGCTATATAACATCACGCTACGGCCAATAGGAGCAAAGATATAGTGGTAAATGTGTAAAAAACGGGAGAAATTATTTCATCTTTGAAGCCTTCCGTTGCGTGCGCCGTGAAAACGGTTCAAGATACACAAAAAATATGTATTAAGGAATAATAGCTCTTTTAATGATCTAAAAAACAGTCTGCGACAGTGTATGTCTATCTTTTAAGATTAACTCACAAAAACCGTTTTTATGGTACCTAATTTGGTCGAAATAATTTGTTAAGTTGTATCAACATAATAATATTAATCTTTATTCAAATAAATATGTTGTTGGTTAAGAGTACTAAATTGTGAATAAAATTGTCTTTGACATAACTTAATTTCAACAAAAAACTTTAAAGATTACAATGATAAATAACTCCGAAACAAAACCAACTCGCTCTCTGCGCTGGCCGGCGCGGCGGGAGAGAAGCGGTGCTTACGGGCAAGCCGGGAGGGGGGTGTAGCTCAACGTGATACCATTATCATCGTAATATTACTTTTTAAACACAGTTTCATTTTGTAGTTGTTTTCTATATAGTAGGTACTTTGTTTGTTTTAGGATAGTATTTAGTTACACAATAATAACACTTTTTTGTTTTCATGTACCTACATTAACTATATTTAGAAAAGAAAGTCGTGTTAGTTACTCCACTTATAACTCAAGAACGGCTGAACCGATTTAGCTGAAAACTGGCAGGGAGGTAGTTTAGAGCCAGGAAAAGGACATAGGATAGTTTTTATTACAAAAAATAAAAAATACAAAATTGTATTTATCCGGAATAAATATTCCGGACATACAGCGCCATCTATTGTTTAAACCAAAAATCAGCCGGATGCCACTATTCCACGCGAACGAAGTCGCGGGCAAAAGCTAGTCGTAAATAAACACGTGGAGTCTAGGCCAACTTCAACTTAAAATAGGCAAAATAATTTTAACGACACAATGCCATCTATTTGTGTCTGCAACCTCAAACTTGACATCGAAAGTTTCCATATTTAATTTTACCGTTTGCTGTCGGAGCCCAGTGACCGCAGACAGGTTGACTGAAATCCGGGCGTTGCCGAATTTCCCCGAATGTAACCCGAAATACCGAGACAATGTCAAGAGTAAATAGACTCGTTCGATATTCAAACTTGACGAGAGCGAGATTTTTGGGGATTTTGTTTGTGATTTACAGTTCTGATTTTGAATGACGTTTTATTTATTTTAAAACGCCATTTTGGTGTGACGACACATTGCACGAATTGGTAAACGGACACTAGCTTTAAAAGACAAATTAATTAATTGATTGATCCATTTTAAAATGGTCTAGCCCTTAGATTACTCTTGCAACAACAACATAAGGCCATGATTGCTCTTAAATATTATCGTCCCAACTTCATTCTTTTCGGCAGCACCATAGAGTAACAATAATTAGACCGATCGATATTCAGTCCCCTGGGAGGGGCGCTGGCACCCCTATAAGCCCTGTGCTTCTGTAAAAATAACCCCTTTATTAGAATACTATAATAATAGAAACTTTACGACTCGAACTTTTTGACATTTCAAATGAATTATTACTTATACATCTTAATTAGTAGTCTTCTCGATTACTTCCCGTTACTTTTCAAGCGGACGAAATCGATGCATACGTATATATTATCCAAAGCGTGTAGACTATTTTTCAATTTTGTGATTCTGAAATTAAAACCCGATCGGGTCTCAATAGAATTTATATTTGGCTTAGAGGGAACAATCACAACATTCATGCATTTTTTGTTTTTTAAGCATTTTGTGTGCAATCTATTATGAAAAGTTAATCACAGCCAGTTTTTTGGTCAAACAGCGGGTGCCATTATTCAATAACTTATCCTACATGTCGACAGGTTAATATTACAATAATATGTATCACAAATTGGTCGGACATATTCGCAAAGCAAACTCGTCTAAATTACACTATTATCGAATGAAGTGTAACAATGCAGTTACGACGTTTTTGCTCTGAGTCGCTCCCGGTCGCGTAGGTCAGTTCTATTGCAAATCTAACGAGGAACGAAAGTTGTGCTTGAAAAGTAACCCGTTTTGGTGCAGTCGGGTAAAATGAGTGAGGATTTGCGGAGAATAATTTTGGAGTCTAGTGTTATTAATAAATTGAGATTTAGAGTGAGTACCATTTTTTTTTATATTTGCAGTTTATTACTTCCTATTTTATTTTGTTGGATACTTTAGCTTGTAGACTTTTAGGTTTTGAAATTCTTAGTGGTATTCTTATAAAAGCATAATATGAAAGAAGAATTTGAAAGAGGATATTATAAAAATCTTTAATTTGATATAAAAATATAAAATAGAGATACAAAAGATCTTTATACATTGTAAAAGAATATAAGAAAAATACAGCGCAGTAAATCCGTATCAAAGTATTATTTAGGTCAGTCTCCAAGAAACAGCATTATTTCTTTTATATCTTTCTAGTGAAGTGAGAGTTAGTTAAGATGTCGGCTCGAACTTTATAACGTTATTGTTTATACTCTGATAGTTTATAAAGTCTTAATTACCTTATCATGAAGTTTATCATCTAGGTTTGGCGGTTTAACCGCGTCCGCGTCGTTAAAGTAGCCTAATAGGCTACTTTTTGGGACAGCCATGGACCATACATTCTATGAAAGAACATAGTATGTTCTTTCATTCACCAAACCTAATCAACTCATTAAAATATTTTCTGTTGATTAGGTTTGGTGTCAAAACTGTGCCAAATGCATGTATTTGAGACTTTATGTTTAGATACATAGATTTAGACGTTAGAATTGTCTTTATCAGTGCTTACATACAAGTTTATATTAAGTAATTAAAACTTAAGAAACATTGTTAAAATGCCAGCACCATATATTCTCAAATCGGAGTATTTTAGGGGAATGGTATATTTTGATGACACCCTCGTCTCTGGGTATTTGGTATCTATAGTTAAAAGTAATAACTCATTATTTGTTTATCATTATATGATTTATTTATCGATGCTGAAGTTCTGAAGTAATCTAACAGAGATGTAATAGAGACTTCGCAGTAAACTATTTATTAACTTATCAAAGTTTTACAATAAGGCTTGACTGCTGACGGATAATGTTGTAATACAAGCCGGCTAGGCGCTATCAAACAGAACAAATAATGAACTCTTAGCTTCGCAGCGAAGTCTGGAACTTTCCGCGATTTTCCTGCTTCTGCGTAGAACGTAACACGATATTCCTAGCTAATGATCTTTTGTGAATACAAGCCCTCGTATTTTGTTCTTCAGATCTCAGGAAATTGAATAGTTCAGTAATTGAAATCTACCTTTGTGGGTTGCATCGGAAATTAAGATCGTTGGAATTTTGAAGTTGTTTGTTTATCTGATACCTAGAGAATTACTTTTAGTCTTAAGTTATCTAGGGTAACTTTAAACCTAATACTACTCAGTAATACTACTGAGTACGGAACAACTTTAGTGAACATAAAAGAAGTATTTCCTGAGCTAAGCACATAATAATAGCTATTTGAAGAAATAAAAGTCCTTTTGCAAAGCTCAGACGTATACAATAGAATCATTCCTGATGGTACTTTTCAAAACAGCACGAACTGCGTCAGAGGATTTTATTTCATTTTTTTCCTTCCAAGATAGATTGCAGGGAGTTTGCTTCTGACTGCTCGCCATCTTGAAAAGTGCAACAAATGATTTTTGTAATTAATTTAAGGACGATAATTAGTGCATGTTGCATTTAAGTCGTGCTTTTTGAGTTTGCTCGTAGTTTTGAAAGCGTCGTTAGAGCTTTTCCTTGAATTCGTAAAAGTTCTTTCAAGCAGTTTTGAGAGTGATGAATTGGGTTTGAGAAATAATTTAAGTGCATTTTTTTACAGTGGTGTTCCTAAAGCAGAAATTCTAAATAATTGCTAATCGATTATCTTTTTCTCCTGTCATCGAACATCTTTAGCAGTCATTACGGGTAGTCTGAAGCCAGAAAGTCTGACAACCAGTCCTACCAAGGGTTACTAGGTTGCCCTGGTAACTGGATTGAGGAGGTCAGATAGGCAGTCGCTCCTTGTTTTTTCTGGTACTCAGACTGCATCCGGTTAGACTGGAAATCGACCACAACTTAGTTGGGAAAAGGCTGTGCAGATGATGATTACCTTTTTCTTATTCTATCTATATTTCGTTTCTTGCTGTTGTTGAGACCGAATAAAATTACAACACAAATAATTTTATCATTTCGTTTTGTACAAACTCAGATTATACAGGGTGTGTTGTTCACAATCATATTTAATCCTATCGCATATATAGAATTGTAAAAAAATTAACCTAATCCATTCAGTGGTTTAACCACAGGAGTCATTTTTCGTTTTTATAATTTACAACATCATGTGTAAAGCAGAGATAAAGTTAGGAGTATCGAATGTTTTGATCAGTTGACAGCTGTCAGTTGTCAAGGGAGAATTTAAGTTGTTTGTAATGACTGACTTTTATACGGTGTTCTAATTTTCGCACATTTTTATTCTATTTACTTTGTTTGAAAATTTTTATTTTTATGTATTTTTCTTTTTTCTTTGTGTTAATCGACATATATTAACCAGTATATTATACCCAGTATATGCATTTCATTTAATGTGATTGTGAACGACACACCCGATATAAAAAAAAAAAAACTCCATACAGCAACACAACTGTAAGTGAAGCCAAGGTATGATCGATACAAGCTTTAAGCTTAAGCAGTTAAATTGCGCGCATTTTATTACAAAATAGAGTTTCAGTACAATACCTCTCATCATCATCATCATCAGCCTATCGCAGTCCACTGCTGGACATAGGCCTCTCCAAGTGCACGCCACTGAGATCGATTTTCGGCTTCTCGCATCCAGCTCCTGCCAGCCGTCTTGCGCAAGTCATCACTCCACCGTGCCTGAGGACGTCCTACACTACGTTTGCCGAGGCGTGGTCTCCACTCTAGAACTCGTTTACCCCAACGGTTATCGGTTCTTCGGCTAATATGGCCAGCCCACTGCCACTTCAGCTTGCTGATTCGGTGGGCTATGTCGATGACCTTGGTTCTCTGACGGATTACCTCATTTCTGATGCGATCCCTCAGAGAAATGCCGAGCATAGCCCTTTCCATAGCCCGCTGAGCGACTTTAAACTTGTGAACCAGCCGTACCGACAGTGTCCACGTTTCGGCTCCGTAAGTCATGACAGGTAGGACGCACTGATTGAAGACTTTTGTCTTTAGGCACTGTGGGATCGACGATGTTAGGACTCGACGTAGCTTCCCAAATGCAGCCCAACCCAACTGAATTCTCCTATTCACCTCGTCCTCAAAGTTGTTTCTACCTAACTGCAATGTCTGCCCGAGGTATACATATTTCCGAACAACTTCGAGAACGGCGCCGTGTATCGCAATCGGTTCCGGTAGAACATGTTCATTAAACATGACCTTGGTTTTGTCCAAGTTCATCCGTAGGCCGATGCGTAGAGAAGATTCAGCCAGGTCGTTCAGCATCTGTTGTAGGTCCTGCAGCGTTTCCGCCATGATGACGATATCGTCAGCAAATCGCAAGTGAGAGATGTGTTCGCCATTGATGTTGATGCCGCGTCCTTTCCAGTTCAGCGTCTTGAACATATCCTCCATTGCATTAGTGAATAGTTTCGGGGAAATAACATCCCCTTGTCTCACTCCTCGATGCAACGGTATGGGCCTTGTTTGCTGATTCTGTACTTGGACGGACATTGTAGCAGCTTCGTAGAGACATCTCATCACTTGGATGTATCGCCAATCTACTTGACAACGCTGCAGGGACTCCAGAACAGACCAGATTTCAACCGAGTCAAAGGCCTTCTCATAGTCCACAAATGCTAGACACAGGGGCTGATTATACTCTTCGGTCTTCTGTATAATCTGCCGCACTGTGTGGATGTGGTCTATGGTGCCGTATCCGCTCCGAAACCCAGCCTGCTCCGGTGGTTGGAATTCGTCGAGTCTTCGCGCAAGTCGGTTCGTGATCACTCTTGAGAACAGCTTATAGACGTGGCTTAGGAGGGAAATGGGTCGATAGTTCTTCAGCTGGGTTTTGTCTCCCTATCGTCTATCTCCCTGTCGTCCAATACCTCTCATATTTTACAACAATTCAGAAAAGCATGGATTTTGTATTCGTGGAACGAAAACTATAGCATAATTCGATGCTCGAGTGGCTCCAATTAGTCGAATATTTTTAAATATGCATAGTTTTACAAGTATCGATTAAAGCTTACTTCGATAATTTTATCAGTTGTTTTTACTGATCAAATTTCGATGAATTTTCGAGTGAGTTTCAAGTTAAATCTTTGTACAGATTATTTCAGATATTGTTTAATAATTAATCACCGATGTTAAAATTATATAGGGATGTAAAAACGTTTGTGTAAAATGATATTTATTTAAATTCTTGCAACAGTTGTCGGTCTATAATTATACAATATCCTTACTAATGTTTTATATAAAAGCTGTAAATTAATATTAATATTTAAACTGTTAATGGACTACAACATTCAATTATGTAAATAGTTGACAGCGGTAACTGAAAGTAATATTTTAATTGGGCCCATTAAATTACACGTACCTAAATATTATAGAGGTTTTATATCAATAGTTTTACTCGAAGCAGGTTTCAAATTCGGATCGACATTTAAATGATATTCTTTAAATAAAATGGGTAGTTCGATTTTTTATATACTTACGATTGTCAATTTTGCAAACCAGCCCAAGAAATAACATAGGTTGAAAAGTCCATAACATAAGGTTTTTGCGCTACAGTACTTACAAAACCAAACAAATGTATAGTAAAACTGCGTGTTTTTAATTTACTGATTCGTAGTCACATCACTAATTTAAAGACTCACATTAATGCTGCGCGCACACTACTGTCTAAATAGTCGGCCTGCTGGTAATCGGTCGGTCAATCAAAGATTTTAGTCGGTTGATAACAAACAAATACCTGGTCGTTGTTACCTACGTGTATACATCCATTCATCTTCATACTGATTTATGAGCTCAAATCAACTATCGGCCGACTAAAAGTTTGCAGTGTGAAAAGATGCGTGAAATGCGAAATCAAATGCACGTTTTATTTGGTCCACGGGACTTGTACCATACAATCTCACCTATCAGCATATTGCAGTGACATTATTAAGTTATTATTAAGTAGGTTCGAGTATTTTAAATCAAAATTAATTGATATACGAAACTGAATTATCTGTCTGTAGATTTAAGATAGGTTTTTAATATCTAAATATATAAAACTCAAAGGTGACTGACTGACTGACTGACTGACATAGTGATCTATCAACGCACAGCTGAAACCACTGGACGGATCGGGCTGAAATTAGGCACGTAGGCATCCGCTAAGAAAGGATTTTGATCAATTCTACCCCCAAGGGGATAAAATAGGGGATGAAAGTTTGTATGAAACTTTGTCAATTTTAAACCGATCGGACTGAGACTTTGCATGCATAAAGCTACTATGGCGTAGGCAACCCTTAAGAAAGGATTTTGATAAATTCCATCCCTAAGGGGATAAAATAGGGGATGAAAGTTTGTATACATCTTCTTAGATTTTATGAAGAAGTCCTGATGACGAATCAGAATTTTATGATGACGTTCGCTTAAATACGATTTTGATTAATTCAACCCCCATTCAACCCCCACGGGTGATAAAATAAGGGATGATGAAGGATGTAAATGTATTAGTTTGAACCTATCAGTACGTAATGGAACGAACAAAATAATGTTTAGTTCTAAATGTTGAGAAGTTCTGCCTACCGCTATTAGATGGCGCTGTGCATTTTCGTCTCATTTCTGAATCGCGGTGTTAAGATTCTCCGCCAGTTAATTACCTTCGAACTGAACTGTAGGTAATCTGTTTGCGAGCGTACATTTTGAAAATCTTGGCAAAACTGCAGGTTTCAAGTACGAACACATGAAGTGGACCAGGGGGATGAAACTCTCCTACAAAATCGAAACTCGAAAAGTAG
This sequence comes from Helicoverpa assulta, assembly GCA_963856015.1. Taxonomy (NCBI): domain Eukaryota; kingdom Metazoa; phylum Arthropoda; class Insecta; order Lepidoptera; family Noctuidae; genus Helicoverpa; species Helicoverpa assulta. The sequence continues at coordinate 3,704,877 of CAWLCW010000029.1, forward strand.
TCTAAGAAACTAGCGCCATCTAGTATGCGAGGGACGTCATTTTTCTTCATTATTGACTAAAATAACACTAGAGGGCAGGAGCTTCAGCTAGGTTTATGCTCAAAGCAAAGTTTTTGAAGTATAATTATTCAGATATTTATATTACTTTTTCTATTATGTTATAAAAATACACAAAAATACATACATACATATTTTACGTTAATTTTTAAAATGTTGATTTTTCAATCGTCATTTTCACTGCGGCAACATCCGGAAAAATCTGTTACCTGTCAGCCATATTTGAATCACTTGTTATCTTGTTATCTTTCGTTTTGTTCGTTTTGCGTTTACTTAGTTTTTGTGATATATTTTTACACCGACTTAGCTTATTTACGGATTCTGATTTTCCTGAGTGCAACGTATTACCTGGCTTTTTAAAGGATGAAATCAAGTTTTACATTGATTGTGCGTGTGATTTTAATATAATAACTTGTAGGAAACATAAAAGTGATTTGATTGATTACATTATTAATCTTTCAATTAAATTGATTGTACATAGTTGGTGTTTGGGGGTAAATAGATTATTAAATGGAAAAAATAGATGTTTTGATAGGAATGACCAAATCAAAAAGCAAGCATTTGATTATTATAATAAGAGAAAAAAATAAAAGAAAATAATAACTTAGTTTGTTTTTATTTAATTATTTCAGCCCTGGATCGTTTAATAAATCAGTAAATGATTGAAAATACAGCTATTTACTTTTAGTTCAGTTCATAGTTATTGTTGTATTTTTGATCATTCAATGATTTTTTATTGAAGATGTCAAATAAAATTAAGTAACTCTGGTACTACTAGCGCCACCTATAGCGCTGTTACCCAGTTTGCGCGCCATCTAGCGGCGGGGGAAATATAGTTTTCTGAATTTTGGCTCTCAGAGTGGCGTATCTATACCAGTATTAGTGTATAATCTATGAAGTGGACTCTCACAGAGACGTACATTTTGCATATTCGTGAACTAATGCAAACATTTCGGTGGAGTCCCGGCTTAGGCCACACCACATTAGGCGTGCGCGATCCTCGCCGGGCGCCGCGCGTGCGTCGCGAGCGTGTTGCGTGAGCGTCGCGTTTTGCTGCCCTGCGGCATTTGCAGCGCGCTCGCGGCGCTCTCCTTGACGTTTAACTGCTAAGGCGTTTAGCGGGCGGCGGGGATAGCGGGCGAAGGGGTAAGAACGCAACTCGAGCGCCGCGTGCTCGCCGCGAGCGCGTCGCTTGCACTCTTCACACATGCCGCAGGGCAGCAAAACGCGACGTTCACGCAGCGCGTTCGCGACGCCCGCGCTACTCACACGCCCGAGGATCGCGCACGCCTAATGTGGGGTCAGCCTTACCATAGTGAGTAAGTGAAACTATCCTACCCTATGCGCCTGCTGATGATGATGACTCATTTTATCATCCATCCAGCTATTCCCCAACTATGTTGGTGTTGGCTTCCAGTCACCGAATCTGTTTGAGTACCAATATTTTGCTTGGAGCGACTACCTATCTACCTATCTTCAATCCAGTCAACTACACAAGACGATATCCATGGTAAGACTGACAGACTTTCTGGCTTCTGATTAGTCGCAGCAGCTGCAGAAAATGTACAAATGACAGCTTTGTCAGACTCAAAGCATATAGACATAGATTATAGCTGTTTCCTGTGAAAATTACTTACGCACCATACGTAATAATTTTCCAAATTGGCTGACTAGATCCAGAGATATTCACAACGTCACAAACTTTACTTCTTTTGTTTAGATAAATGGTCACATCTACAACACAACCTTGATCAATGAATCTATGCGACTGCTAAGTGCTAATCCTAATTATAGTAGTAGTAGTAGTATTTTGACTATTCTATATTGCCCACGCAGACGAAGTTGCGGGCAACAGCTAGTTGAGTTTATATGGTTTGGGTATTATCCGATACCCAAACCATTCACAGTTAAGTAAGCTGGTAATACTGTCAGCTTCTTTGGTACGCCACTACAGCAGAAGGATAAAAAAATGCCATATTTGATTTAACTACAGTACAGTACAGATTATTTTTATGACACTTTAAAAACATACTAACATCATCATCCTTCTGCCCAAATTTATTTAGGGTCGGCGCATCATGTTTTCTCCTTCCATATTCTTCTATCTGCCGTCATCCTGCAAGTACAAAAAAACATCTTACATATTAATTTAAAAAATCTCCTCTTCTTCCGAGCCTTTGCCCAACTGTTGGGGTCGGCTTCCAGTCTAACTGGATGTAGCGGATGATGCATTAATAAAAAAACATATCAATACATAATTGCGTATGAATTGTATAAGGATCGAAAAACAAAAGCAACTGTTACAATACAATAGCAAATCCAATATAAAAATAAGCGCAAACATAACTTGTAAGGGTATTTAGCACAAACGAAGGGTCTAGTCATAAATATAGGCAATAAAACCCAAGGGACTAGGCCGAGGCCTCTCTAGCGAGATATCACACAAATTCCTCCAAATATATGTATTTACTTCACGTGATTGATATGGTTCCCTACATTTATTCGTGTATTGTTCAATATAGTTTACAAGAAAACGAGCGAATTCTCATTTTATTTTCAAGTCACACACTCACACTGGCGGATTTTCCGTCCGGTTTTTCCGAGCGACAACGCTGGTGTAAGGAGAAAATAATTGACAACTCTAGGTTCAACAGGACAAACGACACTCAGACTGTGTGAAAAACCTAGCGGAAACTCCGCCAGTGTAAGAGCGGAGTAAAAGTCTTGCCGTATTCTATCACACCATACGAGTTTATTTTACTTAAAACCCTTATACCGTAATTAGTTTCATTTCAAAATAACATAACCAAGAATAAATTATTCACCTCACATCGAAGTTTCCAATAATGAGAAGCAAACATTCGTTATTGCATCGTACGTGTAAAGTTCAGTTCATCAATGATTGAACTGAGGTACAATGCCCTCGCAACTGGATTCACGGCCAGCGAGTGAAGTCGATAGAATGTTAGATTCTGAAACTTAGCGCTGTACGACTATCTCTAAGTTGTATTCACAGAAATTATTTTTTGAAAATATAAATACAAAAACTCATAACATTCATAAAATAAATAAACTTAATTAGTTTAATGAAAATCAATTCATACAGCATCTTCACACTGGCGGATTTTCTGCTCGGTTTTTCCAAGCGATAATGCTCGCTTACAAACCGTACACAGGACGATGTCAATGGAACAATTGTCATGTTTTTTTAATTAAGCGAGAAATATTTGTTCGCTCAGAATGTGTACGCTCGGTGACAAAAATCCACTAGTGTGATACCAAACCAAAATAGAAACCAAGATTTTACAACCAAGTCGAAACCAAAACTCTGATGCAGGGTAAATTAGTTAGAAGGATAGCAACACAAACTAGTTGTCATACCCCAAAACAAGTTTTAAATCAAAGAGTCCTGGTACCAGTTAGTCTATAGTTAGCAGATAATTTAAAAAGCTATTACCCGAATGCTCGCAGTTCATTTCTCATTACAGTTTGCATAAACAAGTTGGTACAGATCTTTCTGACAACGACTCGGAGACGGATTTTATTTATCCTAAAAAGGAATACTGGTTATTTATTTCAGAGTACCTACAAAACTAGACGAAATACGTATAAAATATTTTCATGTAAAAATACAAAATTCATATAAAAATACCAACGTAGCTTTTTAAAAACGTTGGTAAAATGAAAACAAGAGAAACACGGAGCTCGAAATTCAAACGAATGTAATCGAGTTACTTCTATTTTTTTTATAAAATATTCCAAGAATTTTCGATCACTGAAAACATGCACACTGGCAACCTGGCTATGTACATGTGTTTTTTTACAATTCGGCGAAGTTTAAATTTTGCTGAAAAATAAATTCGTACAATCTGGAATTTGAAACAAATGGACTGAGTTCATTTTAAGCGCAATATTTCCAGTGAATTTAATTATTCACGAAATAAAATATTTTACATTAAAAACATGAATCAAGTTTCCACTTCAACATCACGGATTAATAGTGTTATAGATTCACTGATTCAGTCTATTTCCAGTTATGTTTTGTTTTGAAAAGTATATGGAGTGTGGGATCACGACGAGAGGATTTGCATGGCCGTCGAACAAATACGATCACGTTTGTAAATACCAGAATCTAGTTGCATATTCAGATTACCGTGAAAACAAGAGTACCTGTAAAATCTTTAGTCCGTTTATTTTATTTTGTTTGCTTTTGCATGTTTCTAAAATATAAAATTTTTCCAGCATTCAGGGCGAGGTAAATGATGCGGTTTTGTGTATCGCTTTAAGTTGGGTAAACGTTGCTGAATATGCTAGGAGATATTGCGTTTTGTAATCATAAATACAAAAAAAAATATTAAAAAAAAAACAGTTTTCTAGTTCGAATAGCTCTTGGTACCGTATATTGCCTATATTGAATTCTTTGATCTCTCTGTTCTAACATCTCAATGCATAGTTTCCACTCATGGAGCGCAGAGAATACGGGAGGATGAAAGGTAGTTTTTTCGTCTCTTTTGTTTGTTTTTTTGTCGAAATTCATCCGTGTCACAATCTGATAGAACGCCTGACCTTTCCTTTAGTGTAAAATATTCCTTTTAAAACAAAGGTGAGCCAGGCTTTGATTGAATGCGCTGTCGAAAAATAGTTTCGTAAAAGCCTGTGACGTGAAAGTGATGTATTCTGGGTACAGTTGGAACAAATGCAGGGAATAAATTGCTCGTTGCGACGGCACAACTCAATGACGTCACTGAATTGTGATAGTTGGCTATCGACGTAAGTGTCAAACCTCTATATGATTGACAGAATTGAGCGGGAATTGATGTTGCTAAATAATCCTTACTTTACCTGAAAGTGGGTCTGTTTGCTAGTTTGTACGCTTTCAAGCTAAGGTAAATCTTTTTCAGCAAGATTTTGTACTAAATATACTGGAATATAGTTCTCTCGGGACGCGGTTAAAACCATGTAACAACAATCTAACATACAAAAGTTATGAATAAAGTTAACGTAATGCTTGCGGATGTAAAAAATCCATGTAGACGAAGTTGAAATTTAGTGAAAAGATAAAGTCAGATTTTATTTTTGCCGCGATTCAAAATATTCTTGTACTTGCTCATAGGTATAGACAAAATAGTATTTGATATTTTTTTTCTTCAGATCTTATGCTTCGTTATTACATTATTTGAACTAGTTATTCAAAGGTTAAATGTACAAGTGTAGGCGGTTGGAAAATGGGTATAAATGCATTAAAACCTTTGTCTTCTGAAGGCTGGACGCATGATGTGAAAGTATTAGGTTTCAGAGAGAATGGAATGAGCGAGTGGATGGCCATTGTTTTGATGAAAGCATTGAAAAAGCTCTTTGCTTTGAAGGTGATATTGACTATATGTGTAACCTTTTACTAAATAAGTGCCTATAGATAATTACCTCGTTTGAACATTATTATGGCCAGAAAGTTACAAATCTGTAAGCAAGAAATAAAAAGTTTTTTTTTACAACATGTCAAAACTCATTTTGTGTTTATTATTCGTCAAATTACCTTTTATATAACGATTTCAATAACTTAAGAATCAAGTACAATATCGAACTTCTTTATTTAAAATCTCTTATAAGTATTAAAAATACATTAAAAAGAACAGCTATTGAAGTTTTCCTCGACAACGAAGTATTAAGTTTTTAATATTTACGAGCGAGCCGGTTCATTGATCGGGAGGCGTCAATGGAACTCACTTGCGACCTTATCACACTAAGTTCTATTGTGGCTACAGTTTAAAATAACTTGTATCTTTTAATACTTGAAGCTTTTTTATTTATAGTAATTCTCTAAGTAAATTGCACAATTCATTGCGACTTGATCACCTCGTTGGTGCAATGGTCATCATGATCATGCCGTTGGTCCCGGGTTCGATTCCCGGTTCGGTCGACATTTGTGTGAAACCAAATTCACACGCTAAGTTATAACTGTCGCCTCCAAAAAAAAATATGGTCATTACTTTTTCTAACTTTATTAGGTAAGTATATCAAAAATGCTTCGTTTTTTTGGGAGTCTATTACGAAATCTCTTGTTTCAGATAATCATATTAAAGGTATCAAATGTAGCTTATTTTAAATGTAAGAGACATGCCATTAAAGTATACAAAGTGTGTCGCACCTAATCACATTAAATTAAATACGTTAATATACTGGTTAATATATGTCGATTAGCACAAAGAATAAAATAAAAAAAAAAATTTTTTCAAACAAAGTAAACAGAATAAAAATGTGCGAGAATTAGAAGGTACTTCGTAAGAGAACGGCCTCCCTGTGGTCCCGGGTAAAGGGGAGCAGCAACACGCTTCTGAGTGTGTTGTCGGACAGAGTTGACGGCCAGATGCCCAGGCACTGGTCGTCGATGCATGTTCAAAATAATAATTATTTTCAATTTTTAAGTTTCTCATATTTACTAACATAATATGGACTGTGTGTGCTAGTCTGAAATAAATAATTTCAATTTCAAGAACACCACATAGTCAATACAAACAACGGAAATTCTTCCTTGAAAACTGACAACTGTGAACTGGTCAAAACATTCGATACTCCTAACTTAAATTATGAAAACGAAAAATGACTCTTGTGGCTAAACCACTGAATGGATTAGGTATTTTTCTTTACAATTCGCCATAGAATATCATAAAGTATATGTGATAAGATTTAATGTGATTAGGTACTTACGACTCACCCGATATACGTGCACACTTTAAGTTTAGATTTGTAAAGCGTATTATGGCAACAACATACCAAAACCATCGGTTTATCGATATCGATAACACTATAGAGAACAGCACTACTGGCTTGATGTAGTCAGCAGCTAAGCGATCCTTTGATAGCTAGCTACTTGATTAATCCTTTGACGTTCAGGCTAAGTAACGAACACTTGTGCTTAAATACATGTCGATACCTACTGTCCTACTCTAGTAGGCCGTGAATTTGTGCCAGAAAAAAGTTTGTATTATAATAGTTTGACCAAAATAAATGACTATTTTAAAATTAATTAGTGAATTTGAAAAAAAAGCAAAATTTCTGGGGAATAAAAAAATTCGTAGATAAAATAGCTCTATAAATAATAGTAATCTGTATTATTACTATATTTATATAATATACTAGCCGTTTTCCCGTGGTTTCACTCGCGTCCCGTGGGAATTACTGCCCGTACCGGGATAAAATGTAGCCTATGTTACTCGTGGATAATGTAGCTTTCGAATGGTAAAAGAATTTTTAAAAACGGTCTAGTAGTTTTTGAGCCTATTCATTACAACCAAACAAACAAAGTTTTCCTCTTTATAATCCTACTTATCCTACTTATATTATACCTCTAAATGTGAAAGTTTGTGAGAATGTATGGATGTATGTTTGTTATTCAATCACGCAAAAACGGCTGAACCGATTTAATTGAAATTTGGTATGTAGATAGGTGATACCCTGGATTAACACATAGGCTACTTTTTATCAACACACCACGCGGGCGAAGCCGCTGGCGGAAGCTAGTATTAGTATAGATTTTTAAGTTAAATTATTGTATCTGTAGTACACTACACTCAGCTGACTACTTAAACAAGATGCAAGTATGTAGTTATGGACCGACCAAAAAAAATTGAAAAGTTTTTATTTAACTTTCTCTTCATTAAAAGAATATCCTGTTTAGTTATTCGAAGTTCTTCCTTTTCCAGGGATCGCAAAGATTCCTCAGTGGTATTAATTACTTCGAATGCATTCTTCGTTCAATAACAATAAAATATAGAGAATTTCTTCAGTGGACATGCCACGGCTTCACGCGGTAATGAAAAATTATATCTTAAAATATTTGTTCGTTTAAAATTAAATTAAAATCCATCTAGAAGGTGTTGCGTGAGGGAGTGACAAATATATATACCTAAATGCATTAGGTATTAATTTTAACTTTTTTAACTTGTTAATTAGGTGTTTTATGCATTTAAATATGTCTTGAACATGATGTATGTATGTCTCGAACATACGAAATACCAGACTGCTATCAGATATCAGTTTTTAATACCGCGCCAGGACTTGAAAGTCCTTGCTCGTCAATTTCCATAGGGTAAGCTCTTGCTCAAATTTTATCCAGACCCAAAACTTATATTGCTTGGAGGGTACACTCTGAAGTAGACTGGGCAAATATGGTCTTTCGTAACATTTATATATCGTCATCTTAGAATGAAAACGCCTAGAATGCATTTTTTTACATCCATTTTTTTCATTTCTAAGACGAAAACCTCTCAAAGTAACTATTTCTTCTTTACCTCCTGCAAAGTCAACTTTTTTACATTTATGAGGTTTTCACGCTTAGGCTTCTATGTACTAAAATCGATGTTATGGTACCTTATTTTTGGTTTGGTTTTATAGTAATTTGTGCCTATTTACTTATCGCTAATTCCATATTATCTTTATGAGAAGCCCCGTGTCCCGCAGAATGACAATGAAAAGGACTACATACTAGCACAAAATAATAATACTTAACATCTCAAAATCCACAAATTGTAACAAAAATTCTTTTATTTCATATTGTTCTTGTGACAGACACTTGGATATAATATAACAAATACCCACTTTTTATCTTTATTTTTTCATTAATATAAAATCAGCACTTATCAATTCTTCCCAACAAAAACCTCTAACTAAACCATCATAGATACTAGAAATGTTGATAAAATTGCTGGCTTTAACAAAATATCCAATAATTGTCAATTAGCTAGCTAGAGTATAGCGTTGCAAATGAAAGCAAAAAAATTGCTTTCACAATTATTGCCTTTAATATTTTATTAGTTTTTCATAACAAGCGGATTGTTTCGATCGCTTGGATAATAAAACTGTATAAAAAAGGAACTAGAAAATGGGATCGAGCTATTGTATTTTAATTTTCATGACGTTTTTATTGATAAATCAATTTATTGATAAGGTACGTCTATTAATAAAAAACTACTCTCTCCGGCCAGTGGTTTCGGCCGCTTTCTGAAGGAACTTCGTACTTAGTTCCCCCAAAATTTAACTTATAAAATGTAAAAGCTACATTGCTTCCAAGTTTTAATTAATTACATTTGGCATATCTAGCCTGCAATTTAACTAAAACATTGATCCTAGTCACTTAATCTTAGGACTAATAATCACTTATTGATTAAGGTATTTCAGATAAAATAAGTTTCCTCTTTGATATGAAAGCCAAAAAAATATGTTTTCACAACCTAACATCACTCTGCCTTCTTTATTTTTCTGAAAGTATATTACAATTGTCATTTAATTAGGACATTAAAAAATACATATTGAAGCCGGACAGAAGTTAGCGAAACCACATCAACAGTACTATTAGAGTAAACACTAGGATATTAACAAATCCTTTTCCAATACAACTTTGTGCGGGGTATCAAAGGATTAGTTCCATTACGATATTAAGTCAGCAACGCAAGGATTGGTGTACATCGCTGGAATAAAGCTCACGTACCAATCACATAATTGAACCTAGGACGCAATGTATCAATTAGTATTACTTTGAGCCGCTTTTCGGATTATGGAAAATGTCTCATTCCATTTGTTTGTAGTATTCCAGTTTATTGGACGGATTTGTTTGACGTAATCTGTTAATAATTTGCGAATGGAAATGAGTTTCTTTAATCGGTTTATTTTGCCTGCTGTTAGTGATCGGAGATATTTTTGATATTTTTTTCTGCAATTCGATTAAAATTAGATTAAGTCGGATGATAGTTTATTCGGGCTCATAAATAGGTGTAAAGACGAATGGTAGTACGTACATTACATAGACCTGTGGTGTGATTCTGTAAGACTTCATTCTTAACTTCGCATCTGAATCCGCCGTGAGTTTCGTGATTGGCATTCTCAAACTACACTAGCGCTACTCTTGCGAGCGTGTTTGCGAGTTGAACTAAATTAAAAGTATGAGATAAAGTATGAGATGACTTTTAGAACGTTTTGAACCGAATGCGAAGTGAGAGTGAATAGCGAAGTGAAATGCGAGTTGTTGTCTGAATTTTATAGAATCGACGTACTGATTCAGCCAGTAGCAGACCGACTGAAAATTCTGATTGGAATCAAGATTTCTTGAAAAAAAAAAACCAACCATTGGGTCTACGGTCGGCCGAATGTTTAGTCTGTAGTTTGCTGGTAATCTTATGCTTTTTAAGAAATTCCGATGATTATTATTAGATACTTATGTAAGCATAGACTAGACTTTGGCTATCGCATTGGCCACAGTTTTGGCAGTCACGTTGGACTCTCAGCCAGGCTAAAACCTCTATGGAAGACAAAGCCGATTATAAAATGTATTGAGAGCCATTCTACCGTGACCTGAGGCATTGTTCCTCACTATCCGGGAATTTACGTCACTCTTCATAATGTAGGACTATGATTTTGTGATAGGAATTAAATTTTAACCGAGCTTTATTTTAATAGCGTTTAATTTCAATGTCAAATTCAGAGGATAGATTAGCTCGTCGAAAGAGTTAGAATCACAGTTTTAATCAGGAAGTGTTCGAAGAATTTGTTTCCATCTTTCGTGAGCATGATTTTTCAAATAATGTCTTAGACATGGAGAGAGTAGGTATCAGAACTTTGTTGAACGGCACTTAATGTTCTTTATTTGACAATCTTCATCATAATGAACCCTTACTATGCTTTACAAAGGAAAATACTGCTACATAATCTGTAAAAAATCTGTTTTTGCTACACAAAAAGTCACAGACAGTCCTGAGTATTGTCCACCGTTAATTCCATTTTGCTAGAGGCTGAATGAGTTAGACGTCCTGAGTCCTGAAGCATTAGCTATGGTTCCAGAATATGGGATTACCGAGTATAAACAAAAGCCAATACTATTGACACTGACATAGTGACTAAATTCGTTTGTGTCCTAGCGTTGCAGCTGCCGGCTAATCCTAATATGGTGCGACTAAGTCGGTATAACATACTAATGGATACTGAAAAGGAATTTCAAATGAATGCGTCAGTGACTAATCTTTTTAGTTAACAGTAGGATACCTGGCTGGATTAGCTGCAAGTAATGAGTATTGTTAAACATTGTTAGTTAGTACTAGTTTGTCGGAGAATGCCTTCATTCATTTTTTATTACTTTTCAGCAAATCCCATAGAGGAGAGACTTTGAGAATAATTGCTTGCATTTTCTGAGATTTCGAGTTGGGTCGGAAAGACCCATTTAACGATTTTGTAAGTATGGTTATAAAACAAACATCTAATAAACTCTATTAGATAATGTATTGTATATGATAATGCAAAAGTTCATCTTAAAACAAGATTCTTTTGTTTTGGTCAAAATTGAAAAGGTCGAAACCCTTTAACAGCTGGTTATTTGTTAACCACTTTTCTGTTCCGTAAATAAAAAGATAATAATAGAAAATTAATTTCATCAACATTAAATTAAGCTCTTCTGACGTCGAGAGCTGACTATATTTAGGTTCCTATTATGCCAAGTATAGCTCTTTATGTTAAATTGAAAAGGCTATTTCAAGACTAACTCACTTAACTCTAAACTTCTTTAAACAGTTCTAAAAATATTCCTTGTAATATTATTTATTTGCCACGAAGATGACTTACGTAAGTCAGCAGTTTCGTACGACAAGACGAAATTTTAAAGTCAAACAAAGTCGCATGTTTTATGAGAAAAGTTGGCCGACATGTGACTTCGAGGAGTGCATATAACTGTATTTTATTGGGGAACAACTTAAACGTTGTTAGAGGTATATTGTGTTACTTATCTACTTACATACTTGTATATGTAGCAAGTTCGTAGCACCATTTTAATGATCTTGCGTAATCGCGTTGAAGATACACTTTAGATTGTCATTTTATTAATGACAATCTAAAGTGTACTTATGTAATGGAGTAACAACTATAATTGCTTCTTCTGAACTGGTGATGAGACTATAAAACTAGTTTGAAAATAGTTTTGTATGATTTGAATTGATGACTTCTTTTAATGAATTGCTTAAAATTCTCGGTCGTCAAATGTAATCTAGGAAATCGTAGATAAGTATAGGCTCAAAAGTATGTCAGTTTTTTAAAAAGAAAGTCTGGATTCCAATTAAAGTGTTCAGTCAGTCTGAAACCGGCTTAATACGCGGTCTTTGTAATGTGCGTACTACCACAGATTACTATAATAGTCACTAGTACTACTTTTCATACTCATCTATGAGCCCAAACAAAGTATAGGCCGAGTAAAAGCTTGCACTGTGCACTCTAAATCTGACGCTTATAACACTACAATTCTTCACCAAATATTAACCGAATTTCAGCAACAATTATCGCCAAACTCTCAGATTAAACCAGGCGCCATGACGATGCAAGTTAGTTACACTTGGAACTTTGTCGAAATTCGCTCAAGTACCAGCTCGCCACCGCTTGCAAGGACCCGAGACCAAACCAAGCCTGTAACTTACTTTAGATATTATTTGACCTAATAGGTACTGTTAGATTTCGGCAGCCATTTTGTTATTAAGAGTGACGTAAGCCGAGTCACGTATGCGACATTTTATAATCAAGTTGCCCGGATAACTAGGTTGAAGTCAGATAGGCAGTCGCTCCTTGTAAAAGACTGGTACTCAGCTGCATCGAGTTAGACTGGAAGCTGACTCCAACATACTTGGGAAAAGGCTAGGCAGATAATGGAGTTCAAGAGTCAAAGGATCGATCAAAGAATTAGAACTGAAAATGTCCTGTTAAAAATGAGAAGACATATGCAAGTTTGTCAATTCTGCGGGGGAAATCGAATTTCTGATTTTTGTGCGATCTTTTGGTCCTTTTGTCTAACCTATTACAATACATAGATGTATAAAATAACATCCAGATAGGTTAATTATACCATTTATAGTTCAAAAACGCTTGCATCCGTCCATACACAAAAACGGACTGGTACTACCTTCATTCTTATTTTACATCTAGAACACAATTATAATGAGCTGCAGCTCAATTTTAATTAAAGCATAGATACTTATTTTAAATACCTAGCAGTCAGTAGGTAGTCGTAAACGGGTCACAATGCACCACAGTTTATACATTTTGTCCGAGAGAGAAGTAATTTAGGTCGAGTAAATACCAGAGTCGCCAATCTTTGTCTGTACGCGTATAAACTACGAATACCGTGTTTAATGGTCGTTTGAATATGGTACAAGTTTAGCACTTTCTTATGTTTCTTACCATGAGTTGTATGTTACGCCAACTGCCAAAATATTTTTGTATGAAGTCAATTTGACTTCATTAATTATATTTATAGGCATATGAATTAATTATTATTTCATTCAATTAGAAAATATAGCCAAGCCGATCGTGATTAAATAGGTAACTTCAACCTTTTGTCTCAACCAGGAATCGAAGGCACGACCTCGCACAACACTTCAACGCTTCCTTGAAACGTGAATGCCTCTTCCATGATAATACGCAACTTAGAATTCAAATTCAGAACATTTCCAAGTACCAAAGACAAGTCAGTACAAATGAGGTTTTAGTCCTAAGATCCTATTCGATAGGTATTCTAGAGAGATGTTTATCTCTATCGTAGTTCAGTGCCTCAAAGGGTGTCTGTCTAGACGTATAATGTCTGAACGTTGGTAGGAAGCATCGAGGCATCAGATTTAGTCAGAATTCGACGGGATTATTAACAGATTGTTGTGCTAAGCGCAGATATTCCTGCTTTAGGTGGATCTGTACTATCTATGTTATATTAGGTAGATGAAGTCAATCGGTGTAATAGGATTTATATTTGATTTGTAATATCATTGATAGGGTTTTTTATATATTGATAGGGTTTTTTATAGGGTTTTAGAATGTCAAGACCTAAGTTAAAAATGATACGAAACCGGATAGAATATAAAAAGACATTCTATTTCTCATAGAAAATGTTAAAGATCAACTTCAACTACTAACTTATTTTTAGAACAAAATATTTGATATAATCCTTATACCTCTAAGGGGAAGTCCATTTCCTAAACTACTTTCATCTAACAGGACCTTCGTGAGTTAGTAAGATGACATTAAGCTAGATTTACTTCTAGACATCATATTAATCCAGAACATTTTCAAATATGGCGTGAACATAGGTACCTTTTCAAAGTTTCAGAACTCCAGATTGTCACCGATCCGTAAAACGGTGGTATTCAACAACTTACAGTAGGAACTTCCATGTGAAAACGCGGAAGATGAGTTTTCGACTTGACTTTTGGAAGTCTCTTAATAATGCTGAGAACGGCAGTAAGTTCCCGGCATATTAGTTTACAGAAATGTTCCATAAATATTGTCGTCTGTAGTTTTTGGGTTCCAAATCAAAACTGGAATAAATCTGAACTTAATTTAGAGAAAGAATATGTCAATTAAAGTAAAGTTAATAAGTTCAGTTTTCAACGATCGTTATTTTTCGAATGAACTACTCACTCATCGCGAAATCTTTGCCGAATTAGAGAATGCAGACTATTTTCATCATCCTCCGAGCCTTTTTCCCAAGCATGTTGGGGTCGGCTTCCAGTCTAACCGGATTCAGCTGAGTACCAGTGCTTTACAAGAAGCGACTGCCTATCTGACCTCCTCAACCCAGTTACCCGGGCAACCCGATACCCCTTGGTTAGACTGGCGTCAGACTTACTGGCTTCTGACTACCCGTAACGACTGCCAAGGATGTTCAATGACAGCCGGGACCTACAGTTTAACGTGCCATCCGAAACACAGTCAATGGTGTCTAAGATATACTTAGAAAGTACATACAATCTTAGAAAAGTTGCATTGGTACTTGCCTGACCTGGGATCGAACCCGCGCCCTCATACTTGAGAGGTTGGTCCCTTACCCACTAGGCCACCACGACTTTTTCGACTATTTTCGAAGTTCCAAAATAGAGGGTCGTTGCATCTCCAACAGCATTGAGCGGTAACAAATTAAATTAGCAATCGCACAGCCATTGATTGTCCGTAACGATCAATCAAGTCGTGATTAATCTAATTGCAATGCTCCACTTCTTTTGTTCTGTAAGGGGATTGTTTTACTTCTCCGCAGACAAGAGGACTCGGCTCATTTGTGCGCCGTGAAATGAAATAAATTACCTGACTTTGTTAATCAAATACTTAGTCTGTCGAAGATTATGTGTTTGGATGTTGGCATGTGTGGTGTGTTAGAGATTTGAGTGATAAAATATTTTTAGTCGTTAAATGTTGAATATTATTCGCGATTAACTTAAGATAAAATTGTCGGCCGGAAAGATGCCCGACAGCTTAGTCTGCAGTTTGCGAGGGTTTTGAGGACGGTTTTTCGTGCAATAAGTCATCGTATTTTTACCGGCCCATACTCTAACAGATCTCTTTTCCTTGTTGCAGAGCAACTATACGAAATTTCTCAAAAACCTGCACACGGAGCAGATCGCGAAGCTCCACGCTAAGAACCAGCATGAGTGCGACCTGCTGGAAGACCTGCGGACCTACACCATCAAGCGGTCCGCCATCGAGAAGTCTTACTCCGAGGTACGTACTGAAGTTGTAATGTAAGGGGTTGTATCGCGAGCTGTGAGGCAGGTAAGTGGGTGCAGGTAAGAAGAGTGATTCATGTTTTTTTGCGTCTCTTAGGTATTCAGGTGGGTGTAACGTTAACTCTCAGTATCGAGTAGGCGAGATTCCAGTCGTGTGCGGCACTGTTATGCAATCAAAAATTTCTTCTGGTCTACTCGCTAGAGCAAACAGTAGTAAAGCGTGCGAAAATTTCTGATAATTATCGACTCACCAAGAAGAAAAAGATTTCTGAAAATACTTAACCTAAAACAAAACTTTGTGTACTTTATGATGACTGATGATACTAGGTATATAGATAACTAGCTTCTGCCAGCGGTTTCACCCGCATCCCGTGGGAACTACTTCCCGTACCGGGATAAAAAGTAGCCTATAGCCTTCCTCGATAAATGGACTATCTAACACTGAAAGAAATTTTCGAATCGGACCAGTAGTTCCTGAGATTAGCGCGTTCAAACAAACAAACTCTTTAGCTTTATAATATTAGTATAGATGACAGAATTACAGGCATGAACATTGGCGTAATCACGCTTTACTACCTACTAATACTGATGTTCGACCGTTCCACTTTCTATAGAGCAGATTTTATTTAAAATATCAGTGAGGATTCAAATTCAAAATTAGCTGATTGCCATCTTTCACTGCATTCCACAAAAAAATGTTTCAGTAAAACAATTCCAGATTTCACTAAATCCAAAGAGCAGCCATTGACAATTAAATCCAATTTCTGGCGATAAAATAAAGCCGTCAGTGGTTTGCACAGAAGTTGATACTTTAAAAATGATACAAAAGAAATATTCGTGGCTCAAGGGATTATTATTAGACATTTTGTTGCAAGGCGAGGCGAGTACGTAGATGTGTTTAAGTTAAATTAAATGATACCGGTGTAAAATATTATTGTTGGTTCTCACTTGAAGGTCAAAAGGCATCGCGTCGTACCAACTGTCAAAATAATTATAAAAATCAAAATCGCTTATCGATCCCGACACATGAACTTGAGTTGCAATGAAAAATGAAACAGCTGCCTTGCAAAGGTCAAAGTAATATACATACATAGTCAGTCTCATGTCTCCTCCCATACTAGCAAGCTTGACGTTAATAGAACAATAGGTTTACGTAGAGACACATCGACAGTTGGATAATATTACGTTTCATATGCTGTAGTATGATTCTTTTACCTAGCCTGCTAATTAGGGCCGGCTGCTAGACTTAATAGATGTGTTTTGAAGCGCTGACACCCAAATTGGCTTGTCTCAAACAATTTTTTGCCAAATCTGTACAGTTTTTGACGGCAAAAATAAATATGTATTAATGCTCAATCCTTCTCCGTGTGAGAGGAGGCCTGTGCCCAGCAGTGGGACGATAAAAAAGGCTGTAACAGTAATTTTGAAAATATTTCTGAGAACCCTGTTAATTTCAAAACACGTTTTCGAAAATTAATACAGAACTTAGTTGATTTTAATTTTTGACTACTTAACTCATTTTAAAGCTATTAATGTATATGATTATTATTTTTTAAATTATTTTTTTATTTAAAATACTTTATGCACATTGTACAACGGCGGACTTAATGCCTTAGGCGTTCTCTGCCAGTCTACCTTAGGGTGGGTTATATTATGTTACGAACGTCCCGTGATCAGGCTTCTCTTTCGTACGTATTTTGTTTTGGGTGCTGCCAGCCTCTTAGAAGAAAAACTGACGAATTGTACCCAAAGACCGGATATTTTCAAAAAGCGCTCTTTTGTTCTATCCTGGAACATGAACTACCTAGTTTTGATGGAATCTGCTGGATATACGCTCTGCATCTGAATTCGAATCGTCTAAAACAGCGTCTTCACACAGATGGATTTTCCGCTGCGCTTTAATCAACTCAATATTTTTTGTATAATTGACAATTATTTGTGTATACATATGTGCGACCCCGCCAGTGCAATCCGTTTTCGTTCTGAAAAACGGAGCTGTAAATTCGCTAGTGTGAAAACGCTATTACTTTACTTGTCTCTGCCACATGACATTTAATCATATTCATTTATTTGCATTCCAAGGCATATTGTTTCGAGGCATCAGCAACGTTATTATTACGGTAGACTTATTGTATTTAATTTAATTTTAAACCAGTAATTGAACCGATATTTTTCCAATGAATTTCAATTAAAACTCATTCGTATTTTGCTCAACGAAGTTTAAAAATAAGTTTTTAATGTTGATTTCGGGACGATAACATTTCAGTGTTAAATAAAATTTCATACAAGTTTGACTGTGAGTTAATTATAAATGCTTCTATGAACATGTTTTAAACGGAACATATAGTCTTTATGAAGAATTATGTAGGTATAAATACTAAAGAGAGGTTGTTTCTTAAGGTTGTTTATTCACTTAAATTAGAAACCGATTCTTTAACATGGAAATAAGTAGGCCTTGGAGTTGTACATAGGCCTAAAAGGTCAACATACTCGAAGTTGTGTAGGGTAGTAAAGCATAAGGAAAAAGGAAGGGCCAAAAACATTGACTGAATGTCCAAAAGGCGAATTAGAAAAACAAGGAAAAATGAGATTATTCCAGGTTTGTGGAAGGATAATACCTAATAGGGATGAGTTCAGTGGTATGTATTGTTAGCAGGTCTTTTGTATTTTTTTTAACTTGAAATAAAGGTACATCTGACGATATAATCGAAGTAAAGACTTTTTAAATTTCTCTCTGTGCCAATAAGTTATATACAAAAAAAAAAAACAAATCTTTTGTACCATAAATTCTCCTATTTTTGTATTTAAATGTGACGAAAACACTTTAAGACAAGTCCACCTACATTTTGTGCCTCGAGACGTGACTCGAATAACCCTGAGGACCCGTAAAGAGTTGACATTTATATCGATTTATGATGACAAATTACCTGTTTTCCATATCGATTTGTACTTGAGGAACTGTACAGAGTTCCCATTTTTTGGTACTGAAAGTATGAGTACCAAAATAAATTGGTCGAGAGAGAGTGATAAAGACGAGTCATTCGTTTTAACATTTCACAATACCCTCTTAACTGTTTTTAAATTGAAAAGAAAATTCCAAAGGCAAACTGAAAAAAGAATTACAGATAAAATATCCAAGTAAGGTAATGATCGAACAGTGTCTTTAATTATGTGTCCACCACTGTATGTACATAGTCTCTGTAGTCAAAAGACTCTCCCAGAATTTGTGTGACATAGTAAAAGTTATTCAAATTATAATTTGCAAACCTAAAAACTGAACGTTATAAAATAATTCTTTAATACTTAGATTAGACTGAACTCCAATAAAAACTGTATTTCTCTCAGTTTTTTGAACGGCATAATGCTGTTTTATTTTCCATCGCGTCGCATCGCAGTTGTCAAATACTTTATCGATTTTCTTCTGACAAATGCAATTTATTGTGACCACTGTGTACCTGGAACGTTTTTACTGAAAATACAATATTTTTTGCCTCAGTTTTTTGCCTATGTTTTATTCATCAAATGGACTTTAGAGTTAATTATCTCGAGTAATAAACGTACTTAATTAAAATAGGTTTTATGGTCTCATAAAAAGTAATCTCGTTATTCGAATGAGCCAATACTTAATATTTTTTTCCAAAGAAACGTTAATAATAACAAAATAATCTAGGATACATTTTTAATTACTTTATAGAATTTCCCATAACTTTATCCCGTTTTGCTAGTGTTTACCTTTATCGTGGTATTTTTAAAGGACTTTTATGAGTAAACTGAGTACACAGTAATAAAATAAATAATTGCAGTTATGGAGCAATACAAATACAAAAATCAAAAAGAGAAATACAAAATCAAATAGTAAAGCTACAAAGTCCTTTGATTTAACTCGGAAAGTAAAAGCTCTGAGAACTGTTATATTTACAGTACTTATCGTTCCTGCTGTGGATATAAAAAGTGTACTCGTAAATTTATATTTTTGTAAAAAAGTCAATATTTGTTATTTAACTACCGATAGCAGATAAATGTTATGATAGATTGAAAATGGATATAGGCTACATTATATCTGGCTATGGGAAGTGATTCTTGCGGAACGTGAGTAAAACCGCGTAAAAGCGCATGCTTTCAGGATTACAGCGATATTCATTAATATAATTTACACCATCAAAGAATAACATTACATTAACGTTTTAAAACGCGTGGGAATTTTGGTTTCAAAAGTAATTTAACAGCGTGCTTTTCATAATATGTGCAGGAATATATTGATGCAGTCCACGAAAGTAATTGCATTACACGTGGAAGGTGAGGCTGTGTGCATGGGTCTGCGTGTGGGGGTGTCGGTAAGAGCCCTCGTGGCATTATGCAAAGAGGTTATATTTAACGCGATATAATGATAACTGGCAGTTGTAAATGCACTTTATATTATTTTAATTGTACTTAGAAAACTTATAGAGCTATTATTACAAAAAAAGTTAATACATAGAAGTTTGACACGTGTTTAAATATAAAAGAATATTTTAAAGTAATCTTATTTTCTTACTTGTTCATAGACTTATAATTTGCGACATAAATTAAAAACATTTGTGAAGTATACTTACCTATGTAATTTTTTTTCTTTGTTCACCAACTTAGGTAATTATGTATTTTTGGTATACCTAAATTACATTGATTTTGGTACGTTCATTCAGAACACTACATATCTCTAATCCCTTAATACATACCTATACATTCCCATAATCTTGTAGAATAATTACCCACAATAATATTCATGCCTAGGTGTAAACTTCACACAATACTTTCATATCATCAATATCCTATAGGTAAAGTTAGGTACTAGCCCGAATTTAGAAGTCTATTTTCGAACCTAATACCTCGGTGAACGTGACTAGCTTATTTACGATGAGTTTCGGCCGAGCCTCTATGAATTGACTTTTAATTGAGATAGAACCAAATATGTATTGTAAAATGATTTAAAACTAAATTCCATTTTGGAATATCGTTTGGCTCTCGATTTTGTTTTATGTTGAATTTGACTTTCGGATGTATTTTTATGAGTGTAGAGGCTGTTTTGTTTTGTTTAATTTTAATTGTTTAATAGTCTGGTTGATTTAAGACAGGTTTGGATATTGATTTCGGAATCATCCTCGAAGGGTTCCGTACCGTTATCAGTAACAGGTATAAATCACGACTGTTGTATGGAAAACCTCTAAAACCATAGTTTCTAGTCGTATTCGATAGGAATACGAGAACATCGCCTAAAAATGCCAACGCTTCATGAAACAAGGCTTGCCTAACTATTACAAATCCAAAACAAGGATTATGAAAAACAAAATATGTTCCAACAATGTTCCTAGACTACATCCCAGTGTTGTAAAACTCCGTCGGCATGGTCTACCATCAACTATCCGCAATTATTAAGCTCCTTCATCATAAGATTAAATATTGCTCGCGTCGCATACCAACCTGCAATGCAAATTAAACCTTACACCGCTAAAGCTAAGTGCGCATTTTCAATGGCAAGTACGGTAATATGTGAACATGTTCTAAATTGCCTTGTGAAAGTCGTGGTTCAAACAGTGTGATTACTTAAAGGATCTGTACGGCGTGTCATAATAGTAGTTAAATAATGGCATTTGTTGCGTCTTAAGTAGATTCATAATAACATGGTTTGAGACTTGCATAAGTTTGTAATATATCTTACGCAGGGTTAACGCTTTTGTTTTAAGGGAAACTATGTGAATATAAAATGTAAATATCAATATATGTAAGTATATAAAAATAATGCGTTGTTTCACGAGCCAAGCCAAATACTAAATGACAACTGAAAACCAACATGACAACAAACAACTGGACGAATTTAAACATTTTTTTTAGCCAAAAAGCCTATGAAAAGACAGGCTACGTTTTATCCATGAGCAAGAAGTTCAGTAGAACACCCAGTACATATTGTATGGCATTTTTATCTTACCCCACACAATACTTACTCAGCATCAAAGGAAGATCAGTTAAGTCGGCTCTCCTCAAGGATTCCTCTCTGACGCTTTTTAATCACATTTAATCTGTCCAAGGGAAAAGTATTCAATGTGAAGTCCTTGCCAATCCAATCAGAGGCAAACTGGCTTCACTATGAAGCTTGTCTGGTCTCCGCTTGTGGTACTATCGAGGTAGTTGATGCTTTTTCTCAGTGGCGTAACGTGCCTTGTCGGAGCCCCGTATAAAAAAATTGTTTGGAGGCCCTTAAAAATCAAATTTTAAATATTCACTCTTTGCCTTTTTTTTCGGCAAACTGATTTATTAAATCATTTGTTGGAATTGCTTTATAGAATTTTGACATTTGTAAAATAAAATAAATTAGAAAGTTTTTATTTTTTTTCTTACACACTTTTGGGGCCCCCGTATAATTGATACGGCAGACACGGCGGTAGCTACGCCCCTGCTTTTTCTTATTATATAGGGAGATTAGTGTCCTGTGTTGCAGTTGCCTGTATTATTAAGAGCGCGCGCACACTACAAAGATTTGGTCGGCCGATAGTTGATTTTTGCTTACAAATCTGTATGAAGATGAATGGAAACGTGTAACAACGATTAGGTATTTGTTCGGTATTAAACCGACTAAAAACTGATTGAATTCACAACCTTTTTTTCCTACCAAGATCCGACTAAATAGTCTGTAGTGGTTCTATGATATTTTACTAAGAGAATACTGTAGGATATTTATGAGAAAAAAGGTTAAAAGGTTTTTTTTGTTGTTCCATTAGTGTATTACTTACTTGAGGCTCCATATACTTTCAAGTAAAGAACTAACTTAAAAGCTGCTAATTAATATTAGCAGGTAGTTTTTACTGGGTGCATTTTCTTGATAGAGAATGAGTAATTAGTACATTGATATATAATGGAAGTGCGGGCTCTTTTATAAAAACATACTTAAACAGAAAATACTATTTTAACGTGCAGACCACATCCAACAACATGTTCATTATACTAATATCGTAAATATAATTGAACCTAAAACCCGTTCTGTTAGACAGTGACCACTGCACCAACTAGTTCATAAAAAAGTCACTTATTTCACTGAACAAAAGAATTGCACTCAAATAAATGAACACAAAGCCTTTAACTAAGAACTTTTACAATAATTAAATAATGAGACATCATACAAAAGGCTAGTTTTTTTATAAAAACAAAATACAGTTTGCGTAGTAATCTTTTTACTTTAGAAACTCTTTGTCAAATATTAAGCTTAGTAAAAACTCTTTTGCGTTCATTTCATAATGAGAAATTAAAAAATAAAAGCCACAGTTATTTTATTTGCAACAAGGTAATGGAAAGGAAAATATAAGAATCATATTAAAAAAGTACTTATTATGAAAAACTTTCTTGGAACTGGCAAAGGTGACAAGTTTTTTTTTTTTTAATATAAAGAGTGCAAAGTTAAAACGTGGCTTTTTTGCGCCTTCGGACAGATAAGCCAGCTGACTTTTCTGTACTTATAATTTTATATGAACTTTATATTCGCTCTTTACAATGTGTTTACAAATTATTAAATTATTTTTCATACTCTTTCCTACACTTTATTTTAAAGAGAAACAATACTTACCTACCGAAATTTTGAATACGTGCAATTTCCATACCCATTTCTCACCGTATTTTCCAACACGTGAAGGAGTCTGTAGTCTATGTCTATATCTGCTTGTCCACTGAAATTGAGATAGACTCATCCTCCGAGCCTTTTTCCCAATCCTGTTGGGGTCGGCTTCCAGTCTAACCAGATTCAGCTGAGTACCAGTGCTTTACAAGAAGCGACTGCCTATCTGACCTCCTCAACCCAGTTCCCCGGGCAACCCGATACCCCTTGGTTAGACTGGTGTCAGACTTACTGGCTTCTGACTACTACTGAAATTGAGATAGACTACGGTAAATAAATAATTACCAATTAGTTTTGCTTTTATGATATTGTTTTAGATTTTACAGTGTTATTGGTGAATGTTAGCTGGAGTTGAATTATCAACTATTGGTACTTGTTACTTTTCTTGCATTTTAATATATTTGGCAGCCAGTAAATTTGATGACAACCAGTCTTACTTGGGGGTATCGGGTTGCCCGGGTAACTGAGTTGAGGAGGTCAGGTAGGCAGTCGCTCCTTGGAAAACACTGGTGCTCAGCTGCATACGGTTAGACTGGGAACCGACTCCAACACAGTTGGGAAACAGCTACGCAGATGATAATTTTCTATCTATTGTTCCAAGTCGCTGCTACTTAGCTATGAGTTCTTTATTCGAAATTATATTCAAATGAAGAACAAAGCTTGAAGACCTACAATCAAACAAAAAAAGTTTTGGTACCTTAATGTCCTTTTTCCTCGTCCACCACGTTTTTGTATGAAAAACCTTCATTTTTCAGTCACGTTCTCACTTTTCACCCTTTTTAGGTACTTTTCCATGTTACAAGCAGACATTATAGTATCTGAGGGCACGGCAGTGCCCCAGCCATGATTTTTTCCTCAGAGAGGAGAGAGGGGATAAAGTTTTCGAAATTATATGTCTTCGTGGATGTTTTCTAATTTTCTATAGGTTCTTCTATTTAAATACGTGAATAAAAATTAAGTGTGACCATGACTATTAAGAAGTTTTAAGCATTGAACTTAATATGTTTTAATTTTATTGTAAAAACATGTAATAGCATGTACATACATATGTATATCTGAAGATTTTATCGTAACTGATCCTCCGGCTGCGGCATTTTAGTCAACTTTCTTTTATACTGTACTAGACAGCCAGTTTCTTCATCAAAAGTAAAAGCCAAAGTAATGTCATAAAGTAAAATTAACGGTCAAATTCGTTTTTCATGATTTTATCTATTAGTTTTGCTGTTACTTTAGCCTTGATAAAACGAATTTGACCGTTACTTTTACTTTATGACATTACTTTGGCTTTTACTTTTGATGAAGAAACTGGCTGTAAGCCTGCTCAAACTGGAATGCTAAAACAAAACACTGTCAACAATTAGTACGACCTAGAAAGCCGGCGAATTGAACCAACACCAAAAACCATACCCATACCCAACAAAAATCCCGGCTACAATTCGCTGGGAAAGTGGAAACACAAAACCTCAGCATCAATTATGCGTATACACGCGTACATATATTTTTTGTATAAAAGAAACGTTAAAAGCGATGGTGTCTATGTACCAAAGATGGTAACCGAAGCCGGGGAGCGTTGTTATGCCGAGTGTCTGACCGTATGTACTAGGGTAGAAGATATTGTATATGTTGAGTTTTTTGTTAGGTAAAGTTAATAATTAGAAGCTTTGTAAATGTTTTGTTGATTGTCAATGGTTGTGCGATTTTATTCAAGAAAAATCTATGAACCCGCTTCATTCGCACCACAGCAGCAAAATCTGATTAGCCAACTTTAAAAAAATAATAATTTTAAAGCAAAATACATGGTAACCTGTTTCTACTTTACAGAGAGATAGAGTATCCTACGCGCCCTACCAGGATTCAAAATAGATTAAAATCCTTATTATCTTAAATCTTTATTTTAAAATTTTAGATCTAAAATCTTAAGCTACCAAAGTTCTTGCATACCCTATGTGTGCAAGAACCACAGGAAAGAGGAAATTCTACGTCAAAAATTCAATCAAATCCCCTCTATTTTAAATATTTACTTAAAAATTTCAGATGTGAAATCTTAAGCTACTTTGACAAAAGTTCCTCCATACATCGGCGAGCACTTACATTACCACAGAAAAGAGGAACTCCTAACATCTTACAAATCTAGTTTCCTTCAAGAATTTCAGAGGTGAAAGGTTTGAAATTTGCAATAAAATGATCGGGAACTCTCGAAGTTACGTCAATAAAGTTATTTACAAGTTGAACAGTGAAAATAGACCGGGATTGAACATTTAGTTTTAAGACATCCAGTCGGTACTATCGCCGGTGAAGGGATACAGAATTATTGGTTTTTTTAACTTATTTGTATATGATGTTTTTGTGTAGTGCCACCGCGGCTTGCCTATGTGCAGTTGAAAGCTCAGTCGGTTTTCAAGGGATGATAGCATTTTTTGTACTGACTGACGGCACCCGCACCTAAATACGGTCAGAACTTAACATACTTGGATACAAATATTGACCGTAACTTCTTGTTTGATGCCAGATGCTTTTTGACTTAAGCGTACATTATTTTAGGGAAGCCGTTTTAATAATCTTATCATTAGGAACTAATTAGCTTAACGCTTTTCAAAAATACATACGATGATTTGAGTACGTACCTACAATTTTTATCGAATTTTCACTCTGAAGTGTATGCTTGTTTTACTTAATTATAACGCCTACGAGCCGAGCAATCAAAACGCCCACGTTCACATCAGAATGAAAGTTTCGACCGTATAGAGTATATTTCTACGGTATTTTAATATCTGGTGATTAATGACCAATAATTATTGTTTAATACGTATGTATAAAAAGCACATAATTAATATTGGGAATTATAAACTACTAGTAGGTATCTTGGACGGACTCGTTCATCACAGTAATATATGAGTATTCCTTATCTCCACATAGGGCTATTAAAAATAAATTAAAATGAATTTCACCTGCATTTTAGGCAAATTATGAAAAAATTATTTAGAGTAAAAAGCACCAGGTTTCGAAATGTTAGCTTTACCTTCACGGGCAAGTTAGATATTTTTTTATATCTTCACTTTTCAACTTGTAACAAATATACAAACTTGATTTATCATTTATAATATCATAATAGGAAACATTTTTTGTTTACCCTAAAGGCTCTGAAACTACAGAACCGATTTGAAAAATTCTTTCGCTGTTGAAAAGCTACATTCTTCCTGAGTAACATAGGTTATATTTTGTCCCGGTACGGGTAGTAGTTCCCACGGGGTGCCAGCTTACTAATTTCACAAAATTATGTAGGTACCCAAGTAACTTCGAATGCTTGAAAACGGCTAGTTAATAATATTAGGTACTTAACATTAGTATAGATACTCTTGAGTGTAATGCATTAAGTGCTCATTAATAGTAGTGGTCTCCCTGACCTTGCAGGTACATAATTATAATTAGTTCGTCTATCTAATCTGGCTGTCACGCATCTCAACTGATCAGCCTCGTTAATTGATGTAAGATACCTATACCTAGCTATACAGTACAACTTAGACATCTGGGGGTGCGTCTACACGGTGCATGTAGCTAGAGATAATACATAAGAGAAAACACGGACAAGTGATAGGAGCACGTGGGTGGGTACATGGCGCTTTGGTATATGCGCGATTCGCTGGACGTGCACGTTTTTAAAATACATGTAACTTGCGCATGTGTCTACTTGACCCGTGTAGACGCACCGTAATGTCATATCGAATAATCCATATTATTCTGTCCGGTGATGCGTTGTGAACTATAATGAAGGTTTGAATATTGGCACCTGAGTATCAGATATTGATTTAGATCGAAGTAAGTTATAGAACATGGGGTTCTAGATTCTCAGTTAGGTACTTGTAGAAGGAGTTTGGATAATTATAGGCCTACTCCTACAGCATAAGAAAATCTAATTAAAAACCTCATCATTTTTAATTTCTTTAAAAATAATTGTAAAATGTCCGTTTCTCTTAAGCTTAATCTTTCAAAAAAGACGTATTATGAAAGAAATAAATAAAATAAATATCCACGTAAAAATCAACGCACAAAACTCGTTTTACAATATGAACCCACGCATCGTTACATATTAACGTCAACAATTTTAGCGTCAGTCAAGCAGATAAAGTTATTTTAGTCTTCAATATATTATGTACGCGTCGCTGTCTAGACGATATGTGTATTATGTTTCTAATTTTACCTGTATTACTTAGAGTCTTGATTGGCCATTGTTAAAGAGTGTGTAGGTACAAACGTGGGTTTCAATTCGGTTATTTCTTATAAACTCCAGGTTAAATATAGCTTTTTATTTATAAACAGCCCTAAGTTCTTAATCTGTTCCCTATGCACCCGCGTCCCGAGCGAACTGCTCTTGCTGTACCTTGGACACTACTGTCAGAGTTAAGATGAAGGAAAACATCTTAAGGAAGCGTGGACTTTTAAAGTCTGAAGTCGCCAGTTAGCCCTCAACAAGCGTGGTGATTTACGCTCAAACCTCTACGAAAATAGTTGTGATCTCTTCAGTTCAACAATGAAAGACTGATTACGATATAAAAGATACATCCAGAAAATCTTTTCACAAACAAATTATTATTTAAAACAAACAGCTAAAAACTACAATATCAACAAATAGCTAAAAGCGACAAAGTTCAAGCTACAAAACACTGTCACTCAGAATACAATTTGAGTTAAAATCGCAAGTTTATTTGTAGCAAATATAACCCGAATGCATTTCCGTTTGAAAGGTACCGACATTACAAAGTATATTATGAAGGAAAGCTTAGCTGGAATTTCAGGGATTCGCTCAGAAACAGGCCGCGGACGAGACACTTCTATGCGATATTACGTTATTCTGTCTGTTATTATATTTTGTGGCGAATAAAAGGAATGCTTAAATGTTAGGGGGATTATGATATCTGTTTCTAATGTTTGGGTTAGGAATGGAGGAATGTTATAGTTAAATAAATGCTAAGGGTGGATGTATTTGGAAATTAATTTTAATGAAACCCTGCAATAATAGGTGTAGCATATACTTTAAATGCTATTTTTAAGCAAGTGTCGGAAGTAATTCCCTCGGGACACAGAGTACCTAGCACGGTGTCGCCGAAACCGCAGTCAGTAGGGTAGTCTTTAGTTAGTCGCCCAGTCGTCAGTAGTAGCCCATATTTGTTTTTGTATCAAAGATGATATGGGCAACACTTTAAGTAGGTAATATAGTGAAACCCTATGTCTTATATTTTAACGATTGTATATTGACTTACTAGCTTCTGCCAGCGGTTTCACCCGCATCCCGTGGGAACTACTTCCCGTACCGGGATAAAAAGTAGCCTATAGCCTTCCTCGATAAATGGGCTATCTAACACTGAAAGAAATTTTCAAATCGGACCAGTAGTTCCTGAGATTAGCGCGTTCAAACAAACAAACAAACTCTTCAGCTTTATAATATTAGTATAGAAGTATACTTAGATAATTCTAAACCTAAACGGAATCCACTAGGCTAATAAGACATCAAAACATTGTATATAAACGTCAATTTCACTCTTGAATTCATATTATAAGTACGTTCATGTTTCTGATTTCGTATGTAAGTTAATATATTCGAGTACAATAGACATATTACTGACGGATCCTTTATACCGTGAGCGCAGCAACGTCAATATATCTTGTTGACTACATACTTATGTAAAACTCTGTAAAACTCTGAGTTTTATATATAATACAGTTTTAGACATTCTCCTTATATTGTAGAACGTTGTAAGTAGATTCTAGAAGTATTGTCTTTTGTTTCATGTCAAAGGTTGGGAAAGTGATTTGTTCGATGTTTAAATGTTGAATGCTATTCTGAATTTGAATAATAGAATTAGGCCGATTTCACTCTGACTATAGCACTTGTTAACGGTTTTTTAAAAGAAAACTGAAACCATTGCTTGTGTAAAATCATCCAGTGCAACAAACAACTTGGTGCGTCGTACTTGTGCGTGGGCTGCCTAACTTGTCAAACTTTTAATCAACTATTTTAGGAACTTCGTTTTTACAAAAAATAGTCCCTTAATGCGCGTAGGTAGGTAAAATCTGATAGCTACAAGTTTTCCAGTAAAAAATATCGGCACATTTACCGACATTCGTGATTAAATCGTGCTAAGGGCGCACGTGCGCAAAGCCTGTGGGCGTTTATTGAATCATTTGGGGGACGTTTATTCCGTGAAAATCATTGGCGCGGGCTCTACGAAGCTAATGCATTTACTGCACGGCGTAAATTCGCAGTAGCCACCTTCCCCATGAAATTCTCCATGGAAAAAGTGGAGAATATTGAATTAAAACTCCTTACTTTAATGCTAGAGACGTTGGTAGTTGACAGCAACCTAATTTGCTTTGCGAATATTAGAAAATAAACAGGAAGAACTGTGTTACCTGGTACCGTTATTTCAGGGTTCTATCCTGACCTTAGGTGTAATTTGATTTTGTTTCTGTACGGGTGTTTTTGGTGATTTAGTTGACTGTATTAAATAAGTGGCTAATTAATTGTATGCCTGCAAGCATTGCTGCTCTAAAAGAACTATTTAAACTTAACTGAATATGCCTAATTTACTTTTGTTCGCATAAACATGTGGGACATGAGATTTTAAATAATAATTAATAAAATATCTAGTTGGATTTACTTCACCTGAAAGCAAAACTGAATTCTAATACTTCAATGAATGCAATTCTAACTTTGAATAGAAACGTGTATTCAGCGAATAACAGAATTTCCGACGAACCCTTTTTGAAATCCATTTCCGATACATTTTCAGTAATTCAAAGCAGTATTCATTTTAAATGTTAGGGTGCGTCTACACGGTGCATGTAGCTGGAGCAAGTTAACATGCACAAGTGACAAGAGACAAGAGCACGCGGGCGGGTATTTTGCTTTGGTACATGCGCGAGTCGCTGGACCGTTTTTAAAATGCATGTAACCTGCGTATGTGCCTCAACATGCGCAATCTACTTGCACCGTGTAGATGCTCCCTTAGTAGCTGTAGTTATTCGGTGGAATTTCAAGTGAAATGTTGAAGGTACAATGAAGCCGCGCTGAGCTCGTCATTATTACGACTGCTGAGCTGGTTACCTCGGAATTCCTGGCGGCTATGCTTCATGCACTAATTAATCGCGTTGCTATTTTAGGGAATAATTTTCGTTGTTTGAAATGCGCAGTGTTTTGGGAGTGAATAATAATAATATCCCGCCTCTTGGCTTGCCTTCATTGGCCGACCAGAGTGGAGTCGCTAGAGCAGCCCTGCTCGGAGAGTAGGTGCCTCGTGGTAAGTGGCGAGTGGGCCGGTGATGCTGGACCCACAGGGAGCGCGTGATCTGCGTTTAAAGTTCGCCGAGGTATCCTCACCCTTCAGCCGCTCATGTACCTGTTGTCCTCTTGTTGCTATTCAGTGACTGATTACCGGGGGCCCAGTAAGTGAGGTGGCGAGTCTCCACCTGCCATTTTTACGTGTATTTATTACATTGTTATCGGCAGGTGCCATAGTTCCCGTAGTTACCCCATTCCTAGTCCATTAGCATCCCATCACAATAGCCCAAGTAGTTTTCATCCACAGTTAGCAATAGTTTAGTACAAAACCGGGATTGTCCTTGGGTACATTTCTATAGTGTATACAGGGATAATCGTCAGTTTTGTGTCACCATTACATTAAAGTTGTCTCAAAAGGGCTTCAGCGTGTTGGCTTCGGCCCCACGTTCGCCTCCCAAAAAAAAAAAATCCGGGACTCTATAGTCCCGAGGTCTGGAAGAGAACATACATTTGTAATAATAATAATAAATCATTTATTTGCTTTTTAAACATGGTATGTATAATAATGTCTGTATATGTATAATATACATGTTGCACCTACTAAGATGTCACAATAGGTCTGAATGGATAGTCTAATCGGTTGGTTATCTATCGTGACGAGGTCAGAGATATGTCAAATGATTGGACCGGTAACTACCGTATAGTGGTAATTAACGGTGTCTACTTGGTATTAACATGTCGATGGCGTTAATTATTTAAATGATTTCGTTTTTTTTCATCAGATTTTTATCACAATTATTTTTTGGGAGACAGTTATATATTACCCTAGAAGTGATCGTGGCTTAGTCAAAGTGCTCAGATCTATCGATAAGGTTAAGCAACGTTTAGCGCAGTCTCTCCTTGGATGGGTGACCATCTTGTCGTAACGAGTTCTTCCGCGTTTCAGAAGGCACGATAAACTGGTGGGGCCCAGAAGGTCTGACAAGGGATATCCGGTTGCCCTTGGTTGGTAACTTGGTTGATGAGGTCAGTTACTACTTAATTACCCGTATGTTAAATTATCACAAATTAACCCAAAATTGTGTTTACAAGAGATATTACCTAAAAACTGTTTATCGATTTTAAAAATTGGAAGGGCGTGAAATGTCTAACTTTTAACAGAAATGTACCGAGTTTGTTTGTATGTTTAAACGAGTTCGTGAAAAAAATCATAGTTTTTAAACGCAGTTCGTTTAGTTCTGTTTGCAAAGTTTTCACGGCGCCGTCGCTATCCTTTTTGACGAATATTTGAGTGCAGTGAAACTTACAATTAAGGAAGTTTGTATTTTTTTAATATTTGCTTTATGTGGTATACTGAATACGTATTACTATAAGATAATTTTTGAAAAACTATTCTACATTCAAAGATTTTTCAAATGTTTTGTTTCGTAAGTAGATCTAGGCAAAGATAAAGTTTTAAATGGTTTTTACTATAAACCACACGGGTAGTTCACCCTATTGAACGTACCGACTAAATATACATATATACAAAACAAATGTGCATTAAAAACAACTATCAATATACGCACATACATAGAGGTATAAAAAATCACATTCTTAGAAACTTAAACGTATATAAAATCCGTTGCTGAACAAACTAATTACAGAACGTTCCAGTACTTACCTTGCACGTGCAGTGTATGTTTACTCTCTTTGCAATTACAGAGCAATCGCATCGAGACAGTCTCAGGCTCGATTGTAAAGATGTGCGATCACTCGATACAGCTCGTAATGTTTATCGATTTATGTATCGGTAGCTTCATCTTTTAGCCTTTTTTCTCTACTGTGTTCGCGTTGGGTACTAGTTTAATGTGTATTGATCGCGTATTTGATTTCGTCAAGACTTTCACCTAGGCTGAATAAACTTAAGGTAGTTGAGCAGCAGACTGCAGTGACTGCATGAAATTGATAGATATCTGAGGGTACGTGCTGCTGCCGCTTCGATCCAAAACGATTTCATGTAAATATCTACATACAAATCAATAGTGCAGCTATAGCAAGTGAGGTCTGCAGTTTCAGTCAGCAGCTCACTTTCTAAACTACTTTGGGAGTCAGACTTTAAAGCTTCTGACTATCCGTACCTGTAGGTATAACGACTGTCAAAGATTTACGAGGTCCAAGAGAGATATCGCGCCAAGCGTTACTTAATTTTTGATCGCTCAATCCTTGTACATATGTAGGTATCACATAGCCTGGAGTTACTCGATATGTACTGCTGTACGTTTCGATTTATGTATCGATATGTGGGTATCGAGTTTGTTCGGAAATGGGATGTTGACACATTATTACGTGTTGATTCGTGTACTTTTAACTTTAAGCTGAATTGACGTTTCTGTTTATCGAGATCTTTGATTGTTCAAATATTGTAACCGAATCCACTTTTAAAATATCCGTTAATTATGTTTCAAAAATAGATAACAATTTTATGGTCATTATAGTCTGATTAAGTGAACATGAACCTTCCAAAAATTGTTCCAAAACCGAATGCGATGAACTCGATTTGATTTTACAAGGTTATAAATACCCAGAAAAAAACTATTTTTTCCGACAGCACGTTATAAATCACACAAATCACTCTAGGTACCATCACAAACCTATGACTAAATCCTAACTGAAATCCTCAATTTCGATAGCACTCCTCATCGCTTCTATTTCTATTTTCGCGATCAATTTGACAGTCAAATGATGAAACTGTCAAACCAATCGCCAAAAATGGCGCGCGATGTCGAGCGCTTTCGTAATTAGCCCGCGGTCACAGCATATTACAATGATGACTGCATATATTACTGCCGTGTCAGTTCCGATGCAAATACCTCATAATCGAGACTCGAATAGCAGAAATTTATACACAAAGCCCGTGCGGCTTTGATCAATTGATACTTTAATTGAGCTTAAATAGACCAGCTAAAACTGTAGCGTTCGAGGTAGACGTGAATTAGGTTCAACCACGAGTAATTGTATTAAATGAAGAATACAAAATATTAATGGAAAAGTCATTTCATTCTCGAGATTTTCAGCAATAAGCATGTAGTATGCAGTAAGAACCAACATGTCCTAAAAAGTGAGAATTTAAAATCATCGTCATCCAGTATGACCACTTACAGACAGACCTACCCTCGAGCTCTATTTCATCATCCTCCTGCCCCTATCCCAATTTTATTTATGGTCGGCGCAGTATGTTTTCTTCATCCATACTGTTCTATCAGCCGAGAATCTGTCAACTCAGTTCATAATCTGTCAGCTGAGAATTTAAAATGTAGAATCTAGAATAAAAAAAGAATCTAGCAGAAAAACAAAAGAAAATTGACCCTGTAAGCACATAATTAAAATAAAGCGCAATAAACCAAATAATGTCCATGATATGATATAATTAGTGACATTCGGTGGAAAACAAGTAATTTACTTAATTAGTTAATTAATTATATTCTCTTTGATGAAATATTGTGGTAACAATTTTTGGCGAAATTTCCATAAAATTCACGAATACATTTGAAGTACGCAATCAAACGTCAAACGAACACTTCAATATTTGGGAAATATTATGAGAATAAACATTATTATATGTTTTGTGTAAAATATTCCGGTACAGACAAATATTGGTGATCATTCACGTCAAGGTTATAATAGTTGGTTTTATTTGAGTGTAGTGTGGTTCCATATTAATTAAAATGCGGTTATCATTTTGCACTCTATTTATTGATTTATGCTTAGTTATTTTTAAAGCGGTGTCATAAGATTTAGTTTTGGGTCGAACTTCAATATCGTTACACTTTTAATAAGGTCGTGTATATCCTTGTAAGATAAGAAGGAACTGCACTTTATCGTTTTAAAAGACACTTAGATTCAAATCAATGCATTAAGGATACATTGCAATCAAATAAAAATGTTTTGGAAAATTAAACCAAATGATTGGTTAAGCAAAAGACCCCCAAAATTTAGCTACTCATAAAGTTATCCCTTTTTAGGGTTCCGTGCCCAAAGGGTAAAACGGGACCCTATTGTTTTCGCTCCTCTGTTCGTCCGTCTGTCACCAGGCTGTATCTCATGAACCGTGATAGTCAGAGAATTTAAAATTTCACAGATGATGTATTTCTGTTGCCGCTATGACAAAAAATACTGAAAACTAGAAATAAATAAATATTTTGGGGGCTCCCATACAACAAACGTGATTTTTATTTTGCAAATTTTTGCTCGATATCGATAACGGCAACAGGTAGGTGCTTGAAATATTCACAGAATATGGAATGCATTATAAATGTAGGTATTACAATTATGGAACGTTTTATAAATAATAGTACGGAACCCTACGTGCGCGAGTCCAACTCGCACTTAGCCGGTTTTATTATTGCCTACAAAAATTTGAAATAAAAATCAGCAAATATTAAAAAGTTTCCCTTCCCATACAGAATATTTTCACATTGAAAAGCGCAGCGGAGTCTGGCCAAGAATGAAGGAACAATGCTGAAAGTTCCCACATCTCTGGCTATGACTATGTACGGTGCATTCATTACTTCATAGACACGGAATTCTTTAACTATGCTCTGCTTTATAAATAGCCTTAACTAAAAAATGTGCTTACAAAAAAAGTTGTTTTACATCAC